>OV049924.1:97625990-98296083 GCA_920104205.1 Eupeodes latifasciatus | reverse complement strand
TAACTCCACTTATTCCCAAGAAGGAGTGTATTCCTTATTCTTCATTTATTTTTGGAGTGAAGGATTTTTCAACAATAGGTTATGTTAGGTTGATGGGCTGACAGTTGATGTCTTTACCGTCACACTTAGATCAATACAGATCCATTGTGATACCCGTGAGTATTGCTACTCAAGCTAATAAGAACAAAGCTATGTGTTCAGTTAGTCAAGCCATTTAGAGGCTTTGACGAAGTTCAGAATGTTAGTACCTGGCGTACTAGAGAGTTCTCTTAAATCCCCGAAGAAATAGTTGCCTAGCAGTTTCTTCCTTTGATGGGAGAGTGTGGGACAGTGAGACAGAAAGTGCGAAGTGTCTTCATGCA
The DNA here is from genome assembly GCA_920104205.1 of Eupeodes latifasciatus. Lineage (NCBI taxonomy): Eukaryota > Metazoa > Arthropoda > Insecta > Diptera > Syrphidae > Eupeodes > Eupeodes latifasciatus. The sequence goes on along the minus strand of OV049924.1, from coordinate 98,295,721 downwards.
CCTCCTCGTCACCGCATCCTCTGCATAGATCATCTGAACTGATTCTCATCTTTTTCATATGATAACCTAACAGATTATGTCCGGTGATTATGCTTACAAGAGATCGAAGTGATCCCCTGTGTAGCTGCATAATTTTGTCCGTTCTTTGTTTGTTAAAACAGGGCCAGATCTTTCTTGTAGTGCCGCAGGTGTCAAGAAGGTTCCACCTTTCATCGGCCTTGATAGTTATTTTTTTTGAGATTTCCTGTTTTAAATAACAGGTAGGGGTGCTAACTAGCTGAGCTTGGCTTACGTCAAGCATTGACCCTAATCTTGCTAATTCATCGGCTTTCTCGTTGCCTAGTATATCGCTGTGGCCTGGGACCCAGCAGAGTCTAATGTTGTGCTGTGCGCCAAGAACCTTAAGCTCTTCGCGGCAGCATGAAACAAGCTTTGATTTTACCTCAGAATTTTTCATGATTTTTCAACAATGCAATAATTCCAACAGTTGGAGAGCACTCTCAAAATTACTTTTGGAAAATGCCATAACAAGTCCAAATGCAAAAAAGATGAGTTTCATTCACATTCACTGAAAGTTATTTTTACCATTTTCCAGTGGTGAGTCAAGTGTGCAAGTGTAGAATATTAGTTTAACTTCGCCTGCATGTTGGGATCTATAATATGATCTGATTTTTGTAATTGTGAGAGTAGGAATTGTTCCGAAAAAGAAAGACTACGGATTATGATGTAAGGGTACGTTTTTATTAAATATTTAATGGTTTTCATGCTTAGGCTTTCCTTAAAGATAAAAAATGATAAAATAATGAACAAATAATGAGGAATTTCTAAAATATGTGTATGTTTTCCAACACACTGAACTGTTCATTAGAATAATGAACGGATGGTCACCGTAATATAAACAATACAATTAACAACATATGTATGAAGCACAAGAGTGTATTTCTTGGGAGAGGACATCTGAAAATAAAAGTTATTGCGCATATGAAAGCTTTTTTTTTTTTTTTTTTGTACTTAAAACAATAAAGTATTTTCTTTTATTGTGATGACAACCAAGCAATGCAGGCGAAAAAAGACCAACAAAAGATTTATTGATACTTGTATCATTTATATAAAAGCATAAATAAAAATTTATTTGATTCACTATAAAACTGAGCTTTACATTTTTTTTTTTTGAGAATCATATAAAAGTTGTAAACAAAAATCCAAACAAAGTTTCTACTTCAATTCTACATAATGTCAGAAGTGGAGAAAGATGTAGAAAATATATAAGTAGGACGATACAAACGTATGTATGTATGTACGTATGTATGTATATATGCAAAGAGAGACAAGCTTTTGCAAATTAGCAACGTATATAATTATTTATTTATACATATATTATTTTTTAAGCTAAACAATTTTTCTCTGTTTCTATCTGAGAGAGACACACTAGTAGTAAGCAAGTAAGCAATGTCACAATGATTCTTGCAAAAGATAATAAAAGGCTCTTTGGAAGAGAAAATAAGCAAGCAAAACATAATAAAATAAAACAAGAGAAGCTTATAGGTAGAGAGTGTTACAAAAATCAACCGATATGATGCGAACGCATCATGTTAATTGGAAGTAGATACGTCACGTCGCGTCGTCATAGTAATAAATATTGAAAAATATTAAACAAATACATATCTCAATAACTACGCTATTAAATAAATTTCGCATTGACAGTTTTGTTTTTGTTATTTTTATGGATTTTTTTTTTAGAAAATATTTGATTATAAAGGGGTTTTTTTTAGACGTGTGGTTTTCAAGAAGAAATAAAACGCATATATAAAGGTAAGGGTTTGCTATTATGTTTTAAAAAAAGTTTTTGGACAAGTGGAAGCCGCGGCTGGTTCGAATAAATTCCGGTCGAAAGGCCAAATTTTTGATGAGGGAAACAAGGGGTCTTAAAGGTTTCAGAAGAGGAATTCAATGTCCAAAACATGAGTGATAAATATCGAGTGCGGCTGTGGGAAAAAATACTACTTTCTTCTAATGATTTGAAAAGTTATATAAATCAATAGAAACCGGCTGTAAGAAAGAAAGCAATAATTTGTATTTTGGGATGAAAAAAAAAAAATAAGTGCTTTGAACAAAGTCCGAAGTTTTCGAATTTAATGCTTCTAAGCTGTTGAAAAAGCATAACAATGATACTATTCGTTGGTGATACTTGCAACGAGGAGACTAAACAGCTTTCATCTAAGTTTATTCATCACATTGCCAAAAATATTGTTAAGGGGCTTTGTTAGTGTAAACCCTGAAATATGCCAGTGTAAACCCTGAAAAATAAGCCGATTTTCGGGATTTTTCAAGTACTCGATAGAATGTTTTGATAATTATATATTTTGAGATTTTTGTATAAAAGTATTGTTAACACGGTTTCGGCCGAATAAGTAGTTGAAACAAAAAAAAAAGGTTATTAAAGAATAAGGCATATCCTTCGCAATACCAACTATTTTTTGATAAAAAATTTCAAACATTAAAAAAATGCCGTAGTTGTGAAAAAAGTTTAATTTATTTAATTCAAAATTGATAATAATTTTCAACCAAACAACTAAACGATCGTAGGTATTTGTATAGTAAATACTATATTCAATTTTCGGTCAATTTGTCGTTGGATTATGATGTCAGCAATTTTCACAAATGCAGCGCCGCCGTTTCGAGAAAAACTATTTATTTTTGAAATATTATTTTCTATAAAATCTGCTATGGGTGGCCGATACAATACACTTTCTTCTTCTTTTCCAAAAATGCTGATATGCTAATACTTGTCTCCGGGGTGTACGTTCCTCTTTTGAGGACTTCGCGTGATGTAATTCCGCCTGCTTGATTCGAATGCCATCTCTTTGAACTGCATATTCTTCCGCAATAGGTCCGAAAAACACCGTCCAGTACTTCCATAATTTTTAAACTACTTAAACAAAACATTGAATATTGAAACTGCTAGGAATTTAGCGAACCCAATCGTTTTCATCGCTCTGTGAAAGTCCTTTGAAGCAAATTGCTATAACAACTCATTAAAACTTTGGTTGTCGTTTTGTGTGTTTACTTCTTTAAGCAATTCTCTTGAACTCAAGTCGGTAAAAATTGGTTTCGAAGCGCCCGTTACATCTGAAACTCCGTCTATAGGCAGGAGCGGTTTACCATATACATACATACATATACCTGCGAGCGGTATCTCTTTAGAATGCTGCCATTCAAAACTGTATTTCACAGGATATTTTTTGACAGTTTCACCCCTTAAGTGTTAAGGTTTTGCCCGAGGATGCAAGAAGTTTTGTATACTCCTTCTGATCTCGGTGAATTTATTAAGCTTTAATTTTTTTGAAATTTGACTGATATTCACATATGTATGTATTTAAGCAAGTGCCCTAAAAACCCACTTAAATTTCTTGGACAGAATTAAAAAGAAAACTCCAAAAATCAAGTACCGCCGCAGTGTGCTATGCGTATCACTATTTCATCGCTATTCTTATAAGAAATGCTGTAGTGAAATAGCCAGTTGCATTATATTCGTACTTCTAGGAGTGCTCATCAGTTCACCGGCACTACACGAATGTAAAATGTTTAACATGTTTCAATATTTCTCACTTTCTTGCAATTTAGAAACGTCCAAATTCGCATCGGTAACATATAACTGTACTCCATAAATGTTTAAAAGGCACGAGTACGATAACTTTGGCGCCGAGATATAATAACGGTTTTTGGTAGAGGGTCTTAATACAAGCATTTTTTACTATGGGAGGGGGGGGTCTATCTCCCCCCGTTTAGGCGGGAGGGGCAATTTAAAAAAGTCATTATTTAAAATGGAAAAAAATAATTAAAAAATAACGGTGATACTTACAATTAAGTTGTATACATTTTTTTAAAGCCAACACTCTGTTCTATTAGCTAGTTTTTAAATCAAGTCAAAACTATGCGTAGTTTTTGAAAACTTTAATTTAAAACTCAAAATTTGAGTAAAAAAAGTTAAAAAAAGGTTTAAAGTGTAACTTTTTCAATACTTCAAGATTATCTACCATTGTTTTTATTTCAGAACTTATTGCTCTTATTTGTTTTTGATCAAAAACTGAAAACTAGATGATTTTATGTCTTTTAGTTTTTGAGAAAATTAAAAATAAAAATTTAATTTTAAACTCAAAATTTGAGTAAAAAAAGTTAAAAAAAGGTTTAAAGTGTAACTTTTTCAATACTTCAAGATTATCTACCATTGTTTTTATTTCAGAATTTATTGCTCTTATTTGTTTTTGATCAAAAACTGAAAACTAGATGATTGTATGTCTTTTAGTTTTTGAGAAAATTGAAAATAACCACAACTACTATTTTAATTTAATTCTTTTTTTTTGCTTGAGTGGTCTTATTTTGATAGTAATAATGGTATTTGCGTATGCGTAATGCGTGTTTGGGTGTATGCAACAGTAAGGTGTGCGCAAGTGTGGGTGTATGCAACAGTGGCATCTGCAACCCCCCTGCTTGGGCACACTATAGGATTTGGGGTGGGTGCAAGTTGGTGTGTGTGCAAGGTGGGGAGGGTGCAAGGTGCGGTGGGTGCAAGATGGGGTGCATGCAAAGTTTCTTTTGCATTTAAATAAGCTGGATTTAAGAAAAATTAATTTACCCTAGGTGTATCTTAATCCATATTCGATTACTACTATCAAAATAAGACTACGTTAGCAAGGAAAAAGTAATTTAATTAAAATATTTTTTTTGGTAACTTTCAATTTTCTCAAGAACTAGAAGACATAAAGTCATCTAATTTTCAGTTTTCGATCAAAAATAAATAAGAGCAATGTCTTCTAAAAAAAAATTGTAGATAATCTAAAAGTTTTGAAATATTACAATCTAAACCATATTTTTAACTTTTTTTTTGACCAAATTTAAAGTTTAAAACAGTTTTTTTTGAAAACTATGCATAGTTTTGACTTGATTTAAAAACAAGCTACTAGACACAAGTGTTGGCTTTAAAAAAAGGTATAATACTTAATTGTAAGTATTACCGTTATTTTTTAATTATTTTTTTTCCATTTAAAGTACATGTTTTTTTAAATTGCCCCTACCGCCTAAACGGGGGGAGATAGACCCCCCCTCCCATAGTAAAAAATGCTTGTGTTAAGCCCCTCTACCAAAAACCGTTATTATATCTCGGCGCCAAAGTTATCGTACTCTCCCCGTTTAAAATAACAACTTATGGTAACAAATAGAAAATTAATGGAATGTTCTAATTTGGTCAGTTACATGGAACTAAGATGCGAAAAGGTGTAACGACCGTGTTTAAAAAGATCCCAAGCAATTTTTAGCTAATCCAATTAAACTATAAAAACTTCACTTCATTAGACCTATTGTTTTGTCCGTCAGTGTACATATAATCATGAATATGTACCTACAATATCTTTTGATGTAAATTGTATTATCCTACCACTTTTATGTTTTTTGTTGTCTTAAACTTTATCACCATCTCAACCCTCACTCCCAATTCCAATCCCAACATGTTTGATATTGCGTGTACTGCAATTTTTATAAAATTTTGTTTTTGTTCCTCTTTTTATCCGTATAGCTTTTTAGTATCAACTTCAACATACCTATAGTGTATTATTTTTGTTGTTGTTTTTTTCATATAAAGTGAGGTTAACGTTCTGTTTGATTTTCGACTACGTTAACATATTTGTAGTCTTGTGGTTGTGACTTCATTATTTTTTAAGTCTTTGAATTAGGTCAGCGATGACAGTTCACGTACAAAATTTTATTTTAATTCCTTTTAATGGTACACCTAGTAATTTGTGCATAGATATGTACATATGTACCTATTTAAAAGGAATATAATATTGTATTCTCTAAAGAAAATAGCGCACGAATATATTTTTAGCATTTTCGTCAAGTTATTCCTTATTTTTTTTGTTTTAAATCTATTAATACAAACCAAACCAAACCCATTGATTGAAATCTCAAAAAATTTGTTGACACTTTTCAAATACATAGATAATCGTACAAACATACGCTACGCTACGTACCTATTTACTTAATAAGTTCTTTCAAATAACGTATGCAATCAATTTGTTATAAAAATAACAACAACAAAAATTGTCAAAAGTAATTTATATGTATAGGTTGGTATAGAGAGTAAGCGAAATCTGATTTTAAACAAAAATCCATGCAAAGACGTTCCAAACAATATCAGGGTTGCCATATGTCATGAATTAGCTCGATATAGTCCAATTAAAAAATATTTCTAGCTCATTGTAGCTTAGTTTAGTACTTATTTTTATATATATAAAGAAAACAACGCAAAATAAAATATGCATTTTTTCTTCATACAATTACTTAAGGTATTAAGATTAAGACTTTTGATTATATTTTGGAGAAAAATTAATCCCTTATTATTGGAATTTGTATGAGTTTGCTCCCAAAGTGGAGGTGTTTTGAAAACTGCCGATGTAACTTTATTTAATTGTATTTCTTTAAAATCATTACCACCAAAATAATTTAAAAATTGCACTACACAACACAAGCAATGAAACACTGGATAAGTTTTCTTTAAACGTTAAAACAAGTCCTTCTCTCAAAAAAAGGCTTTGGTCAGAAGAGTTTTTGTGCGAGAAGTTTGATAGAACCATGCGACAGATTCGCAAAGCTAACATCACATATCGCTTCACTGTTCTCACATTTAATTGCTTCTTGCATCGCGTCACTTTCTCGCATAACTATAAGGGAAGCCTAACACTGTTAACGTTAAAAAGTAGTTTTCGCTAAATTATCATTCCCAGTTAGGTTGAACACTTTTTTAAAGCTAATTTTTATAACCGTAAAATTGTATGAAATGTTGCTGTGGTCAATTGATTTACTGGTGATGTTTGAACACAGTTTATGAAAGACAAATAGTAGCGGTTCGAAATACTGTTTTCACAAGATTATCAAAATTTTACATGATACTGTTTGGGCGTAATGTTATGTGTTTAGTGTTCTGCATTTCAAAACACTATAAACTTAGAATACTGTTAACAAAAATGCTGTATGTCATAATACTGTATCTTCAAATTTTTCATCACAAAATAATGGATCGTTAAAAAGTGTGTTTTTTATAGCTCTGTTCTTTTTTTTCGTGTAAGTAAGTAATTTTTGTACAAACTACAAAAAACTGTCAAAATATTGATATGTTCATAAAAGAAGTCACTTAAAACTTGAAAATCAATAACTTTTTAGGGGGACACAAAATTCACCTTTATTAGAATAGTATTAGTTCAATTTTTTTGTAGTACCCGTAGCACGATGGTTAGTGCGTTGGACTGTCATCCCAGAGGTCTTGGGTTCGATCCTTGCCTATGCCATCTAAAGTTTTTTCATAGGTACTGCCTCTTGCGAGGAATTGACAATTCCTCCATTAGTAATTCTTGTCATGAAAAGTGCTTTCTCAAATTAGCCGTTCGGATTCGGCTTTAAAACTGTGGGTCCCTTCCATCCCTGACAACATTACTCGCACACAGGAATGGTTAAAATATTGGCGCAATATTTTAAACAACCTTTTACTAACTATAACAAATAAGCAATTTAATAGCGAATCCAACATTTTAAACCTTTCTTTTCGTTTGATAACTAGTAAAATTGCTGTTAGCCTTTTATTAAAAAAAACGAGCATCTACACATGTCTAAAAAGTGACAGTTTTTGAAAATAAACAAAGCCAATACGCTTAAACGGAGCTATTAATTGAAATTCCCAACTGTTGGCTGGACCATTCCATCCACCGCTTTCATAAGAATAATTGTACAGATGCCATATGGCTAAAAGTTAAAGTAGCCATTTCGTGGTTTTAACTTTACCAAATTTTTAAGAAATAGTAAAATGTTAAAATCGTTTAAAAATAGGTAAATCAATTTTTAAGCTTAGTAAATTTGTAAAAATGGCTTTAACATTTTACTTAATCGTTTAAAATTGTGCGCCATTATCTTTTAAGCTTAGTAAATTGCTAAAAATGGCTTTAAGATCTAACAAAATCGTTACAAAATTTTGCGGTATTCTGTTTTTAAAAGCTATGTACTTCAAAATGCTGTAAATAGTCTGAAAGAGAAAAATTTTGCTGAGAATGTTAAAAAATTGATAAAACACAGTATTTTGACTTACAGAATATTATTTACAATATGATGACAACTATAGTATTTAAAACCTTACCCAAGACACCTTCTGTTGTGTTTACATCATTGATTTGTGCGAAGAAAAATTTGGGACAAAATAAGATGTGGGCTAGCCAATTATAATTGAGCTGTCAATTGTCTGCAGTTTTGTAAAAATGCTCGGAAAATAGCTTAATCTGGCAATCCTAAGCAATATTCGTTTATCTCTCGAAGTTTGTATAGAGTTTTTTTTATTGACTAACACTATCAAAAATTGCGTATCTGTTTGTTATGCCTATTGCCTTCTATGTATGTATGTATGTGTATTGATTTTGTTTTTAAAAAGCTAAAAAGTTCTCTCTTTTTGTGTACTTGGTTCAGTTTTCACCGTAAATAAGTCTCTTTTTTTTAACTCGTACACTCAGACTCACCACATCACAGTGAATAGTCTCAGTTTTAGAATGTGGGAATTGGGATTGGGATTTATTTGGGATTCAATTTTACTCTCGGTTCTCGCTCTCGGGCTCTTCCTCTCAGTAGCAGAAGCGTTTTATGTGTGAAGTTTATGGTTTCGTTCCGACGACGACAACAACGATGACGACGACGACGTAATCGCCACCGTTCGTCGTAGTCGTTCTGGTCTACCTAACTAAAAAATTCAAATGGGATGGATATAGTTTTGTTTGAAACCTCGCCGTGTGTGTTATGTTAACCACAATCGCCATATTCTAAGGTGATTTAAACAAAAATAAGTCTTAAAAAATTTGAGTCTTTTTTAATTAAAAAAACAAAAACAAATATTTTTGTTAGAGAAATAAAAAAAAAAAAGAAAATTAAAACCGCCGCCGTAAGATATTTTTAAACTTTCAAAGTTCATGAGTGTTGAACTTAGATATTTGACCTAAACAATAAAAGATGTGTAGTATACCTATATATGTATATCTACCAAGGCACCTGTCATATATTTCCAAGTGATTAATAAAAATGTTTTGCCTTATACAAATAATGCCTATACCTAATTTTGCATACCAACCTACATAGATATTTAAAATAATATAATGAAAATGTTGGTGTCTTCTAAATACATAATGAACACAAGAGGTAGTATACCAACATTATTTCACGTGGTTTATTTTGTATAAATTGATATATTGTTCAAAGTTCAATAAAATTTATATTAAAGATAAAGATAATAAATACAAAAATGGTGGAATCTAAGTTTATCTAACAAAATTAAAAATAACACAAACAAAAATTTTAAACTATTATTAATTTAATAGTGTATAGTGAGTGAGTGAGTAAGTGAGTGACGGCCACGGCAGTGAGAGAAAAGTCCTATACACACTCTTCGACTGAACCAACAGTCAACACTTGGGAATTTTTCTCGTGCGTATTATAACTAAATTGGTGAATTTGTTTAGTTTTTGCTTTCGTATTGTATTCATTTGTGCAAATTAATAAGCATTTTTCAAAAAAAAAAGATAACTTTTGAAGACCAGTGTTGTTCATGGTTTCGCAAATTACCGAACGGATTTTGATAAAACAATAAAACAAATTATAATTTTTATTTTTACTGACAACGACACAACACCGTTATTTGATCATATCTAGTGGTGAGTTCTATTTTGTATAATAAATACAAAGTACTTTAAGTGTAAAATGTAGGTACTTAACTTGCATAATCGACTTCGACACATTTACTGATTCAAGAGCTAGAATACTTACTTGTGCACTTGTGCCAATGATAAAAATGGTCGGGACACTTCCGTGTGATTAGAATTAGAAGCGAGAAATACCTACACCTTAGCCTTTTGCTGAAGCTGAAACTGAAAATCGAAGCCATTAAGTCAAAAAGTTAAAGATAACCTATCCCCATCTCTCCATCAGTCCATCCCCATGTTTATTTTTACTAATTTTTGTTTTCTTCTCTTTCTGTTGTATCTTCTAGATACATAGTCATGTACATAAATGTAGGTTGATATACAGTTTCATGTTGTTATAGTATCATTTTTTCGCTGCACCTAAGTTTGTTTACAAGTTGTACAATGTTGTTTCTTCTTTTTGTTTCTCCTTTAATTGAAAAGCTTTTTTTTTAGTTTTTATTTTAGTTTTCTCTTAAGAAACAATAAATGGAGAGACGGAGACCTGGAGTCTATATTTTATCTCTTGAAATTTATATTGAACTTTGAACAACAACTAAACAGTGTGGTGGCTTGTGGCATATGTTTTTGTAGTAAGGTAGTTATTTGTATATATGCGGTAATTTTGTTGTATACCTATTTTATTTTTTATTTTGTTTGTTTATTCAACAAGGTAACACAAAACAAAAAATTAAGCTTTTCTTATTGAACGAACATAACATGTTTATTTCACTCTTTTTTGTTTTATTCATTTTCTTCTTAACGTGTTAAAACAAAATAAAAACTTAAAAAACTTAAAGGTTGTTTTTCATGGCCCATAGGTACCTAGATTGTGAGGTTTATAAGTAAAGTACCTACCTACATAGGTATCTAGTTTTTTGTTTTTAATTTTATTTTTATTATTTCTTCTCTCTTTAGGCCACGTGTTTTTTTTTCTTTTTTGTTTTCTTAATATTTTCACATTGTGGTTAAATAATTTTTTCTTTCTCTTCTTCTTCTTCTTATTTTTCTTATTCGTGGTCATGTGATAATTAAGTCAATTTTGTTGCATTGATCTATGCAAAGATTTCATCATTTTGCAATAAGTTTGTGTATCTTGCTCATCTCCATCTACAATTTAGCTTTGGGTACGTACCCTCCTAATAACTATTTAAACAAAATTGTGAAAGTCTAATATTATTTAGTTGTTTTTATTTTTGTTTTTGCATATTTTTCAATATTTTATTTTTTTATTAGGTAGGTATTTTAATCAACATCTTGCTGTGTCTATAAATCTAAAGACTTATTTTACGTTTCACTTAAGTAGGTACCTATGTACATACATACATACATACATATGTATATGCATATGTATGTAGTTAGGTATATTAGAAAGGGACCTATGTATATGAATTTAAGCAAATTTGTTGTATCTCAATGTGTCGGTCGGTGTAATGATTTGTATTGTTGTTATTTTTATTCTGGTTATACAGTGATGGAAAAAATAATAGAAACAAGCTTCGTCTTCATTCTTTTTAACACTTTGACTGCTGACATCGACGCGTCGTCGACAAATCGTATTTATTCTATGCGGCGGCGGATGTCGACAACATGTTTATTACTTTCTGACCTTTCCCAATATGATAAGCTCATTAAATTCTGACCTAAACAGCATTGTTCAATGGGGATTAAAAAACCGCGTGGAATTTAATGCTTCGAAAACGCAATGCCGTCTTGTATTGTTAAAGCCATTATCTATGGATGTCACTTGCATCAATGAGACTGAACACCTCGATATTCTCGGTATGTGTGTCACCAACCACCTCTTGTGGAATGATCACATACGCGATGTCGCCAAAAATGCCGCAAGGTGTTTGGGTTTCCTTCTGATATGGCTGTTATCTACAAGACTTATATATGTACGTCCAAAGCTTGAGTATAACTCCCATCTTTGGGCTGGTGCTCCTGCAACTTACTTAAGCCTCTTGGATAGTATTGAACGTAGAGCATTTAAATTGATAGATGATAATATCATCATAAGTTCATTTACTTCGCTTAAACATCGTCGTAAGGTCTCTTGTCTGACCGTTTTTTACCGTTATTTTAACGGCTTATGCTCTAGTGAAATAGCCAGTTGCATTCCTCCCCTTAAACAGTTCAACCGTTATACTCGCGCTTCTAGGAATGCTCATCAGTATACCCTCGAGCCCAACTCGGCCGTACTGTCAAATACAGAGATTCGTTTTTTAGCCGTACTACGCGAATGTGGAATGCCTTACCACACTCTGTCTTTCCTTAAAAAAAAAAAAAAAAAAAAAAAAAATGGGAATTCAAAACCAATGTGCATCGACATCTCCTTTTAAACCCTCTCTCCTCTTCCTAGTGCTCACACTGTGCCTCTGCATAATAAGGGTAATAATATCCCCTTTAGTGCGTGCTTATTATAAAAAAAAATTCAAATATAATAATGAGAAATAATGATAAAAACTAGAATTATGATTATTAAGTTGTTTCATCTTGGAAAAAATAAATAATAAATAATAAAATAAATAGAAACAAAATTAGAATGGTACTCTTCTTGTAACGGTAAAAGTTTTTCAAATTCTTTTAGTAATTTTGTAGTGGAACCCTAATTTTTAATAACTGCTTAACCCATTCGCCCCCTCGAATTCACCAATTTGGAACATGTCTCAACGGGTATGTAATACAATTCATTTTAAATTTTCGACCACAACTCGTCATTATTTGTATCTACAATCTCCGACCCTTCGCTTAAGGATACCCCATTATTGCTCAATTGAGTTTAGGTCAGGGGGTTTGTAATAGCCATTTCATAAAATTGATTTTGTGTTGTTGTAAGTATTTTTAAGCCAACTTGGAGGAATGCTTCGGGTCATTATCCTGCATGAACTCCCATTTAATTGGCACCTCCTCTTCAGTTAATAATATCATGACTGAATTTAAGATTTGGACATAATCCACAACGCACATCTTATCCTTGATTCAAAATATTGAAACTACACCAGACGCTGAAAGGCACCTCCAAATCATTTTATTCCACCAACGTGTTTCACTGTCTTCTTTGTGTATTTTGGGTTAAATTCCTTGTTCTTAAGCCTTCTCACAATAAATTTATCCATTGGAGGTAAACAAATTGATCTTCGATTCATCCGACCACAAAACGTTATTCAAATTAGAACGATTCTAGTGTTTGTTTGCAAAGGCAAGCCTATGTATAATTTTTTTTGTTTGTTCAAAAACCACTTTTTGTGAATTTCTACCAGAAAGACTTGCTTCTATTAGTAGGTTTCTTATTGTTCTAGCTGTCAATGGTCCGTTTAATTCATATTTGAGTTCTCATAAACAAAGAAATTGTTTTTTCTTACCAGTAGTGTATCAAAATGCAAAGCAGTTTATCTTTTTCTTCATCTTGTTTCTTCTTTTGGGCTTGAATGTAGAGCTTTAAATACTTTTTTGCTTGGAAGAGTTTAAGGATTTCGCAATTTCAACCATCGTTTTTCCAGTTTGTCTTAGTTTTTTCATCACGTTTAAAATGAGAATAATGTAATCCACGCCCATATTTATTAAAATAATAGATGACTTTTAAAAATGTTGTCTAGTAGGTATCGAAAACAAAGGATCTGACAAAATAATAAACAAACTCAAAACGCCTATTTTCATAAAAAAAAATTGACAGTTAAAGAAGCTTGTTTCTATTTTTTTTCCAAGCGAAATCATCATTGTCCTCAAACTTTTTGACCGTTAAGTGAAAACAATAAGTTTTTTTTCACGGAACAATTTACTATTTGAGAGCATTATTAGGCACGATTAAAACATAGAAAGATTAATTGCTAAAAAAATATTGTGTAGGTATTGTAAATGATGAAGACATTTGTTTCTATTATTTTTTCCAACACTGTATCTACACTATGCTTCAATATAGGTACATAAGTAAATGTGCTTAAGTTTTGTTGTTTGTTATAAATTCTCTTTTCAATTCTTTTTTGTTTTTCGTTTACTTTAAAAAAGGAATTTCAATAATGCTCGATAACTTTTTTGGTGAAACCGAATAAGAGAGAAGAAAATAAAAAGAAGAATTATTATAAACAAGTATGTCGGTTCGTAAGTACCTATACCTACCTACCTATCAAAAATCCAGTTTAATGAAATGATTCTATTTTGTTATTTTTGTTTTAAATTATTATGATGTGAAGGTTTATCAGGTGTACATGAAATTAATATGTGTTCGAGCTTAAGTTAGCAGTTTTGTTGAGTCGGATGTTATTAGAATTAAAGTTATCAACAATTATGCTATAAAAAACAACCAAAAGTAGATTTATCAATTCAATGTTGCAAGAATCAATAGTATTTTTGTACCTACCTACAATTTAAAAGAAATTAGGTATATCTAAAGTTGAAGTAAAATTGTGTCCTAATTTGAAAACTGAAATGAAAAAGCCATTGGTATGACATCTAATAAGTACATAATAATGTACACATCAACATTTATACATTGCCATTTATTAGTTCCATCAATCGGTTGAATAGGTACATTTTTCGGCAGAAGTAAAATGTGACGCAACAAAAACGTGGTTTTCTCTGAGTGCGTTTTATATATTGCTTGTTTTGTACAATATCTTTAAGAGGTTTAATTTTCGGTTATCTGTTGTTTGGGCAGTTGTCATATTTTTATATTTAACAAGTGAAAATTACGCCATTACTAAAAATTGAACGATAAACGTCTCAACAAGGCATTAGGGAATAGGGACTTCATTTGCAGTCAATTGCATTTTAAATAAGACCAATGCAGCCAGTTAATTTTTACTTGCGCCATAAGGAACTACATATATCTACATATGACAAGTTTTGCATTCGTAAACAAATTCGAACTCGAGATTTTAATGCAACATGACATTACGATGGTAGAGAAGTCGAAAAAAAGTAGGCCTCTCAATTTCGTCCATCTGTCTGTCCTGGCCCCTACAGCCCAAGCCATAGGACCAATTGACTTCAAATTTGGAAATTAAGGGTTTAAGCCGATTCGCGTTAGGCTTTTTGTTCATTTTTTTTTTTAAAGATTAAAAATAACATACCATAATTTTCAGTAAATTAACAGAACTTTACCAAAAATGAACCAATACTTTTTTTTATTTCCGCTTAATATTTTTTCTTAATTTGACTTCTTTCAATACAAAACCAATATTTTTGTATTGGCTCGACAAGGGTACCCCTCATTGAACCGTTATTTTGTTTTTACGTTTTCTCAAGAACTAATGAATCGATTTCAAAAATGTCTCATAATATTTTATGATCAAAAATGTCATTGTTTTTGTTTTCGACTTTTAAAAATATGTACAATGGGTCATTATTTTTTTATGAAATTGAAATGTGGAACGTATATTAATAAGCTCTAAATAACTGCATACTAAAAATATTTTAACACAAAAACTGACAAATTTTATATATAAAAAATAAATTTAAAAAATATCGCTTAAACGAATTTTGAAAAATTAAGGTTCTTTTTGACAAATCAGCTATTTTTGCAGGTACATTTTTAAATATTAAAATACAGTAAATATTTTTAAACGGACTCTTTGAATACGTACATAAATGTACGTAAGTTCGTGCGACAGCAGTGCATTTTATTTATTATTTATTATTAGGTGGCGCAACAGTCCGTAGAGAACCAGGGCCTAGTGACTTACAACTCTCAACCATTCATGTGTGCGAGTAATTGCAGGAATGGATGGGACCTAGAGTTTTATGCCGAATCCGAACGGCTAATTTGAGAAAGCACTTTTTCATGACAAGCATTACTCTTGGAGAATTTGTCAATTCCTCGCAAGAGGCAGTACCCGTGAAAACTTTTTTTTTTTTTTAATTAAGGTGGCACAGGCAGGGATTGAACCCAAGACCTCTCGCATGACAGTCCAACGCACTAACCATCATTAACCATCATACCACGGGTACTACATTTTATTTAGATGTCAATAATGTCAAACTTGGAACTTTACTAATACAGGAAGTACCAACAACATTATTATCTACAAAAACAAAACTCCTTTTATAAGTTGTGTTTTGTGAAATGTAAAGAAAAAGTGCTTATTCCTTTTTCGGAGTTGGTCTTTTTGAAAGCTGTCAATTGATTAATTATTATTAGTTTGGTTTGTCATTTTATAAGAAATAGACTTAATTTTAATCAACGTTTACAAATCTTGCAATTGTATTACCATCGGGCGATTTAAAACCGATTGACTATTTTTTGTGGGGTTATGTTATAAAGTCGCTTGCCTACGCAGCTAGAGAATATTCGGCGCACTATTTCTGACATATAGCCCCAATTGCTGGAATTTATAGGAACCTGCCGTGGCGGCCACTTACCTGAAATCATTTTTAAAATATACCTACATAATAACAAACCCTTATCTTTATAAAAGAGCTAAATTCTTCGCCAAAACATTATATTATATGAGTTTTATTCCTCTTTGAAAAGCACAAGTTTTAAAAAACTTTGTTATTCACAATTATTATTAAACGTATGTATGTACATATGTAGCTGTCATATTAAAATGTATACTTCATATTCAAAAATTGAAAAACAAATGATCGTTTTTAGTTCACTTTTTAAAGACTGGGCTTATTTTAAAGTGTTTAAAGTATACAAAACTTTATTTAGTGTTTTTATTTCAAAAAAAAAAAAATCTCTTGTAATCAAAGTTTCTTACGCCACTGCCGTGGTATTGATCAAAAATCAGATTTTCATTCATTTAATTGAATTTAGTTTGTTCGCTGAACCTTGAACCTTTACTTTTGACTTAATGGTGCGCAGATTTTTTACATACATATGGGTGATTATACAAAAGTTGGGTAACTTTTGAGGATATTTTGTTTACGATAGTTTTTAAATCAAACTTCTATAAATTCGGGTGTATGTGATAGCTAATCTAATTAATATATTGTTCCCAATCGGGCCAGTCACTTTTTTGAGTACATTGTAAGATATTTAAAAATTTCAGAATTTGACTGCCAGAGGACTGACGAGTATACACAGTTTTGAAAATATTATAATGAAATTTAATACAAATTAGTAAAAATCTCTTAGGATTTAATAATTACCACTTAAAATCACTTAGTAACAATTAAAAATAATTATTAATATGTAATACTATACTAGGAGAAAATACTACATCAGTTTTCAAAACAGACTTTTGACATTTAACGTACCGTTATTCACTTACCTATCTTTTACTACTTTCACATAGTTTTACTAAATATTTCAAAGTAATCAACAAACAAAATCTAACATAATTCATCTTAAAAGTACTAATGATAAAGAAATGAAGAACAATAACAATTTACCTGACACAGAACTGACGCCACACTACTGACGAAAAAGACGAAATTTGAGATTATAATCCGGACTAATGTTTTTTTTTTTTTGTAATTTCAAATATCAACAAACAACATTTTAACAAATGAAAGTCTAATACGAATAAATAAAAATAAACTTTAGATTAACAAAAAAATAACGACTCACCATAAAACTGACGTGTTGACTGGCTAAGCACGTGTATAGACAACAAACATAACCAAAACTCTGGTACAGTTATGGTGGCCGTCAAATTGTGCGATCCGCAACTAACTTTATTACCAACATTAAAATTCAAAGTGGGATTTGACGTTGAGTCGGCGATATTTCACATGAATTTTAAATTTAAATAACACACAAAAAACTGACGAATAAAACTGAACACAACATTTCTTATTTTTTTAAATAAAGTGGAGAACACTGCATTATGAAAGTTGTAGTATATATTAAACTATATACATCGCAGATTGTATTAATTTAATAAGTTTTCTCAAATCAATGATAATGTTTAATAGACAGTAACTTAATGGTTGGTTTTCAGGGTTGTGACATGCCAGAGGACTGACGTTTTAAGAACTATTTGTGTTTTTTTAACAACTTGTATTCCAAATGAAGAACTGAAATTGGGTGACTAGATAAAGGTCTGACAGCTTCAAACTTCAATTCTGGTCGTCCTTTGCTTCAAAATGCGCGTTTTTAATGACAGCTTCTGCTTCAAGCGTTTTTTTAAGTCTTTGTTATTTTTAAAAAGTGCTAATAAAATGAAGCAAATAAATGTGTTCACTGCGGTTTCAAGTATTTTAATTTGAACGCATTCAGGAATTTTTTTTTACCGATTGCATTTTATGGTATAAATATAAAAAGTAAACCTAACCTGGTTGACACGATTAAATCCTGAAGCGTAAGTTGAAATTCTGACAGATAACAAGCCTATATCCGATATTAAAAAAAAAAACGCTCAAACGATAAACTACGAAGTCAGCAATTAATATTACATACCTACCTATTGAATTTTCATTTTGTTATTCAAATTAGAATTGTTTTAATTTAATTTTTACTTTAAGTGCTTAAATTTATGAAAATACTCGTATATTAATGAATTAAAACTAAAATATTTACCTATACATGCATATACATACATATGTACATATATATATGTATATGTATATATATATATATATTTATGTAACTTTATTTTTCATTGGAGATTTTTAAAATTTTCTTTTTTCGTGGGCATAAATCTGGTCACCCTAGTCTTAGTGCCTGTGGCAAGGTGTTGTGCGTACTGCGTAGTATTGTTAAAATTCTACTAGATAGGAATCCATTTCAGTTGGTTTCGTACCTACCAAAAGTTTTTTATTTACGTGTCATGTCTCTTGCGAAGAATTGAAAAATTTAGTAAGAGAGTAAAGTTTGCCATGGCACCTAACCTATACCTAATTTGCACCTAAAATCAGCCTTCTATTCCTTCCAAAACTATCACACAGTTGGACTTGGGAGTTTTTACAGTCAGTCACTAGTCCTTGGATACCTACCTACCTACATATATCTTTAAAAACTGTTGACTCATCAAAATTAATTAATTTTTAAATGGATTTTTAAGTAATTATATCTATGTAGGAATTGCAACTGTATAAAATTACTAAATTATTTTATGGACCTTTACGATCCTATACAGCTACATTTTTGTTTTGTCTCGCATATCTAATAGGTAAAATTCTATCATCTAAACAAAACTGAATTATTCTGGAATTTCCCAAACAAAAACAAAAACAAAAATTAAAAAAAAATATTTTATTGAAAACGAATAAACAACTTAAAAAAGCTCGCTCTTTTCTGTTGTCTCGTTTCTATTTGTGGCATTGTTGGTGTTTGTTGATTTAATTCTCTCGGAAACAGAAACCTTGTTTAACTGCACGATACGATACATTTGTATACTTTATTATAGTTAACGGAAAATTAACTGCTCTTTACTTGAGGCTAATGATCTACTATATATGTAAGTATATTCAGCTATATGTATAAATATGGCTGACTGGCTACAACTACAACTGATATTTCTAGTAAACAAAAATTGAAAATATTGTGACGTGTAAACATGAAAACAACAAAGATAAGAGAATGCTGCTTACTTGTCAGACGCAGTGCGCAGAGAATTTTTAACATGCGAATATGTATAGGTATATTTTTTTTAAATATGTGGTTGTAAATTAATGTATACCTATACTGACTTATGAATGTAGTTGTGTTGTTTTTAAATGCAGTAGTAGTGTACTATAAAATGCCTCAATAGTGGTGTGATGTTATTTGCATAGTCTTTTCAGTTGGTCTATTTTTTTTCTCATTCGCACTCTTGAACTCTCTCTTTCCAAACTAAAATCTACAATAATTATTTTTGCGGGCTTTTAAAACCTTTTTATTTTTTTTTCTTCTTCTTTTTCTTTTTCCTACTTTTGTATACTTTTACTTCTCGCTTCGTATAAATCTTCTCCTTTTCTTTATTTTTAAAGTTTGTGGTATCTATATTTTTGTTTGCGAATTCGAACCGGCTGTTGTGTATATTATTGTGAATTGTCTTTTCCTTTTTGGAAGGTAGGAAAAAGGGGGAGTTAATTTACTTTTACACCTTCTTCTATCTTCTTGTTGATGGTTTCTCTTTCCTCATTTTAGATGAGTTCAACTTTCTTTTTGTTATTGCTCACGATTTGTTTTGATTTTGTATTTATTTTTTTTGTTTTATAACTTATTCCATTTTTTGAAATGAGACGAGTTCTTTTCTTCGCAAAAAAAGTTCTTTCCAATTTGTTTACGTCCACCATTTTGTTTTAACAACAACAACACAAAAATCAAAAACATTTATAGAATTTCGTATATGAATGCTTGTATAAGTGAGGTTATAAACAAATTACTTTTGAATTTTATATACATATACATACATGCATACATATGTACATACGTAGGCTCTAGGTACATCGCAATAATTAAACTTTTTCAGCAATGACTTGTGTCTTTTTTTGTATGCGGAGTCATTGCATTATTGACATTTTTTCGATCCAAATAAAGGACGGGATTTGTTTTCCTTGGGAATTACTCCGGGTAGGCAAACAATTGGGAAATTGCTTTCAAAAATATATGTACAGTACAGTAGGTATAGGCAGTGGTTCTATTTTGAATAGTCCGCTATTTGGGCAGTTGTCACTTTTGAAAATGTCATCTTATGACATTTTTGACAAGTAAAAACTACGTGATTACTAAAAATAGAACGATAAACGCATCAACATTTTGCAGTTACAGTTTGCTGTTTACAAAAGTTTCCTAAAAGTTTTATTTGACATTTTGTCTTGTAAAGTTTGGTATCACTTTTATCTAGTATTTCAATAAAAACAGTGTTTCCAAATTCATATTTTCATTTATCTGGAAATTAAATATTTTTTAATTACATAATAAAAAGCCTAATATTTATTTATTTGTATGTAATCGATAAAATAGTGGAAATGTTTAACAAAACAAAACATAATTTCGTGAAATTAAAATGAATAAGTTGCTTTGACAAAATACATAAATATTATTTGTCCCTAAAGTAGGAAAAACAAATCGTCGTTGAACAAAATAATCGAAGAGCAATTCCGCTTCAAAAGTCAAATAATAGGTCCGTTCACGTACTTTCCGCACTAAAATTCGTAAAAAAAAAATATTTTAAAGAGTGGGGGTAAAATTCTCTCACAAAAAAAAAAAAAAAAAAACTACAAAAAAGTAAGCGAACGGGAAAACAACAAATTTTTCACACAATATTACTGTCTTGCTCCTGT
This sequence comes from Eupeodes latifasciatus, assembly GCA_920104205.1. Classification (NCBI taxonomy): domain Eukaryota; kingdom Metazoa; phylum Arthropoda; class Insecta; order Diptera; family Syrphidae; genus Eupeodes; species Eupeodes latifasciatus. Next base: position 98,274,803 of record OV049924.1, on the reverse strand, counting down.
TCTTTGAAAATTTGTTTTTAAATTTTATAACTGACAGCAAAAGCGAGCAATTTATTTAATTTTTTTGAATTTCTATCAAATTTGAAATTTTCACAAATCAGCCCAAATAAATTTCTTTGGCTAAAATTCGTAGGTTGGGGAAATATTTTACTCTCGCGTGAGCGCTCTATTTTACGAAAAACTATCAAGTTTTTGAGTACGCGAACAGGATTTGGTTAAATTTCGTATTTTTTTAGTAAAATTTGACTGTTTTAGGAGGGTACGCGAACGGACCTAATCTTGCCGATTAGAGAATTCGACGAATGAGTTGCGAATAGATTCGGAGCGAGTTTTTGACATTTGTAATATCAAACTGACATATGATATGACGATCCAAGCTATTTTCTTGATCTGATAATAAAACAAGTCTAGTGTTATTTCTCGAAGACACACCGAGATCATGTGATTAATACTTTTTTCTTTGAGGCCACATGAAAGATAAAATTAGGTCTATGCTTATGTTCTATAATATATACATTCAAGCCTTTAAATATGGTATTTGGTATCGTTTGCCACTGTTACTAGCATAGTTATATAGTTCCTCTTTGCAATAAAATAAACGTCCATTGATTTCTCTCAATTGAAAAAGCCTATACCTATATAATGTTTATTATTCGTGGTACCAACTTTCAAACAAATATAAATGAAAAATGATGACACTATGTTGTGCCACTTTATGTGCTCCTCTTATCATTTTCTTTCTTAGTAAAGAATTATTTAATCATCGATCAAATGTGTATAACGTAGAAGATAAGAAAATAGTTTTATTAATTTTTACAATCTAAACATTTTAAATAATTTAAATACCATTCTGAAATGTTTTATTAATTGTTCCCAATTCGTTTGTCTATTTTATCTGACATTCCCTTCTATTCGTTTTCAGGGTGCCCTGGTTGATTGTTTTTGTTTTTTCTTTAAGAATTGCGTTGATTATGCAAAAGTTTGTTTTTAAATAATGACAACTTTCTTTGCTGCTTTTTTGTGGGCATAAATAAATTTAAAGAACAATTCGAATACATTATGTAAATTGATTTTATTAATTCAAAGATATACTTCTATCATCATCAACAAAAACTTAAGAAATCTGTTTAAATAGCTAAACAAACAACTTTAACTAAAACAGCTTTCGTTTTGGAGCAAAAATTGATAAAACAAAAATGCGAGTAACAACTCAAACTCAACGCATCTAAAAGTTGTAAAAGTCTCTTAGAATATATCGACAGGCAAGGCAGCTTTCATTTTAATTCAAGAGCACAACAGTAAAAGAGCTTTTCTTCATTTTCGGCATAAGAAATACAAAAGAGAACATCTGTTTATACATACAAATACAACAATCTTTAGTAATCAAAAAATATGATTTCGCAGTATTTTTTGAATTCTCACAACGAATAAGTGTTTTGGAGTTTCGTTCAACCTTTCGGTTATTTATTAAAAACGTTAATAGTGAATTCAAATTGAATTTTATTTTTAATTTGATTTTAGTTAAATATGTGTCCTTATCGAACAATTATTATCTTATATGTTCTAAAGAAAAGCATTGCTTATGGTTGAATTGCCCTAATGCATTACTAAAATAATTTTTGAATTATGTACCTATTTGATTAAATAAAAAAAACAATCAATAAATAAACAAATGACAGTTTAAAAAAATATGATAATGATATTGGCAGAATTTAAAATTATTCAATTTTGAAATGAATGACATTTATGTAAGTATGTATGTTCATACTTATTTATTTCTAATTAAACAGTCTATAGATATAAGTAAAGTACCGTTATGTAGGCTACCTTAGAAATGAAAGTATAGCTTTGTGTTCAACTAAAACAATCTCATTCCTTTTTGTTTCTATATTTATTTTTTTCTTTTAAGTTTCAGACATGCAACATTACTAAGGTAACCATCACTATGGATACAAATACACAACCTATATTCAAGTTTTCTTAAATACCTACTCGTACTTCATAAATTTCAAAAGTCACAACCTACCCCATAAAAATACTTAATGTTACCATTTTCAATAATTGTTGTTGGCATTGGCCCTATGTAATGTAATGTTTAGTAAAAGAATGCAGGTGAAATTTAAGTTGAAAGAGAAAAACCCTTTTTCCGACTGCAGATTTTATATTGAGAACAATTATATGTACATATGTAAAACAAGCGTGGATATCATTGAATATATGCCTAGAATGCTTAAGCTTGGTGAAAACATAGTGAATGTAAGAAATGGATCCTAAAAATTGTTAGTGTTTTGATTGATTGATTTAGTCTTCTAGACCAATCAATTTGAACACGAAAATATGAAATAATAAGAAGTAACAAGAACACTCCAAGTTATTTTTATTATGTTGTTAAAAACGATAATTTTTAAGGGAAACCAACGTATTTTTAATTTTTATTTAAAGATGAATGTATATAATTGACAATGGAAAACGATATCAGTTGTTTTCCGACAACCTAAAAATGTTTTCGTTATGGGAAAAGCGACTCCAAAATGTTCACAATTTTTGTACTCAATTTTAATAACTCCAATGCGTCGTTGTAGTGTCTCATTGCGAAGTTTTTACTTCTCAAATGTCCAAAGATGACATCTTTAAAAGTGACAGCTGTCTAAATAGCGGATTATTTAAAATGAAACCTTTTATTGGAAAACTTTTTATTATACAATGTGAAAATTTATCTATGTATATCTCAAAATGAATATATGTACCATTTAAGATATGAGAAAAAGTTTATAATCATGTCAATATTAACTGCGGTATCCCAATGAAAATCAAATCCAACTGAGGCTACAATGTATAATCACCATATCTTCTATGCTCCTGCCAGTACTGAAATATGCATCCTAACCTTAAAAGATTCGGAGCTCTAAGAAGCGATAAAAAAGGCGTACAGAGAATTGTGATCTGTTCGCAACATACATACATATGTATGTATGTAACTCCAAATAGAAATTTTGGGCAGGTCGCATGTTTGAAGAGTAACCGTCCCGTTTAGTACTTTATATGGTAGACGCCAGTTGACTTATGGTGTTTTTCTTGGGCAAGTTCAGATTTCCTTCAATAATTGATTTTTTTTCGTGGCGCATGGAACACGATTTGAATTGTTTAGTGTAACTTCGTGTACGTGTTAACAAATGCAGTAGAGCTATGAAATTCCCTGCTAGACATTTTGTTTTAAATTACATTAATATTGGTGCAAAGAGGGGTTAATCTACCTAAAAATCCAGATCTGCAGGTTTGATTTTAAATAAAAAATAAATCAATTTATTTTGCCCCATGGAATGCAAAAACAAGGGCAATTTGTGTGTTTGACAGATCAAGAATAAATTTTATTTTAACCATGATAAACCCTATTATTGAAGAATCCAAGGAGCAGCTCTGAATCCAAGTCGTCAAACCGATGATAATTGTTGATGATCAATTTAAAATTAATTTATTATTTAAGATTGATTATTAATATTTTTTTGAGCAAGTATAAACAAAATTGTCATCTTGAACGATGACTTACAAATCATACTTTAATCAAAACGTGAATGTTTAAAAAAAAAATGGTCATCCTATTTTTATTACCGTTTGTATATGCTAACACATTTTTTCTTTGGCAAGGTCTTCCTCTTTCAACCAACCATTTATGCTCATCGTTTATTATTATTGCAGTCTTTTATCTTATTTCTCTTTCGGCGCAGTTCGTCCTATACTATCTTTCTGGAGGGTTGTTTGAGGCTTTTATATATTCGTGAAAATGTTAATAAGGGTTGTATTGTGTGTGTATGATGATAAACACGAGAAGTTTCTTCTGGTAAAATGTCAAAAGGTAAACAATAAAATCTTCACCATACCGCTGCTTTGCTTACTGAAAGTCTATAAAATTCTCATTCTCAAAAAATATGAACTCTCTTTCTCTCTTTTTGTTTTTTCACTATGAATAGAATATAGCCCTATCCTCGTTCGATTCTTCATTTACTCATATTCGTTTCGTATAAAGTTGGTTTGGTTCTTATGATTTCTCTAAATATCTGATTAATTCAAAAATTCAAACTCCAATGCCAATAAAGAGATTCTATATTTATTTTGTACTCCTGATTGCTCTCTTGGCGTTGCGTCGGTCGCGTATCGCTGAGTTACCCATTCGACCTTGAAGAGAAATATTGTGCATTTTTGTTAACTTAAAAAAGAAAGAAAAACTGTGTAGGTATTTGTAATGTCTGTTGATTTCGTTTAGTAGTAGTGTAATGATATTTTCTCTCCAATAATTACGTTTTATGCTTTTGGCTCATACAGCTTTTTTTTTATTTTAATTTTTAAACAAAAAGAAATACATAGTTTACTTACTTATTTTTGTTTTAATAAGTTAAGCTATTTTATTATTTTGAGTATCTTCATTCCAACAATTTTAAACTTGATCGGTTTAAAACAATTTAAACACAATTTTCTTGGATATATTGTCATCATAACGAATGTGGCTTAGTTACTGATTAAATTTATATCTCATATTTCACAGCTTCAAAACCTGATTGATTCATTCATACAAGTCGTGGCGTTTTGCGTCGTGTTTTTGTTTACTTAGATTTGATGATTTTCTATCAAAACTTACTGCTGACACTAAGGCGTATACGTAATATTTTATTTGTTATTTTAATAAGAACAAACATATTTTTTTTTTTATTTTTATTTGACAAAACTAGATAAAACAAAAAGCAATACATTTTCGATACAAATTGTATTTCATTATAAAGTTTGGACTTTGTTATTAAGTTTGAAAAACAATGGGTAGGTTCAGACAACATAAAGGACTTCATTTGCAGTCAACTACGTCCCTTAAACGTTTATGTTGACCAAGGCAACTATTTAGTTTATCAAGTGTTATAAACTTCAAACTCGGAACTTTATTCCAGTAATCTTTACCTTCAGTTGATCGTGCACAAAACTACCAAAAACATAATTGTCTACAAAACACTCCTCAAGCAAGCTACAATTCCATATAGACCTGTATTTTGAATTTTAAATAATTTATATTTATTCCTTTCCCAAATTGACAAGGAACCCTTTTAAATTAAATATCGAATAGAATTGTGCAGAACATAAATAAATCACAGAGTAATAAAATAAAGCTTTCAGTTGAATTAAAAATTATGATTAGCTGTCATTTTGACATATGTACATAAGTGGAATTGACTTGATAGTTAGGGAGATTTTTCTTAACTAACTTTGCAGCCAACTTTTCAATAAAGTTTGTTGGAAGCCAATTTTTTGGCAGCTGGCCAATCAGATGCTTGCCTTACTTTCAAGTACCTTATGTCGTCTGAACCTGCCCAACATCATTGAAATTATTTAAATCATTCAAATGGCTGCCTCGGAAAGATTCTCACCATGCGATTCTTTCGAGGTGATTTTCAACCACCTTTTCGCACATTTCGGATTTCCAATTAAAAAACATTAAGGGTGTCCAATTGACTTCGCCAAAAAGTGACCAGTAAACTTTTCACACAATTAAGCCATAATTTGTTGTTTGTTAAAATATCGTCCAAGTCATGATTATCGATAAATTCGGATCATTAGAAATGCTTGCATCAGCAATATTTTCGACTTTCGTGCTTAACAATGATGCACAGGCTTTACGACATCAGTAACGCTTCAATTCTTTCCCAATTTCTTCACAATTCGACTGATAATCAGTCGATTACCAGGACGATATGAATGACACAAAAAGGGAGTACGTTTGAATCTATAAAATTCTATAGAAACATTCAACTACTATTATGACAGTTGAAATGACAGCCGTGCTTGACAGGTGCCAAATGCCAGTTATACCAACTGCAAACTACAAAATTAATGACCTTATATAACCTTTACAAAAAGCACAAAAAAGTTATTCTAATGCTGAATGTTTTTTATCTTTTTTTCCAAAAAAAGGTTACAATAGATTTATTACACAGCGTAATAAATGTGCAAAACACGTAATTAGTGTGGGATTGACTCCTTAGTAGAAACTCCACTGGTAAGACCCCGACCCTACTATGGAATAGGAGTATACGTGAGAACAAAATCAAAGAATATGAGAATATGAATAGACTTCCTCGGCCATCGTAAACTGAATAGGTACCTTAACTTCCTTGGCTTTACTGATACTACTTGTTGTAGGTTTTGTTATACTCATGAGGAAATACCTGATTACATATTTGGGAAATGAGAAGTAATCATGCATGGAAGTAGGAAATACTTAGGACACTACCAAGTGGAAGAAAACGATCTTTACAATCTGACATTATCTCAAATACCTACTTAAATTTTTAAAAGAAATAAACTTAGAGAAGAACTGTAAATTGAGAGGCCTCATTCAGTTCTAGAAGAGGGCATAATAGATCCCTCAGCTCGCAGTGCATTTACCCTAAACTTAATTTATTCATTCATTCAAAAACGTACATTTTGAAAAGATTCCAAGAATTCTTCATTTGAAGTGGGAAATTTTTGTATAACATTAGAAAAACAAGCAATTATCTTCTTATTTTCTTTAATTAAAAATAATCTAGCATCGAAATAAATAACTATTATTTTTTTTATTATTTCATATCTATGTACTTATTTTATGTTTGTTAAATTAATTGCGTTTCGATTTTCATAGTAACAATTTTAACCTCAATCCAACATCAAAACCACACAAAAATATTAATCGAAATTATAGTTTCAAATCTTCTTAGTTTATCTACGTTATGCATACATATGTACATACAAATTTATAAATAAATTTGATTACCTTTAAAAAAACAAAAACAAATATTTTATATATTGTTTTCTTTTTTTCTATTTTAGAATGTCTACAGACAAGCCTCAGGTACGAGATAACTTAACAAATAGCATTACAAGCATTAAATATCGTGACAAATCATCAATATCTCCCACAAAAATGGTGCTATCAACAATTCCCCTAGAAGGAGGCCATGTCGTCATCCGACAATCAAATGGTTCCTCGCAATTAACAACTGCAAATATGCTATCTCAACAACAACAACAACAGCAACAACAACAACAACAACAACAACACCACCACCACCACCACCACCAGCAACAACAGCAGCAGCAGCATCATTTAATAAACACGAATCAAACAAATGGTTATTCAACAACCACCTCAACTCAAATTCATCACAGCAGCCCTTCCTCGACTTTAATTACAACAAGTAACACCAAAAATACCTACATCAGCAACGTTGGAAATAATATTTCTTCCAATGGTAATGCAATGGCAAATACTATTCCAACGCAATCAAAATATGTGTTTTTGCAACAAAACGGAAACGGTCAGTACACAACAAACGAAGTTGTTTTGTTAGCGACTGAACCCGTGGACATGGGAACCACCACCGAACAGGTTATATCTGTGAACGAAGCTGGAACGGCTACCGTTTGCGATGAGGAACTAACTTCGCTATCATGGTTGCATGATAAAAATCTATTAAAAGGTTTTGTGCCTAGTTCAAAGAACAGCCGAAAAGCAACCGAACAACGCATTCAAGCTCAAAGCAATGTTGGTGGTGGAACACCAGTGACGATTATCAACGCTGGAGGTCAAGTTTCGCCGACAAGTGAATACATAGAGGAATCGCCGGGAATCTCTGAAGAAAATACATCCAACATTGAACATGCAATCAATGAATATTCCTCGCAGCCCCATATTCATTACAGTACTACCACGACGACCACCACCTCCACTAACAATAACAACAACAACAATCATGCTTTGGTAAAAAATCGCAATGGCCATCAAATTTTGTCACCAATTCATACCGCCAACAATGGTGGTAATTACATTAACTCCAGCCAATCCTCCTCTATCCATGAACAAGTAAGCGGAAGTTTGGCAGCAATTGGTGCAACAACAACAGTTCATGTTGGTCCCAGTGGAACAACAACTGTGGTTGAGTATAAAACAAATTCAAACTTTGCCCAATCCCGATTGAACGGCGGAAATGGGGTTAACAGCAGCGGTTCGGGTGGAACTACAATAACTCCCGCCGCTAACAATTATGTGCCTTCTTCTCCCCAAAGGAATATTGTTCTCACGAATGTGGCTAGTCCACATCATCAGCAGCAACAGCATCAACAATTCACTAGTTCCAGCAACAATAGCAATAGCACTCTGTCCACTACCCACCATCCGCACAAAAAGTACCTGCGTGAAAAAATGAACGGTTTCGATCAGAGCGGTGGCGGCGGAACCAACAACAGTGGAGGAGGAAGTTCTAACAAAAACTCTAATGCTAATATACCTTCTCCCTTCAGCTCGAGTTCAAGTACTGGTTCTAGTGCTTCTTCTCCAGCTTCATCAGGTGCAAACTTTGCCATCAACACTGTCAGCCATACATCGTCACAAGGAGTGTAAGAATTTTGTTTTGTTTCTTATTTATAGACAAATAAAATATTTAAATATATTTTTTGTTTTTCTTTTTTGTTCAGTTCAACTCTATCACCAGAACCACCAAGAGAATACCATACACAAAATGTACACCTGCACAGTGTAATGAAAAGTCCAGCATCATACTCCACAAACAGCTACGAGAATGATTCGCTCAAAGATTTTGAACTTACATCAGTACCTTCGACCAATAATGGTCGGATACCTTCGTCAATAAATGCACATCAACATTCGCAGCAGCAACATCAACATCAACCGCTACCCCTCCAGAAATCATCACCTACTCCGCCAAAGCAAAAACATCCAACGAATGTGCCATATGATCCATTGGTACATACTCACAATAAACCGCCATATAGCTTTAGGTAAGTTAATCTAAAAATCTCGTCATCTTTCTATATAAAAATTTTCTTATATTCTATACATAATAATTCCACATAGTTCCTTAATCTTCATGGCAATTGAAGGCTCGACAGAAAAAGCTTTGCCAGTAAAAGAAATATACGCATGGATTGTCCAGCATTTCCCGTACTTTAAAACAGCTCCCACCGGATGGAAGAACAGCGTGCGACATAATCTTTCGTTAAATAAAAGTTTTGTGAAAGTTGAAAAGGCACCGGTAAGTAAATGAAAAATTATTTGACGTGTTTTTATTGTTTCTGAAACATTTAAAGACTGACGACTTAGGTGAACTTGAAGTCTTTTATTTTTACTTTTATTGCAATACAAGAAAAAGGGCAAAATACGCAGTCTAATCTAGTTAGTTATTTAAAAAGAATTTATTAATCAATTATTATTATAAGAAATTTAGTGCATTTTAATCAGTACAATATCTTTGGGCGTCCCAATTCGATTTTGTATTAAATAATAGTTGCTTATGTAAATGAGTCTTTTTTTGGATGAACCGGTGAAGCTGTTAGCCATGGGGTAAAAGAGTATATGGTTAAAATTGAATGAAAGTATTGTCCCCTTACAACAAAAGAAGTTTTATACTAATGGCACTTAGCAAATCACATGAATGGGAATATTTGTGCGTCTATTGTCCTCAAGTAAGACAACAATGTTGAAAAGCTTAGTTCAAAAGAATCTTTATTGATTATGAACATTAAACTGTTAGCCATGCAAAGTATATTACAAAAAGCATTTTTAGTTTATGTATTTTTCCTAGTTTTTGGTCGCCTAATTTAGCCAACTTCCTTGTTCAAGGCAAAAAATAAAGTCGTATGTTGGTACACTACACACTCATTATCATAGGTCTCAATTGTGGGCACTAGGTAGACCAGGTCCCATAATTTGTGCCCATTATCCATTACTTAATTCAAAAGACATCAAAGAGTACTACACAATTAAATACTTACTTACTTAAGGTGTCCCTAGAGACCTGCGTGAACTAGGGCTTTTACATATAGCTCGGTCCCTAGCTAGATGTCTCCAGTAGCGCACTCCGCCAAGTTGGGTGAGGTCACTTTCCACTTGTGCTCGCAACCTGATTTGCGGCCTTCCTCCACTTCATCGTCCTGTTGGTGTGGATTCGAATACTAAGCAAAGTTTATAAATCGACATTTTATATAAGTTTCTGGACGTTATTTATAATAATTTCCAAAGTAAAATAAAATATATTAAATAAAGGTCAACTTGTACAAATCGGTTCACACTGACCATATAGCGTAGATAGATAGATATATTTTATTTAGGAAAACAGTTTTAAAGAAAAAGTCTATATTTCTCTTACATCTGAAACATTTTAGTAATACTATAAAGAATATAATATAAGATTAATAATTAGATTAGAGGAAAATGCATTAAAAAACCTCCAATTTAAATACCATATAGCGTAAATGTGGAAAGCTAGATTGTTCTAGCTCTTTTGGAAATTGATGCAGCATGCAGATGCAAGCAGTTAAGCAAACTTTCACATGGTTGACTTAAAAAAGTCATGAATGAACATGACAGTATACAATTTTCTTCTCGAATTATTATAATGATGGCAAGTCTTCTGCACTGTTTTCAGAAATATGAGATTTTTTGGAGTATGCTATACATACAATGAAATTAATATGAAAATAAAATATAATAAATCAATAATAAAATTAATAATCAAATCAGTGTTAAAAGCATTCAACAACTTGTAACGCAAAATTAAATTCAAGTATTCATTAATAGTTTGGAGTAATATTTAAGAATATTGCTTGTCAACATTAAACAACAAATCATTTGACTTACACCAATCAACAAAAGAAGTTGGATCCATCTAAAGTAAAAGACAATCATTTAAATTAAAAAACCGCGAGCAAAACTAATCATCCACATACACAGGCAATAAGAATTTTTAAGAACACTCGGCAGATTATTAATAAAAAGTATGAATAATAAGGAACCCAAATGACTACCTTCTGGAACACCAGAAGTTACCTTAATTTCGTGTAAGAAAAAGTCGCCAATCATTTCGTATTGTTTTCTACCAGGTAAATATTAAAAAAAAAAAAAAACATTTTTTAAGTAGCGGTCAATGGAATCCATACGCTTTTCTTGAAGGAGAATATGTAAATTAACCCTACTAAAGGCTTTTACAAAGCCTTTTTAAATCTGACTGTCCAAAGTATTAATGCAACAATTTGTGAATTCTACTACAATAAAATTAGTAGCCCTACCTTTCCAAAAACCATGTTGCTCTATGGTGGATTTAAATTTAACTTAAACGAGGCTGGTTAAAAGCTTTGAAAAAACAGGCAGAATAGCTGTATAAGCGGAACAGAAAGAATACTTTTACAATAAAGAAAAGCAATAGGGAAAAGTCTTATATATCTGCAGTTTAAGTTTAACCAAAGCTGTTACTTAAACAATATACACTAGAACAATCGAAATTAATGCATTTGATTATTTATTGCTGACAATGTAGAAGATTTATAAATACTTTAATTTTTAGATCACCGGTTTTTTTTTATTACAGTAATACATAGTTGTTGGAAGTCCAGTACTATTTTGTTTAGTATTTGTAAATATCCGGAAAGATGCTAGAGATTACTGTGAAAAAAGGATTGGATTTTTATAAATAAGTTTCTTTTTTCTTTAAGTTTTAGTTATCTGCAAACGGCTATTAGTCTTGTTTTGGTAACTCAAAGCACAGATAAACTATAATGTTTTAAGATTTGAGCGACCAGATAAGAGTCCTTTTTTCATATTCAAATTGAATAATAAAATTTTATTTTTACGGAACATGTTATTAGCTTCTTACAAAGTTGAGCAACCAGCCCAATCAGATTAACTGAACCTTTTTCGTATGCTACATTTAACCCTTTCACTCCTTTTGGTCAATCGCGGTCTGTCCATATTTTCAATAGACTTTTTAATTTATATAAGAATAAGCCAGTGAGGAGATATTTTCTTGATTATATTTACATTTGAATTTGAGAATTTTGTCTGTATTGTATTTTAATCTAACTTAATATCAATTTTTTAAATTATAGAACATGGGTAAAGGTTCTTTGTGGCGTGTGGAACAGCAACAAAGGCAAAATCTTATTCAAGCACTTTCACGTTCACCGTTCTTCCCAAATTCAGCAGTCGATAAGATCTCTTTGAAGAGTCCAACAGGCAGTACAATTGGTATTGTCATGCCTAACAGTCCAGCTGTTTCAACTGAATCAGACGGTAGTCCACCGATGACACCTGGAAAATGTAATTTAGATGCACGGCTCTTTCCAAATCTATCCAAAGCCATTAAACTAATGGAAACTAATGACCAAGATGATGATAGTCCGTCCGATTATAGTACGATCAAAGCGGGCAATGGTTACTATACGAACGGAAATTCAACTCCAAATGGAAGTTATGAAAATATTGAACTTATGGCTAGAGATTGCGGAACCGATAGCATAGATGATGTTAATGCAGCAACAGCTATGCTGGCGTTGAAACACGGACCAAAAGTTTTTAATGAAACGTTTCAAAATGGGTAATTTAAAATAATCTTAATAATTGTAAAAAAAATGTATAAAAAATCTTCCTTGAATTTATAGTTCTCCAGTAATTACATCATCACCAAGTGAGGATCATACATATTCAGCTGGTGGTGGTGGCGTCAGTAGTACAAGTAATACTAATGGCACCACTGCCAATAACAATACTAACTCAAGTTTTAATGGGAGCATGATAGCAAATGGAAGTGGCGATAAACCTGCCGTTCCCACAAATGGTTTTTCTCCAGATAATCAAAGTAACTGTGCCTCATCAGATGCAGCATACGAAAGTAGCGAAGAAAGGTAATTTTTGGTAACCGCGTTTTATTTAAAATATCAATACATTTTTTTTTTGTTGCATTGTATAGTCACAATATATCTCCGGAAGAACTTGAAGACCAACAACGACACCGTGATGGTGTCTACGCCCTACTCTCATTATCGTCGCATGTTGACATGTCACCCATCAAACGTCCATCATCAACAACCGTCGAAGAAGAGCACATATCTTCATATATGGAAAACATACCACATCTCAATGGGAAAGGTCTTCTCGTAAATGGCTGTGGTGCCTTAGTGGTTAACGGCAGTGGCAGTGGAGTTCTCGACGAAGGCTATAACACTCAAAGTTACTACAGTCACATGGCATCGCCATCACCTCCAAAGAAACAAAAACCCCTGCGAAATATTCGGGCAAAAATAAAACGCAAGACCACGTTAATACGATGAGCGGTTTCAAGTTCGGTCGGCCAGTACAAAGCTGCTGACTGTCGTTAAATTGTCTTCGCAGTAGTAGGCTTATATTGTAAGGTTTCTAAAACGGTAAAATAGGTTCTTTTATATAAATGTAAATCTAAGCCACATATTGTATATTGTGCCTCAAAAACCCCTTAAAAATTTAGCCCTTCGTTTCTTTTTTATTTTTGTTACAAATTTTCATGGGACAGTTTTTGTGTTGTGTTTGTTTGATATGTTATGCATTGTTGTAAAGTTGCGTTTGAATTTGATAGAAAAAGTTATTGTTATAAATATCATAAGTATCGTAAGATACAAGTGCTTTAGAATATAATTGTTGTTTGATGAATTGGATTTTGCTTAGGAATTACAAAAGTAAATGAGAGAGAAGGTCGATTGGAATTAAATGAGAGCAAATTGAAATCTAACCCAACTATTGTACCTTAACTTTTATAATATCTTTGTTGTTGAAAAAGGGCAACCCTCTTGTTGTTCTTTTAGTACACTAACAAATATCCAAACTTAAAAAACAAAATGTATCTTCCTTCTTTCCTAAGAGATTTATTCCGTTTTTTTTTTACAAAAGAAAAATATGTATAAAACAAAATCACAAAAACAAATAATAACGTGAAAGAAAAAGAGAAGAAAACCAAACAAAAAGTGCCTACAAACTCTTAGAATTTTTTTTTTCGAAAATAATAATTATTTTTATCTTTCCTTTAATTTGATGACTGATTGTTAAAAAAATATTAAATAAATTTATATAAACAAATAAAATAAAAAAAAAAATATCGCTATGATAAATTTGTGCAATAATAATTAAATTGAGAACAAACATTTTGTTCCTCTACCAGTCACAAGATTCACAAAATATTTGTGTATTTTAAGTTTTACTTCAATTTTTAATTTTAATAATGATAACCATCTATTTTTATTTTTATATATATTTAAGATAATATATATAATATATTTTTTATGATTATGCTATCAGAAATGCATTAGAAATACATTATATACATACATATAGTTATAATAGTAAATTACTTTACATGGACTGTAAACGAAACGTTGTTTTAAACTATTATTTTTCGCAAAACATAAAGCCTATAAATATTCTGAATCATATTAAGAATGTATTGTATACAAACAAAAATAGAATGAAGCTATAAAAACATACATATTTTAGACGAAAAACATCCATATTAAATTACATACATAAATAAATTAATTAATACTCGTTGCAAACGACAAATGAATTGCTTACAAATATTCAAAATTTCATTTCCAGTGTCAAATCGTATATTAACAATAAAAAAAAAGTACATACATACATATATCAAAAAGCTAACTATAACAAAATTTAACAAAATTAAAAATAGTCGAAAAATGTTACCACAAAAAAGCAATGAAAGAAGTCTGACTTAAAAAAAAGCATCATATGATATGAATTTTGTTCTTTAAAAAAAACAAAAAAACAAAAAAAATCTGCTTTTAGAGCTTCATTAATTTTAAAATCGCTATGAATGTTATTTTATAAAGAAAGAAAAACTCTACAAGAGGAAATAGAAAGAAAAAACAAAAGTAAAACAAAAATTAAAATCCCTACTTTACTATTTATAGAAAAAGCAGCATAAAATAAATAAAATTAAATTATGTTTTGTTAATTTAAATTTAAATTTTAGTCTTCAAATGCGTCTTCGCTTTGTTTATAGAAAAAGAAAAAATAAACAAAAAATAGTGGAATAAAGTAGATTTAATTTCATATCTAGAAAAAGAAAAACAATATTATATTATACATATATATATATATATTATAAAGAATAAATAATAATCAAAAATAATTTGTTTTTTTTTTTTTATTAGTATTAGCAAATGAGAAAAAATTTATTACAAAGAAAAATAAAAAAATAGTTTACTAAAGAAACTAGGTTTAAAATATATACATATTATTATATAAATGTGTACACAGATATAAATTACTTTATTTTTAAAAACTTAAACAAAATAAATGTATTGTTGACTAAAACTTAACGAAAAAACATGCAAAAAACAAAAAAAAAAAACTAAAAATTGAACACTAAAATAATAAATTAGTTGAAATGAAACAATATTACAAAGTGAATTGATTAATTAAAATTATTTAATTTTCTTTTTATTTTTTAATTTAATTATTATGGGTTAGTTAATTTTATTAAAAGAATCAAATAAATTCTAAAAGCAAAAATTATCTTTGTTATGAAAATATGTGATTTAATTAATTTTGTCTTAATCATTTAATATTTTTGGTGGAAATTGTTTTCAGATCAAGGAGATTGTGCAAACAAATGGGTTATTTGGGTTTTTGGTGACAAGCGTTTCGAAGCTATAGTTTATTTGTAATGGTTTTTTAGTTTTGTTTGTCAAATTTATCTAGTTGTCCTTTTATCTGAATCTTGATGTATGACAACTGAAACAGTTTGAAGCAATTGAATATTCATGGTACAACTACAACAGATTTGGTATTTTATTTATACATATTTTCAATTCTTTTTAAATGAAATTAATTAATAACACTGATCAATAACTTGGTAATTTAGGTGGCAATCCAATTTCACTAATGTTTTTGATGGCTTTAGTTGCAATTCGACATCAAAACCAGAAATCTATTACGTTAGGTTTTTTGAGGTGCAACCAAGGTACGAATTTTGGGTTTTTCGCTTATATCTCGAAAACGGTGCATCGGAGAGAAATATTTTTAGAGAATAAAATGGAGTTCTTAAAATTATCTAAAACTTTTATATCATATGTTTTTTTCTAATTCCTAATCGTTTTCGAGCTATACCCTCGGAAAAAGTTGAAATTTACAAAAAAAATCAATTTACGTCAAAATATTCATAAACATTGCATCATATTGTCTAAACCTATTCATAAACGAAAAGTATGAATAGGAAAGAAGTTGTAGATTTTTAAATTCCCTTTTAGAATATATATACATATGCTGATTAATGTCCAACCCGCCTAAAGTTACAGCTGTTTTAAAACTTGTATAGCATTTTGCAATTTTCAGAAAATTAGTTTGTATATCATATTCTTGACCCACAACCTTTGTTCGTGTATTTTCATGAGATATGCACTTCGCTTGAAGAGTTTTCTGGAGTCACATTCACTTCAAGTGAACAACACAAGGACATTGGACAGGCTCGCAAGATGCAGAAGACATTGTCAAACTCAATCAGTGGTTTGATTCTCATCCTCCCTTCCCAGAAACCTCTCAAATCATGTCAATTTCGAGTGGAGTTGTCGGAGATGCCACGATAACATGCTATGATGCTGTTCGAGTAGATAAAAGGGCTATGAATTCAGTAGTTGACTTGACATTTGCAGACGTAAAGTTATCGCGCAAGGATCGGGCATTGCCAATATCTTCTGTCAGCTCATCGATAAAAGTTCACGATAGGTAGTAGTTGGCCCAACATTGCTCTTTTGAGTATGAGTTGGCCCCATTTCAAAAATCTTACTTATCGAGGGCAAGAGTGATATAGGCCTATAGTTACCCAGATCATTAGTTGCTCCTTTCTTGAAAAGTGGCAAGATATTGGCACATTTAAGAGCAACCGGAAATACTCCAGAAAAAATACTTTTGCTAAAGATATGTGCCAAAACATCAATTATAAAACATGCTACATTTTTCAAACAAACATTTGAAATACCATCATAACCAGAAGAGTTTGAAGTTTTTAAAGTGCCAATTAACTTCAGAATCTCTAAACTAGTTATAGGCTCAAACACAAAACTTTGGCTTTGAGAAGGTTCATTACTGAATGGACTACAAAGTGTACAAGATGGGTGACTAGAACTAGCTTGTAGATTAAGTGAAATCGTTGAAAAGTATTCATTGAATGCATTAGCAATTGCAATGTTATCTAAGACAGATGGTTGTTTTTTGCACTGAGATTTATTAAGTATACTATTCACTATTTTCCCTTCATTTCTAATATTTCCTTTAGCTAGATTGAATTTGTTTTTAACGACAAATAGGAATTTCCTTCTTTAATTCAACACAAATTTTTTTATATTTAGTTTTTAAAATCTGACTGCTGTTGCGTTTACAACACTTTTTTCTTAATTTGTTTTTATACTTCACTTTTTTAAGCAAACTATACGTAATCCACGGCTTTAAACGCTTATTAGACTTTTTCGGAACGATATCAAACGAAGCATCAGAAATGTATCCATTCCATATCCAGAATGATTAGAAATGTAAGACGAGGTAACGTGATCGTCCGCTTGCTCGGAGCAATCTTCGTCTTTGCTAGAGGTAAGTTATTGTGGATATCTCCTTTGTTATCTAATACTCGCACATGAACCACTGCTCCATATGCTTTGGTTGAAGCATCGCAAAAGCCATGCAACTCGATTGGTTGATTTGATGGGCTCATTCGATTCCATCGCGGAATTCTCACCTTTTCTATGGTTGGGAGTTCTAGCTGAAATGCTTCCCAACTCTTTTTGATGTGGGCTGGAACTTCCTCGTCCCAATCACATCCAAGATTCCAGAGCTTCTGCATAAGATTGGGGGTGGAACCGTGAAGAAGACACCCTGGTGGCAATTACAATGGAAATCTACCAGTACCAGAGGTTCTTCTGAAAACTATATTTTGCCGCTCCACCAAGGATTGTGTAATTGGAAAATGCGGCAGCCGAAAAGCGATGCTCACCTGTTCTGCAGCGTGCCTCCACTGTCAAGGGAAGTGCCTGAACAGTGTGCCTGTTGACGATGGGGACGATGAAGACGATGTAGAGCCCATTCAGCAAGAGCCACCCGCTACTGAGGAAGAAGATGCCATGGAAGAACAATCATTGCCTGGGCCCTTCCTTAAGTTCAAAGAGGATGAAAATTTGATTACTTTTAAAGTTGAGAGAAAACATTAGGAATATATTGAGAATGGGGCTTACAATTATTATTATTGTATTGGTATAACGAAACTATCTGTAGAATAAAGTGTGAAATTTGTCATCATCATTATTTTTCTACTTTATTTAATAACTTGCTTATAAGTGGCCATATATGTTATTAGATGAACGAAACTATCTGTAGAATAAAGTGTGAAATTTGTCATCATCATTATTTTTCTACTTTATTTAATAACTTGCTTATAAGTGGCCATATATGTTATTAGATGAACGAACAAAGGTTGGGTGTTAAGAATATGATATACTCGTACAAACTTATTTTCTGAAAATTGCAAAATGCTATACAAGTTTTAAAATAGCTGTAACTTTAGGCGGGTTGGACATTAATCAGCGTATGTATATATATTCTAAAAGGGAATTTAAAAATCTACAACTTCTTTCCTATTCATACTTTTCGTTTATGAATAGGTTTAGACAATATGATGCAATGTTTATGAATATTTTGACGTAAATTGATTTTTTTTGTAAATTTCAACTTTTTCCGAGGGTATAGCTCGGAAACGGTTAGGAATTAGAAAAAAACATATGATATAAAAGTTTTAGATAATTTTAAGAACTCCATTTTATTCTCTAAAAATATTTCTCTCCGATGCACCGTTTTCGAGATATAAGCGAAAAACCTAAAATTCGTACCTTTACCCCCCCTCCTCACCCCCCCGCTCATCACCTAGGAGTCAGGACTTTTGGTATGTTAACAACCTAAGCCCCCTAAACAAGTTTCTGAAGGAATCGCTTAGTTACCTGCTCACGCACTCTACACCTCATTTTGGGTCATTTATTGACTGGACTATAAGCATTTATGCTAAAACTGTTCTTAACAGAAAAACAGTATAAAAGCAATTTTTGATCTTATTACGTATCCATAGTAACATCAAGTTCTTGGAATATATTTTATTAGAATATGTAAATAAATATAAAACAAATGTTGAAAGCTAATATTTCTGAGATTAAATCGGAGTTTGGATTCGGAATCAGCACTGAAACTTAACTCTAACACGAAATTTTCCAAAACATAAATGAATTCAATTCACAGTTTTTCAAAACTTCAAATATAGTCAAATGAAGACCCACTAGTCATCTCTTATCTCATGAGAAATTACGAAAGCTAAGTGGGATACTAAAATGGTTTAAACAATATCTAGAAAAAAGAGATTTAGACTAGAATCATCATACAATTTCTTGTTAAGTGATATTTTGTGTTTTAACCTTAAAAACCATTTGTGTCTTTATCATTATTAAAATGACATATTTAAAAATCCTGATGTAATGGAAACTTTTAAAGGCGAGATTCGAATTCAGGATATCTTTATCCTTAAAAAATGTATTACTTTGTGAAACAGAAAAAAAAAACGTAATTTTGTCGACCAATGTTATTTGTTTTTTTTTTTTTAAATACTTTCAAATCAAAAAGAAATATATGAAATTACATTAATTTTTGGAAACTCTTTTGAAAAATGATGAAACCAACAAACATTTTACCTCAAATAATATTAACTTGGATGAAAGTTGTTACCATGTAAGACTCAACTGCCAAAACTGACTATCTTTTGGAATTATCTCGAAAATCGACAAGTGAATCGATAGTGAATGATGTCTGAATTATTGCTTTGTGCATCTTATTATCAGTTTTTGTGCCCAATCGAAATCTCTAAAGTAAGAGGCACTTTTTCAAGGTAATATATTACTCGAAAAATTTATAATTCCTGGTACCTACTCTTAAGAAATTTAAATTAGAACTGCAGGACTTGAATCACCAGATTAGACTGATTTTCTGTTCAATTCACTGACTGTTCTTCATTTTCTATTCAGGTCTATCATCGTATCCGTTCGTAGAAACCCATTATCAGAGGAAAGTTTCGATCGTAACATTTATTTCCTTCATACTCTCCCTCGTAACAGAAAAGTATAAGTAAAATAAGTGATAAACAATAAAAACGTGAGCATTGTAAAATAAAGGAAAGTGTAGCAGTGTTTTTTTTTTTTGAATCTGAGATATTTTAAAGAGCTTCCAAAAAAGGGTAAAAAGAAATAGATAATTCAAAACAAAATTTTTAGATCCAATTTAGTTCCCCTGAGATGTTAACTTCTACGGATTGATTGCGAGTGTACTATAGGGCAATATCGGGAGTAAATACTACTTCATAAGCGCAAGTGGGTTGAAATTCTGTAATCACATTGATACGGTTTCCGGGATTTGTAAAAGTTTTACAATTACGATGGAACTCGTGCAGTAAGATAAGTTGCTGTATCCATCATGAAACTGCGACTGTTGTGCTTTGCTTAAGAACATGCCCAGTGTTTCTGTGTACGCTTACTTAGCAGAACATTTTGTGAGTTACGTATCTCCAATATATTTAATTTAATTATAATTTCCAATAGCAGTTTGGGAGTCCATTAAACGATAGCTCCATGAATCCAGAGTCATAAATACAGTTTCAGGGTTGTCAGGCTGTATTTTGAAAGTCACGTTTCTGTATGTAAAGTGTGGAGTGATATAAGGTAGAAGGAAACACCTTTTCATAAACAAACGTTACAACTTCTCTTATTGAACATGCTCCTTGTAGAACACACTTTAATATAGTACAGCATTATTGTTCTTGAGGCAGCATCGTGAATTTTGGATTTAGCTGAGTATCGATCGTTTTATTTCTTAAAGATTGTGACCATGTAGAATTTATGGAGTTTTTCTAAATAGTTAAGTCTATTATTAAGGTGTTCCGTTCTTGAGATGTTCTTCGGCCTCTATTTCGAATGATAACTATCTCTGATTGATCAAGATCGAAACATCCATTTGGTGTCAATAAGGACTTGCAAATAAGCACTGTCAGAGAGTATAACAATGTCATCAGCACACAAAAGAACGTTAATTCTTAGTCCTTACAGAATCAATACTGTTGGCAGCTCAGTATGTACATAGGTCGTTCAAAAATCAGAATAAAAAGAAGTGCAATCAGAACACAGCCTTGTTTGACAGCTTTGTCTGCGTTGGAAAAAAGTCGGATCTATTTTTGCTGTACCAGACGGTGCTGCGGCTGTGGTGTCTTTACAAATAAATTGTAAGATATTTATCATTTAGGAGATACTAAGTAAACCCAATTTATAAAAAAGTGCCTTCCTATTTAAGTTTTCAACTGCAGCTCCGAGGTCAACAAAAAACATAAGGTTTCTTGTTTTGGCTCAATTATAGTTGGATAACACAAGTAAAATTTTAGATCTAGTCAAGCCTAGAGTATTAGTTGCGATACGCGGCTTGATATTCATTTAGAATATTGTTTTCTTCAACACAATTTGTAAGCCTATTAAGGCAGCGTGTCTAAGAAGGATAATCCACGGTAGTTTGTTATATAAATAACTTTCTTTTTCAAACAGAGGGTATAAATAAGATCGATTGTTTGAATAAGGTAGGAATGATTGCTGTTTAAAAAACGTCCGTCGTTAACCTGTAAGAGTTATAATATAAATCTAAACATCATCAAAGCTGATATGTACATACATATTATGTACATTGTAAAATTCCTAGACTTTTCCGGGTATTTTTTTTGTTCAATTGTTTATATTTAAGATGTCTTGACGTCAAACTTTAGTTACTCGCACGGCCCTCAAATGCGATTTGTCAAAAAACCAATAGAAGAATTTTGAGGGACTTTGGGCAAGCTACTTAGGATTAACCGGTGCTCGGTCCCAAAACTTATTTTTCCGAGCCTGCTTGTTTTTTGAATGTGTGAATCACACATTATGATTATGATTGCGAAAACAATAATATTAACAATTTGTAATATGTACTTATTATTCTTAACACTACTGAAAGTAAAATGCACAACTGGGTCGCGCGAACTTGCTCATGAATCCCAAAGAGTCTGTTTAAAATATTTTTTGTATTTTAACATTTAAAAAAGTATCTGCAAAAAAGTTTTGTTTTCAAAAATTTAAATGTCATTTGATTTTTCAAAAAAAAACTTAATTTTTCAAAATTAGTATTTGAAAATTGTTGGAGCGGTTTATACATTTAACATTTCAATTTCATAAAAAATAATGACCCATTTTCGAGATATAGAATTTCGAAAAAATGTTTAAAAAAATTATAAACAATGACATTTTTGATCATCAAATATTAAAGGCAGTATGAGAACTTGTGTAGAAATTATTGAAATATGTTGAATGGTTGTTGAGAAAACTTAGAAACAAATAAACGGTTCTATGGGGGTTACCATTCTGAAGACAAAAATATTTTTTATTGAAAGAATCCAAATTTTAGAAAAAAAAAATATATCGGTAAGTTTTTAAGAAAAATGTAATGTTTGGGCGCGGAAAGGCAGACAGACAGACCGAACGCGACGGAATCAGGAGACCCACTTTTTTCGACTTCTCTGCTATTGTAATGTCATGTTTGATTAAAATCGCGAGTTCGATTTTTTTTTACGAATGCAAAACTTGCCATATATGTATGTATGTATATAGTTCCTATAAGTCGCAAGTAAAAACAAAAATAGATAATAAGCATATGCACTTTAATGCAACAAATTGAAAGTCTCTGTATACCTTCCATTTCATTTATCAGTTATTAAGTAAGTTAGAAGTTAATAATTGATTGTAAATATTGATACTTACAAGTTTTATTGATATTGCACTTTTAAAATCATTCATTCAACAAACATTTTAACACTGCATATAATTAAATTATATTAAGTTCTAAATGGCATTTTTCAAATTTGAACTGTGAATCAGATAACAAGTAAAAAAAACATGAATCAATTTATTGTTTAGTTATATTGTTTTGTATTTGATTAACTACAATTTACATTAAAAAAAAACATTTTATTAGCACTACGGAGTTACTTGTTATAATATATAAAACAATTAAAATATTATGTGGAAGATACTAGTTGATCACTATTTTGTTTTACCATTGTATGTTTTTTTATAGAATATTCTCTGGGCGAAACTTTTCAAACAGGCACGCAAAGCTGCATAAAAGGACGAGAGCTGTTCATGAGCACTATGAGCAGAAGAGGAGAGAGGAACACCGACTTCTCAGAAGGAAAAAGAGAGAGCATGCGAAGCGTGCGGTCGAAGATATTGAGAGGTTCAAAAGCAGAAATGAAGTTCTTAAGTTTTATGAGCAGGTGAAACGAAATTTGGAAGTACATAAACTTCGAACCGAAGACTGCAAAGACGAAAGTGGAAACATCATTGTGGAACCGCAGTCAATGGGCAGGTTCAGACAACATAAGGGACTTCATTTGCAGTCAACTGCATTCCTTGAACGTACATTTTGACCAAGTCAACTAGTTAGTTTTTCAAGTGTCATAAACTTCAAACTCAGAACTTTACTTCCCTAACTTCTACCTTCAGTTTACCGTACAAAAACTACCAAAAACATTATTGTCTAAAAAACAGTCCTCATGCACGTTTCAAGTCCATCACGATTTGTATTTTTTATTGTAAAGAAATATTACTTATTTCTTTTCCAATTTGACGAGAAACCCCTTTACACAAAATATTAAATAAAATTGTGCGAAAAATAAATAAATCGTAGAGGAATAAAGTTCAACTTTCAGTTAATGAAAAAAACATGATCGATTCTCATTCTGACATAAGTTGACTTGACTTGATAGTCAGGGAGATTTTTCTTGACTAACTTTCCAGTCAAGTTTCCAATAAAGTTGCCTTAATTGGAAGGCAATTTTTTGGCAGCTGGCCAATCAGATGCTAGAAACTTGCCTTACTTTCAAGTCCCTTATGTCGCCTGAACCTGCCCAATGCTGAGAATATGGCAGAACTACTTCTGCAGATTGTATAACGTCGAGGACAAGCCGAATTTTCACTGTTAAGTACGATGATCCATTCAATATAGACGACGAAAGACAACAATCCTGTCTTAGGCTTAGACGATGTAAAGATTGCCGTTTCTAAACTGAAATCTAACAAAGCCTCTGGAGCAGATGGCTTGAATGCCGAGCTCTTCAAAGCAAATGGAGAGAATTTGGTAAGGAACATGCACCAACTTATCTGGAAGGAAAAAAGCATGCATGATGAATGGAACCTCAGTATTGTTTGCCTTATACTGAAAAAAAGGACACCCTCTAAACTACCTCAACTATAGAGGAATCAGTCTACTTAACATCGCTTACAAAATCTTCTCTGCCATAATATGTGAACATCTAAAGCCCATCGTCAACATCCCGATAGGTCCTTATCAGTGTAAATTTAGTCGATCAAATATTCACATTACGGCAGATCCTAGAAAAAACCCAATAACATCAAATCGACAACCACCATTACTTAATCGATATCAAGACCGCATATGGCAGCATCTATATATAGTTTTGGCATCCATGCCAAACTCGTCTATTGGTGCAAATGACTAGAGAATTTGCACTGCTCCATAAAGGTTTGAACCAACTTAACAGAACCTTTCGACGTCAAAAAAAGCCTTAGACAAGGTGATGCACTGTCATGCGATTTCTTTAAAATCGTCCTTGAAAGAATAGAGCTCCCGTCAACACTAAAGGCACTATCTTTCAAAAGTCTTTCCAATTACTAACATAATGCTGATGACGTTGACATAATCGGAAGAACTCAGCGTGATGTCAATGGGGCTTTTGTGAGTATTGAAGCAACAACACCACCCGACGTCTCGGTCAAAACGTCACCGTCGACAGAACAGTAACACTTTGAAGTAGTTAAGGATTTTGTCTATTTAGGCTTCGCTAGGAACATAGAAAACAACACCAACGCGGAGATCAAACAAAGAATAACTCTTGCTAACCGCCGTTTCTTTGGGCTAAGAAAGCAATTGAGTAGCAAAGTTCATCATCCCCGCCCTGCTAACGGTGCAGAAGCACCTTGGGTCGTTTCGAGAGAAAAGTTCTTTCCGTGATCTACGGACCCCGTATGCATAGAAGGTGAGTGGAGGAGAAGATGGAACTAAGAGCTGTACGGGCTGCACAGCGACGTAGACTTATCCAGAAGGATACAAATCCAACGCCTGAGATGGCTGGGTCAGCGTGCACGACCCACAAGTGGAAAGTGGAAAGTGACCTCACTTGGATTGCGCAACTGGAGAACATCTATGCGTTTACGGCAGTGGGTCTTTCAAAAGCAAACTAGCCAAGAAGTGTTTTCTGGATAATAGAGTAGATGTCATAGAATTTCCTGCAAAGTCGCCTGACTTAAAATCAATTGAGAAACTATGGGCCGAGACGTAAGGACGGAAGTGTCTCGGTACAAGCCAAGAAATATAATAATGAACTCCGGTCTACTGTTGAGAGCTGCTGGAAATCGATTCCTGTTGAATTATTACAACGATTTGTAGACTCAATGCAAAGGCTGCGCAGTACGGCTGTGATTGTAAATAAAGGAAACATGTCAAAAAATACTGATTTTGACCAATTTTTAAACAAATTATAAAAAATTATTAAACAAAAATAAATTCCCAATTTTTTTGACTGCAACTGTATGTTACTATTTAAATATACGCCCATATATTTTGTTTTGGAAAAGATCCTTAACCACATGTTTTCATAACTACAAACTATAATAAACGATATTATCGATATAAAGCCCATACTAAACTTTTTTAATTGCATAATTATGTAATCTTTAACCTTCTTTTAGTCATAATTATTCAAACAAGATTATTGTATCGCATTACATGTGACGAATGGTTTTGAGTAATTGAGAAACGATCTTAGGTGTTACCTACCGACTACCAACTACCAACTATCGACCCACCTTTGTACTGATTCTACAATTGATGCATCGTCTGTTCTGGTCATTTGTTTGTTTTAACAAACAACCTCTATAAAACAAGTCGGTAAGAATAGTTTTGACTTCAGTGGAGATTAGCCTGTTGAATAAACTCATTCTCCGGATATACCTAGTTATTATTTTTTAATAACGCTATGTCAAGCCTTGCCCCAGTAGTCGTGATAATTTTCTCACTTTGCATCTCATTACAGTACTCGGAATCATTTGAGTTTCGTAAGTTTAATTACAATTTAAAAATTATACCGTTAAATGTGTTTAAAAGATTAATTAATTGGCTTTTACTTTCGGATAGCGAGTAATTTTGAGCTTTGTCATCGAAGCGACGATGAGTGCATTGTGAAAAATGCAAATAAAATCATTCACGAATATCCCCACGGATATCCTGAAATATTTCTGCCTGACTTTGAACCAATGCGATTGGAAAAATTGGAAATAAAAGGCAATCCAGATAGCCCAATCAACTTTAACCTCCTTATGACGGACATAGAGATGCATGGCTATTCAAATGGAACCTTTACAAAGTTTACGTAATATATACCTACTTTTATTTTTGCCAAAAAATACAAAAATTGAAATATTGCATTCACTAACAGTGGTTTCGACAAGGACCCACATAAGGTTAAAATAGAGACTGAATCCACAAATCCTCGACTTATAATACGTGGAAAGTACAAGGTGTCTGGAAAGTTATTGGTGGTTCCTATAACTGGCGAAGGGGACAGCACCATGACCATAACAGGACTAAAAATCAAAACTCGATCGAAGCCTACATTTGAGATGAGAGATGGAAAGACGTATCTTAAGTTTTCGGCTTATAAGTTACAAGTGGAACCAGAAAAGTAAGTAAAAGTTAATTTATACTCGTTATAACATTAAACGTACTTACAGCCAAATTTTGTCTGTTTCCAGATTTCATATCGATATGACGAACTTATTTAACGGTGACAATGTTCTTAGTGAAAATATGTTAAATATTATGAATGAAAACTGGAGGTTGCTGTGGGATGAGATGTCTCCGAAGTTTAACGAAGCCATAATAGCTGCAAACTTAAAGGTTTTGAATACCATGCATGCTAAAATACCTTACGAAGATATGTTTTTGCCCGATTAAATATAAGTTGAGTGTAAGTTCGTTATCTATCTAAATGAATATTATAAATAAATGTTTTTTTTCTCAAGAACATTGTTGCAAACAAAATGTTTTCTTGTGCCTCATAAATGATAATAACTCTTAAGGCCCGTAATAAAACCTACATATGTAGTTCAATATTTGGTATTAGTTGTTTGCCAATTTGAAGAAAACCCGAATCCATCATAGAAACTCCAAGTTGAAAATATGTATTGCTATAGTTTAAAAACAAATCTTTCAATTTTTTTGACCCTAAATTAATTTGAATGGGCCGGTTCATACAACATAAGAGACTTCAATTGCAGTCAACTCATTCTTTGAACGAAAATTTTGACCAAGGCAACAAAAAATACTTGTATTTTGTATTTTAAGGAAATATTACTTATTCCTTTTTCAATTTGCATAAAACATCAAATAGAATTGTGCAGAAAATAAATAAATCGCAAAGTAATAAAGTTCAGCTTTTGGTTGAATGAAAAATTATGATTAGCTGTCATTTTGACATAAGTGGAATTGGCTTAATAGATTGGCAATAAACTTGCTTTAATTGGAAAGCAAATTTTTGGCAGCTCACTAATCAGATGCTAGAAGCTTGCCTTACTTTCAAGTCCCTTATGTCATGTCGACTAAACCTGCCCAATGACTTTAAGTTAACAACTAACGTTTTCAACTGATATGTTCTAATATGATTAACTGAGGGAATTGAGGTCAACTTAGCTCTTTTTTTGTATTTGCCTAGCGAGTGGATTATTGAAATGCTATAATATACATACATATATGTAACAATTTATTTATCCATTCACATAATGTTACTTCTTCAGGCAAAAAACCAACCAATTTTTAAACACTTAAGAAAATTATACGACGGAATAGCGACATTTTATTTTTTTCTAAATAAACTGTGCAAATTTCGTTACGTATTGGCAATTTTGCATACTTAACCAAAAAATATTATTTTAAAACAAATTTGTTTTTTCTTTCTTCGATTTTGAATATTCAAAATAATAAGAAAAGTGAATAGGTAAAGTTGAATAAAGCAGCACAGTTTCAAAATGATTTTTGTTTTCCTTTTCAGTAGCCAAAAGGGCCTCCTTAATTTTGTTTAGACCTCCTTCATACGACACGCCATGAACAAGTGTTTGGTATTTAACTACCGAAATGGCTTTTTATTGCTTTTGCATTTTAAGCAATAGTTGTGCAGGTTCACCAATTTTAAAGAGTGCTTGGGGGATGGTTATCTTGCTACAACTACCATCTAGGTGAAAAATTGTTCTCAGCATATGGAAGCATTTACCTCTTAAAAAATATCAGGATATCTTTAATTGATCATGATTACCATGAATTTGGAAGGTAGGTCCAACACTAAACCAAGAAAAGCAACTCTGCACTATGATGGTACTGCCTCCATGTTTCACTTGAGGAAGACTAACATTTCTTCAACAGTCAGACAAATAAAGGTTTATTTTTGTTTAAATATATTCCAAAGAATGAAATAACAGGCCGAGCAGGCCCAATCATTTTTACCTGCCAAGGTTGGTTTCCTTGTGGAGCTTGCGAAAGATTAATAGGCATCTTCCATAAAAGATTCTCCTAATCCGATGATATCACTCTCTCACAAGCTCCCACATTCCCATCGTCGCAGTCAGAGAAGTCCATGAGACACCCATGAAGGGGCTTATTGACTTCACTGGCACTGGCACCACTGCTATGTACAGAGTTTGATGTTGTTGCTGAAAACGTCACTGGCGACTTATCCTTCTTAGAGGCCAAGCCATCGCCGACAGCCGTGACTTCTGCTGACTCTTGAATGTACATAATATACGAGTATACCCACTTGAATTGTATTCTCTATACTGACTTTTAAATTTAAATTGGTACTAACGATTGACATTTCTGTTTTTTTTTTGTGATTTTCTTGGTTGCTTGACACTGCAGCTGGAGGTTCAGATGTTAGCCCTCCCACTACATAGAGGTGAAAACCATGGGAGGCCAGTAAGGTTTTATCTTTATTTGAGAGACCAGTCAATGACATTATGTGCGAAAAATAATATCGTTTAAATGGCCGCCGTGGATTCGTGGGTTGACTGCATGCGAAAGGTCCAGACTTAAAGACTTAATAAAACCCTACAAGAAAAACTCAAATCATACGCTCTTGGTGGCTTATTTACGTTACCTTCGAGTGAGATATCCATGCCATGAAACCGCTCACCCAGAATATCGATTGTGTCTTAAGCTGTGTGGCTTAAGCCACTTATTTTTTGGTTGTCCATATCATACAATTCAGGCCACAAGAAGTTAGTGATCATCTTTAACGGTGATGGCCTGGCCCGATGTAAAAGAAACTGACAAAATCAACCAGTCCTTATTGGAATACCCTTTATATTGCCATTAACATACAATTTCAAGAATTTAATTGAAAATGTTTTTAATAGTCAAATATATTGTCATTTTATGGTATCTACAGAAGAATTAATCAGTAAAAAATTTTGTATTATGTAGTTAACCGCATTGAAGTCCCTTCAAAAATTGTTTGGAAATTCTTTTTTTGCAGAGTAGATATGTAAATTGATCTCACGATATTTATATGGAAAAAATATCAAAATTAAATTAAAACAAATAAAAAAAGTCCTACAAAACATTTGAGTACATATATGTATGTACATAATTTTTATATATGTACATAGATTCAAAGAATAAAACAAACTATTCTTACATTTTCCCTAAGCGGACATTTATCCCATTGCATGAATGACATTTTTTCTTGCATTTCTCATTGAAAGGCAATTCAAATTTATAAAATCTGATTGGCCCGCTGCCAAAAAATAGACTTACAATTTAGGCAACTTTCTTGGAAAGTCAACTAAAAAAAATCTCCTTGGCAAAATATCAGCTGATCATGTATTTTGTCATTTAACTGAAAGCGAAGTTTTATAACTTAGTGATTTACTTATAAACTGTAAAATTTTACTTTTCATATTGGAAAAAGAATAAGTTATGACGGGCTTTAATCTTGTGTTAGGAGTTTTTTTTGTTGATGATAGTGTTGTTTGTACTTTTGTTTGTGCAAGTAAAAGATAGGCCGTAAAGTTCCAAGTTTGAAATTATTGACATATGAAAAATTAAGTAGTTACTTGGCCATATTTTGCGTTCAAAGACTGCAAGTGAAGTATATTGTCTGCTGAATCTGTCCATTGATAGCTGAATGCAGTGCATGGCCTAGATTATTGTACTAGTGCAGAACTTACAAGTTGACTTTATTCAACTTCACCTCCACCACAATGCGGCCATATTGGAAATATATTTTTTAGACTTTCTTTTTAAATCCGTGTAAAAGAATAAGAAGAAAATAAAATCGCGTCGGCCATTAAAATCTAAGCAGGGAGAACCGACACTCCTTTCAAATAAAATCTAAACTCCTATGGTAAATAATTGTTTAACAAGAAAGTGTAAAGTGCGATATTATAGTGCAATCAATATATTTCATTTATCCCTAATTTTATCATTTGCAGTCCGAGTTTAAGTTGTGAAATTTTGTTTACAAAACAAAATCTCGGCTATTTTCACTGCTTATGGCTCATCCCATTTACAATAATTTATTGTTCATTCCAGAGCGACGACGGCCGTGAGTGTCGAGGGAATTTGTGTGTAAACGGAATTGAGTTGGGATTTCTTGTAATTTTCATTTAATTCTCGTAAATTCGTAAATTGAATTTGTTTTGATTTTTGTCCTAAAGTCTAATCAACAAAAAGCAGATCAAAAAAAATAATAAAACTTCAATGTGAGTATACATAAATACATATTGTATATATATATATATAGAAAGTGTTGGTACATTATATTCTTTTTCTTGTTTTGTTAAATATATTTTGGGTGGAGGGTATGTGATGATGTTTATAGGAAAATGTCAAGCAAGGTTTGAGGTGGAAACAAAATGAGATATTAGTTGGTGCGTTTGCTCTGAATTATCTACGAACATTAAAGGTCTTGCGTAAAGATGGTTGTCATTTAATTTTGATTTAAAAGTTGATTTTTACGCGTGAGTTTGAATCAGTCATTTGGCTCCAAAATAAAATCCGTAGTCATTCACTCTCTTTTTTAATTTTAAAACACGTTTGGATGAAGTAGTGCTGACATTTTTGTTTAAAAACAAGTAAATTTATTTTTGTACAGGAACTATCTAATCAGAAGCACTCAAATTCGTGAATTTTGAATATTCAGTAGGTTCTGCATTCGGGGTCATTTATTTGGGGTTTCATGTTGGTAGCTCTGTGATGTTTTCTTTTTCTAACTATTCTTAACAATTGTTAATCTTTTTAGTTCTTAAACATCAAACATTTCACGAAATGCAACAATATGATGTCATGACATTGTTTCTAAATTAATTGTTTAAATGTCAAATAACGGGTGTTTTTTTTAAAGACTTGTGGTTTTTAATGTAGCAATACTTTTTTCGGAGTTTGTCTTTTTGATGGCTATCACTTGATTTGTGCTCTTTTTTTGCGATTTCAAAATGTATAGACTTACTTCTGAACAACGTTTGCAAATCGTTCAAATTTGTTACCCAAATAATGGTTTGTTTCTCGTATCGAAGGCCTGTGGCGTGGCCAGTTTAAGCTATCATTGGTTTTCATCATTGAAACCAATCATTGGAATTAAAAAAAAAAAATCATTTGAAATGCACTCCATCAATTTTTTCTGACAGAAATCGGGGAGAGTACGATAACTTTGGCGACAAAGTTTAATGACGGATTTGTATAGAACAGCTAAAAACAAGCATTTTTTACTATGGGAGGGGGGTCTATCTCCCCCCGTTTAGGCGGTTAGGGGCAATTTAAAAAAATATGTATACATTAAATGGAAAAAAAAATAATTTAAAAATAACGGTAATACTTACAATTAAGTATTATACCTTTTTTTAAAGCCAACATTTTTGTCTATTAGCTTGTTTTTAAATCAAGTCAAAACTATGCATAGTTTTTGAAAAAAATTGTTTTAAACTAAAAATTTATGCAAATAAAATTTAAAAAAAAGGTTTAAAGTGTAGTTTTTCAAAACTTTCAAATTATCTACTGTTTTTTTTTTTAGAATTCATTGCTCTTATTTGTTTTTGATCAAAAACTGAAAACTAGATGCCTTTATGTCTTCTATTCTAGTTCTTGAGAAAATTGAAAATTACCAAAACAAAATATTTTAATTAAATTACTTTTTCCTTGCTTAAGTATTAACGTAGTCTTATATTGATAGTAATAATCGAATATGGATTAAGATATACCTAGGATAAATTAATTTTTCTTAAATCCAGCTTATTTAAATGCAAAAGAAACTTTGCATGCACCCCATCTTGCACCTTGCACCCTCACCACCTTGCACACACTCCAACTTGCACCCACCCCAAATCCTATAGTGTGCCCAAGCAGGGGGGTTGCAGGGGGGCAGCATTCCCCCCTTACAGATGCCACTGTTGCATACACCCAAACTCGCGCACACCTTACTGTTGCATACACCCAAACACGCATTACGCATACGCAAATACCATTAGTACTATCAAAATAAGACCACTCAAGCAAAAAAAAAGAATTAAATTAAAATAGTAGTTGTGGTTATTTTCAATTTTCTCAAAAACTAAAAGACATAAAATCATCTAGTTTTCAGTTTTTGATCAAAAACAAATAAGAGCAATAAATTCTGAAATAAAAACAATGGTAGATAATCTTGAAGTATTGAAAAAGTTACACTTTAAACCTTTTTTCAACTTTTTTTACTCAAATTTTGAGTTTGGAATTAAATTTTTATTTTCAATTTTCTCAAAAACTAAAAGACATAAAATCATCTAGTTTTCAGTTTTTGATCAAAAACAAATAAGAGCAATAAATTCTGAAATAAGAACAATGGTAGATAATCTTGAAGTATTGAAAAATTACACTTTAAACCTTTTTTCAACTTTTTTTACTCAAATTTTGAGTTTAAAATTAAATTTTTCAAAAACTACGCACAGTTTTGACTTGAATTAAAAACTGGCTAATAAAACAGAATGTTGGCTTTAAAAAAATGTATAAAACTTAATTGTAAGTATTTTTCCATTTTAAATAATAATTTTTTTAAATTGCCCCTACCGCCTAAACGGGGGGAGATAGACCCCTCCCATAGTAAAAAATGCTTGTATTAAGCCCCTCTACCAAAAACCGTTATTATTTCTTGGCGCCATAGTTATCGTACTCGTGTCCAGAAATCTATAATTGGAATGGTGTAAAACACAGATTAGTGGAACGATTTGTTTTACTTTTAGACATAAAAGGATATCCATTGACAACAATTTCCGGGTTTATTTCAATGATAGCTATAACTGGCCCCTAACACAGCTGGAATATTTTTTGTGGGGTTATGTTAAGTTTTACTGGATAAGCCCGATTGACGACTTGGACGAGAATATTCGAATCGTGGACAAACACAACCCCAATTGCTGTTAAAAGTGGTCGAAAATTGGGCCTCGATTTTGGCTTTTTAAAGCTAACTTTTTCACATAAAACAAACAAAATTGATTTATTTTGTCATTTGTTTCTCTGTTTTAGTGATGCCATAAATTATTTTTTGTTGAAGATATTACAACAAATCAGATGTGTACAAAACAGTGAGTCAAAATGCAATTTACAAACAAAGTGGGGTTTAAACCGAAATAAAAAATATGTTTTTTATGATTTTCCTCGCCTTAAACCTGTTCTATTGAGCCTCCCACCCAAATGTAGAGAAAAAAACAAGGATATTTGATAGATTATTTTACTTAATTATTCACAAACATATGTACATATTACATATACACTGCCGGTCATAAGGTTAGAAGCAGGCATTTTCGAGAAGTAAAATCGTCCATTTCTCCCGTTACATGATGGATTAGAAAAAAACAACTATGGTAAATGAGGGAGTATTTTGTTAACAACAAAATATAAAATTTGGGTAAAGGAAAGATTTAGCTAACGGAACTTTCATGGTAAATTGTTAATTGAGTCAAGAATATGCGAAAATAAATCGGGTCATTAGATTAGAAGCAAATGAAAAGAAATGGAAATAAAATGCAAGTATTTGTATTTTGTTATGTTTTTTAGTTTTCATTAGGTTTTTAATAATAATAGGTCCGTTCGCGTACCCTCCTAAAACAGTCAAATTTTACTAAAAAATACGAAATTTAATCAAATCCTGTTCGCGTACTCAAAAATTTCGTAGTTTTTCGTAAAAGAGAGCGCTCACGAGAGAGTAAAATATTTCCCCAACCTACGAATTTTAGCCCAAGAAATTTCTTTGGGCTGATTTGTGAAAATTTCAAATTTGATAGAAATTCAAATAAATTAAATAAATTACTCGCTTTTGCTGTCAGTTATAAAATTTAAAAACAAATTTCCAAAGAACAGCAACAAGACAGTAATATTGTGTGAAAAATTTGTTGTTTTCCCGTTCGCTTACTTTTGTTAGTTATTTTTTTTGGTGAGAGAATTTTACCCCCACTCTTTAAAATATTTCTTTTTACGAATTTTAGTGCAGAAAGTACGCGAACGGACCTAATGTGTGCTACTTCCAGCATTCAAAAATTCTACCTTTTAAGAATTTATAAAGAGATTCCAGGTAGACCAAATAAATCTTACTCCAGGCCTATTTGATACCATGAATTAGCGCTTCCTTGTCACCGTGATGCTTTCCTCCTTCATGTACCTTACGTGTAAGCTAGCCCCACACATTTTCAAATATGTTAAGGTCCGAAAAATATGGTGGCCAAGGCAGGAAGTGGAATTTTTGATTCGCAATAAGGGATTTTACCTCTCGGGCTGTGTTTATAGGAGCGTTTTCCTGCTGAACAATCCATCAAATTGATCCAAAAAGCTCGCTAATATTGGAGAATATTGATTCCAGGAAGGCTTTGTATATTTTCCTAGTTATTTGGTATCTTGATCTTGGACTACCAAGTCTATACCGCCATACAATAAAATTGAGCCCCAGACGATAACGTCTCCTTTTTTTGCTATGCTGACGGTTTAAAAATCACTGCTCTTTCCTCAGGTGATTTAAATACAAACTATAACCATCTGGCCGATCTAGGTTAAATTTTTCGTCGAAAAAAATAATAAGCTGAATTTGACGCTATTCTAAGGATACTTCGAGTTCCGCAAAGTCTTAAGGCAAAGGAAGTGTTTTTTTTATAATTTTTCGAGTAAGACGATAGTTTTTTAAATAATTGCTGTAACAATGTCCACTATAGTAAAGCATTAAAGACCTTTAGAGCAATAAACATCTATTCTTGCCTTTTCCTCCACTGTCAAACATATTTTGTTGCCCATTTCTGTTAACACTCAATCAAGAACAATTTATTATAAATTTTAACATTTTTCCAAAAAAAAAATGTATGCATTTCACAAAACAACGTCGATTTATTCACTGCTTCTAATCTAATGACCCGATTTATTTTCGCATATTCTTGACTCAATCAACATTTGTCATGTCTCCTTTACACAAATTTTATATTTTGTTGTTAACAAAATATAGTCCTTCATTTACCATAGTTTTTTTTTGTAATCCATCATTGTAATGATCAATTTTACTTTTCAAAAATACCTGCTTCTAACCTTATGACCGGCAGAGTATTACATTTCTCTAGGAACTTAAAAGCAGCTTGAATTTTTCCTTTGTTATTCAATTTCTATTTGAAGTTACCCATAAAAGCGGTTTTTTTTTTTTATTTTTGAAAGAAGAAGTTTGACAGATCAACAGTTTTTTAGCAATAGTCGTTTCTAAATCATTATAACAAATTCCAACAACTCTTAACAATGACATGTATTGGCTTTTCTATAATTAAAATAAATCAATTTATATTTGATCTACATCTGTCAAAAATCTAATTTCCATTGTTTTCGCATTCCATGGGCAAAATACATTTCCAGTTGTCAGTTTTGCAGATAAAAGTTTCTTTTTATTTGTTATTTATTTCGGTCGCAAACAATTTGATATTAACAAAAAAAGGAGAATGGCCAAAAAAATATTGGAACTAACTAGTATCCCGAAATGAGACCTATAAAAACCATTAGGTACTATGGAGTTTACCAGCGTACGAGTATTTTGAGTGTCCTAAACAATGAGAGTTGAATAAAATGATTGACTAACAAAAACACTTTGCAAATTCGAAAAAACAAAGACGAAATGTTTTATATTTTATAATTTTATATGAAATTTTTGTTATTAACATGTTTTGATGTTAAATGCAACATAAATACATAGGTAGCAAATGAATCTACGACATCTTGTACAAAAAAAAATCATTTACATACCTAAATAAGAAAGATCAAGTTGTAGAATGTTAAAAGGAAGAATCGTTTAAATAATATAATCCCATGGTTTACAATTCTGTGTCAATGACCAAAAATGATACTCTTGAACTAAACTTTCCAACGTTGCATATTTTAAGTGTGGGCACTAAATGCACAGTGATGCCCATTCATTTAATTCAATGAATCAAATTGAAAAAAGATGAATGTATTACTAATGTTAAGCGAATTATTCGCCAACCATGATGATATCTGCTCTTATTGTTCAATGGTACAAAAGTTCATTTGTTAGTTGATTTTTGTTTTAATTGTAATCTTTGTTGCCATATACTGCTAAAATAATGTACTGGAGCTAAGATTTTTCAACGATATACATATGTACAGTGGCGAGCAAAATAATAGCAGTGTAATAGGCAACAAGCTATAATTTTTCATAAATCAATAACACATCCACTTTTTCGCAACTCTACTTTATTTTGGTACTCAAAGTAATTATCATAAAAGGTACAAGTGATAATTTAACGGTAAATTCTCATTACTTTGTTTAAATGTCGCTTTGTGTAGTGTGATTCATTATTTTAGGCGAGCAAAATAATAGCAGTGATTGACAAATTTAATTTAAATAATTGTGTTTTAGTTAAAATTTTGATTTCAAAAGTTATAAAAACAAGTCCTGTTATTCTATTTTATATTTCCGTTAAAATTGTAATAAAATGTTTGATTTTAATAATTTAAAGTGGGTTGAGGTAAACACTACACACTGAAGAGGCGGGAATTTATAATAAAGCTCATTTTTGAAGGCAAAACGTACAAAAAGGTTCAGGAACTTCTTGGCTGTTCAGCGAGGACGCCTAACCTTTGAAAGAAGGTAAGAAACGATAGACGGAAACAATCTTTTACACCATCTTAAATAAAACGTGTGGGTCGCTTTTCAAGGAATAATCCTACAGCAGCAGCTACAGAGATTGCAGACGAGCTTGAGGTTCCGTGCGGTGTGCATACGGTGAGGAGAACACTAAGGGAGCATGACTTAAATGCTCACAGTCCAAGAAAGGTTCCACTTTTAAAGAAACACCTTGTAGTTAAAAGGGTGAAGTTTGTTCGCCAACATTTTGGATGGGCTCCCGAAAAGTGGAGAAACATTCTCTGGACCGATGAAAACAAGGTGGCTCTCTATGGTGGTAAAGGATCTCGGCAGTTTGTGAGAAGACCCCCGAATATGGAATATAACCCTAGATACACTACAAAAACTATTAAGCATGGGCGATCCAGTATAATGGTTTGGAGATGCTTCTCCTATTATGGAGTTGGCCCAATATACTGCATCAAAAGCATTATGAACCAGCACTCTTACGTGGATATCCTGCAAAACACTATGCTGCCATATGCCGAATACGAATTGCCCCTGAAATGGGTCTTCCAGCAGGATAACGACCCAAAGCATACCAGCCGAGCACCCAGGCAATGGTTTCAAGATAATAGGATTGAGGTCATTGAGTGGCCTGCACAGTCTCCTGACCTCAATCCCATCGAGAATCTTTGGGCAGACATTAAAAAAGAAGTATTCAAGGCAATACCAAAAAATAACACAGAGCTATGGAGCGTTGCTGAGCAGGCTTGGCAATCAAATAACACCATCAAGATGTCAGGGACTTGTGGACTCAATGAAACCTCGTTGTGAAGCAGTTTAAAAAAAATAAAATAATAATAATAAAAAATAAAAATAATAATTGTTAACAAATACTAGTTTTTATTAAATAAAATACCGTCGAAAAGAACTTTTTGTGTCCTTGTTTTATTTAAATTTAACAGAAAAAAAATCACTGCTATTATTTTGCTCGCTTTATTTTGAGGTGTATTTTGTTTTTGGATTACTGCTTAGCTAATTAGCAATAAATTAAATTCCATTCTTACTAAAAATTAAATTTTAATGAATCTTAAGGAGTTTTACTTAAAAACATTTCCAACATCAAAGCTCTTTCTATGTTTTAGGTTTTATTTAAAATAATTTTCCATGCACTGCTATTTTTTTGCTCGCAGCTGTATGTACATTTATCTCAATTGGGGGCTTAAACAAAATATGGAAGTAATTTTAAACAAATTGGTAGATTCATCAACTTCATTTTCTTCTTTTGAAAATTAATCAAGTGGTGAAGATTATTTTGATTTGATGAGGATTCTATTTCAACAGGAAAACAAAAATGTTTTGCTAAAAATTTGACAATTCTACCTTGTCCTTAGCACATTCACGAAGTCAAACTAATACAATGACAATACAAAATTCCAATCGTGTTCAATGGCTCGAAAAAAAAAAATTTGATAAAAATCTAAATAAACCTATGGAAAACTAGTCAACTTTAGTTAGGAAAACCATATCACTGACATGTGACAGCTGTCAAACTCATGCAATTTGAAATTTCATACCTGACATTCGTTGAACGTTTGCAATTTTCATTATCGTAAATCATATCGCTAAAATCGTTAAAATTATTAAAATGTACCACTTTTCCGCTTATCACATGATGATTATGGTCTTTATATTCGACCGATTAGGTACTCAAAAAAATCGATAAAATTGTGAAGAAATTTGTTTGCTTTGTTAAATAAACATGGTTCCGTCATGAAAATGTTAGGAATATATCCAACAAATATTAATATATTCGTTTCACATCGAACCCACTATGGTAAAACATACTCGTATCATGCATCTCCCTTTTGGCCGGCAGCTATTGAAGAGCATAACTTGCACGATATGTGGCTACACCACACGACCAATTAGGCTTTTATTGTGTGATGTCATTTAATTAGACAGCATTTTTTTTGACAATCGAACATTTAATTACCATGTTCAATTTCTTCGTTTCATTACAAATTACAACGGATCTTAAACCATGGTTCAATGAAGATATACACAAGTATAGAAATTTAATTCCAGAGTAAGCATTGACACTTTAAAACTGTTGGACCAAATTTGCTTACCGTGTGAACAAAGATGTGTTCATTGAAAATTATTTAGCTGATCTGACAATGCGCTGTTCATTAACTTAATAATGTTGATTTTTCAAGGTATATCCTTGGTCTTCAGATTTCACTTTCCAACGAAATTTTAAATCGAATGCCCATATCTCGATCTTAAAGCAGATGTATGTACATATATTCATACACTAAAGTAAATAGATACTACTATTCTTGTCGTATGTCAAAGCGTTACAAAATAAAAAATTGGTCTACTCGGGCGTTAAAATACTCTTAAAGCATTGGAAGACAACTTTTAAACTGCGTTTCCGACAAAAGGCGCATGATGATTAGCTTTTTCCCAAAAAAAACTAGACCAAAATTTGCAACAATTTGTACTTGCTCGTCTTTTTGTTTTTAGCTATAAAGCCACAGGTTCGTTGCACCATTTTACCTTGCTATTGAGAACTATCTATTGATATGCTTTAGAATTTATCGCAAAATACTTAATTTGTTTGTGATTGGCTCTTAGGATTCGTTTAGGCACACTAGCACTAGGTCTTCCTTCTTTCAAACTTCCGTACCTACACGCCTATTCAATTGATAATTTTGAAATAAATAATTAAAATTGTTCCATCGTGAGCTGAGAAAAAAAGAGTAAACAAAAAAAAGAAGATTGTTAGCTCAACAGCTTTTGGCGAATTATACCCTCTTAGTCCCACCCTTCAACCAACAGCTGTATATTTTTTACAAAATGGAAAGAACCAGCAAATACCTGCAAATCCAAAATCCGATGTTCCTAACTTGTACTCTATGTGATTAATGGGCTTGTAATACTAAAATGTCTTACTTAGGATATATAAAAGTTTCTTAGTAAATCTTCTTCCAACTTTAAAGTATTCATCAATGATCAATTAATAAATAACTAAAGATCCAAATTTACTCATTTGTTGACCTTCAATCTTTCCTTTTGTGGCTGCTTTCGTAATTCAACATTGATCTTAAAGCAAAACAAAATAAAAATAAAAAAACAACAAGAATTTCGTCCTAAGTGTGAGCATCGGAACAAACATCTAAAATATAATTTATAGATACAATACACTTATGTAATGTATACATTACCACGGGGATAGCCATCACCTTCTTTGAGAGGCAGTACAGAGGCCCAAGTATCCATATCCATTGATTTTTGTTCACGCTTTTTTTTGTTAACTTATATTCTTCCCACTTTCTTTCTTCTACTCGTTGGCCCAAGTTTAACAAAGAGTTCAAATATAAAGGCGCGGGTGGCAGTTGCGATGCGGTGTGGTTTGGTTTGGTGTGGTGGCATTCAACATCGGGTTGAAAAAGTAATACACATCTAAAGAGACGAATACCACTTAATCCTCTTTTGTTTTCTTATTTCAATGCCCTTGTCCCATGTAACACCCCTCTGCCTGCCTCTATGATACACAGTTGTGCTAGAGATGAAATTGTGGGCTGATGATGGGCTGTTGTTTATGCTTCATCCTCTTCTCGCAACACAACCTAACATGGATGGAATATCAGGTATATCGACAGGGCAAGTCATGATATCGTTCTCCTCTCTGGTCCTCTCTTGCCTTCTTTTTCGTGTTGGTGTTTGATGCTTTAGTTGAATTCTCTATAAAGGTTACCAGGTGTGTGATAAATTTCACAGACAAAAATATAATCTTTATTTTGGAGTCCGTTTAAATTAGATGTTCTGTATTTACATCATGAATGGGATTATTTAAAAGTCAACTGTCTTTTTTGGATCCAAATCTTTAATCAACCGATTTTGGTTAACATTTGTTTCGTTAAAGCTTCTTTAAATCATACTACCGCGTTTTAGTATCGCCGATAACCTAAATGGTTTCACCATTGACATCAAAACAAATTGTGTTTTTGCTCTGCTAGGTTCACACCCTTCACCCTTAAGTCATTTTATCATGGAACCAGACTATTTGGGTTTCAGATTTTTTTTTTTTTGGGTGGCGCAACAGTCCATTGAGAACTAGGGCCTAGTGACTTACAACTCCCAACCATTCCTGTGTGCGAGTAATGTTGTCAGGGATGGAAGGGATCTACAGTTTTAAGCCGAATCCGAATGGCAAATTTGAGAAAGCGCTTTTTCATGACAAGAATTACTCTTGGAAAATTTGTCAAGAGGCAGTACCCGTGAAAAAACTTTAGATGACATAGGCAGGAATCGAACCCAAGACCTCTGGCATGACAGTCGAACGCACTAACCATCATGCCACGGGTACTACAGAAATTAACCTAGATAAAAAACAATATCGAACTCGATATGTGAATACACAAAGAACCCTTAACTTCCTAACGAATATTATTTGTTAGCTTTTGGAAAACATGGTATTTGACACAACCTGGCAACCGACTTAGACTAGAATGGCTTTTGCTTTTGCTTTCGGTTAACTTGGTTGGTTGAATAGTAGAGCGCCCGAAGGGAAAACTATCTTCGAGATAAATTCAGATTCAGTCAACTGCGGGAAATAGATTGGAGTTGTTTGTCGTGTATTCTTCTTAAGTTGACAACTTCACGCGGTTTTGAAGTCAACATTTTGGTATTTTTGAGTGATATTGTGTTTTTTTGTTGCATCTTGTTTATTTTTGTTGCCTGTGTTTTCTGCTTGTTGTTATCAAAAGATTTGCTTTTTTATTTATTTATAATTAATGTTAAGAAAACAACAACAAAAAAAAAACTGATTTCTAAGTGTCGATTTTTGTATCTCTATTCCGCGTAAACAGAAAAATACCAACACAAACTTTGTTTGGAAATTGAAGCTGAAGGAACACACTGAAGCGGCCACAAAATTGATTCCTCCTCAAATTCAAGCTTTCACATAATGGAAGATCCCAATCGTATGATGGCCCATAGTGGAGGTATGATGGCACCTCAAGGCTATGGAATGCCCGGACAAGATGATGGCACAAATGCTGGTGGCAATGAAAATGAAGTTCGTAAACAAAAAGATATTGGCGAGATTTTACAGCAAATTATGAGCATTTCGGAACAATCGCTGGACGAAGCACAAGCGAGAAAACATACATTGAATTGCCACCGAATGAAACCGGCATTGTTTTCTGTGTTATGTGAGATTAAAGAAAAGACTGGTGAGTTATTTTAATTTTTATTTTAAATTAAATTTGAAAATAAATTATTTATTTCATTTTGTTTTATATACATATGTATATGGGGAAAAATGTATGTTTATTATTAGACTCGAAATAAAGAATATCCTCATCTCATCCCAAAGTAGGGACTTCCTTGATAAATAGTTTCATACACCACAAAACTGTCGACAAGGATAAAAAATCGATGGGCATGATGATATATTCCAGCGCATGGATTTTTCTCGCAAATAAAGCGAGAAAATAGTGCTCCACCTCCTTAACCTCTTGATTTGCTTTCGTGTTTTTTGTGTTGTTTTGTTGTTGTTGTTGTTGTATTGTATCCTCTTCTTTAATGATGGTGACAAAACGAATTTTGATACAGAAAAGTCTTCGTCCTTTTTGTGAAATCCTTTTTTTGTGTTTTGTTGTGGCAGTGTAGGAAAGGAAGGTGTACAGGAGATAATAACTTTTGTTGTATACACATAGACATTTGATTTTTATTAAAGTACGGATACTGTACCTTTGCTATATGAGACATGATAGGTGGCATCTGTTTTATATGTTTTCAGTTCTCACAATCTAGTCAAAAAAAAAACAACAACAAAAACAGAAAAACGAGAAACAAATTAAAGGACAGCAATGTCATTTTGCTTTGTTTCTTTCAACATAGACGTGTTTGGCATGTATTTATTTTTGCTAGGTTGGGTATAGAAAGAAGCTGAAGAATCGAGTGTAGAAATTATGTTAATAACGGCAAACACCATCTAAACAGAAACAGAAAAAAGAACAAATAAAAGTATAATGCCAACAATGATACATGCTTCAATGGAACGAAATATTGAAATCGTCCCAGTAGCAAACAGAAAATAGGAAAAACACATACATTTTGAAGGAGCTGGTTACTGAAGCAAATTATATTATAGGTTTTATATTTTTTTTTGTTTTAGAACGCAAATAGATACGTGCTTGGCTTGGTTAAAGCTTTTAAATTTAAATTCGATCCTATGCGTTTTAAAGGATTGGGGACTTTATGGAAAGTTAAATTCAACTGCATATGTTTCACAAAAAAATCTTGTGAAATTGTATAGTTTAGTTTTTCAGAATGTTTCAAATTAAAAAATACATAGTTTTTAAATTTGTTTGATTGATAGAAAAACAGGGGTGTCGGTTCTATAATTCCTTCCTACAGCCATATTTTTCACTGAGATTAATCCTATTTAAAGATGTGTACCCAAGTTTTCCAATCAGTTAGACCGAAAACTCAAACTAATAATAAACTTGTAATACTTGGAAATAAACTCATTAGGTCATATTCATAGTTCTTTGATAAGTTCCGATTTTGTCTTTGATAACCTAAACTCCAGTTTATGTTATTTATAGAGAATTTAAACCCATTTTAAAACGATAGCCTGGAGTCTAAAAATAAACACGACGTAACCTAAGTTTACGCTGTTTTTAAATCTTTAAAACGTCAAAACAAACTCATTGTAAATAATTAAGTTGCGAGACATTTTATTTCAAAATATAAAAACAAACATTAAAATGTCAGAAGACGCATAGATCAATATTTTGATATTTTGCTGGATGTTGGAAGGCTACCACCCAACAGAAAACGAAAGCTCTACTTAACCCGAATCGACCCCTTTGAAATAGATGAGCACGATTTGTATCAATTTGAGAAAAGTTTCTGATTGACTTTCTTAATATTGAAAATCGAAATTCAATAAAAGGTTTGTCAATATCTTTGTATTTCCAAGTCTTAACAGCACCAGCGCAACTTACATAAAATTCCTCAACTAACAGCAAACAGAATAATTTAAAGGATTTCAAAGATTTTGGCTCTCCAGCTAACGCA
The DNA here is from genome assembly GCA_920104205.1 of Eupeodes latifasciatus. Classification (NCBI taxonomy): domain Eukaryota; kingdom Metazoa; phylum Arthropoda; class Insecta; order Diptera; family Syrphidae; genus Eupeodes; species Eupeodes latifasciatus. The sequence continues at coordinate 98,230,554 of OV049924.1, read as the reverse complement.
TTTTATTTTCTTCCCCTGCCAAATTCTTTATGAATAGCAGCTGTGTCTAACCTAGATGCTAAATTTAGACTCCAGTTCAAATAGACTCGGGTTTAAAATATGGCTATAAATATGCCCAATTTTATTTAAGCTATTAGTTTTAAGTACGATTTTATGTATTTCAATAACAAAGATAAATGGAATCAGCATTTCTGAATTTTAACTAAGATAATTGAGCAGGTCAAATCACCAAACAACCAATTAGTTCTATTACATCAGGTTCTTAAAATATGTTCCATTAAAAATGCTAAAGACAACCAAAAACTTAACAATAAATTGTATGATGATTTGGCAAAGTACAAATCTTTGACTTTTACATACAGTTTGAATCATTTAAGTATCTTACTAAGTTTCTGGAAATTCTCATTAGTTATGACTCTTTATTTTACTCTTTATGAAGTTTTGAGCAAACCTTGAATTTAATATTCTCCTAGTTTCGCAAAAAACGTTTTGGAGTTAATTTTTGGTGCTGATTTCAATTTTAAAATTTAATATTAACTATCTACTCAAATTTTTAAAATACCCATTTTCAAAATTATTTTTATTTTAGTTAATTTTTGGTGCTGATTTCAATTTTAAAATTTAATATTAACTATCTACTCAAGTTTTTAAAATACCCATTTTCAAAATTATTTTTATATTTATTAATATACATACTTCAAAAACTTGATACTTGATTTGAAATGTTTAGGCGACGGATTCGTTACAAGAACAAAAATTATTTTCAATCCGTTTTGGATTTTTCTGTTGAAAACAGTTTTAGCACAAATGGTTCAGCGCTTCTTTCAGATTAATTTGAGACTCGTTGAATCAAACAACTTATAAAGATTTTTTGAAAATTTTATTAAATACTATAAATATTTCAACTGAATATAAATTAAAGAAAGGGATTAGAGATTTGAAAACCATAAAGAACTTTCTTGAATAAAAGCTTTGTGTTTGTTTTTTTTTTAATTTAAAAAAGTATTATTTCTAAAACCTTACGCGATAGAGTAATTTTGAAACCATATTTAACAAATTAACGCTATCAAACCCGATTGAAAAAGTGCAATTTGATTTCCAGGAATAAAATCTTGTCGATCAGTGTAATGTTTTGCACGCTCAGGAAAGTGGCCACCAATTTTTGTATTTTGAATTTATTAATTGTGAAATCTTGATAGAAAATAAATCTATTAGACCCACAAATTGGGGGGCATAGTATATTAGAACTTAATTTCAAACGACTTCATTTTAAAATAAGAATAGAATTTACAATAATAAATAAGACATTCGGTGTGTAGCTTCAGCTGATTTTTTTTTGATATTAAAAGGATCGAGTTATTTACTTTTTTCCGCGTTGTATGTACATATGTCGGCATGCTAGATTTTGGTTTTTGTACGTTGCAGGCGGGATGACATTATAATAGCAGTCATAATAAATATGACATTTAAGTCTGAATAATATGACATAAGGGTCATGGACATTACCATCCAATCTCAAATGTTCAATATTTCCATAATAAAGGTGTAGATACACCCTTTAAGTATTTTTAAAGATGATAAATTGCTGGTTGGGACATTATGTCCAGTTTGTCGGACTTATAGATAAGAACATTTGCATTTTTTATAATATTTATAATTTTTACCTAATTTTTGTAATTTTTTCGATAACTATCATTACTTACATACATAGCTGGAAGTATTTTAACTTGCATCTACTGATTCTTACAATAAAGCGAATTCACAAAACAAAAATAGTCGTCAAAAATTTAAGTATAATTTTGTCTTTCATATTAGGTCCGTATATAAATTACTTGCATCATCTGAGATTCCACAACATTGGAATCTGAATGTTTTTTAATAATTTTGGTGATTCAAGTTCGAAGAAAGGCTTTTGATTTATTGATCTTTATTTAAGCATAAATGCTTTAAATTTAAATAAAAATCCAATAAAAACAATTTTTAATAATAATAAACACTAAACTCTAAAAGAATTCGTCGCTCACAAAAATTAATAGATGTTTTTTATTTTTTTTTTATAGAAAGTCAGAATTTTGAGTCAAAATTGGCTACATTACGTTAAAACTCAGTTCCATTAAGTTTTTAGAACTTGAAAATAATTGTTCTATAGAAATGATTAGATGAACAGATAATTACTAAACCGAAAGTGTAGAGACCATTTTTAATCTGGTAAAATTTGTTCTATCGCTTTTAAATAAATCAACTTATGTTATAATATTTTTACGGAAAATCCTTAAAAAATGTAAATTGAAATACAACTTCAACCCTATATTTTATGAGCAAAAGTTATCAAAAGCGGGAGCATCAATAAGCATATAAGTCCAAAATAAATGAACACACCTTACTGTTTAATTTTTTGTTTGTTTATTTTAAAATTAAGCACAGCGGCATATACTATACATAATTTTCAGATAAACACTTATTTCCTGTTTTTATTCTGTCTGATAAAATATAAAACTTTTCTTTAATTAAAGATTTCATATTAAAAGACAATATTTGATTGTGTGATTAATTTTATTAGCCGTTGGCGTTGGTTAATAAAAACAAATCTAAAGTCTTAAAAAGTTTGTTGCATAATATTCAACAAATAGTAGCAATTTACAAACAAACAGTAGAATATCTCATATCTACATGAGATAAAGGCTGAAAATAAAGACAAGAAAGAATGTACATATTTATATTTTATCGAAGTTCTACAATAAATGGGAATTGCCATTTTTAAGAATTTAAAAATGTACTAAGTAAATGTTGTAGATCATGAAAATACATATGTATTTATAAAAAAAACTTATTTCACGGTTTTAGAAAGCTTTTCGCTTTTCTTGAAGAATGCTGTATACTTTCCCAAAGTAATTTTGTTGCTAATTGGTCTTACACTGGAAAAGTATGTTTTGACAACACACTTTAGCTTCTCAATCGGGTTGAGGTCTGAAGACTGTGCGGGCCGTTCCAAAACATCAATCTTTTTTGCATGGATTCATTTCATCGTAATCTAACTTGTGTGCTTTGGGTCGTTTTCCTGCTGAAGAAGAATTCATTTTACGGTTATAACATCTTCAGCATACGGCAACATAATATTTTGCAAGATTTTTAAAGGTCCACAATGCCTTCCATTCGGTAAATTGGAACAACATGATAGATAGCTTACTGGATTTTGCAGTGAAACGTGGATTATATTCTGTTTTTGGGGTTCGTCTGACATTTCGACGAGACAATACAACCATACACTCGTCTAACCACAAAATGCTTCTCCACTTTGAAACAGGCTAGTCAAGGTATTATTTGTAAATTTCAATCTTTTGTAAAAATGTTTTTTTTTTTTGTTAGTAAAGGCTCCTTTTGTGAACTTTGGGCACTTGACCATGTTCTATTAAAGGTCTGCGAATCGTTTTAACCCTTGCCCCAATGGAAAATATCTATGGCGGGCGTAAAGTGATTAATTTTCGAATGCCCTACGAACCGTTGTATTATCTTTTAGGACATTACTGGCTTACGCTTGCGAATTTCCGTCTTTGGCAAATATTTTATGGCATTTCTTACAGGTTTTGGAAAGCAATCAATTAAATTTGGAACCTCCGAATAAGTCTTATCTTCGAAAATCAGTTTTCTTATAATTGCACGCTGTTCAGGAGTGCAATGCTTGCCTCTTCCCATTACTGTCGAATAACTAACTGTTTTTTAAAATTAAATTGATGTGAATGTAATGGAGCCCAACATTTTTCAAAACTTTTAATTCCTGAAATGAACAGGGAGAACATTTTTTTCACACTAATCGATGCTCTAGTATTTGTTTGACCGGAAAAATTCGATATTTCGATTGACGACGGTAGTTTATTTGTCATTTGTCATATTTACATAGCTCGTTAAGAAATTTGTTTATATTGTCAAAGTGTTAATATTTTTGGCTATATAGGCAGTAAGGAAATGTTTAAAATAGGAGCTTAACAAGAATTTTACTTGCATAACTATTATTTTGATAGCAACTGTATGTATGTATATCTTTTTATTAAAATCAGTCAAGCTTTCTGGTTCTTCTGGGTCTTGGGTCCAATGAATGGTTCTTCGTTTTATCCAAAACTGCAAGCAATGGAAGAAAGACAAACATTAACATACAAGTAATTTAAATAGATTTTAAAAAACAAACATTGAAAGCTTCATGTATTCAAAAATATATAGCGACAATAATTGGATGTTTTTTTTTTGCTCAACTTTCTTTGTTTCCCAAAAAATCGTACTTTTAAAAAATACCACAATTCTAGATATGCATTTTTGTTAGGTAGATCACCATTATCATGGTATTTTAAAACTATATTTTTTTTTCACAGTTCTTCATTTGATTACTTTAGTTGGATCCAAAACGAGACAGCCTTCAAACATTAGTCTTTAAATACTATTATCCGCCCTGTGACGCATGCCTATCTTAGCATAAGATGCAAATTGTTTGTTCTGGAATATAAAATCCTAATTTAATATTAACAAAACTACATATTGACATGAGAGTGGTTCCTAGCTTACCCTTTCAGTGGTCAAGAAGAAAACACAAGTAACAAGATTAATCGAAAAAGAATGGATAAATCGATTCCACCTTTGTTGCAGTCTAAAACTGTGGTTTCTTTTCTTTGTCGTCTACGTTACCAATGATCAATTCTTTATTAGAGGGTGTTATGTAAGTTTTAAAGAAAAATGACTTATTTTGAAACGTGATTATCTCTTTTATATTGATTAGAAATATAATCTTTAAAAACTTTTACGTATGTACATATATATGTACATATGCCTTGAATACATCTTAATCCATTTGAGTATCACATAAAGAGAAATACCATCTTTTTCTTTAAGTTTCTTAAAATACCAAGCCATAATTCGCTGAATACTCGAATTGCAATAGGAAAGATACTTCTGAAAAGTTCGTCACATCCTCTTGTACATTGACACAGCACCCGTACTAAAATATCTCCTTTTTGTTTAGGTAGAACATTCAGTCAGTGTTCGATACCCAGTTGTGGATTATTGTTTAAAGTTTTTATTTTAATTTCAGATAAGATATGATATTAAAAAGAAAGATCTTCGTTTAAAAAAAAAAAAAAAACAAAACAAAAGAACAAGATCACCCTGTTTGTGTCTCCTCTTTCTTCGTTATATTCTAAATATACACAGAGTTGAGGTTGAATGTCTGTCGGATACCTGGAATTATTTTTGTTGCATTCACAATATGATCGACACAAGTCCACATCGTCGCAATCGAGTCGATACATGCATCGTATATTGAGTTCATTCAACGTTTACACTGCTAAGTTGGAGAGGATGCGTTGACACATTGGTAATCTGAGTTTATGATGTGATGGCATCGATAGTTTTGTATGTAAATTTTCGGTTAGACCTCAAAAGTGTAACTTTATTATTTCTTAAAATATGGTTTCGTGGTAATTTATTGACTGTAGACAAAAAGGAAGAAAAAAAACAACAAAATGGGATATTTTCATTGGTATAGGTATAGGTACTCTGTTAGTAAACTACATCGAAGTTATATTAATTTTTTTGGTTTGGTTTTATCGACACGGTCGATGTGTTAAAAATGTACATATTTACGTCTTACCTACATACATATTCATATTATATGAATCTTCTTTGCGTATAAATGAATTAACTGACCATTATTAGTGAATATATTAAAACTTATAACCAGTTTAAATTCACATGAGGAGTTGAATATTCTGTCATTTAAAAGTTCATATAAACTGTAGGTTTAATATGTTTTGCTTATAATAATCTATTTGATATTATATGTACACTTTTTAGGATTTTTATATTTTTGTATAAAAAATGGTTTTTGCATAGAGGTTTTAAGGTTTGTTCGTTTTGGTGTAAAAATACTTTAATTAAATTTAATCCTATAGAATTAACTTCCGCAACAAATTTGCTATTTTTCATAGGATTTACTAATTAATTTATAAAACTAACATAGCAATCTTAAATTGCTAGGTTAGTACCAGTTTTTAGAGGGCACAAGCTGTATAGGCTTTCGGCTGGATGACATAAATTTTTTTTTGAGCAAGTTAACAATTTAAAGTTGAGTCTTAAAATTATTTTTTGGATAGTTTCTAGATTTTGTGAATTAATATTTGTAAGTATTTCGTAAATGTTCTGATTATTATTATCAGACAAACGACGGTTTATGAGGGTTAGAAGTTGTGTGATGTCTATTGTTTCATTGCAATTGGGGTAGATCGGAGGATTTTCCCTTTTCAGAAGATGTTGACGAGTCAGTGAAGTGTGGCTTAAACACGAAAGACGAACAAAATTGTTGATTGTTTCTTTCTATATGACAATTGGGTATAAAGGTTGTGTTTTATTTTTGTTTATACAAGAGTATTGATGAATAAAGGTCAACCACCTCTTGATGCGTTTTCAGGCAGTACATCCTGTCTAATTAGATCGCCATTATGTGTTGTTAAAGCAAAACCAGTCTGGTTTTCAGTTTTTGAACCGTCGAAGAATATGAATTTCCAATATTTGGGTTTGAAATCGTTTTTTTACCATAGCATTTATATGGTACAATTGTTCTTTGTACCTTCTGATTTTAATTACTAGCTTAATAATAATTTGCGAAGAATTAAATTTGAAATAAAACAAATTTTGTATATTCAAAATTTATTTTGAAAGTGAGGACAAATCCTCAAATTCAAATACCAAAGTTAAATGAAATGTATTAATAAATTTCCTTCACCTTTTGATCTTACTTGCTTCTAGTGAGGTTATTGGTTTAAGAAAAATTGAATTTAGTTGGGGTAAATGTACATACTTACTTTACTTTAGTTGGCGCTACAGCGCATTGTGCTCCTGGGCCTCAAGTAATAACTTTTGCCAGCTTACTCGATCTCTAGCTTGCTGCCTCCAGTTTCGAATACCTAGTTGACGTGCGTCGGTCTCAACTTGATCACTCCACCGGAGATGAGGCCTGCCTCTGCTTCTTGTTCCCTCAGGTTTGGCGTTGAACACCTTACGGGCTGGAGCTTTGATGTTCATTCGCTCGACATGCCCTAGCCATTTTAAGCGTTGAACACGCAGTTTTTTGACCAGTCGCTGTACAGCTTGTATAACTTATGATTAAATCTTCTCCGCCAGATGTAACTTTGCCTGTCGACACAAAGCGGACCATAGATCGTACGCAGAACCTTCCTCTCGAAGATACCAAGAGATCCTTCATCCGCCTGGGAGAGGGTCCATGCTTCTGCACCATACAGCAAGACTGGGATGATTGAGGTTTTGTACAGTGTCTCTTTGGTACTTCGCGATAGGACCTTATTCCTCAACTGCTTGCTTAGGCCAAAGAAACAGCGATTAGCAAGGGTAATTCTACGTTTGATCTCCGCGCTGATGTCATTTGCAGAATTAACAGCATTGCCCAGATAAACGAATTCGTTTACCACTTCGAAATTATACCTGGCAATTGTCACGTTTTGACCAAGTCTACGGTGTGAATCGACTCTATTTGACGGCAGTAAATACTTCGTTTTGCCCTCGTTAATGTCAAGACCCATTTTCTTCGCCTCAGACTCGATATTAGAGAAGGCACCCGTCACTGCTCGTTTGGTTCTTCCCATAATGCCGATGTCATCTGCATATCCAAGATATTGTGTGGATTTTTGAAAGATGGTGCCACTTGTATTGGCGTTGGTGTTGGGCACCACTCTTTCAAGAACAATGTTGAAGCAGCTACATGACAGCGCATCGCCTTGTCGAAGTCCTCTGGTGGTTTCGAAGGTTTCGGTTGAATCTCTTCCAATTTTGACGCAGCAACGAGCATTTTCCAAAGTCAGGTTAATGTGCATACACTCCTTTTTTTAAATTTTGATAAAAACAATACAAAAACAAAAAAAAATTACATCGTCAAAACCCTAACCTGCTAAAGAAAAAACATCGGAAATATCCTCTTTCAAAATTGAAATTTTATTCAATTTACATTTTGATAAAGAACGAAAATTAAACTGAGCGCAATTTTATTTCTTAATTCTACAAGGATCCACTAACTTTAAACTTATTTTAACCGAACATTCAATAATTTAAAAATAATTAATTAGACAATGACTAATTATAATTAACTGGATGTTTGTCTTAATATTCGGCCTTATCACAGATCAGCAAAATAGTGTCCTAGTTTCCATTTAAAAAAAAATAGTCTTTTTTTTTTGAGTTAAAAAGACCCAACAAAACAATTTGCACGGGTCCGGGTTTAATATATGAAACTTGATACAATTGAACATTTGTCAGAATAATTTAAAACAAAATTGTAAATATTTTAGCGAAATTCAGACCAGAACTAATTTCAACTTAATAAATGAAAAATTTAAAGATGATTTTGTTAAGAAAAAAATCAGAAATAATTTATATTTTAAGTTGTTTTCATGTTTTCTATTTTGTAAATTGAAGCTGAATGCAATAAGAACTAAAGGAAGGGGGTTCTTTCGTAGGTCTAACTGTGTGTAGATCTCCGCGTCCTACAGATAGCGCTATATTAGTTTATTTTAACTTTTTGCAAAATAACAAATATTATACAGTTTATGTAGTTTCCGTATAATTAAAGAACTTAGTGGAGTCAGCTTAAAAAACAAAACAATATTGTTACAATGACTCGCAGAGAACTCAAAAATGGATTTTTTATTCTGCCGCGTTGTTGTTTTGAGTTAATTTGTTCATGAAATCTCTAAAAGTGCAGCAAACAGTAAAATGCGTAAGCTCTTAAAATAAATAAATTAGGTGGCGCAACAGTCCATCAAGAACCAGGGCCTAGTGACTTACAACTCTCAACCATTCCTGTGTGCGAGTAATTTTGTCAGAGATGGAAGGGACATACAGTTCATATGCCGAATCCGAACGGCTAATTTGAGAAAGCACTTTTCATGACAAGAATTACTCTTGGAGGATTTGTCAATTCCTCGTAAGAGGCAGTACCCGTGAAAAAAGTTAACCCAAGACCCTTGCATGACAGTCCAACGCACTAACCATCACGCTACGGGTACTAAAGCGTAAGCTCTTACTAAAAAATAAAAAAATGCTAAACAACAAACTACTTATTATACTCTAGGAACATGCCTTCGAGGGGATACCGACATAATGCCCAAGTGCAAAATCTCCAAAAACAAAATCCCCACAGTTTTAAAAATCCACAAAATCATTATCCCCAAGTACAAAATCTTCAAAAATAAAATACCCAATATCTAAATCACCATGCCCATAATCCACAAACGAAATCCCCAAATCTAATTTTTTTTTAAACTCCGCCAATACATGTTGGTTTTCATCATTTTAGTGTACTTTTCGGAGCTAAGCAAAAGTTTAGAAGATTACGACATTTCAAAACTTTACTTCTGTTTCAAAACCAATTTTCTGGTTTGAACCCGAATCAAAGTCAGTTGCTGATTGTCTAAAAAATAATTTTAGTCGCACACAAAATGTAGTAGAAGCTTGGCATCGCCGCCTCAAGTGCATTGTAGGGATAAAAAACTCAGCATTATATGCACTAATAAGAGATTTATCAAAGGAAATGATCGTAGGGGGTCAAGTTTCCCAAATCATTTTTCTCAATCCATTTTTCCCAAAATCCATGGCTCCAAACAAGATAATTTTCCCAATTTTTTCCCCAAAAAATTGGTGTCCCAATACAATTTTTGGCTCAACTTTCCATTTCGACATGCGTTTTTTTTTTTTATTTAATAGATATGTGCAAATAAATAATAATTATAGCAATTTTAGAGCGAGGAAACTATTATTTATATTTTAAATTAATTTTCAAAGTTCACAACACATGCAAAAATGGTTGATTTTGACATTCTTCCCTGTTTTTTTGTTGAGGATTTCTTTGATTTTAGTACTCTAATGCAAAAAGTACTTTGCATATACCCAAACTTGCACCCACCTTAAATCCTATAGTGATTCCAAGCAGGGGGATTACATACCTAGCTGTTAGTCCGCCGCCGTTCTATCAATTCAAAACAATACATATTATTGGAAAAACTTGGCATTGTTGTTACCACAATTGAGAAAATAAGCAGCGGTGAAAAACGTCACTTGGAAAAATCGAGAGTGAAAACATACAAGAAGTTAAAAATAAAAAAACAAGGCGGTCAAAGGTTGAAAAAATTGAATTTTTAAAATTTATATCATATTATGTACTATGATAGATTATTTGTTTCATTTGTTTATTTAATACCATGAATTCAAAATGTATTTCTTATTTTTGAAAAACATAGATAGTATTAATTTCTTATGTTTTTGTTGAATAAAAAGATAAACACAACTTAACTTTGTTCTGAATTATTCCCAAAATCAAAATCCTTAAGCACAGATTCACCATATTTCGAGTATATCTAAGAAATTATATTTGGTTTCAAACATAATTTCTTAGACTGATATACTCAAAATATGGTGAATCTGTGCTTAATGATTTTCATTTTGGGAATTCTGGATTTAGGGATTTTTATTTTGGGGCTAGGGTACCTAACCCGCCTTCGAAATACACAAGATTTATCAATAATACCAACATTTATATTCTATACTTGAACAACGTTAAAATTCTTTCCGCAGTTGGATCTGACATGTACTTTTATCCGCAGCTAAGAGTTTGGATTTGCAATACTTTACTACGGATATTTTTGTAAAAAAAAACTCAGCTGTTGTTGAAAATATCTAAGCCAAAATACAAGCTTAATATTTTAATAGGAAGTCTTTATTCCACAAAATGTAAAAAGAATTTATTTTTCACTTTATCATCAACTTTACAAAAACAAAATAGTAAAATAAGTTATATAACTTGACGAAATATAAAGTAGAATTATAATCTTCATATTTTAACTAAACTTATCCTTGGAAATGCTATACTCCAAGGAATTGTTTCCTATTGTAAAGAAGTTTCCGTAGCGTTATTGTTACTGTCTAGGATTTTGCATTCCAGATGTCGTCTATCTACTGCTTTTTACGAGAAAATGAAACTAATTTTCTAAGAGTAATTCTTCTCATGAATAAAATTGTGAGTCCTTTTCATCATTATAAATACTTACATACAAGCAGAAAGGTTTGAGAGTTGTAAGTCATTTGGGCCTGATTACATACGAGCTGTATTGCCACCAAATTTATTTCTATTTTAGCATTTTGAGCTGACATCTTTATTTTCGAATAACCGACCAAAAGTTATTATCTCGCCGCAATGAAGTCGTTCAAAGGAATAAGACACTAATATACTTATGCAAATCTGTTGTTAGAATGATTACCTTTTAAAAATATGGATATACATACATATTCAATTCTTAATCAATTTTTAAACGTCAAGGTTTCATTTTCATTTGTCATCGCCACATACACAATAGTTGTGTGCATGTTTAACCCTTCAGAAATAGAGTATTACACACAATCTTAACATTCGCATATAATTTCCGAAAACGTATAAACCTCCTTAACATATTCTACCCGTATATGTATGTATGTCTTATTTCCTAGCAAATTGTTCAAAATTATTAATGTTATTTTCATTTCATTCTTATGTCTATGACAAAAACCTATTACAAGTAGCACCTATTAAGCGCCAGCGCCTGTTTAGTGTTTACCTATCCTGTCTCCCAGTTTTATTCTCAAAATTAACTTGTTGATTCCAATAGACCGGAGGGAAATTTATGACTGGCTACATAAGGTCGTAAATTTGTCTTGTGAATTTCATGGAGGGTGGTTTGGAGTACAATGCTCGAAGGGATTTATGTTTTACGACTTTTTTATTACTTAATTGTATGTGATTTTGTACGACAATAGGAAAATACTAAACTGTAAGTTGTTGCATTTGTTGATGTTATGTTGTTGTTCGTAGGTATGACATTTCTTAATGAATGTTTAAAGTTATGTTTTGAAGTTTATTTTTTCTTATTTAAATCAGCTAAGTACAGAGTTCGTTAACACTCTATATACTCAAGTAATTGTCAAAAAAAGAGGATTTGAATTTACTTGATAATTTCACTTTAAGGCCAAACAGGTTAATATGTTTAATGATAAAGTAATTAAATAATTTAAACATCATATTATTCAGAGAAGAACATTGTTCATAATTAGTCCGACAGTTTGGAATACGTATACAATCGGTTAAATTCCTTTGGTTTGTTTAAGGAATATTATATTTAATACTCTTCATGACAATAAATACTCTTGGAAGATTTGTCAATTCCTTACAAGAGGCAGTACCCCTGAAAAAAACTTTGGTTGGCACAGGCAGGGATTGAACCCAAGACCTCTAGCATGACAGTCAAACGCACTTTTTTTTTAATTCATTTTTATTACTTCAATCTTAAAGCTAGACAAAAATTCATAAAACTAGCCTAATTAACCATATTACTTACAACTAACTTACTGGTCCCATACGGACACTCTAAGTTAAACTATAATGCTTAATACTTATGCCTTTCGGCCCTAAGATCTATTTTACTTCAATTAAATTTTATTTATTTTTGTACTTATTAGAAAATTTGAAAAAAAACTGATATCAATATCCTTTTTTATTTTTACATAAAACTACTTAAAATAAGGTCCTTAATATGAAACTTTAAGCTAACTTATACTACCTATTCTACCTATAAACTACTTAAAACTAGAACAACCACAGCAGCAAATCTAACTATCTAACATTTTTTGTTGTCCTTTTTTTTTATTCCATGTTTTTTTTTTAATTTTTTTTTTAAATTTTTTAATTTTTTTTGTTTTTGTTTTTTTTTTGTTTTGTTTTCTGCCACTATGCCTATTCTACTTAAAACTAAACCCTAAAACTATAAAACAATTATGTAAGCCGGCCAAGGCTTAAAACCCCATCCCGACTACCCACTATCAAGTGCCGATTGAAGCCATCAAAACTGGTTCTCCTGCTTCACCCTATCACTTCGGTCCCGTTCGGACACAGCCCTACTGAACCGAAGGAGCTCTGCTCCGCCTTCTGCCATGACGTCCTGATTGTACAGGAGTCACATATCCACGGTTCGTCGTCTGACGTGGTAGATTAGCGGAACCGCCAATCTATCCTGTATCAGACCGCATAAATTTGTCTAAAAAGAGGAATGCCTCTGGTGGAATGAAGCCGCTCAAGCATGCACTCTCAAAATACTAGTCGTTCGGATAGAACGCCCCCAAAATTAAATTGTTGGTCAAAGACATAGCTCTTGCAATGTGACCTCGAACGAGTTTTATCACGAAATTGTCAATTCTGTTGATTCGAGCCCTGTTGTATAGGACCTCCCTCGTTGGAATAGTAATGCACGTAAGAAGATTCGGCTGTTCGATATAAGCCGGTACAGCGTCGTAAACACTGCCGCTCGAATACCCGAAACTTCTCCACCTGGGAAGGGGCAACGTGGAACCACACAGAGTCAAACGCACTAACCATCATGCCACTGATATTCCTTCCCTGACAACAGTACTCGCATACAGGAATGGTTGAAAGTTGTAAGTCACTAGACCCTAGTTCTCAACGGACTGTTGCGCCACCTAATTTATTTTATTTGTTATATTTGATACGAGACAGAAAGTGCAAAGAGTAAATATTTATTAATTTAACAAACACAAAACATAAATAAGAAAGTCTGCTCCAAGACTTGGAAAATCAATAAGTTTTAGTCTGTGCTGATACGGTGAAAGATCGTAGAAATTAGCCCATCCGAACCCACTCAGCATAGTCTGGATTTATGACAGGTATAATTTTGTGCCCAGACCTGACAAGCGAATTCAAGAATTGGTCGGCCAAATGTTATAAGGGGCTGCTTTATTAATTCAACTAAGAATTGTTTAGGTCAGTTTGCAGTTATGTGTGTTTTGAAAAAGATAATTCAGACTTAATTTCTGTATTTTCACATTACAAATCCATCAGTCATTTAACCTTACATTAGCTTTGTGAACATTAAAAATAATTATTATTGTTGTGATTTTTGGGCAAAATTTTCAAGAAAATGGTGGAGATTCATTTATAAATAAATTAAAGTTATTCTTTTCTTTAACTAAATATTTTCTCTGCATATTCAAATGATATCAGAAAAACTTCTTCTATTTTTGAATATTCACAAGAAGTAAATATTAAGCATTTACTGACCAAAAGGATAGATGGGAAATTCGAATAAGACAAGAAGACCGACCCTAACAAATTAATTCATATACTCGTACGTATTCGCATATACATACATACATACTTACATAATACCTACCCAGCAATAATATTAATAATAAGACAATTTATAATCTAAAAATTCGCATAGTTGGACCGTAATTTTACTTTAATTAAATAATTGTGCCTAAAATACGTAAATTTGAATGGTAATCCCTTTAAAAATCTTGCTCCGCTCTATGCTGCTCTGCTTGCCCAATGAAACGCAAAAGAAGAAGAGAAGAATTAATTTTGTTTTCCTCGTCAGTAAAAAGGCCCATAGCAAGCCTTGTCTTGTTTAATTTTTGTTTTAAATTTTAATGCAAATTCCTCACATGAAAATTTAAAGATATAAAAGTATGTATACATTCGACATCAATCGGCATGGCATTGGACTACGAATAAGAATAAGAAGGCTGAAAAAGAGTCCTGGATTTTTTCTTTATATTTTATTTCATTTATTTTGTGTTGTTGTTGTCTTTTTTGCTAGTTAGTTGGTTGTATGGTCGTATCTGCTGAATTTGTAATCCTTTTTTATTATTCAAAAGAGAAACTACACCTCCAATCCATGGAATATATAATTTTCCAAAAACTAAAGTCATCCAACAATTGCTGTGCGGCGAACTGTTGAAATGTACAAAACTTTCTCCGGGAGGATAAACTCATCGTATCCTTTTATTATAAATGTATATGTAGGTATAAATGTGTGTATATTTTTGGAGCGACACGGGATTGATAAAAAGGGGCTATGCTAAGGATAAAGTTGCACGTTTATTCTTAAGACAGCAGTGGCGATGGCAAAGACGACGACGAAGAAAACGAAGACAACAACGACGACGATGAGATGTGATGAGAAGAAAAAAAAAAGAAATTCAAAAGACGACGCAGAATAACAAGAGAAACAATATGAAAAGTTAAATCGGATCACATCGGTGTTGTAAATTCCCTTTCGAGCATCCCCTTGAATAATCCACCGAGTACGATGTAGGGGAAAATGTGAATTGTGTGTGTGGGGGAGGTGTCTAGGGGGGATTGAATGGTTTAAAGTTACTTGGCTGTAGATAAGACACATAAGGTAAGGTATTACCAGAGGATAAGATGTAAGAGCGAGGAAAATATAAAGAGGATATACCATTATTCTATTGAGTTTTAGCTAGTTCCTTCAGGGGATGACCACCACCAAACCGCCTCGCCGCGCCACGCCGCACTGGGCCGCGCCATCCTTAGATAATCCCCAAGGATTTCCAGTTTCTAATTTTCTAACTTTTACTCTCATTCATTTCTTCATCCTTGGAAAAAAATGATTAAAACTATATTATTTTGGCGTACATTTTTAAAAACAAAACACACAAAAATAAATACATACCTTACCTAAAAGTAAGTTGAAAAAAAAAATCGATTTTGATTAAACGCCTTGTTGTAAATGAAACTTAGAGTGGGGTAGAATTTTACTCATTTAACCAAGTCATCCATATGCCCATGTCTATGCCACAGTCGATGCCGACTGCTAGAAAGTACTTAAGCGGTCTCATTTTACTCATCTTCTCTCTCTCGGTCTCTATATTGCATGAAAGACAAAATAAGATACGTGGCCTCTTTGGGTTATGTCCTTTTCTTTATTTGCGGTGAAGCTGGCGACAGATGGAATAACGTAATTTGATTCAGCGTGGTGTTTGTGAATGTACCCCCAAACCAACACCCTTTATATCAGCTGTATTTTTGCCTGCTTTCCTGCTTGCCTGCCTGCCTGCTGCCACAGTCACACTGTGTGTATAAGGTACAATTTCATTATAAATGAAGAAAAGAAAATATAGGTGTGAGGTTTATGGAAACCAGTATAAGGTGGGTCGGGTTCGACTTTGGTTTTGGGATAGAGATAGAGATAGAGACGAAGGGTGTTTTTGTTCTTTAATTCTAACTCAACCTGCACCAGTACTATTTGTGCTCCTTTTATTTGTATAACAGTTTGCATTTATTTCCAACTACCGTTACCATATTACATGCTATAAATCAATTTTATATCTTTTTTAATGATATAACTCACCCCTTGATATATTAAAAACAGTTTATATCCCAGAGTTATAATTTATGACATTTGTTTTTGAATGAAAACAAAATTTAGTATAAACATAAGAATTGCATTTGTAAAAAGTAATGTACTCAGGATTTAGATTTTCAAAATATTATTATTTTGAAGACACATAATATAGTTGTCTAGATATATGTATCTTCAAAAATCTTATATTTCTAATACTTTTATATAATATTTAATAATAAATACTTTGACCTTCCTTCAAGTAACCGTGAATTTATTTTAGGGCCATAGAAACCCTGAGTCCCAAGAGTATTTCTTCATGTTAGTAAAAACTTGATAGAATCTCGCTAATATAAATCGATGTGTTGCTTCTTGTTATACTATTTTGACACTTCCGCTAAAAAAATCAATCAATTCAGCATAGTTACTTTTATAAGTTGTATATATAATTAATCAAAGCTGCGGGAAGTCAAAACTTATCAAAAAGTAAAGCGAAGCAACCTTTCTACAATTAGGAGTGCGAATTTTCGAGGCAAAAATCATTAACTAGTTTTAGACAGGCGAGAAAAAAAAGGAACCATAGTTAATGATACTAAATCTTTTTGGAAGATTGTAAGAACGTTAAACAAACAAAGTTAAGGACTTTTCATAAAAGTAGACGTTTCAATTCTGGCTGATTGTGAGTACTTTAAAAATCACATGAGATTGAAAAAAAAATGCCAGGGCTTTTTTAAAGGTTTAACAAAAATTTAAATTGTATTTACGACTGTGTCGAGGTTCCAGAAAGCTTCATGAAAGGGATTATGTCCAAATCCAAAATAACTATGGAGGTATATAATTTCTTAACGCTGTTATGAAGATTTTTACTGCAGCATTATTGGAAAGACTCCCTAAGGCGCCAGTTATAGCTATCATTGAAATCGTTCCGGACAAATTTTTGAATCGATATTTGACGGTGTTTCCCTTTGATTAGAAATGAAAATTATATACCGATCGATCGGAAATCACACAAAGAATTTTTTTTTGAGAAAAAAAAGTTTAGTTGCACATTTATTTTTCTCTAAAAATGTATTTTTTTATTTTCCGGACGGAAATTCATTTTCCTGAACAGCTGATACTTTTATGTTCAAAAGTGAAACGAATCGTTCCACTGATTTGTGTTCCAATTTCACACAATTCCAATGACAGATTTTTGTCAGTAAAATTTTTCGGTGGCTTTCAATCAGGAACATTTTTTCAATAACAGGAATTTTTAATGATAGCTATAAACGACCTGTCAAAAAAATTCCAATGATTGTTTTCAATGATAAAAACAAATGATAGCTATTACTGGCGCCTAAGTGGGAAGATTAAAATAATGTTCTCGCAGAATATTAAGCCGGATTTTGAAAGTGTTCTCCACAAATGACAATATTTTTATCCTGACAAATATTTCCCGATCCGATATTGAAAACGGGAAAAAAATATATGCCTTCTTTGTGGACTTAGCGAGCAGCTTTTGGCACCATTGAAGAAAAGCCTCATTTTACAAACTCCCAAACCTAGGTCTAGGCTTTGCAGAGAACAAAACTTTAGTAAACTAACTAATGAACGGTGACTAATACAAGGAGTTCTCCTTGAAAAAGTTGAGTCCACCCAATTTGCAGGCTTCCACGATTAAATACAAGATAGTCAAATACGATTCATATACAACCATTTTCAACATGTCCTTGGACCTGAGAGTTACTTTTATGATGGACTTAGTGCAGATATGATATCGACAATCTGTAAGACCAGAAGTTAACTCTTGCCTTTAAACTACAAACCATATGAAACATACTCAAATTCAATATGCACCCTATCCTATGCAACGTCAGACAGATTTCAATTTCAATTTGCGTAAGGTTGAAAACGATAAGAATACATGTCTGGAGAAAATATATATCAAAAATACACTACAGACAAAAAATCACAATCAAGACAATATAATCATATCAAATTACAATTGAAAACTCTCTTTGTTGGCTGAGCGAGCGGTTCAGTAAACATTCAGCCAACACCCGTATCTTCAAGGAACGCAAGATCCGCCGAGAATATCGCCGCGGTCCGTGAAAGTGTACAGCAGAACCCGAGGCAGTCTATTCCTCGCCGTGTACAAGAACTCGACCTTTCGCAGACTTCGACTTGGCGAATTTTGCGTCGGGACCTGGGCCTACACCCGTACAAGATCCAACTGACCCATAGACAACGCCGTTTTTTCGCTGATTGGGGGGAAGGGGACCTCAATTTTGGCCGAAAAATCATCTTTAGTGACGAGGCGCATTTTGGGATGAATGGCTGTGTTAACAAGCAAAATTGCCGTATATGGGACGACACCAACCCACGCGAGGTTCACCAGGTGATAATGCATTCTCAAAAAGTTACCGTTTGGTGTGAATTTTGGGCCGGCGCAGCGTAATTGGTCCGTACTTTTTTGAAAACGACGTTAGTGAGGCGGATAACTAACTTCTTATGGCGCAAATTGAACCATATGGACCTAGACGACATGTGGTTCCAGCAGGACGGCGCTACGTGCCACCCAGCAAAAGCCACGACATCTATACACAACATCTACCCTCCCTTATTGAAAAACCCTATAGTAGATCCTCTTGTTTAGTTGTAGACCTAGATAATCCTGATCGTGGTTTATCCTCAAGAAGTACGGTTTGAACGTGTCGCTCAATGGCGAGTTGAACGCAGCCCTTCGATATGCTATGATTTGTCTTTCTTTAATAAAAGTGATGATGGAAGAAGAACTTTTAAAGAACGAAGTAAGTTGACTATGTGGACTCAAACTTTTGGTTTATACAAATTAAAGTCGAAATTCTTTAAACAATAGCTCCGCTTAAAGTATGTTCAGGCACTAGCAGGATTCTATGTCGTCAGAGAGATTATCATAAGGATTTTTCCGTATTTAAAAACTCTCATCTTTAAGACCAATTAATCAAAAAGTTGTTCCAATTAACCAGTAGTATCCATTAAATTGAAAATAAAAATTAATATACGAAAAAGAGTTATTGAAATATGAAACATACATATACATATAAGCTACAAGTTATCTTCCCCTAAATAAAGGTGTATCTGAATATACAATTTAATACTTTATTTTGTCCATTGCAGTTCTTTCTATTCGTAATACCCAGGAGGAGGAACCACCAGATCCACAATTGATGCGTTTGGATAACATGTTGATTGCCGAAGGTGTTGCCGGTCCCGAAAAAGGTGGTGGTGGAGCTGCGGCTGCGTCTGCAGCAGCAGCAAGTCAAGGTACTAAATGAGCTTTAAACATGCTCTTAAATGCATAATTTTTGTGTTTTTGTAAGTAGGTTCTTCACTTTCGATTGATGGAGCAGATAATGCAATCGAACATTCAGACTATCGTGCCAAACTTGCACAAATTAGACAGATCTATCATCAAGAGTTGGAGAAATATGAACAGGCGTGCAATGAATTCACAACTCACGTGATGAATCTATTAAGAGAACAGAGTCGCACAAGGTATACACATTCTTTAAATCTCACATAATTTTTAAATTTGAATTAAAATAGTAACAAACAATATTAAAAATGTGTATTTATTTTCTTATATAATTTATAATTCAGACCAATTACTCCAAAAGAAATTGAACGCATGGTCCAGATCATACACAAAAAATTCAGTTCCATTCAAATGCAACTTAAGCAGTCCACTTGCGAGGCTGTTATGATTCTACGCTCACGGTTCCTAGATGCCAGACGCAAACGTCGCAATTTTAGCAAACAGGCATCTGAAATCTTAAATGAGTACTTTTACAGTCACCTAAGTAATCCGTATCCGTCTGAAGAAGCAAAAGAAGAACTGGCACGAAAATGTGGCATTACGGTGAGTGTAAATAAATACAAGTTATTATTTTGACTTTTAAAATAAAATTTAATCAATCATTTAGGTGTCACAAGTATCTAATTGGTTTGGAAACAAACGCATTCGTTACAAGAAAAATATTGGCAAAGCCCAAGAGGAGGCAAATCTATATGCGGCTAAGAAAGCAGCCGGTGCATCGCCCTACTCCATGGCCGGTCCACCCAGTGGAACTACGACGCCAATGATGTCGCCTGCCCCACCACAGGATTCCATGGGCTATTCCCTTGGGTCTGGTGGCTACGACCAACAGCAGCCCTACGATGGCAGCATGGGGTACGACCCAACAATGCATCAGGATTTAAGCCCTTGAGGACGATACTTTGATGGGAAATACTAAAGAAAGCCGTTGTGCTATTCAAACTTCATTATTTTGATTATTTTACTATAGTTTATACATACGTCAAAGTTGGTGTAGTTTCGCAATTTTAATTATAATTTTACGTTTCGTTTCGTTTTATTTTTTGTGTCCGTTTTTGTTCAGATTTTTACTTTTGTCAAATTTTATTTCTTATCATCATTTCTTATTTTAAACAAAAACCTAGGCTAAGCGAAAAATGCAGCAGAAATACGTAATTACATTTTAAGGCAATTTTGAAAGTATACTGAAAAAGAACAAATAAAATTTAATCCTAAGCAGTTATTTACTCCATATACGTATTTTATATAATATTATAAATTAAAAATTAGTATACTAAATCAAGTATGAAAAACAGTATAACGATTTGGAAACTGTATGTATACAAACAAAAATACAAACACAAGCAACAAACTGCTCTAAACAATTATTATTTATTATTTTTTTGAAAAGTAAAAACAAATCTATAATTTAAACAATCTTTTAAAAATTGAAATACTAAAACAATGTATACGAAAACAAGTTCTGAAATAACTTATAAAATGTTTTATTTTTAATCGTTTTTGTTAACAAATTTATAGTTTAAAAATTACTAAAATTCTTGCCAGTATTTAAAAAAAAAAATATTTAAATAAAAAA
The DNA here is from genome assembly GCA_920104205.1 of Eupeodes latifasciatus. Classification (NCBI taxonomy): domain Eukaryota; kingdom Metazoa; phylum Arthropoda; class Insecta; order Diptera; family Syrphidae; genus Eupeodes; species Eupeodes latifasciatus. Next base: position 98,209,406 of record OV049924.1, on the reverse strand, counting down.
GAAAATAATCAAAAAAAGTTTAGAAAATAGAAAAAAAAATGTATCTTAATATTTACGAAAAAAAAATTAACTAAAATAATGCTTTTGAAACACAAAAACAAAACAAAACATAACAAAAAATGCAAAAATTTTGATTGATCGATTTTGTTTTGAAATCTCACACCTCATCTCGAAATTCTTTACCATTTATTCCAAAAGCAAACAAAAATCTGAACAAAAACAGATTAAGTATATCGATAAAATAATTTGAACAATGTATACCTAAACAAAATGTATACCTACCTATTTAAACAAAATATATACGAACATTTTACAATTTGATGCAATACGCTTTAACAAATGATACAAAACAAAAACAAAAACAAAAATTTATTACATCTAAAATATAGATTAAATTTTAAGTTAAATCAGTTTTTATCATTTGAAAAAAGAAGCAAAATCTTTAAATATTATATAGACAAACAAAAAACTTGTATACGATGCTAAAAGAGGAAAAAATCAATTAAAAATATTATACACACTTCAAGTTCACATACGCATCTAGAGAAAGTTAAGAAAGTTATTATTTTTCTTAAAACCTAGAACAAAATTCCTAAGTGTAGAATATATTTATATATTTACAGAAACTAACACAATAGCTATAAATACAGTCAATAAATCAATAGTGGTGGAAGTAAACAAATATGTCGTGAGATATGTTTGTCATTTTTAAATTTATTTAATGCAGCTTAAACAAAACAAAATAAAACAAATGGTTATATTAAAAGATAAGCTAAAAAATGATATAATAATTGAATGTGTACTTAAAACAAAATACGATTTAAAATAAAATTAACTACATAAAAACATAAATTGTGTTTTTGTTTCTTCTCATTTATTCTCTCAGTTATGTGTAGTCTAGTTTTATGTTTTTTATAACATATCCAAGTATAACCCTACCCCCGTTTTAAAAAAAACCTTGCAAACCAAAAGCTTTTAAGGCCTCAATCTTCGAAATATTTGTACAAATTTGTGAAAAAGTAAAGAATTTTGACTCAGCCCATACAAACGTTTCTTTCGATGACGACATTTCTACAACCAAGCCTTTAAAGCAGATGCGCCTTCACTGCTTAATAGAGAATGAACACACCCTTACGCCGAATTAAAAATCGTTCCGATATTCAACAATGTATGTTTTGTAGTTCCTTTGGAATAATTGTGGGCTAACCCCTTGACTGAAAAATGAATTTGTTTTCAAAATTGTTACCTACCCCATCGAGATGTAGATCAAAAGAAAGGTCTCCTCAAGTTCTATCTATAGCTGCAAACCAAAAGCTTCTGTGAGCTTTCGCTCTCGAAATATGAGCAAAGTAAAGTTACAGAATTTCGACCTAGCCCAAACCAAAAATCTGTAAATGGGTCCATTTCCGCAACCGAGCCTTCAAAGCAGATGCGGTCTTCACTGCTTAATAGAGAATGAACACACCTTAACGCCGATCTAAAAATCGTCCCGATATTCAACAAATATATTTTTTGTTTTTTTGAAAAATTTGTGGGCTAACCCCTTGACTGAAAAATGATTTTTTTTCAAAATTGTTACCTACCCCATCGAGATGTATATCAAAAGAAAGGTCTCCTCAAGTTCTATCTATAGCTGCAAACCAAAAGCTTCTGTGAGCTTTCGCTCTCGAGATATGAGCACAGTTACAGAATTTCGACCTAGCCCAAACCAAAAATCTGTAAATGGGTCTATTTCCGCAACCGAGAATTCAAAGCAGATGCGGTCTTCACTGCTTAATAGAGAATGAAAACACCTTTCCGCCGATCTAAAAATCGTCCCGATATTCAACAATTAATTTATTTTGTTTTTTTGAAAAAATTGTGGGCTAACCCCTTGACTGAAAAATGATTTTTTTTCAAAATTGTTACCTACCCCATCGAGATGTATATCAAAAGAAAGTCTCCTCAAGTTCTATCTATAGCTGCAAACCAAAAGCTTCTGTGAGCTTTCGCTCTGGAGATATGAGCAAAGTTACAGAATTTCGACCTAGCCCAAACCAAAAATCTGTAAATGGGTCTATTTCCGCAACCGAGCCTTCAAAGCAGATGAGGTCTTCACTGCTTAATAGAGAATGAACACACCTTAACGCCGATCTAAAAATCGTCCCGATATTCAACAAATATTTTTTTTTGTTTTTTTTTGAAAAAATTGTGGGCTGACTGACCCCTTGACTGAAAAATAAATTTGTTTTCAAATTTGTTACTACCCCATCGAGTTGTATATCAAAAGAAAGGTCTCCTCAAGTTCTATCTATAGCTGCAAACCAAAAGCTTCCGTGAGCTTTCTCGAGATATGAGCAAAGTTACAGAATTTCGAATTTTCTATAGCTGCAAACCAAAAGCTTCTGTGAGCTTTCGCTCTCGAGATATGAGCAAAGTTACAGAATTTCGACCTAGCCCAAACCAAAAATCTGTAAATGGGTCTATTTCCGCAACCGAGCCTTCAAAGCAGATGCGGTCTTCACTGCTTAATAGAGAATGAACACACCTTAACGCCGATCTAAAAATAGTTCCGATATTCAACAAATATTTTTTTTGTTTTTTTTTGAAAAAATTGTGGGCTGACCCCTTGACTGAAAAATGATTTTTTCTTTTTCAAAATTGTAACCTACCCCATCGAGATGTATATCAAAAGAAAGGTCTCCTCAAGTTCTATCTATAGCTGCAAACCAAAAGCTTCTGTGAGCTTTCGCTCTCGAGATATGAGAAAAGTTACAGAATTTCGACCTAGCCCAAACCAAAAATCTGTAAATGGGTCTATATCCGCAACCGAGCCTTCAAAGCAGATGCGGTCTTCACTGCTTAATAGAGAATGAACACACCTTAACGCCGATCTAAAAATAGTCCCGATATTCAACAAATATTTTTTTGTTTTTTTGAAAAAATTGTGGGCTAACCCCTTGACTGAAAAATGATTTTTTTTTCAAAATTGTTACCTACCCCATCGAGATGTATATCAAAAGAAAGGTCTCCTCAAGTTCTATCTATAGCTGCAAACCAAAAGCTTCTGTGAGCTTTCGCTCTCGAGATATGAGCAAAGTTACAGAATTTCGACCTAGCCCAAACCAAAAATCTGTAAATGGGTCTATTTCCGCAACCGAGCCTTCATAGCAGATGAGGTCTTCACTGCTTAATAGAGAATGAACACACCTTAACGCCGATCTAAAAATCGTCCCGATATTCAACAATTAATTTTTTTGTTTTTTTGAAAAAATTGTGGGCTAACCCCTTGACTGAAAAATGATTTTTTTTCAAAATTGTTACCTACCCCATCGAGATGTATATCAAAAGAAAGTCTCCTCAAGTTCTATCTATAGCTGCAAACCAAAAGCTTCTGTGAGCTTTCGCTCTGGAGATATGAGCAAAGTTACAGAATTTCGACCTAGCCCAAACCAAAAATCTGTAAATGGGTCTATTTCCGCAACCGAGCCTTCATAGCAGATGAGGTCTTCACTGCTTAATAGAGAATGAACACACCTTAACGCCGATCTAAAAATCGTCCCGATATTCAACAAATATTTTTTTTTGTTTTTTTTTTGAAAAAATTGTGGGCTGACCCCTTGACTGAAAAATGAATTTGTTTTCAAATTTGTTACTACCCCATCGAGTTGTATATCAAAAGAAAGGTCTCCTCAAGTTCTATCTATAGCTGCAAACCAAAAGCTTCCGTGAGCTTTCTCGAGATATGAGCAAAGTTACAGAATTTCGAATTTTCTATAGCTGCAAACCAAAAGCTTCTGTGAGCTTTCGCTCTCGAGATATGAGCAAAGTTACAGAATTTCGACCTAGCCCAAACCAAAAATCTGTAAATGGGTCTATTTCCGCAACCGAGCCTTCAAAGCAGATGCGGTCTTCACTGCTTAATAGAGAATGAACACACCTTAACGCCGATCTAAAAATAGTTCCGGTATTCAACAAATATTTTTTTTGTTTTTTTTGAAAAAATTGTGGGCTGACCCCTTGACTGAAAAATGATTTTTTCTTTTTCAAAATTGTAACCTACCCCATCGAGATGTATATCAAAAGAAAGGTCTCCTCAAGTTCTATCTATAGCTGCAAACCAAAAGCTTCTGTGAGCTTTCGCTCTCGAGATATGAGAAAAGTTACAGAATTTCGACCTAGCCCAAACCAAAAATCTGTAAATGGGTCTATATCCGCAACCGAGCCTTCAAAGCAGATGCGGTCTTCACTGCTTAATAGAGAATGAACACACCTTAACGCCGATCTAAAAATAGTCCCGATATTCAACAAATATTTTTTTGTTTTTTTGAAAAAATTGTGGGCTAACCCCTTGACTGAAAAATGATTTTTTTTTCAAAATTGTTACCTACCCCATCGAGATGTATATCAAAAGAAAGGTCTCCTCAAGTTCTATCTATAGCTGCAAACCAAAAGCTTCTGTGAGCTTTCGCTCTCGAGATATGAGCAAAGTTACAGAATTTCGACCTAGCCCAAACCAAAAATCTGTAAATGGGTCTATTTCCGCAACCGAGCCTTCAAAGCAGATGCGGTCTTCACTGCTTAATAGAGAATGAACACACCTTAACGCCGATCTAAAAATCGTCCCGATATTCAACAATTAATTTTTTTGTTTTTTTGAAAAAATTGTGGGCTAACCCCTTGACTGAAAAATGATTTTTTCTTTTTCAAAATTGTAACCTACCCCATTGAGATGTATATCAAAAGAAAGGTCTCCTCAAGTTCTATCTATAGCTGCAAACCAAAAGCTTCTGTGAGCTTTCGCTCTCGAGATATGAGAAAAGTTACAGAATTTCGACCTAGCCCAAACCAAAAATCTGTAAATGGGTCTATTTCCGCAACCGAGCCTTCAAAGCAGATGCGGTCTTCACTGCTTAATAGAGAATGAACACACCTTAACGCCGATCTAAAAATAGTCCCGATATTCAACAAATATTTTTTTGTTTTTTTGAAAAAAATGTGGGCTAACCCCTTGACTGAAAAATGATTTTTTTTCAAAATTGTTACCTACCCCATCGAGATGTATATCAAAAGAAAGGTCTCCTCAAGTTCTATCTATAGCTGCAAACCAAAAGCTTCTGTGAGCTTTCGCTCTGGAGATATGAGCAAAGTTACAGAATTTCGACCTAGCCCAAACCAAAAATCTGTAAATGGGTCTATTTCCGCAACCGAGCCTTCAAAGCAGATGCGGTCTTCACTGCTTAATAGAGAATGAACACACCTTAACGCCGATCTAAAAATCGTCCCGATATTCAACAATTAATTTTTTTGTTTTTTTGAAAAAATTGTGGGCTAACCCCTTGACTGAAAAATGATTTTTTTTTTCAAAATTGTTACCTACCCCATCGAGATGTATATCAAAAGAAAGGTCTCCTCAAGTTCTATCTATAGCTGCAAACCAAAAGCTTCTGTGAGCTTTCGCTCTCGAGATATGAGCAAAGTTACAGAATTTCGACCTAGCCCAAACCAAAAATCTGTAAATGGGTCTATTTCCGCAACCGAGCCTTCAAAGCAGATGCGGTCTTCACTGCTTAATAGAGAATGAACACACCTTAACGCCGATCTAAAAATCGTCCGGATATTCAACAATTATTTTTTTTGTTTTTTTGAAAAAATTGTGGGCTAACCCCTTGACTGAAAAATGATTTTTTTTTTTAAATTGTTACCTATCCCATCGAGATGTACTGTACATATATCAAAAGAAAGGTCTCCTCAAGTTCTATCTATAGCTGCAAACCAAAAGCTTCTGTGAGCTTTCGCTCTCGAGATATGAGCAAAGTTACAGAATTTCGACCTAGCCCAAACCAAAAATCTGTAAATGGGTCTATTTCCGCAACCGAGCCTTCAAAGCAGATGCGGTCTTCACTGCTTAATAGAGAATGAACACACCTTAACGCCGATCTAAAAATCGTCCCGATATTCAACAAATATTTTTTTTTGTTTTTTTGAAAAAATTGTGGGCTAACCCCTTGACTGAAAAATGAATTTGTTTTCAAAATTGTTACCTACCCCATCGAGATGTATAACAAAAGAAAGTCTCCTCAAGTTCTATCTATAGCTGCAAACCAAAAGCTTCTGTGAGCTTTCGCTCTCGAGATATGAGCAAAGTTACAGAATTTCGACCTAGCCCAAACCAAAAATCTGTAAATGGGTCTATTTCCGCAACCGAGCCTTCAAAGCAGATGGTCTTCACTGCTTAATAGAGAATGAACACACTTTTACGTCGATATAAGAATCGTCCCGATTTTCAACAATTAATTTTTTTTGTTTTTTTTTTTTTGAAAAAATTGTGGGCTAACCCCTTGACTGAAAAATGATTTTTTTTTAAATTGTTACCTACCCCATCGAGATGTATATCGAAAGAAAAGTCTCCTCAAGTTCTATCTATAGCTGCAAACCAAAAGCTTCTGTGAGCTTTCACTCTCGAGATATGAGCAGGTTACAGAATTTCGACCTAGCCCAAACCAAAAATCTGTAAATGGGTCTATTTCCGCAACCGAGCCTTCAAAGCAGATGCGGTCTTCACTGCTTAATAGAGAATGAACACACCTTAACGCCGATCTAAAAATAGTCCCGATATTCAACAACTATTTTTTTTGTTTTTATGAAAAAATTGTGGGCTAACCCCTTGACTGAAAAATGAATTTGTTTTCAAATTTGTTACCTACCCCATCGAGTTGTGTATCAAAAGAAAGGTCTCCTCAAGTTCTATCTATAGCTGCAAACCAAAAGCTTCTGTGAGCTTTCGCTCTCGAGATATGAGCAAAGTTACAGAATTTCGACCTAGCCTAAACCAAAAATCTGTAAATGGGTCTATTTCCGCAACCGAGCCTTCAAAGCAGATGCGGTCTTCACTGCTTAATAGAGAATGAACACACCTTAACGCCGATCTAAAAATCGTCCCGATATTCAACAATTAATTTTTTTGTTTTTTTGAAAAAATTGTGGGCTAACCCCTTGACTGAAAAATGATTTTTTTTTTCAAAATTGTTACCTACCCCATCGAGATGTATATCAAAAGAAAGGTCTCCTCAAGTTCTATCTATAGCTGCAAACCAAAAGCTTCTGTGAGCTTTCGCTCTCGAGATATGAGCAAAGTTACAGAATTTCGACCTAGCCCAAACCAAAAATCTGTAAATGGGTCTATTTCCGCAACCGAGCCTTCAAAGCAGATGCGGTCTTCACTGCTTAATAGAGAATGAACACACCTTAACGCCGATCTAAAAATCGTCCCGATATTCAACAATTATTTTTTTTGTTTTTTTGAAAAAATTGTGGGCTAACCCCTTGACTGAAAAATGATTTTTTTTTTTAAATTGTTACCTATCCCATCGAGATGTACTGTACATATATCAAAAGAAAGGTCTCCTCAAGTTCTATCTATAGCTGCAAACCAAAAGCTTCTGTGAGCTTTCGCTCTCGAGATATGAGCAAAGTTACAGAATTTCGACCTAGCCCAAACCAAAAATCTGTAAATGGGTCTATTTCCGCAACCGAGCCTTCAAAGCAGATGCGGTCTTCACTGCTTAATAGAGAATGAACACACGCCGAATGCTTAACGCCGATCTAAAAATAGTCCCGATATTCAACAAATATTTTTTTTGTTTTTTTGAAAAAATTGTGGGCTGACCCCTTGACTGAAAAATGAATTTGTTTTCAAAATTGTTACCTACCCCATCGAGATGTATATGAAAAGAAAGGTCTCCTCAAGTTCTATCTATAGCTGCAAACCAAAAGCTTCTGTGAGCTTTCGCTCTCGAGATATGAGCAAAGTTACAGAATTTCGACCTAGCCTAAACCAAAAATCTGTAAATGGGTCTATTTCCGCAACCGAGCCTTCAAAGCAGATGCGGTATTCACTGCTTAATAGAGAATGAACACACCTTAACGCCGATCTAAAAATCGTCCCGATATTCAACAAATATTTTTTTTTGATTTTTTGAAAAAATTGTGGGCTGACCCCTTGACTGAAAAATGAATTTGTTTTCAAAATTGTTACCTACCCCATCGAGATGTATATGAAAAGAAAGCTCTCCTCAAGTTCTATCTATAGCTGCAAACCAAAAGCTTCTGTGAGCTTTCGCTCTCGAGATATGAGCAAAGTTACAGAATTTCGACCTAGCCCAAACCACAAATCTGTAAATGGTTCTATTTCCGCAACCGAGCCTTCAAAGCAGATGCGGCCTTCACTGCTTAATAGAGAATGAACATACCTTAACGCCGATCTAAAAATCGTCCCGATATTCGACAAATATTTTTTTTGTTTTTTTGAAAAAATTGTGGGCTCCCTTGACTGAAAAATGAATTTGTTTTCAAAATTGTTACCTACCCCATCGAGATGTATATCAAAAGAAAGGTCCCCTCAAGTTCTATCTATAGCTGCAAACCAAAAGCTTCTGCGAGCTTTCGCTCTCGAGATATGAGCAAAGTTACAGAATTTCGACCTAGCCCAAACCAAAAATCTGTAAATGGGTCTATTTCCGCAACCGAGAATTCAAAGCAGATGCGGTCTTCCCTGCTTAATAGAGAATGAACACACCTTTCCGCCGATCTAAAAATCGTCCCGATATTCAACAATTAATTTATTTTGTTTTTTTGGAAAAATTGTGGGCTAACCCCTTGACTGAAAAATGATTTTTTTCAAAATTGTTACCTACCCCATCGAGATGTATATCAAAAGAAAGTCTCCTCAAGTTCTATCTATAGCTGCAAACCAAAAGCTTCTGTGATCTTTCGCTCTCGAGATATGAGCAAAGTTACAGAATTTCGACCTAGCCCAAACCACAAATCTGTAAATGGTTCTATTTCCGCAACCGAGCCTTCAAAGCAGATGCGGCCTTCACTGCTTAATAGAGAATGAACATACCTTTCCGCCGATCTAAAAATCGTCCCGATATTCGACAAATATTTTTTTTGTTTTTTTGAAAAAATTGTGGGCTTCCTTGACTGAAAAATGAATTTGTTTTCAAAATTGTTAACTACCCCATCGAGATGTATATCAAAAGAAAGTCTCCTCAAGTTCTATCTATAGCTGCAAACCAAAAGCTTCTGTGAGCTTTCGCTCTCGAGATATGAGCAAAGTTACAGAATTTCGACCTAGCCCAAACCAAAAATCTGTAAATGGGTCTATTTCCGCAACCGAGCCTTCAAAGCAGATGCGGTCTTCACTGCTTAATAGAGAATGAACACACCTTAACGCCGATCTAAAAATAGTCCCGATATTCAACAACTATTTTTTTTTGTTTTTATGAAAAAATTGTGGGCTAACCCCTTGACTGAAAAATGAATTTGTTTTCAAATTTGTTACCTACCCCATCGAGTTGTGTATCAAAAGAAAGGTCTCCTCAAGTTCTATCTATAGCTGCAAACCAAAAGCTTCTGTGAGCTTTCGCTCTCGAGATATGAGCAAAGTTACAGAATTTCGACCTAGCCCAAACCAAAAATCTGTAAATGGGTCTATTTCCGCAACCGAGCCTTCAAAGCAGATGCGGTCTTCACTGCTTAATAGAGAATGAACACACGCCGAATGCTTAACGCCGATCTAAAAATAGTCCCGATATTCAACAAATATTTTTTTTGTTTTTTTGAAAAAATTGTGGGTTGACCCCTTGACTGAAAAATGAATTTGTTTTCAAAATTTTTACCTACCCCATCGAGATGTATATGAAAAGAAAGCTCTCCTCAAGTTCTATCTATAGCTGCAAACCAAAAGCTTCTGTGAGCTTTCGCTCTGGAGATATGAGCAAAGTTACAGAATTTCGACCTAGCCCAAACCACAAATCTGTAAATGGTTCTATTTCCGCAACCGAGCCTTCAAAGCAGATGCGGCCTTCACTGCTTAATAGAGAATGAACATACCTTAACGCCGATCTAAAAATCGTCCCGATATTCGACAAATATTTTTTTTGTTTTTTTGAAAAAATTGTGGGCTCCCTTGACTGAAAAATGAATTTGTTTTCAAAATTGTTACCTACCCCATCGAGATGTATATCAAAAGAAAGGTCCCCTCAAGTTCTATCTATAGCTGCAAACCAAAAGCTTCTGCGAGCTTTCGCTCTCGAGATATGAGCAAAGTTACAGAATTTCGACCTAGCCCAAACCAAAAATCTGTAAATGGGTCTATTTCCGCAACCGAGAATTCAAAGCAGATGCGGTCTTCCCTGCTTAATAGAGAATGAACACACCTTTCCGCCGATCTAAAAATCGTCCCGATATTCAACAATTAATTTATTTTGTTTTTTTGGAAAAATTGTGGGCTAACCCCTTGACTGAAAAATGATTTTTTTTCAAAATTGTTACCTACCCCATCGAGATGTATATCAAAAGAAAGTCTCCTCAAGTTCTATCTATAGCTGCAAACCAAAAGCTTCTGTGAGTTTTCGCTCTCGAGATATGAGCAAAGTTACAGAATTTCGACCTAGCCCAAACCACAAATCTGTAAATGGTTCTATTTCCGCAACCGAGCCTTCAAAGCAGATGCGGCCTTCACTGCTTAATAGAGAATGAACATACCTTTCCGCCGATCTAAAAATCGTCCCGATATTCGACAAATATTTTTTTTGTTTTTTTGAAAAAATTGTGGGCTTCCTTGACTGAAAAATGAATTTGTTTTCAAAATTGTTAACTACCCCATCGAGATGTATATCAAAAGAAAGGTCTCCTCAAGTTCTATCTATAGCTGCAAACCAAAAGCTTCTGTGAGCTTTCGCTCTCGAGATATGAGCAAAGTTACAGAATTTCGACCTAGCCCAAACCACAAATCTGTAAATAGTTCTATTTCCGCAACCGAGCCTTCAAAGCAGATGCGGCCTTCACTGCTTAATAGAGAATGAACATACCTTTCCGCCGATCTAAAAATCGTCCCGATATTCGACAAATATTTTTTTTGTTTTTTTGAAAAAATTGTGGGCTTCCTTGACTGAAAAATGAATTTGTTTTCAAAATTGTTAACTACCCCATCGAGATGTATATCAAAAGAAAGTCTCCTCAAGTTCTATCTATAGCTGCAAACCAAAAGCTTCTGTGAGCTTTCGCTCTGGAGATATGAGCAAAGTTACAGAATTTCGACCTAGCCCAAACCAAAAATCTGTAAATGGGTCTATTTCCGCAACCGAGCCTTCAAAGCAGATGACGTCTTCACTGCTTAATAGAGAATGAACACACCTTAACGCCGATCTAAAAATCGTCCCGATATTCAACAAATATTTTTTTTTGTTTTTTTTTGAAAAAATTGTGGGCTGACCCCTTGACTGAAAAATAAATTTGTTTTCAAATTTGTTACTACCCCATCGAGTTGTATATCAAAAGAAAGGTCTCCTCAAGTTCTATCTATAGCTGCAAACCAAAAGCTTCCGTGAGCTTTCTCGAGATATGAGCAAAGTTACAGAATTTCGAATTTTCTATAGCTGCAAACCAAAAGCTTCTGTGAGCTTTCGCTCTGGAGATATGAGCAAAGTTACAGAATTTCGACCTAGCCCAAACCAAAAATCTGTAAATGGGTCTATTTCCGCAACCGAGAATTCAAAGCAGATGCGGTCTTCCCTGCTTAATAGAGAATGAACACACCTTTCCGCCGATCTAAAAATCGTCCCGATATTCAACAATTAATTTATTTTGTTTTTTTGGAAAAATTGTGGGCTAACCCCTTGACTGAAAAATGATTTTTTTTTTCAAAATTGTTACCTACCCCATCGAGATGTATATCAAAAGAAAGGTCTCCTCAAGTTCTATCTATAGCTGCAAACCAAAAGCTTCTGTGAGCTTTCGCTCTCGAGATATGAGCAAAGTTACAGAATTTCGACCTAGCCCAAACCAAAAATCTGTAAATGGGTCTATTTCCGCAACCGAGCCTTCAAAGCAGATGCGGTCTTCACTGCTTAATAGAGAATGAACACACCTTAACGCCGATCTAAAAATAGTCCCGATATTCAACAAATATTTTTTTTGTTTTTTTGAAAAAATTGTGGGCTAACCCCTTGACTGAAAAATGATTTTTTTTTTAAATTGTTACCTATCCCATCGAGATGTACTGTACATATATCAAATGAAAGGTCTCCTCAAGTTCTATCTATAGCTGCAAACCAAAAGCTTCTGTGAGCTTTCGCTCTCGAGATATGAGCAAAGTTACAGAATTTCGACCTAGCCCAAACCAAAAATCTGTAAATGGGTCTATTTCCGCAACCGAGCCTTCAAAGCAGATGCGGTCTTCACTGCTTAATAGAGAATGAACACACGCCGAATGCTTAACGCCGATCTAAAAATAGTCCCGATATTCAACAAATATTTTTTTTGTTTTTTTGAAAAAATTGTGGGCTGACCCCTTGACTGAAAAATGAATTTGTTTTCAAAATTGTTACCTACCCCATCGAGATGTATATGAAAAGAAAGCTCTCCTCAAGTTCTATCTATAGCTGCAAACCAAAAGCTTCTGTGAGCTTTCGCTCTCGAGATATGAGCAAAGTTACAGAATTTCGACCTAGCCCAAACCACAAATCTGTAAATGGTTCTATTTCCGCAACCGAGCCTTCAAAGCAGATGCGGCCTTCACTGCTTAATAGAGAATGAACATACCTTAACGCCGATCTAAAAATCGTCCCGATATTCGACAAATATTTTTTTTGTTTTTTTGAAAAAATTGTGGGCTCCCTTGACTGAAAAATGAATTTGTTTTCAAAATTGTTACCTACCCCATCGAGATGTATATCAAAAGAAAGGTCCCCTCAAGTTCTATCTATAGCTGCAAACCAAAAGCTTCTGCGAGCTTTCGCTCTCGAGATATGAGCAAAGTTACCGAATTTCGACCTAGCCCAAACCAAAAATCTGTAAATGGGTCTATTTCCGCAACCGAGCCTTCAAAGCAGATGCGGTCTTCACTGCTTAATAGAGAATGAACACACCTTAACGCCGATCTAAAAATCGTCCCGATATTCAACAATTAATTTATTTTGTTTTTTTGGAAAAATTGTGGGCTAACCGCTTGACTGAAAAATGATTTTTTTTCAAAATTGTTACCTACCCCATCGAGATGTATATCAAAAGAAAGTCTCCTCAAGTTCTATCTATAGCTGCAAACCAAAAGCTTCTGTGAGCTTTCGCTCTCGAGATATGAGCAAAGTTACAGAATTTCGACCTAGCCCAAACCACAAATCTGTAAATGGTTCTATTTCCGCAACCGAGCCTTCAAAGCAGATGCGGCCTTCACTGCTTAATAGAGAATGAACATACCTTTCCGCCGATCTAAAAATCGTCCCGATATTCGACAAATATTTTTTTTGTTTTTTTGAAAAAATTGTGGGCTTCCTTGACTGAAAAATGAATTTGTTTTCAAAATTGTTAACTACCCCATCGAGATGTATATCAAAAGAAAGTCTCCTCAAGTTCTATCTATAGCTGCAAACCAAAAGCTTCTGTGAGCTTTCGCTCTCGAGATATGAGCAAAGTTACAGAATTTCGACCTAGCCCAAACCAAAAATCTGTAAATGGGTCTATTTCCGCAACCGAGCCTTCAAAGCAGATGCGGTCTTCACTGCTTAATAGAGAATGAACACACCTTAACGCCGATCTAAAAATAGTCCCGATATTCAACAACTATTTTTTTTTGTTTTTATGAAAAAATTGTGGGCTAACCCCTTGACTGAAAAATGAATTTGTTTTCAAATTTGTTACCTACCCCATCGAGTTGTGTATCAAAAGAAAGGTCTCCTCAAGTTCTATCTATAGCTGCAAACCAAAAGCTTCTGTGAGCTTTCGCTCTCGAGATATGAGCAAAGTTACAGAATTTCGACCTAGCCCAAACCAAAAATCTGTAAATGGGTCTATTTCCGCAACCGAGCCTTCAAAGCAGATGCGGTCTTCACTGCTTAATAGAGAATGAACACACCTTAACGCCGATCTAAAAATCGTCCCGATATTCGACAAATATTTTTTTTGTTTTTTTGAAAAAATTGTGGGCTGACCCCTTGACTGAAAAATGAATTTGTTTTCAAAATTGTTACCTTTCCCATCGAGATGTATATGAAAAGAAAGGTCTCCTCAAGTTCTATCTATAGCTGCAAACCAAAAGCTTCTGTGAGCTTTCGCTCTCGAGATATGAGCAAAGTTACAGAATTTCGACCTAGCCCAAACCAAAAATCTGTAAATGGGTCTATTTCCGCAACCGAGCCTTCAAAGCAGATGCGGTCTTCACTGCTTAATAGAGAATGAACACACCTTAACGCCGATCTAAAAATCGTCCCGATATTCGACAAATATTTTTTTTGTTTTTTTGAAAAAATTGTGGGCTCCCTTGACTGAAAAATGAATTTGTTTTCAAAATTGTTACCTACCCCATCGAGATGTATATCAAAAAAAAGGTCCCCTCAAGTTCTATCTATAGCTGCAAACCAAAAGCTTCTGCGAGCTTTCGCTCTCGAGATATGAGCAAAGTTACAGAATTTCGACCTAGCCCAAACCAAAAATCTGTAAATGGGTCTATTTCCGCAACCGAGAATTCAAAGCAGATGCGGTCTTCCCTGCTTAATAGAGAATGAACACACCTTTCCGCCGATCTAAAAATCGTCCCGATATTCAACAATTAATTTATTTTGTTTTTTTGAAAAAATTGTGGGCTAACCCCTTGACTGAAAAATGATTTTTTTTCAAAATTGTTACCTACTGTAATGTGGGCCCTACCTCGCCTACAAAATCTATGGAGGATATGGGCTTCCTCAAGCCGATTATAGATGATGGCTAAAGAGCCGATCTGTTTAAGCAATGAAAGAAGGCTAATCAGCCGAATATCTTCATTTGACTCTCAAATTGAAAGTGATCTTTATTTAATCAAACTTAGGCTATTTATACAAAAATAATTTACTTACACACTAAGAACTTAAAGCTATACATATAATTACTAAAACATATATACATTATACTGCATTCTAATTTGATGGGAAACAAATGACAGAATTGGGCAGCATACTTGCTATGTCATCAAAATCATAACCAATATGCATGCCCCTTTCATAATGCACAAATGTATCCAAATTCATTCAGGCATATTTACTACACAGCATGCAGTGCGTTGAACCTTCATGAATAGGTAGATACACTTGACCATCGTAAAAGTAATCTGAGTCTCAAGTGGCATTGAAAATTTTATTAAATAATTTTCTGGGGTGAATGAAATGCAAGTGCATATTATAAGAAATGGGTTGGCTATAGAAACGTGAAATTTAAATCTATGGCAATGAACTGCAATAAAATATAGTGTAGTGTATGCGCACTACATCCTCACTCTCTTAGAGAAAAAAAATGTTTGATTTAAAAAAATTTTTTTTTGTTTGTTTATTTTTTTAATCTATTATTATGTACCTCTTTGGTTTCATTTTTAATCTTAATTTTACTATTTACACCATTTAATTCTATTACTTCGTATGGTCCTTTATATGGATTTTCTAATTTTTTTTTATTTCCTACTTTTAAATATACCTTATCTCCTACTTTTAATTGTAATGGGTTGGCCATCTTATCTACTAATTCCTTTCTTTCTATTTTACATTTATCTAATAATCTTTTAGCTATTATTCTCATTTGACCTAATCTAAATTTTAATTCTAAACTGTAATCATCAATGTTATATATAGGGCTTGTTATGTTATGAGCTAAGCTTTCTAGTAGTTTAGGTAGTTTTCCATAAACCAATTCAAAGGGTGATATACCTATGGTAGAGTGTGGTGTTGTATTGTAACTAAAGACAAAATAGGGAATCCACTCATGCCAATTGTTTTCTTTTGCAAAGGCAATTAGATATTCATTTAATACTCTATGGTTTCGTTCTATAGATCCTAATGTTTCGTGATGATAGGGTGTTGATGTTATGTGATTTATCCCAAATAATGTGTAAACGTTTTTCATTACTTCGTTGATAAATTCTGTCCCCATGTCTGTTCTTAATGTTCTGAAACTACCGTGTCTAAGAAGGAAATTATCTACCAATGCTTTTGCTACAGTATTTGCATCTTTGCTTTTAATAGGAATAGCTTCGACGTATTTTGTTAATTCACATTGTAGAGTGAGTATATATCTAAAGTCGTTTGAAGGTCTTAGTGGACCTACCGTGTCTGCTGTTACTACTTCAAAACTTGTTGTTGGTGTCTCTGTTAATACCAATCTTTCTTTTGTATTCCTAATTTGTTTGCTCTGTGCACATATTATGCATTCATTAACGTATTTCTTCACCATTTTGTTTAAATTTTTCCAACAATATCTTTGTTTTATTTTATTTATCGTTCTTTTTATGCCTGAGTGCCCCCCGGCATGTGGTGTATTATGAAAATTCTCTATTATCTTTTCTTTCTCTTTATCATCAATAACTCTTATTGGGGGAATATATATCAATATTTTTAATCGTGCTTTCCTTTCAATTTTTTGTTGTAATTTATTATACAATTTTTTAAATTCATATATACTTATGTGCTCAAATATTTCGTCATTATTAGCAATTGCTAATTGGTTAATATCTTCTTTATTCATTCTGAATATTAGTTTCTCCAAGATCAGACCTAAATCGAGATTCGGATTATCACTGTATTCTATTACCACATCTGTAGTGTTTACATGAATTTTTGTACAGGCTTCTCCTGAATTAAACCTTAGTTTATATGAGGATTTTCGCTGATGTACTTCATGTTTTTGTAGCACTTTTTTGAATTTTAATTTTTTATTATTTTTAACTTCTGTTATAGAAGCACATTCCCAAATGTATATAGCTGTATCATTCGTTTTTAACTCTATATTTTTAACATTTTGGTTTCTTATATTTTCAATTGCTATTTTAGCTGATTTTGATCTAGTCATAATATTCACATTTGAAGTTGGGATCATTTCTTTTAATATTTCAGAATCAAGCTTGATACGTGATAACGCATCAGCATTTGTGTTCATTGATCCCTGTTTATAAATAATATTAAAGGTTTAATCTGCTAGATCTAATCTTATTCTTGTTAATTTTGATGATGGATTTTTGTGTGTAAAGAGACTTACTAACGGTCTGTGATCTGTTACCACAGTGAATTTTCTTCCATATACGTATGGTCTGAAGTAGTTTATTGCCCAATGTATGCCAAGCAGTTCCTTCTCGATTATTGGTTTATTCAGCTCATGCTTGGTTAAACTTCTACTGGCATATGAAATCGGGAGATCTTTACCTATCTCACCTTGTGATAGTACTGCTCCTAAGGCAACATTCGAAGCATCAGTTGTTATTATGAAGGTCTCTTCATGATTTGGGTACTTAAGGATAGGTGGATTTATAAGTTTGTTTTTCAAATTGATAAAGGCATTTTCACATTCTTCGCTCCAAATGAATTCTACTCCCTTTTTGGATAGCATGTTTAGTAGTCTGGCTACTGTTGCAAAGTCTTTTATGAATCTCCTATAATAGTTGCAGAACGCTACAAATCTTTTGACTTCCTCTGCATTTGTTGGTGTTGGATATGCAGTAATAGCTTCATACTTTTGTGGATCTGGTTTTATTCCCTCATTTGTTATTAAATGTCCAAGATATGTTACCTGCGTTTGCAGCCAATTGCATTTTTTGGGGTTCAGTTTGAGATTGTATTTTCTGAGCCTTTGAAGAATCTTTATAAGGTTACTGTTGTGATGGTTCAGGCTACAGCCGAATATAATTATATCGTCAACATATAAGAAAGCCTCTGTGCTAAGACCTGCTAAGGCTACAGATAGCATACGTTGGAAGCTATTCGTTGATATTTTTAGTCCAAACGGTAACCTATTGAAGTGAAAATGTCCACGGGGTGTTGAAAACGTTGTTTTTGGTCTAGATTCTTCATCCAATTCTATTTGATGGAAGGAGCTAGATAAATCTAAGGTGGAAAAGTATTTAGCTCTGCCTAGTGTATCTAGTACATCATCCAGTCTTGTCAAGGGAAATTTATCGTCTATTATTTTTTTATTCAATTGACGGAAATCCACAACTAAACGCCATTTCTTTTCTCCCTGGGAGTCTTTCTTCGGTACCACGAGCAAAGGTGAGTTAAATGGGCTAACTGAAGGTTCAATTATGTTATCTTCAAGAAGTTTATCTACTTGTTGATTAATTTCTTCTATCTGTCCATTGGGGAGTCTATAATTTTTAATGTAAACAGGATTGTTGTCTGTCATAGAAATTCTTTGTTTGTAGAAATTATTTACTGTCAATATATCTCCATTTAGATGGAAACAATCCGCAAATTCCTTACATACAGCTGCGAGCAAAAAAATAGCAGTGCATGGAAAATTATTTTAAATAAAACATAAAACATAAAAAGAGCTTTGATGTTGGAAATGTTTTTAAGTAAAACTCCTTAAGATTCATTAAAATTTAATTTTTAGTAAGAATGGAATTTAATTTATTGCTAATTAGCTAAGCAGTAATCCAAAAACAAAATACACCTCAAAATAAAGCGAGCAAAATAATAGCAGTGATTTTTTTTCTGTTAAATTTAAATAAAACAAGGACACAAAAAGTTCTTTTCGACGGTATTTTATTTAATAAAAACTAGTATTTGTTAACAATTATTATTTTTATTTTTTATTATTATTATTTTATTTTTTTAAAACTGCTTCACAACGAGGTTTCATTGAGTCCACAAGTCCCTGACATCTTGATGGTGTTATTTGATTGCCAAGCCTGCTCAGCAACGCTCCATAGCTCTGTGTTATTTTTTGGTATTGCCTTGAATACTTCTTTTTTAATGTCTGCCCAAAGATTCTCGATGGGATTGAGGTCAGGAGACTGTGCAGGCCACTCAATGACCTCAATCCTATTATCTTGAAACCATTGCCTGGCTGCTCGGCTGGTATGCTTTGGGTCGTTATCCTGCTGGAAGACCCATTTCAGGGCAATTCGTATTCGGCACATGGCAGCATAGTGTTTTGCAGGATATCCACGTATGAGTGCTGGTTTATAATGCTTTTGATGCAGTATATTGGGCCAACTGCATAATAGGAGAAGCATCTCCAAACCATTATACTGGATCCCCCATGCTTAATAGTTTTTGTAGTGTATCCAGGGTTATATTCCATATGCGGGGGTCTTCTCACAAACTGCCGAGATCATTTACCACCATAGAGAGCCACCTTGCTTTCATCGGTCCAGAGAATGTTTCTCCACATTTCCGGAGCCCATCCAAAATGTTGGCGAGCAAACTTCACCCTTTTAACTACAAGGTTTTTCTTTAAAAGTGGAACCTTTCTTGGACTGCGAGCATTTAAGTCATGCTCCCTTAGTGTTCTCCTCACCGTATGCACACCGTACGGAACATCAAGCTCGGCTGCAATCTCTGTAGCTGCTGCTGTAGGATTATTCCTTGAAAAGCGACCCACACGTTTTATATAAGATGGTGTAAGAAATTGTTTCCGTCTATCGTTTCTGCCCTTCTTTCAAAGGTTAGACGTTCCTTAGCATCTTCGCTGAACAGCCAAGAAGTTCCTGAACCTTTTTGTACGTTTTGCCTTCAAAAATGAGCTTTATTATAAATTCCCGCCTCTTCAGTGTGTAGTGTTTACCTCAACCCACTTTAAATTATTAAATTCAATAATTTTATTACAATTTTAACGGAAATATAAAATAGAATAACAGGACTTGTTTTTATAACTTTTGAAATCAAAATTTTAATTAAAACACAATTATTTAAATTAAATTTGTCAATCACTGCTATTATTTTGCTCGCCTAAAATAATGAATCACACTACAAAAAGCGATATTTAAACAAAGTAATGAGAATTTACCGTTAAATTATCACTTGCACCTTTTAAGATAATTATTACTCTGTACCAAAATAAAGTAGAGTTGCGAAAAAGTGTCTGTGTTATTGATTTATGAAAAATTATAGCTTGTTGCCTATTACACTGCTATTATTTTGCTCGCCACTGTATGTCTAAAATGGAATGTTTTGCTTTAGTATCTGATATGTCGATATTCAGTTCCTTTATTAATCTTTCATATTGATTTTCTTTTTTGTTCTTTTCAAAATTCTTTTTTAGATCAATAACATGAAAATCAGTGAGTGGGACTACATCTGGCTTGAATGGTTTTAAAGTAACGTCATGTTCTAAAGTGTTTAAAAATGCTATTTGGGTGATGCCTTTTGCCGGGATAATTGAATTCGCAATAAAAATTCCATTTTGTATTTCTTGATTGAGTACGATGCTGTCTTCCGGTACTTCAAGATTTATTGGATGCAGGGATTGTGTTCTTGCGGGTAAAATAATATTTTGTGATTTAGGAAGCTGTGTGAATATTGGAAAAATGAATTCATCATTTTTGAATAAAATAGATAGGGTAAAGTTTTCATAATCTATTTTACAATTGTTTTTTATCAAAAAGTCTCTTCCTAGAATACCATTTGTATTGATTGGGAAACTGTCATCTACTACTTGGAACTTTTGCTCGATCTGCTCGCCCTCAATTCTTAATTGCCCTAGTATTGAACCTATAGAGTATACTTCCGAATCTGTGACTCCCTTAATCGTTATTTTATCTGTTATATTTATGTTATTTTATGAATTTAAGCTACTTCTCTTCAGGATTGAGATATCAGCACCTGTATCAATTAAAAACTTTTGATCTTTTCTTGTTATGTCAGATTGAGCTATTATATAATTTGTAAAATGGAGGTTAAGATTCAAGATTGCCTTTATTGGTTGTTTTCTAAACTGAGGTCTGAGTCTCTCTGGGCTTCGGAGACTCCTTGTGTGTTTTCCGAACCTTCAATATAGTTTATTGTTCTTGGGTTTCGTACATTGTTGTTTGCATTATTATATCTATTATTATTGAATCTGTTATTACTATTATTGTTATATCTATTGTTATTATATCTCATATTGCTGATATTATTACTACTATTGTAACTGTTATTGTTATCTCTATTGCTATTATATCTTGTGTTGGACCTAGTATTGTTGCTTTGATTACCTGATCTACTAAATCTGTTGCTATTGTTTCTATAATTGTTACCCCTGGAGTTATTTACTCTGAAATGATTAACTTGTGCAAACTCATTAGACGAGTCTAACTCTGCTGCTAATTGAATTGCTTCATTGAGTGTTTTCGGTCTAGCCGAGAAGATCGTTGACTTTGTTGGTTGTTGCAGCCCATTTTTGAATGCATTTAAACCTAATTGGTCATTCATTTTGCAGATCATTTCCCTACTTTCATCTCCTAGCTCTAACAATTGCAGTGAAGTGAGCTCTGATACCAGAGTTTCTATTTTTGTTGCAAAGGTAGTAGTTGTGCTTAAATTTTGTTGTATAGTGGAGAGTTGTGAAATTATTTGAAGAGAATTTCTTTTACTTTTAAAAAGTTGAATGAAGATTTCTTTCAGTTCTTTGATTGTTTCGGGTTCTTTAACAGTATTTAATTTATTCCTAACTTTGTCGGTTAGTTTTGTTCCTAAAACAAATTTTATGAGCTTTTTTTTTTCATTTTCATCACTAAGAGAGCTGTCAACATAGTCTACTAAATTTAAAAAAATTGTCAGTTTTTCTGCTTCCCCTCCATACTCTGGGATAATTTTTATACTCGATAAAATGTCGAATTTTGCCATTTTTAATTCTAGTTTATTTATTTCTTCTTCGATTAATTTTTGATCAATTTCAATATATTCTTCGCCTATGTTTTCTGTATCTAATAGTTTCCTTTTATCATCTAATATTTGTTTCAATCTGACCAACAAATTATCTATAATTGTTTTCAATGCCTGGTGATTTGTTTCCTTAGGTGAATCTTCATATTTTCTATTAAATTCTTCTTCTAATTTTAATATTTCATCTCTTTTTTCGTTTAAATATTTTTGAGAATATTTTCTTGTTGGAGTTTTATTAAAGTTTGCTACTATTTCTTTTAATATTTTTATAGTGTTCAACATATTTTTAATCAATAAAATTCTTATTTGTTCAAATTTTTTTTTTTTTTTTTTTTTTTATATTGTTATATTTTTCATTTCATTGTTTACAATTTTTTGTACGTTAGTTCTAAAATAAAATTTAAAAATTTTGAAAGAAAGGTAGATTATGAATATAATTAAAATAATAATTAAAATATCTATAAATAACAGGTTTGAACTAACTAGATTGTTATTATTATTATTGTTTGAGGCATTAACAATCACCTCTTCTTTGGATGATTTTCCTCCAATTTGTGTAAAAAAATTTTTTTTGTTTTTTAGTTTTTATTATTTTTTCTGTTTGCTTGTCGATGCAAATTTCTTGCTTTTTCGATGAAATGCTCCCTTTGTTTTTTGTTGGCTAATCCAGCTTACGATTTGCTAGCTCTGTGCTGACCAAAAGGTTAGTAGTGCTATCGATACGCTGGCGACTCACGATGCGTCTGTAGTAACTAAAGTCATTCTGTATAGCTGGGGTCTTCATCTTGTATTCATCGAATTTAAAAACGAATTTAAGAATTTCAGCCAACTGCTTAAATAGAGCCTGGCAAGATCGCCATGTAATGTGGGCCCTACCTCGCCTACAAAATCTATGGAGGATATGGGCTTCCTCAAGCCGATTATAGATGATGGCTAAAGAGCCGATCTGTTTAAGCAATGAAAGAAGGCTAATCAGCCGAATATCTTCATTTGACTCTCAAATTGAAAGTGATCTTTATTTAATCAAACTTAGGCTATTTATACAAAAATAATTTACTTACACACTAAGAACTTAAAGCTATACATATAATTACTAAAACATATATACATTATACTGCATTCTAATTTGATGGGAAACAAATGACAGAATTGGGCAGCATACTTGCTATGTCATCAAAATCATAACCAATATGCATGCCCCTTTCATAATGCACAAATGTATCCAAATTCATTCAGGCATATTTACTACACAGCATGCAGTGCGTTGAACCTTCATGAATAGGTAGATACACTTGACCATCGTAAAAGTAATCTGAGTCTCAAGTGGCATTGAAAATTTTATTAAATAATTTTCTGGGGTGAATGAAATGCAAGTGCATATTATAAGAAATGGGTTGGCTATAGAAACGTGAAATTTAAATCTATGGCAATGAACTGCAATAAAATATAGTGTAGTGTATGCGCACTACACTACCCTATCGAGATGTATATCAAAAGAAAGTCTCCCCAAGTTCTATCTATAGCTGCAAACCAAAAGCTTCTGTGAGCTTTCGCTCTCGAGATATGAGCAAAGTTACAGAATTTCGACCTAGCCCAAACCACAAATCTGTAAATGGTTCTATTTCCGCAACCGAGCCTTCAAAGCAGATGCGGCCTTCACTGCTTAATAGAGAATGAACATACCTTTCCGCCGATCTAAAAATCGTCCCGATATTCGACAAATATTTTTTTTGTTTTTTTGAAAAAATTGTGGGCTCCCTTGACTGAAAAATGAATTTGTTTTCAAAATTGTTAACTACCCCATCGAGATGTATATCAAAAGAAAGTCTCCTCAAGTTCTATCTATAGCTGCAAACCAAAAGCTTCTGTGAGCTTTCGCTCTCGAGATATGAGCAAAGTTACAGAATTTCGACCTAGCCCAAACCAAAAATCTGTAAATGGGTCTATTTCCGCAACCGAGCCTTCAAAGCAGATGGTCTTCACTGCTTAATAGAGAATGAACACACTTTTACGTCGATATAAGAATCGTCCCGATTTTCAACAATTAATTTTTTTTGTTTTTTTTTTTTGAAAAAATTGTGGGCTAACCCCTTGACTGAAAAATGATTTTTTTTTTAAATTGTTACCTACCCCATCGAGATGTATATCGAAAGAAAAGTCTCCTCAAGTTCTATCTATAGCTGCAAACCAAAAGCTTCTGTGAGCTTTCGCTCTCGAGATATGAGCAGGTTACAGAATTTCGACCTAGCCCAAACCAAAAATCTGTAAATGGTTCTATTTCCGCAACCGAGCCTTCAAAGCAGATGCGGCCTTCACTGCTTAATAGAGAATGAACATACCTTAACGCCGATCTAAAAATCGTCCCGATATTCGACAAATATTTTTTTTGTTTTTTTGAAAAAATTGTGGGCTCCCTTGACTGAAAAATGAATTTGTTTTCAAAATTGTTACCTACCCCATCGAGATGTATATCAAAAGAAAGGTCCCCTCAAGTTCTATCTATAGCTGCAAACCAAAAGCTTCTGCGAGCTTTCGCTCTCGAGATATGAGCAAAGTTACAGAATTTCGACCTAGCCCAAACCAAAAATCTGTAAATGGGTCTATTTCCGCAACCGAGAATTCAAAGCAGATGCGGTCTTCCCTGCTTAATAGAGAATGAACACACCTTTCCGCCGATCTAAAAATCGTCCCGATATTCAACAATTAATTTATTTTGTTTTTTTGAAAAAATTGTGGGCTAACCCCTTGACTGAAAAATGATTTTTTTTCAAAATTGTTACCTACCCCATCGAGATGTATATCAAAAGAAAGTCTCCTCAAGTTCTATCTATAGCTGCAAACCAAAAGCTTCTGTGAGCTTTCGCTCTCGAGATATGGGGGAGATCTGCTTAAGATGACATACTTTTTCTATAAAGCTGAAAATAAAAAAATCTAGGACCAATAGCAATTAAAATAAAGTCAATTAAGTTTATTTTTTTATTTATAACAAAAAAAAAACTTAAAATTATAGAATTCAAACATGTATTAGTATTTTTAAAAAATATTTTAAATTTGGTTCACAGCCCTGTATAAGATGACATATCTTTGGGTAAGATGACATATTACCTTTGGATAAGATGACATACTCTTTTTATTAGCCTTCATTGCAGAGCTCGCAAATGAATTGTTTAATTTTGTGATCAACACCGGCACACAATGCATGACACCATTTAGTGCATGCCTGGCAACATAGCCAATGCTCTCCTGGACGTGAAATGCTGAACAGCTTATTGCAGTAAATGCAAGACACATCGTCATCATCTTCTGAAAAGTCCTGCGGAACATCATCGTCTTGTAATATGGGCCGTTTTGTTACTTTTCGAGCTCTAAGACTCTTCCGATTTTCTTTTTCATTTTTTGCCTGGACCTGAGCTTTAACTTCACTCATATATGGGCTTGAAGTGAGAACTTGAGATCCTGTAGCTGTAGCCTTCCTTTTTTTTCTGGCACTTCCTGTCGAAATAGATTTTGGCAATGGCGAAATAGACTTTAGCATCTGTTCAACGAACGGATAAGATGACAATGTTGTAGGACTTGAAATGTTGAGATGAAATGTTGATGCCGATGGAGCTGGAACGTCACATGATTCTGTCGGTCCGGATAATGGTGAAGTAGCTGCGATGGTAACCGATTCTAATTCTTTAGTTGGTGTTGAAGATTTTTGAATTTGAACTGATTCCACAAGGCCTGTTGATGTTGAAGGTCCTGGCTCATCGAATGATTGATAATCATCTGTTGCAGATTGAAGGGGATGTTGTGGACTTGCAACTTCATCCATGTTTAATTCATTTTCTGTTACATCGCTAGGCAAAAACAAATGATCGGGAAAAATGTTCGGGTTGAATGGATAAATTCCACATTTTTCGAAGCCACTTGTAATGTTGCCCACTGAAGCAGCGCATCCATATGCCTTACCAAACAAAGCGCTAATTTGGTAGAGGCCAACAGTTCTGCCGGGGTGGTTTTTAAGCCATGTTGTCAATTCCCGATTATAGTAACTGTCAAGTGGACCAAAAAATGATACGTCCAGAGGCTGAATTCTATGTGTGCAATGAGGCAGCAAGCACAACATGACAACACCATTTGCTTTGGCATATTCCAATGCCTGGAGATTTTTGTGGCTTCCATGGCCATCAAGAATAAGGAGAACTTTATTTTGAAGGCTGCAACCAGTGAACTTCACAAAATGTTCCATCCACTTGCAAAATAGTTCACCCACCATATATCCGCTTTCATAGCACAGCTCTAGTGATCCAGCTGGTGCACCATCAAAATATTCCAGTTTGTGATTTTTGCGAGGGAATATCAAAGCTGGAGGAACAAAGTTTCCAGTTGCACTTGCGCAGACTACGACAGTGACACGTTGGCCTCTTTCGGCGCTGGTTAAGGCACCAACTTGTTTTTTTCCCTTGAGCGCAAAGATTTTGGGTGGCTTTTGAACTGTGCTTAGTCCAGATTCATCCATATTATATATTCGTTGGGGCGGTATTTCAGTGATTAACGAACTTAGTATTTCAAAAAACTTCATCACCTGTGGCTTATTAAAAGCATTTGCCCTCGCAGCAGAAGTTGGCTCAGGTGATCTTAAAGTCAGTTTTGGGTTCCGGGATCTAAAACCATCCAGCCAGTCCCAACCAGCCATTTGGGACCTCTTATCGAATGTGTGTTTTATTTTAAGTTTTTCAGCAAATTCAAATGCTAATTTTCTGACTTCAGTTGTCGTAAAACCGAAGAAACGACTCTCGAAATCCAATAAGTGTTGAACCAACTGCTTTTCGATTTCTTCGTTAAACGTTGGTTTGAAGCGCCCCATGTTTTTTGGAATGGCTTTGAAGTGGCGCCGAAGGGTGGCTTGTGGCACTTCATACTTTTTAGCGGCAAAAAGCCAGCCACACTTTTTGTTTTTGACATCTTCAATGGCCTTATCCATGTTTTCTTTTGACCAAGAAAGCCTGGTTGATTTCCTTTTGTAATTTGCTGGCATACTGAAATAAAAAAAATTCTAAATTAATTTTGAATTTGTTTTTTACTACCTTCCGGGTAAGATGACATATGTCAACTTGGACGGACGAGCGCCATGTCATCTTGCCCGACACGATCGAAAATGGTTTCAATGTTAAAGGCACAAAAACTACACAATCGGGCACTTAAATAACACAAAAACTTCATAAAACACAAATAACTGTATTCATAAAACACTTCAGACACAACATTGTACTTACTTTAACGGGAATTATACTCGATAGAACTTTTTAGTAAAAAAAAATTTTCGTGAGCAAAATTCTTCTGTCTGCTCCTGTAGAAACACTCTTACCAACTGAAGAAAGCAACAATAATTGAGAAACTGACATTTTAAAACTGCATGTTTTGGCGTGTTTAAAAGAACAGTTAGACTTATGGTTACTGAGAAAATGCGACTATGTCGTCTTGTCGACTATGTCATCTCAAGCAGATCTCCCCTGAGCAAAGTTACAGAATTTCGACCCAGCCCAAACCACAAATCTGTAAATGGTTCTATTTCCGCAACCGAGCCTTCAAAGCAGATGCGGCCTTCACTGCTTAATAGAGAATGAACATACCTTTCCGCCGATCTAAAAATCGTCCCGATATTCGACAAATATTTTTTTTGTTTTTTTGAAAAAATTGTGGGCTCCCTTGACTGAAAAATGAATTTGTTTTCAAAATTGTTAACTACCCCATCGAGATGTATATCAAAAGAAAGTCTCCTCAAGTTCTATCTATAGCTGCAAACCAAAGGCTTCTGTGAGCTTTCGCTCTCGAGATATGAGCAAAGTTACAGAATTTCGACCTAGCCCAAACCAAAAATCTGTAAATGGGTCTATTTCCGCAACCGAGCCTTCAAAGCAGATGCGGTCTTCACTGCTTAATAGAGAATGAACACACCTTAACGCCGATCTAAAAATAGTCCCGATATTCAACAACTATTTTTTTTTGTTTTTATGAAAAAATTGTGGGCTAACCCCTTGACTGAAAAATGAATTTGTTTTCAAATTTGTTACCTACCCCATCGAGTTGTGTATCAAAAGAAAGGTCTCCTCAAGTTCTATCTATAGCTGCAAACCAAAAGCTTCTGTGAGCTTTCGCTCTCGAGATATGAGCAAAGTTACAGAATTTCGACCTAGCCTAAACCAAAAATCTGTAAATGGGTTTATTTCCGCAACCGAGCCTTCAAAGCAGATGCGGTATTCACTGCTTAATAGAGAATGAACACACCTTAACGCCGATCTAAAAATCGTCCCGATATTCAACAATTAATTTTTTTGTTTTTTTGAAAAAATTGTGGGCTAACCCCTTGACTAAAAAATGATTTTTTTTTCAAAATTGTTACCTACCCCATCGAGATGTATATCAAAAGAAAGGTCTCCTCAAGTTCTATCTATAGCTGCAAACCAAAAGCTTCTGTGAGCTTTCGCTCTCGAGATATGAGCAAAGTTACAGAATTTCGACCTAGCCCAAACCAAAAATCTGTAAATGGGTCTATTTCCGCAACCGAGCCTTCAAAGCAGATGCGGTCTTCACTGCTTAATAGAGAATGAACACACTTTTACGTCGATATAAGAATCGTCCCGATTTTCAACAATTAATTTTTTTTGTTTTTTTTTTTGAAAAAATTGTGGGCTAACCCCTTGACTGAAAAATGATTTTTTTTTAAATTGTTACCTACCCCATCAAGATGTATATCGAAAGAAAAGTCTCCTCAAGTTCTATCTATAGCTGCAAACCAAAAGCTTCTGTGAGCTTTCGCTCTCTAGATATGAGCAGGTTACAGAATTTCGACCTAGCCCAAACCAAAAATCTGTAAATGGGTCTATTTCCGCAACCGAGCCTTCAAAGCAGATGCAGTCTTCACTGCTTAATAGAGAATGAACACACCTTAACGCCGATCTAAAAATAGTCCCGATATTCAACAACTATTTTTTTTTGTTTTTATGAAAAAATTGTGGGCTAACCCCTTGACTGAAAAATGAATTTGTTTTCAAATTTGTTACCTACCCCATCGAGTTGTGTATCAAAAGAAAGGTCTCCTCAAGTTCTATCTATAGCTGCAAACCAAAAGCTTCTGTGAGCTTTCGCTCTCGAGCAAAGTTACAGAATTTCGACCTAGCCTAAACCAAAAATCTGTAAATGGGTCTATTTCCGCAACCGAGCCTTCAAAGCAGATGCGGTATTCACTGCTTAATAGAGAATGAACACACCTTAACGCCGATCTAAAAATCGTCCCGATATTCAACAATTAATTTTTTTGTTTTTTTGAAAAAATTGTGGGCTAACCCCTTGACTGAAAAATGATTTTTTTTTCAAAATTGTTACCTACCCCATCGAGATGTATATCAAAAGAAAGGTCTCCTCAAGTTCTATCTATAGCTGCAAACCAAAAGCTTCTGTGAGCTTTCGCTCTCGAGATATGAGCAAAGTTACAGAATTTCGACCTAGCCCAAACCAAAAATCTGTAAATGGGTCTATTTCCGCAACCGAGCCTTCAAAGCAGATGCGGTCTTCATTGCTTAATAGAGAATGAACACACCTTAACGCCGATCTAAAAATAGTCCCGATATTCAACAAATGTTTTTTTTGTTTTTTTGAAAAAATTGTGGGCTAACCCCTTGACTGAAAAATGATTTTTTTTTAAATTGTTACCTATCCCATCGAGATGTACTGTACATATATCAAAAGAAAGTCTCCTCAAGTTCTATCTATAGCTGCAAACCAAAAGCTTCTGTGAGCTTTCGCTCTCGAGATATGAGCAAAGTTACAGAATTTCGACCTAGCCCAAACCAAAAATCTGTAAATGGGTCTATTTCCGCAACCGAGCCTTCAAAGCAGATGCGGTCTTCACTGCTTAATAGAGAATGAACACACGCCGAATGCTTAACGCCGATCTAAAAATAGTCCCGATATTCAACAAATATTTTTTTTTGTTTTTTTTGAAAAAATTGTGGGCTGACCCCTTGACTGAAAAATGAATTTGTTTTCAAAATTGTTACCTACCCCATCGAGATGTATATGAAAAGAAAGGTCTCCTCAAGTTCTATCTATAGCTGCAAACCAAAAGCTTCTGTGAGCTTTCGCTCTCGAGATATGAGCAAAGTTACAGAATTTCGACCTAGCCCAAACCAAAAATCTGTAAATGGGTCTATTTCCGCAACCGAGCCTTCAAAGCAGATGCGGTCTTCACTGCTTAATAGAGAATGAACACACCTTAACGCCGATCTAAAAATCGTCCCGATATTCGACACATATTTTTTTTGTTTTTTTGAAAAAATTGTGGGCTCCCTTGACTGAAAATTGAATTTGTTTTCAAAATTGTTACCTACCCCATCGAGATGTATATCAAAAGAAAGGTCCCCTCAAGTTCTATCTATAGCTGCAAACCAAAAGCTTCTGCGAGCTTTCGCTCTCGAGATATGAGCAAAGTTACAGAATTTCGACCTAGCCCAAACCAAAAATCTGTAAATGGGTCTATTTCCGCAACCGAGAATTCAAAGCAGATGCGGTCTTCCCTGCTTAATAGAGAATGAACACACCTTTCCGCCGATCTAAAAATCGTCCCGATATTCAACAATTAATTTATTTTGTTTTTTTGAAAAAATTGTGGGCTAACCCCTTGACTGAAAAATGATTTTTTTTCAAAATTGTTACCTACCCCATCGAGATGTATATCAAAAGAAAGTCTCCTCAAGTTCTATCTATAGCTGCAAACCAAAAGCTTCTGTGAGCTTTCGCTCTCGAGATATGAGCAAAGTTACAGAATTTCGACCTAGCCCAAACCACAAATCTGTAAATGGTTCTATTTCCGCAACCGAGCCTTCAAAGCAGATGCGGCCTTCACTGGTTAATAGAGAATGAACATACCTTTCCGCCGATCTAAAAATCGTCCCGATATTCGACAAATATTTTTTTTGTTTTTTTGAAAAAATTGTGGGCTCCCTTGACTGAAAAATGAATTTGTTTTCAAAATTGTTAACTACCCCATCGAGATGTATATCAAAAGAAAGTCTCCTCAAGTTCTATCTATAGCTGCAAACCAAAAGCTTCTGTGAGCTTTCGCTCTCGAGATATGAGCAAAGTTACAGAATTTCGACCTAGCCCAAACCAAAAATCTGTAAATGGGTCTATTTCCGCAACCGAGCCTTCAAAGCAGATGGTCTTCACTGCTTAATAGAGAATGAACACACTTTTACGTCGATATAAGAATCGTCCCGATTTTCAACAATTAATTTTTTTTGTTTTTTTTTTTTTGAAAAAATTGTGGGCTAACCCCTTGACTGAAAAATGATTTTTTTTTTTTCAAAATTGTTACCTACCCCATCGAGATGTATATCGAAAGAAAAGTCTCCTCAAGTTCTATCTATAGCTGCAAACCAAAAGCTTCTGTGAGCTTTCGCTCTCGAGATATGAGCAGGTTACAGAATTTCGACCTAGCCCAAACCAAAAATCTGTAAATGGGTCTATTTCCGCAACCGAGCCTTCAAAGCAGATGCGGTCTTCACTGCTTAATAGAGAATGAACACACCTTAACGCCGATATTCAACAATTAATTTTTTTGTTTTTTTGAAAAAATTGTGGGCTAACCCCTTGACTGAAAAATTAATTTGTTTTCAAATTTGTTACCTACCCCATTGAGTTGTGTATCAAAAGAAAGGTCTCCTCAAGTTCTATCTATAGCTGCAAACCAAAAGCTTCTGTGAGCTTTCGCTCTCGAGATATGAGCAAAGTTACAGAATTTCGACCTAGCCTAAACCAAAAATCTGTAAATGGGTCTATTTCCGCAACCGAGCCTTCAAAGCAGATGTGGTATTCACTGCTTAATAGAGAATGAACACACCTTAACGCCGATCTAAAAATCGTCCCGATATTCAACAATTAATTTTTTTGTTTTTTTGAAAAAATTGTGGGCTAACCCCTTGACTGAAAAATGATTTTTTTTTCAAAATTGTTACCTACCCCATCGAGATGTATATCAAAAGAAAGGTCTCCTCAAGTTCTATCTATAGCTGCAAACCAAAAGCTTCTGTGAGCTTTCACTCTCGAGATATGAGCAAAGTTACAGAATTTCGACCTAGCCCAAACCAAAAATCTGTAAATGGGTCTATTTCCGCAACCGAGCCTTCAAAGCAGATGCGGTCTTCACTGCTTAATAGAGAATGAACACACCTTAACGCCGATCTAAAAATAGTCCCGATATTCAACAAATATTTTTTTTGTTTTTTTGAAAAAATTGTGGGCTAACCCCTTGACTGAAAAATAATTTTTTTTTTTTAAATTGTTACCTATCCCATCGAGATGTACTGTACATATATCAAAAGAAAGGTCTCCTCAAGTTCTATCTATAGCTGCAAACCAAAAGCTTCTGTGAGCTTTCGCTCTCGAGATATGAGCAAAGTTACAGAATTTCGACCTAGCCCAAACCATAAATCTGTAAATGGGTCTATTTCCGCAACCGAGCCTTCAAAGCAGATGCGGTCTTCACTGCTTAATAGAGAATGAACACACGCCGAATGCTTAACGCCGATCTAAAAATAGTCCCGATATTCAACAAATATTTTTTTTGTTTTTTTGAAAAAAATTGTGGGCTGACCCCTTGACTGAAAAATGAATTTGTTTTCAAAATTGTTACCTACCCCATCGAGATGTATATGAAAAGAAAGCTCTCCTCAAGTTCTATCTATAGCTGCAAACCAAAAGCTTCTGTGAGCTTTCGCTCTCGAGATATGAGCAAAGTTACAGAATTTCGACCTAGCCCAAACCACAAATCTGTAAATGGTTCTATTTCCGCAACCGAGCCTTCAAAGCAGATGCGGCCTTCACTGCTTAATAGAGAATGAACATACCTTTCCTCCGATCTAAAAATCGTCCCGATATTCGACAAATATTTTTTTTGTTTTTTTGAAAAAATTGTGGGCTCCCTTGACTGAAAAATGAATTTGTTTTCAAAATTGTTACCTACCCCATCGATATGTATATCAAAAGAAAGGTCCCCTCAAGTTCTATCTATAGCTGCAAACCAAAAGCTTCTGTGAGCTTTCGCTCTCGAGATATGAGCAGGTTACAGAATTTCGACCTAGCCCAAACCAAAAATCTGTAAATGGGTCTATTTCCGCAACCGAGCCTTCAAAGCAGATGCGGTCTTCACTGCTTAATAGAGAATGAACACACCTTAACGCCAATCTAAAAATCGTCCCGATATTCAACAATTAATTTTTTTGTTTTTTTGAAAAAATTGTGGGCTAACCCCTTGACTGAAAAATGATTTTTTTTTTCAAAACTGTTACCTACCCCATCGAGATGTATATCAAAAGAAAGGTCTCCTCAAGTTCTATCTATAGCTGCAAACCAAAAGCTTCTGTGAGCTTTCGCTCTCGAGATATGAGCAAAATTACAGAATTTCGACCTAGCCCAAACCAAAAATCTGTAAATGGGTCTATTTCCGCAACCGAGCCTTCAAAGCAGATGCGGTCTTCACTGCTTAATAGAGAATGAACACACCTTAACGCCGATCTAAAAATAGTCCCGATATTCAACAAATATTTTTTTTGTTTTTTTGAAAAAATTGTGGGCTAACCCCTTGACTGAAAAATGATTTTTTTTTTAAATGTTACCTATCCCATCGAGATGTACTGTACATATATCAAAAGAAAGGTCTCCTCAAGTTCTATCTATAGCTGCAAACCAAAAGCTTCTGTGAGCTTTCGCTCTCGAGATATGAGCAAAGTTACAGAATTTCGACCTAGCCCAAACCAAAAATCTGTAAATGGGTCTATTTCCGCAACCGAGCCTTCAAAGCAGATGCGGTCTTCACTGCTTAATAGAGAATGAACACACCTTAACGCCGATCTAAAAATCGTCCCGATATTCGACAAATATTTTTTTTGTTTTTTTGAAAAAATTGTGGGCTAACCCCTTGACTGAAAAATGATTTTTTCTTATCAAAAGAAAGGTCTCCTCAAGTTCTATCTATAGTTGCAAACCAAAAGCTTTTGTGAGCTTTCGCTCGAGATATGAGCAAAGTTACAGAATTTCGACCTAGCCCAAACCAAAAATCGGTAAATGGGTCTATTTCCGCAACCGAGCCTTCAAAGCAGATGCGGTCTTCACTGCTTAATAGAGAATGAACACACCTTAACGCCGATCTAAAAATAGTCCCGATATTCAACAAATATTTTTTTTTTGTTTTTTTGAAAAAATTGTGGGCTGAAATGATTTTTTTTTTCAAAATTGTTACCTACCCCATCGAGATGTATATCAAAAGAAAGGTCTCCTCAAGTTCTATCTATAGTTGCAAACCAAAAGCTTCTGTGAGCTTTCGCTCTCGAGATATGAGCAAAGTTACAGAATTTCGACCTAGCCCAAACCAAAAATCTGTAAATGGGTCTATTTCCGCAACCGAGCCTTCAAAGCAGATGCGGTCTTCACTGCTTAATAGAGAATGAACACACCTTAACGCCGATCTAAAAATAGTCCCGATATTCAACAAATATTTTTTTTGTTTTTTTGAAAAAATTGTGGGCTAACCCCTTGACTGAAAAATGATTTTTTTTCAAAATTGTTACCTACCCCATCGAGATGTATATCAAAAGAAAGTCTCCTCAAGTTCTATCTATAGCTGCAAACCAAAAGCTTCTGTGAGCTTTCGCTCTCGAGATATGAGCAAAGTAACAGAATTTCGACCTAGCCCAAACCAAAAATCTGTAAATGGGTCTATTTCCGCAACCGAGCCTTCAAAGCAGATGCGGTCTTCACTGCTTAATAGAGAATGAACACACCTTAACGCCGATCTAAAAATCGTCCCGATATTCAACAAATATTTTTGTTTGTTTTTTTTGAAAAAATTGTGGGCTGACCCCTTGACTGAAAAATGAATTTGTTTTCAAAATTGTTACCTACCCCATCGAGATGTATATGAAAAGAAAGGTCTCCTCAAGTTCTATCTATAGCTGCAAACCAAAAGCTTCTGTGAGCTTTCGATCTCGAGATATGAGCAAAGTTACAGAATTTCGACCTAGCCCAAACCACAAATCTTTAAATGGTTCTATTTCCGCAACCGAGCCTTCAAAGCAGATGCGGCCTTCACTGCTTAATAGAGAATGAACACACCTTAACGCCGATCTAAAAATCGTCCCGATATTCGACAAATATTTTTTTTGTTTTTTTGAAAAAATTGTGGGCTCCCTTGACTGAAAAATGAATTTGTTTTCAAAATTGTTACCTACCCCATCGAGATGTATATCAAAAGAAAGGTCCCCTCAAGTTCTATCTATAGCTGCAAACCAAAAGCTTCTGCGAGCTTTCGCTCTCGAGATATGAGCAAAGTTACAGAATTTCGACCTAGCCCAAACCAAAAATCTGTAAATGGGTCTATTTCCGCAACCGAGAATTCAAAGCAGATGCGGTCTTCCCTGCTTAATAGAGAATGAACACACCTTTCCGCCGATCTAAAAATCGTCCCGATATTCAACAATTAATTTATTTTGTGTTTTTGAAAAAATTGTGGGCTAACCCCTTGACTGAAAAATCATTTTTTTTTAAATTGTTACCTACCCCATCGAGATGTATATCGAAAGAAAAGTCTCCTCAAGTTCTATCTATAGCTGCAAACCAAAAGCTTCTGTGAGCTTTCGCTCTCGAGATATGAGCAGGTTACAGAATTTCGACCTAGCCCAAACCAAAAATCTGTAAATGGGTCTATTTCCGCAACCGAGCCTTCAAAGCAGATGCGGTCTTCACTGCTTAATAGAGAATGAACACACCTTAACGCCGATCTTAAAATCGTCCCGATATTCAACAATTAATTTTTTTGTTTTTTTGAAAATTGTGGGCTAACCCCTTGACTGAAAAATGATTTTTTTCAAAATTGTTACCTACCCCATCGAGATGTATATCAAAAGAAAGGTCTCCTCAAGTTCTATCTATAGCTGCAACCAAAAGCTTCTGTGAGCTTTCGCTCTCGAGATATGAGCAAAGTTACAGAATTTCGACCTAGCCTAAACCAAAAATCTGTAAATGGGTCTATTTCCGCAACCGACCCTTCAAAGCAGATGTGGTCTTCACTGCTTAATAGAGAATGAACACACCTTAATGCCGATCTAAAAATAGTCCCGATATTCAACAAATATTTTTTTTTTGTTTTTTTTTGAAAAAATTGTGGGCTGACCCCGTGACTGAAAAATTATTTTTTTTTTTAAATTGTTACCTACCCCATCGAGGTGTATATCAAAAGAAAGGTCTCCTCAAGTTCTATCTATAGCTGCAAACCAAAAGCTTCTGTGAGCTTTCGCTCTCGAGATATGAGCAAAGTTACAGAATTTCGACCTAGCCCAAACCAAAAATCTGTAAATGGGTCTATTTCCGCAACCGAGCCTTCAAAGCAGATGCGGTCTTCACTGCTTAATAGAGAATGAACACACCTTAACGCCGATCTAAAAATAGTCCCGATATTCAACAAATATTTTTTTTTGTTTTTTTGAAAAAATTGTGGGCTGACCCCTTGACTGAAAAATGATTTTTTTTTTCAAAATTGTTACCTACCCCATCGAGATGTATATCAAAAGAAAGGTCTCCTCAAGTTCTATCTATAGTTGCAAACCAAAAGCTTCTGTGAGCTTTCGTTCGAGATATGAGCTAAGTTACAGAATTTCGACCTAGCCCAAACCAAAAATCTGTAAATGGGTCTATTTCCGCAACCGAGCCTTCAAAGCAGATGCGGTCTTCACTGCTTAATAGAGAATGAACACACCTTAACGCCGATCTAAAAATAGTCCCGATATTCAACAAATATTTTTTTTGTTTTTTTTGAAAAATTTGTGGGCTAACCCCTTGACTGAAAAATGATTTTTTTTTTTAATTGTTACCTATCCCATCGAGATGTACTGTACATATATCAAAAGAAAGGTCTCCTCAAGTTCTATCTATAGCTGCAAACCAAAAGCTTCTGTGAGCTTTCGCTCTCGAGATATGAGCAAAGTTACAGAATTTCGACCTAGCCCAAACCAAAAATCTGTAAATGGGTCTATTTCCGCAACCGAGCCTTCAAAGCAGATGCGGTCTTCACTGCTTAATAGAGAATGAACACACCTTAACGCCGATCTAAAAATAGTCCCGATATTCAACAAATATTTGTTTTGTTTTTTTGAAAAAATTGTGGGCTAACCCCTTGACTGAAAAATGATTTTTTTTATATCAAAAGAAAGGTCTCCTCAAGTTCTATCTATAGCTGCAAACCAAAAGCTTCTGTGAGCTTTCGCTCTCGAGATATGAGCAAAGTTACAGAATTTCGACCTAGCCCAAACCAAAAATCTGTAAATGGGTCTATTTCCGCAACCGAGCCTTCAAAGCAGATGCGGTCTTCACTGCTTAATAGAGAATGAACACACCTTAACGCCGATCTAAAAATAGTCCCGATATTCAGCAAATATTTTTTTTGTTTTTTTTGAAAAATTTGTGGGCTAACCCCTTGACTGAAAAATGATTTTTTTCAAAATTGTTACCTACCCCATCGAGATGTATATCAAAAGAAAGGTCTCCTCAAGTTCTATCTATAGCTGCAAACCAAAAGCTTCTGTGAGCTTTCGCTCTCGAAATATGAGCAAAGTTACAGAATTTCGACCTAGCCCAAACCAAAAATCTGTAAATGGGTCTATTTCCGCAACCGAGCCTTCAAAGCAGATGCGGTCTTCACTGCTTAATAGAGAATGAACACACCTTAACGCCGATCTAAAAATAGTCCCGATATTCAACAAATATTTTTTTTGTTTTTTTGAAAAAATTGTGGGCTGATCCCTCGACTGAAAAATGATTTTTTTTTTCAAAATTGTTACCTACCCCATCGAGATGTATATCAAAAGAAAGGTCTCCTCAAGTTCTATCTATAGTTGCAAACCAAAAGCTTCTGTGAGCTTTCGCTCTCGAGATATGAGCAAAGTTACAGAATTTCGACCTAGCCCAAACCAAAAATCTGTAAATGGGTCTATTTCCGCAACCGAGCCTTCAAAGCAGATGCGGTCTTCACTGCTTAATAGAGAATGAACACACCTTAACGCCGATCTAAAAATAGTCCCGATATTCAACAAATATTTTTTTTTGTTTTTTTGAAAAAATTGTGGGCTGACCCCTTGACTGAAAAATGATTTTTTTTTTCAAAATTGTTACCTACCCCATCGAGATGTATATCAAAAGAAAGGTCTCCTCAAGTTCTATCTATAGTTGCAAACCAAAAGCTTCTGTGAGCTTTCGCTCTCGAGATATGAGCAAAGTTACAGAATTTCGACCTAGCCCAAACCAAAAATCTGTAAATGGGTCTATTTCCGCAACCGAGCCTTCAAAGCATATGCGGTCTTCACTGCTTAATAGAGAATGAACACACCTTAACGCCGATCTAAAAATAGTCCCGATATTCAACAAATATTTGTTTTGTTTTTTTGAAAAAATTGTGGGCTAACCCCTTGACTGAAAAATGATTTTTTTTATATCAAAAGAAAGGTCTCCTCAAGTTCTATCTATAGCTGCAAACCAAAAGCTTCTGTGAGCTTTCGCTCTCGAGATATGAGCAAAGTTACAGAATTTCGACCTAGCCCAAACCAAAAATCTGTAAATGGGTCTATTTCCGCAACCGAGCCTTCAAAGCAGATGCGGTCTTCACTGCTTAATAGAGAATGAACACACCTTAACGCCGATCTAAAAATAGTCCCGATATTCAACAAATATTTCTTTTTGTTTTTTTGAAAAAATTGTGGGCTGACCCTTTGACTGAAAAATGATTTTTTTTTTCAAAATTGTTACCTACCCCATCGAGATGTATATCAAAAGAAAGGTCTCCTCAAGTTCTATCTATAGTTGCAAACCAAAAGCTTTTGTGAGCTTTCGCTCGAGATATGAGCAAAGTTACAGAATTTCGACCTAGCCCAAACCAAAAATCTGTAAATGGGTCTATTTCCGCAACCGAGCCTTCAAAGCAGATGCGGTCTTCACTGCTTAATAGAGAATGAACACACCTTAACGCCGATCTAAAAATAGTCCCGATATTCAACAAATATTTTTTTTTTGTTTTTTTGAAAAAATTGTGGGCTGACCCCTTGACTGAAAAATGATTTTTTTTTTCAAAATTGTTACCTACCCCATCGAGATGTATATCAAAAGAAAGGTCTCCTCAAGTTCTATCTATAGTTGCAAACCAAAAGCTTCTGTGAGCTTTCGCTCTCGAGATATGAGCAAAGTTACAGAATTTCGACCTAGCCCAAACCAAAAATCTGTAAATGGGTCTATTTCCGCAACCGAGCCTTCAAAGCAGATGCGGTCTTCACTGCTTAATAGAGAATGAACACACCTTAACGCCGATCTAAAAATCGTCCCGATATTCGACAAATATTTTTTTTGTTTTTTTGAAAAAATTGTGGGCTCCCTTGACTGAAAAATGAATTTGTTTTCAAAATTGTTACCTACCCCATCGAGATGTATATCAAAAGAAAGGTCCCCTCAAGTTCTATCTATAGCTGCAAACCAAAAGCTTCTGCGAGCTTTCGCTCTCGAGATATGAGCAAAGTTACAGAATTTCGACCTAGCCCAAACCAAAAATCTCTAAATGGGTCTATTTCCGCAACCGAGAATTCAAAGCAGATGCGGTCTTCCCTGCTTAATAGAGAATGAACACACCTTTCCGCCGATCTAAAAATCGTCCCGATATTCAACAATTAATTTATTTTGTGTTTTTGAAAAAATTGTGGGCTAACCCCTTGACTGAAAAATCATTTTTTTTTTAAATTGTTACCTACCCCATCGAGATGT
Organism: Eupeodes latifasciatus; assembly: GCA_920104205.1. Lineage (NCBI taxonomy): Eukaryota > Metazoa > Arthropoda > Insecta > Diptera > Syrphidae > Eupeodes > Eupeodes latifasciatus. The sequence continues at coordinate 98,169,927 of OV049924.1, read as the reverse complement.
ATATCGAAAGAAAAGTCTCCTCAAGTTCTATCTATAGCTGCAAACCAAAAGCTTCTGTGATCTTTCGCTCTCGAGATATGAGCAGGTTACAGAATTTCGACCTAGCCCAAACCAAAAATCTGTAAATGGGTCTATTTCCGCAACCGAGCCTTCAAAGCAGATGCGGTCTTCACTGCTTAATAGAGAATGAACACACCTTAACGCCGATCTAAAAATCGTCCCGATATTCAACAATTAATTTTTTTGTTTTTTTGAAAATTGTGGGCTAACCCCTTGACTGAAAAATGATTTTTTTCAAAATTGTTACCTACCCCATCGAGATGTATATCAAAAGAAAGGTCTCCTCAAGTTCTATCTATAGCTGCAACCAAAAGCTTCTGTGAGCTTTCGCTCTCGAGATATGAGCAAAGTTACAGAATTTCGACCTAGCCTAAACCAAAAATCTGTAAATGGGTCTATTTCCGCAACCGAGCCTTCAAAGCATATGCGGTCTTCACTGCTTAATAGAGAATGAACACACCTTAACGCCGATCTAAAAATAGTCCCGATATTCAACAAATATTTGTTTTGTTTTTTTGAAAAAATTGTGGGCTAACCCCTTGACTGAAAAATGATTTTTTTTATATCAAAAGAAAGGTCTCCTCAAGTTCTATCTATAGCTGCAAACGAAAAGCTTCTGTGAGCTTTCGCTCTCGAGATATGAGCAAAGTTACAGAATTTCGACCTAGCCCAAACCAAAAATCTGTAAATGGGTCTATTTCCGCAACCGAGCCTTCAAAGCAGATGCGGTCTTCACTGCTTAATAGAGAATGAACACACCTTAACGCCGATCTAAAAATCGTCCCGATATTCGACAAATATTTTTTTTGTTTTTTTGAAAAAATTGTGGGCTCCCTTGACTGAAAAATGAATTTGTTTTCAAAATTGTTACCTACCCCATCGAGATGTATATCAAAAGAAAGGTCCCCTCAAGTTCTATCTATAGCTGCAAACCAAAAGCTTCTGCGAGCTTTCGCTCTCGAGATATGAGCAAAGTTACAGAATTTCGACCTAGCCCAAACCAAAAATCTGTAAATGGGTCTATTTCCGCAACCGAGAATTCAAAGCAGATGCGGTCTTCCCTGCTTAATAGAGAATGAACACACCTTTCCGCCGATCTAAAAATCGTCCCGATATTCAACAATTAATTTATTTTGTGTTTTTGAAAAAATTGTGGGCTAACCCCTTGACTGAAAAATCATTTTTTTTTTAAATTGTTACCTACCCCATCGAGATGTATATCGAAAGAAAAGTCTCCTCAAGTTCTATCTATAGCTGCAAACCAAAAGCTTCTGTGAGCTTTCGCTCTCGAGATATGAGCAGGTTACAGAATTTCGACCTAGCCCAAACCAAAAATCTGTAAATGGGTCTATTTCCGCAACCGAGCCTTCAAAGCAGATGCGGTCTTCACTGCTTAATAGAGAATGAACACACGTTAACGCCGATCTAAAAATCGTCCCGATATTCAACAATTAATTTTTTTGTTTTTTTGAAAATTGTGGGCTAACCCCTTGACTGAAAAATGATTTTTTTCAAAATTGTTACCTACCCCATCGAGATGTATATCAAAAGAAAGGTCTCCTCAAGTTCTATCTATAGCTGCAACCAAAAGCTTCTGTGAGCTTTCGCTCTCGAGATATGAGCAAAGTTACAGAATTTCGACCTAGCCTAAACCAAAAATCTGTAAATGGGTCTATTTCCGCAACCGAGCCTTCAAAGCATATGCGGTCTTCACTGCTTAATAGAGAATGAACACACCTTAACGCCGATCTAAAAATAGTCCCGATATTCAACAAATATTTGTTTTGTTTTTTTGAAAAAATTGTGGGCTAACCCCTTGACTGAAAAATGATTTTTTTTATATCAAAAGAAAGGTCTCCTCAAGTTCTATCTATAGCTGCAAACCAAAAGCTTCTGTGAGCTTTCGCTCTCGAGATATGAGCAAAGTTACAGAATTTCGACCTAGCCCAAACCAAAAATCTGTAAATGGGTCTATTTCCGCAACCGAGCCTTCAAAGCAGATGCGGTCTTCACTGCTTAATAGAGAATGAACACACCTTAACGCCGATCTAAAAATAGTCCCGATATTCAACAAATATTTTTTTGTTTTTTTGAAAAATTTGTGGGCTAACCCCTTGACTGAAAAATTATTTTTTTTTTTTAATTGTTACCTATCCCATCGAGATGTACTGTAGATATATCAAAAGAAAGGTCTCCTCAAGTTCTATCTATAGCTGCAAACCAAAAGCTTCTGCGAGCTTTCGCTCTCGAGATATGAGCAAAGTTACAGAATTTCGACCTAGCCCAAACCAAAAATCTGTAAATGGGTCTATTTCCGCAACCGAGCCTTCAAAGCAGATGCGGTCTTCACTGCTTAATAGAGAATGAACACACCTTAACGCCGATCTAAAAATAGTCCCGATATTCAACAAATATTTTTTTTGTTTTTTTTGAAAAATTTGTGGGCTAACCCCTTGACTGAAAAATGATTTTTTTTTTAATTGTTACCTACCCCATCGAGATGTACTGTACATATATCAAAAGAAAGGTCTCCTCAAGTTCTATCTATAGCTGCAAACCAAAAGCTTCTGTGAGCTTTCGCTCTCGAGATATGAGCAAAGTTACAGAATTTCGACCTAGCCCAAACCAAAAATCTGTAAATGGGTCTATTTCCGCAACCGAGCCTTCAAAGCAGATGCGGTCTTCACTGCTTAATAGAGAATGAACACACCTTAACGCCGATCTAAAAATAGTCCCGATATTCAACAAATATTTGTTTTGTTTTTTTGAAAAAATTGTGGGCTAACCCCTTGACTGAAAAATGATTTTTTTTATATCAAAAGAAAGGTCTCCTCAAGTTCTATCTATAGCTGCAAACCAAAAGCTTCTGTGAGCTTTCGCTCTCGAGATATGAGCAAAGTTACAGAATTTCGACCTAGCCCAAACCAAAAATCTGTAAATGGGTCTATTTCCGCAACCGAGCCTTCAAAGCAGATGCGGTCTTCACTGCTTAATAGAGAATGAACACACCTTAACGCCGATCTAAAAATAGTCCCGATATTCAGCAAATATTTTTTTTGTTTTTTTTTGAAAAATTTGTGGGCTAACCCCTTGACTGAAAAATGATTTTTTTTTTTAATTGTTACCTATCCCATCGAGATGTACTGTACATATATCAAAAGAAAGGTCTCCTCAAGTTCTATCTATAGCTGCAAACCAAAAGCTTCTGTGAGCTTTCGCTCTCGAGATATGAGCAAAGTTACAGAATTTCGACCTAGCCCAAACCAAAAATCTGTAAATGGGTCTATTTCCGCAACCGAGCCTTCAAAGCAGATGCGGTCTTCACTGCTTAATAGAGAATGAACACACCTTAACGCCGATCTAAAAATAGTCCCGATATTCAACAAATATTTTTTTTTGTTTTTTTGAAAAAATTGTGGGCTGACCCCTTGACTGAAAAATGATTTTTTTTTTTCAAAATTGTTACCTACCCCATCGAGATGTATATCAAAAGAAAGGTCTCCTCAAGTTCTATCTATAGTTGCAAACCAAAAGCTTCTGTGAGCTTTCGCTCTCGAGATATGAGCAAAGTTACAGAATTTCGACCTAGCCCAAACCAAAAATCTGTAAATGGGTCTATTTCCGCAACCGAGCCTTCAAAGCATATGCGGTCTTCACTGCTTAATAGAGAATGAACACACCTTAACGCCGATCTAAAAATAGTCCCGATATTCAACAAATATTTGTTTTGTTTTTTTGAAAAAATTGTGGGCTAACCCCTTGACTGAAAAGTGATTTTTTTTATATCAAAAGAAAGGTCTCCTCAAGTTCTATCTATAGCTGCAAACCAAAAGCTTCTGTGAGCTTTCGCTCTCGAGATATGAGCAAAGTTACAGAATTTCGACCTAGCCCAAACCAAAAATCTGTAAATGGGTCTATTTCCGCAACCGAGCCTTCAAAGCAGATGCGGTCTTCACTGCTTAATAGAGAATGAACACACGCCGAATGCTTAACGCCGATCTAAAAATAGTCCCGATATTCAACAAATATTTTTTTTGTTTTTTTGAAAAAATTGTGGGCTGACCCTTTGACTGAAAAATGATTTTTTTTTTCAAAATTGTTACCTACCCCATCGAGATGTATATCAAAAGAAAGGTCTCCTCAAGTTCTATCTATAGTTGCAAACCAAAAGCTTTTGTGAGCTTTCGCTCGAGATATGAGCAAAGTTACAGAATTTCGACCTAGCCCAAACCAAAAATCTGTAAATGGGTCTATTTCCGCAACCGAGCCTTCAAAGCAGATGCGGTCTTCACTGCTTAATAGAGAATGAACACACCTTAACGCCGATCTAAAAATAGTCCCGATATTCAACAAATATTTTTTTTTTGTTTTTTTGAAAAAATTGTGGGCTGACCCCTTGACTGAAAAATGATTTTTTTTTTCAAAATTGTTACCTACCCCATCGAGATGTATATCAAAAGAAAGGTCTCCTCAAGTTCTATCTATAGTTGCAAACCAAAAGCTTCTGTGAGCTTTCGCTCTCGAGATATGAGCAAAGTTACAGAATTTCGACCTAGCCCAAACCAAAAATCTGTAAATGGGTCTATTTCCGCAACCGAGCCTTCAAAGCAGATGCGGTCTTCACTGCTTAATAGAGAATGAACACACCTTAACGCCGATCTAAAAATAGTCCCGATATTCAACAAATATTTTTTTTGTTTTTTTGAAAAAATTGTGGGCTAACCCCTTGACTGAAAAATGATTTTTTTCAAAATTGTTACCTACCCCATCGAGATGTATATGAAAAGAAAGTCTCCTCAAGTTCTATCTATAGCTGCAAACCAAAAGCTTCTGTGAGCTTTCGCTCTCGAGATATGAGCAAAGTTACAGAATTTCGACCTAGCCCAAACCAAAAATCTGTAAATGGGTCTATTTCCGCAACCGAGCCTTCAAAGCAGATGCGGTCTTCACTGCTTAATAGAGAATGAACACACCTTAACGCCGATCTAAAAATCGTCCCGATATTCAACAAATATTTTTGTTTGTTTTTTTTGAAAAAATTGTGGGCTGACCCCTTGACTGAAAAATGAATTTGTTTTCAAAATTGTTACCTACCCCATCGAGATGTATATGAAAAGAAAGGTCTCCTCAAGTTCTATCTATAGCTGCAAACCAAAAGCTTCTGTGAGCTTTCGCTCTCGAGATATGAGCAAAGTTACAGAATTTCGACCTAGCCCAAACCACAAATCTGTAAATGGTTCTATTTCCGCAACCGAGCCTTCAAAGCAGATGCGGCCTTCACTGCTTAATAGAGAATGAACATACCTTTCCTCCGATCTAAAAATCGTCCCGATATTCGACAAATATTTTTTTTGTTTTTTTGAAAAAATTGTGGGCTCCCTTGACTGAAAAATGAATTTGTTTTCAAAATTGTTACCTACCCCATCGAGATGTATATCAAAAGAAAGGTCCCCTCAAGTTCTATCTATAGCTGCAAACCAAAAGCTTCTGCGAGCTTTCGCTCTCGAGATATGAGCAAAGTTACAGAATTTCGACCTAGCCCAAACCAAAAATCTGTAAATGGGTCTATTTCCGCAACCGAGCCTTCAAAGCAGATGCGGTCTTCACTGCTTAATAGAGAATGAACACACCTTTCCGCCGATCTAAAAATCGTCCCGATATTCAACAATTAATTTATTTTGTGTTTTTGAAAAAATTGTGGGCTCCCTTGACTGAAAAATGATTTTTTTTTAAATTGTTACCTACCCCATCGAGATGTATATCGAAAGAAAAGTCTCCTCAAGTTCTATCTATAGCTGCAAACCAAAAGCTTCTGTGAGCTTTCGCTCTCGAGATATGAGCAGGTTACAGAATTTCGACCTAGCCCAAACCAAAAATCTGTAAATGGGTCTATTTCCGCAACCGAGCCTTCAAAGCAGATGTGGTCTTCACTGCTTAATAGAGAATGAACACACCTTAATGCCGATCTAAAAATAGTCCCGATATTTAACAAATATTTTTTTTTGTTTTTTTTTGAAAAAATTGTGGGCTGACCCCTTGACTGAAAAATGATTTTTTTTTTTAAATTGTTACCTACCCCATCGAGGTGTATATCAAAAGAAAGGTCTCCTCAAGTTCTATCTATAGCTGCAAACCAAAAGCTTCTGTGAGCTTTCGCTCTCGAGATATGAGCAAAGTTACAGAATTTCGACCTAGCCCAAACCAAAAATCTGTAAATGGGTCTATTTCCGCAACCGAGCCTTCAAAGCAGATGCGGTCTTCACTGCTTAATAGAGAATGAACACAACTTAACGCCGATCTAAAAATAGTCTCGATATTCAACAAATATTTTTTTTTGTTTTTTTGAAAAAATTGTGGGCTGACCCCTTGACTGAAAAATGATTTTTTTTTTCAAAATTGTTACCTACCCCATCGAGATGTATATCAAAAGAAAGGTCTCCTCAAGTTCTATCTATAGTTGCAAACCAAAAGCTTCTGTGAGCTTTCGCTCGAGATATGAGCAAAGTTACAGAATTTCGACCTAGCCCAAACCAAAAATCTGTAAATGGGTCTATTTCCGCAACCGAGCCTTCAAAGCAGATGCGGTCTTCACTGCTTAATAGAGAATGAACACACGCCGAATGCTTAACGCCGATCTAAAAATAGTCCCGATATTCAACAAATATTTTTTTTTTTGTTTTTTTGAAAAAATTGTGGGCTGACCCCTTGACTGAAAAATGATTTTTTTTTCAAAATTGTTACCTACCCCATCGAGATGTATATCAAAAGAAAGGTCTCCTCAAGTTCTATCTATAGTTGCAAACCAAAAGCTTCTGTGAGCTTTCGCTCTCGAGATATGAGCAAAGTTACAGAATTTCGACCTAGCCCAAACCAAAAATCTGTAAATGGGTCTATTTCCGCAACCGAGCCTTCAAAGCAGATGCGGTCTTCACTGCTTAATAGAGAATGAACATACCTTTCCGTCGATCTAAAAATCGTCCCGATATTCAACAAATATTTTTTTTTGTTTTTTTTTGAAAAAAATGTGGGCTCCCTTGACTGAAAAATGAATTTTTTTCAAAATTGTTACCGACCCCATCGAGATGTATATCAAAAGAAAGGTCTCTTCAACATCTACCTATAACTTCAAATCAAAATCTTCTGTGAGCTCTAGCTCTCGAGATGTTTTTAAAAAAGAAAGAAAGAAAGAAAAGGGCGTGGCTTTTATATTAATCCAACTTTGTTGGATGTTTATCAAATGAATTTTCAGAGTAATATTCAAAACGCTACAGGTATTTGAATTTATTTAAAATGTAAACCCATTTATACATTTTTAATCAAAATAAACTACAGTGGGCCATATTCATAGTTCTTTGATAAGTTCTGATGTTGTCTAAACTAAACACCGGTTTGCGTTATTCATAGACAATTTATTTAAACCCGTTTTTAAACAATAGCATGGAGTCTAAAAATAAACACAACGGAAGCTATGTCCAAGCTATTTTTAACTCTATAAAACGTCAAAAATAAACATTTTTTTTCAAAATGTAAAAACAAAAATTGAAATGTCAATAGACTTAAGCATTTATCAATTTCTATGAAAGGTATCGATTCGATAAAAAATAAGTGCCAAGTTTATTATTAACCTAAATATTGAAGATTGAACTTTAATAGGACGTTTGCCAACATCTGTGAGTTTTCAAGTCTTAACAGAGCTTAGATTTTTCGCTCGGAATATTCATTAACGTGACATAAATTGTTAATGTGATGTTTGCTACTGTACGTATTTTTACAACACAAAGATAATATTTTGTTACATCAGGAGACTTTCATGGAATTTTTCAACTGTCAGCAGAATAGTTTTAAGCGCTTCAAAGAAATTGGCTCTCCTTTTTGGTTAAAATGAAATTGTACTAAAATAGTAGTAGATTATACCTTAAACCAGTTACTGCCAAATTCTATATGAATAGGACCTACATATGTCTTACCTGGCTGTTAAATTTATACTATAGTTCAATTGGACTTGGGTTTAAGATATGATTATGAATTTGTTGCAATATGTTTATACTTATCGATCTGCCAAAACGAATGAACGGTCCTCTATTTTCTAAGAAGAAGCAGCACCATCTTAATCAAAACCACAATTTCATTTGCATAACAAATTCAATTAAATTTCATATTTTATTTCATTTTATTTTTTTTATACAATTTATTAAGCTAAAGTGTGAAAAAATGTTTCGCTTTTATATTTTTACATCTTATTTTTTTTGTTGTTTTGTTTTCATATTTTTTGTTTTAAATAATTTGTTATTGATTTAATGTAAATACGTAACTCTTACGAAAACTAAAAAAAGCAATAATAATTCTTTTAAGTATTCATTTTTTTGGGTTGTTGTTTTTCTTGTTTTTCTTTATTTTATTTAAATTATTACTTAATAAATTTAGATTTGTTTGCTTGTTTAGTTTTATGATTACATTTTTAATGTATTGTGCATCGGGTATAGGTTGTTTTTTTTTGTTGTTTTTTTTTTGTTGTCACAGGCGTGAATATTATTTAAAAATTGTTTTATTTCTCTTTTATTTTATATATATAAAATATAATAAAGAAGAATGTAAAAATATATAAAAAAGAAAACAAAAACTTAACAAGAGCAAAGGCTTTTTGTTTCTACAAATTTTTAACTTGGTTTACCTATTTTTCAATTTTTTTTATTTTTCATTTTTCCTTGTTTTTAATTTATACAACTTATTGATTTTCACACAATACATCGGATGTTATCCAAGATTTTTATTCGCAATGTTAAGTATGGCTTAACGATATTTTTAACTGACATTTTTGAACTACGCATTACAAATATTGAATGAATGAAAAAGGAGCAAAGTCAAAAGAATTGAAGCAGTATTGTGGACCTGCCACTAGGATTATATGGTACGTAAATGGTAAATTGATAACAAAAACGTTATTTCAAGTGCGTTAAGCTCCAATATAGCCGGGGAAGATGCTATATTATTGGAGTTTTTGGTTTTTGAAGCAGTGAAAGTTTAATTAATAAAACCAAAACATACAAATTTAACTAACAAATCAAGGTACATTTTATATAAAGGTACTTTTTATATCCAAAGATGGAAGTCATATATTAAAATGGTCAAAACGATAAATTATTTTAAACCAATATTGTAAATTCTTCTCATCTCTTCGCATTTCAACATTTAACATGTTTAACAACTCAAGTTATATGTATAATTAAAAAATTTAACTATAACTCTCTTTAAAATATAAATAAATATACATATATAATTTTTCTATGGATTTAGTATTCAGGAAAAGAAAAATCCAAATTTTATTTATAGAACTCTCTCTCGCTAAAATCATGTAAATTTGTAACTTCTATTTATTTGTGTTCTTACTACTTAGTACTTATGTTTTCTTCTTTCTCAATATGGTTAGTTTTGTACTCCAAAAATAAGGTGAGATAATATAATTCTCCATATTTAAGCCATACTTATATTAGTAAAGTTCCTTGTCCCTAATTTTGTTTGTTTGTTTTTCTAAAAAAAAAACTTAAACAAAAAATTATACAAAATAAAAAATTAAAGAATAAGCATTTTTTACATATTTTCTTTTTTTGTTTTTTACTTAAGTCTTATGCGAAATAAAAATTATTTACTTTTGCATTTATTATTATTATTATTTTAATTAGTTACATATTTTTTCGATTTTTTAAATTTATTTATATTTCATATTTTGCTTTTATTTAACTAGAGATTTTTTTATGTATATTTTACAATGTATAAAGCTAAAATGTAGTGTTAACAAAGAAGCATTTTGTTTGTTGTTTTTTTTTATTATTCCACCAATTTACAGTTTATTATATTTTAATTAATTATTTAGTCTACACTTTGTTTTATTTTTTATTTAAAAAAAAATAGCTAATTTTTGTTGGTTTTTGTTTTTTGTTATATTGTTATTTTTATTTTGCTTTTTCCATATAAATATAAAAACAACTGTGAATTTCTGTGATTTGTTTTTATTTTTTTTATCTATAAACAAAAATTGTGTTTTATAATTATTTTACAAGAAAATATATAACAAAGAATTATTTTTTTCTTTTCAATTTAGTCAACAAGCTCATTGGTCAGAGAAATTCATAGTTGATTTTCGATGCATAAGGATAAAGCAAAATATTTGATTTATTTTATATATACATATATATTTATGTACATATATGTATTATATAAATATAATAATTAATTTATTATTAGGTATTGTGTTTTGTCGATTTGAAATTTTATTGTATATATATACATACATACATTTAGTATATATTTATATAGGTATAATATAATGTAAATGTATTTTTGTATTCTAATACTCGCCCTACCCCTCATTAAATAGAGTGCACGCAGAAATTTTAAATATAAAAATTAATATTTCATTGAAAATTAATGTAAAGTTGATTTTTAATATTTTTATTATTATTTTGTTGATGTTAATTTGGTATTAATATATGAGTTTTCTATTTAAGTGGGAAATTCATTAAGTTTGTTTTAATTTTTTGTTTTTTTTTTGTTTCAATGGAAAACCTAGGAAATAAAATAACTAAAAGAAAAAAAGCTATTTTTTTCTTTAGCGATAAACTAAAATTAATTCAAACATAATATTAAGCTGTGTAACTGATTTATTTATTTCTATGATTAATATTTTGTTTTATTGGAATAAGTAAAAAGCTTTTTACGTAACAAAAATGTTATCAAGCTGAATGTGGATTTCTAATTTTTAAATTAAAAAACAAATTAAGTTCGAAATTAAAAATGTAAAGTCGAATTTTATTTTAAGCTCTGTACTTATTTTTTTTTTTTAATTTTTATTTCAAATATTTTATATACAAGTGTTTTTTGTATATATTTTTATCCGAGACTTTTGAGATGTTTGGATGTTATGTCTCTCGAAATTGAAGTAAGTTTTGCATTTTAGTTCGTTTTTTTGTTTATATTACTTTGCTGGCGCAATTTTAATGATAGATTTTTATGACATATTGCTATGCATTGAAGAAATATTTTATTTGTTTAAAAAATAATTTAGTAAGGCGATTGATATAAGTTAAAAATGTTATTGATTAAAGTAAGACCGTCATGATTTGAAGAGAAATAAAGAAAAATAATACAGAAGATTTTTATCATATGTCATAAAAATGTCGATGAAATTTGTCTTGCATAATTATTTAAATAAAAAATTATTATTTATTTTTGTATATGAATTCGAAAGCCACTTTTATAATCAAAGTAAAATTCATAAGATCGCCACAATAAGGAATTATGATGGTGCTAAGACGTTTTTGTTTTGAAATATAGCTATGCCATTTATTATAATCATTTCTGAAATATGTGCAATAAAATAAGATTTAAATTTTAAATAAAATAAAATAAATAATAATTGTAACTTATTCGATATTATTAAATTAATAGCAAAATAGAATTTCGAAACTTTTATTTTAGCAAATTATAATTAAATACAAACAAAAATCAAATCTGTATTTCAGATAGATGTTCAAATGGAAAATTAAACCCTAAATATTTTTGAAAAATCATGTGAAATAAAATGTTAAGTATTTTACAAATTACACATACCCATCGTTTTTATATGATTTTGTTTTTGATAATTAAAGCTTTTATACATATTTTTCAATTGAAAATACTTTTTATTTTTTTTTTAATTTTTTGGTTTTGAAAATATATTTCCTTAGCAGATTATTATTATGTAATTGGAATTCTTTCCTTTTTCTTCTGTGTGTTTTCTGTTCTTTCTTTTTTATTTTTAATGTTTTAATTGAATATAAATCCACATATTTTTATTAAAGTTTTCTGTCTGTGGATAGTTTAAGTTTTTGTTAATTTTAATTTGCGGTTCTTAAGTTTGCCCGATTCTCTTAATGTTCGCTTCATAAATTGACTTTTCATTCACCACACTTTTCACTGGTTTTTACTCAGTTTTCATCGTTGAATTGTTTGTTTGTTTGTTTTTATTATTCACAACACTATACTTTTTTTTTTTGTTTTTTTAATTATAATATAACTATTTATTTTTTATTTAGATTAAAATAAATTAATTTTGATTCACAAGCCTATAAAAATCACACTTAAATGTATATTTTTGATGAAGTTTAGATTTTGAGAATTATAATTTTTTTTGTTTTGTTGTTGTGGATGTAGTTAGTTTTTGAAAACGAATTGTTTTCCTATTTGTTTTTTGTTTTTTTTTTATTTTTGTTTAATAATTATTATTTCGTTTCTTTGTTATTTTGTTTGCGCCCCAACTCCAAGATTTCCATCATGCGTCTTGTTCATTAAATGTTTTATTTTGTTTTATAATTCTTTTAAGATATAAAAAATGCTTCTGTGTTTTGTTTTTTTCTTAAGAAATTGGAATTTGTTGTAAAATAAACAAAACAAAAACTTTGTGAGTTTATGTATAGGTCAATAGAAATTTGATATGGCAGTCGGCTTTCCATTTTGTTTTTGTTTGGTTTTACAAAAATATTTATTTTTTACATCATTTTTTTTGTTAAGAAAACAAAATGTTGTTTTTTTATTTATATATATTAAATTTTTAATATTTTTTTTTATAAATTTTCCAGAGCTTTTGGTTTTTTTTTTAAGAGTTATTATTTAAAAATTTAGGAGAAAAATAAATGTATTTATTTTGTTTTAAAAATGAAATATTTGCTTTTATATATTAAAATTAAGTTAAAATTAATAATTTTCTATGTTTTTGTTTTTCCTTTTTTTAAATTTTATTTTCATTTTTATTGAAATTTTAGCTGATGTCTTTTGCTGTTTATTTTGCTGTTGGTTTTCTCATTAACGCCAAAAATATTATTGTTTAGAGATGTGTTGTGTTGTTGTTGTTGTTGTTATTGAAGTAGAAAAATTATTAATTCTGCCGTGCTTCTTGGAGGGGGGGGCGAGGCCTGGCTCAGACATCTGCCGTTCTAGATGTTATACTGGGTGATCGGGAGTGTATTACAACCTTATGACCGTTTTTGGTGACAAAACCATCGCTCTCAACTAAAACGGCTGTCTGTCGACCTTGCCGATCACCCGAACTACTACTACCCGGACTTAATGGACCACCACTGCCTCCAGCACTGTTGCCTTCGTTTGATTTCTCCGGACTACTTCCGTTCTTCATTGAATGGTCATCTGGTCCATCGCCGGCACCATCGAAATCAGTGTCATCGCCAGTGCCTTCATGACCATCGTCTTTGTGCAACTTGTGCTTGCGCCACGCGTTCTGTATCAGCCGCGCGCAATACTCTTCCCGTTGACGCCATAATGTCGACGAAACTGGTTCGTAGCCTTCTGTATCCGGTCTCGTTGCGATTTCGCCAATTTCTCCGGTCTCTTCAATGGGATTGCCCTTGCGAGCAAAGAAGTCTTTGGTTAAAGCATCTAGAATGTCCACACAATACATAAGATCCCCACGGCAAATTGGTATATCCATCGAGATGATTTTGTATTTGTTTGGCTTGTGTATTTGCAAGGGTGGCTCAAGGACGTCAAGAAACTCGGATAGCTGATCGTAACGGATATATTGCGTACCCTCCGGATCGAATTGCTGCCAAATTTCATAGTACATATCGTAATCGTCATCAGTGAGGCCTTCTTGGACATCTTCGGTGGCCTGACTGTAGTTCTCGAGAATGACAGCAATGTACATGTTGATAACTATCAAAAAGCTTATAACTAGATATGAAAGAAGATACGTAATTCCAACGGTGGCTGAACCACAATTTCCCGGATATCCTCGATCGTTGTCCGGCTTATTGCAATCTTCCTCATTTATGATGGCATCTAGAACACCATCCCACCCGGCTGAGGTAGACATCTGTGTAAGGAAATTTTTATTTTTATAATATTAAAATTTAAAATTACAAAAATAAAATATATTAAATGCAAATTACAATATGTGTTACAATAACTACAAAATTATTTGAGTTAATAATTTTCATACATGCATATCATATCAGTGTTAAAGTTTAGGTTAAGAAAATATTTGAAAAGTATACCTACCTATTCAAAACAAAAATATGGTAATAACTGTTTATTTATGTTGGTAGGTAAATTGATTAATTTATTGTTAAAAATTTAAAGTTTACCAAAATAACAAGAATATAGTTTGATATTACATTTTAAAAACATCGGGAAATCATCATAAAGGTTATGGAATTTGTTACTCAGCAAATCAGGCTAAACAAAATTAGTAGAGGAGCCTACGATGCTAAATGTGGATTTACTCGAGCGTCGTGAAGACCCATTAGATTTAGAAGATTATTTGATATAAAGAAAAGAACATTGTGTACTGTTCGCCCCTTCATCGGTGGGGGGAGCGTCTATATAGCTTCAAAGATTGGTAACCTGCTAGACATTGATATAGTGAATAACCAATGCATTTTTATTAAAAATGGTTTATTAATCTGACGGATTGCACGGTGGGTGTGGCTGAAGGGGTGGGTTGAAAATGTGAACCAAAATTTGATCGGGCTTGTCAGATTTTTTAAGGGGGTGGATAGTATATCCAAAGATAATTCTCATTTAATATTCTGAAGATTTGGACTTAATGAACACGCTCAGCGCGTCAGATTAAGACATATGTACATACATACGTACATACATACATATATGGTTCATCTTAATTTCCGATAGTTATTTGAAGGAATTAAATTTGGGTGAGGGCATTATTTTGCTTTGTCATGCCGCTGAATTATTTTGTGTGGGTTTACAAAGTCACTTGTCTTTGCAGTTGGGCCTCTCGGTTGGAATTTATTCGAGCCAGCCGGAGGGGCCACTTGCCTGAAATAATTTTTAAAACACTTATCTGTAAAATAAAGCTAAATTCTTGGCCATAACATTGAATTATATCCCTTTTATTTCGTTTAAAAAAAACACCCTTTAATAATGAATATCATATAATTGAAGTAATGGAGAGAAGATGTACATACATATCTGATTTTGGAGTAATACTAGTTGATATAGCCACATCATCATAAGCTCCATGCAAATATATACGCATTTTTAGTATTTCCAATGTCAATTTAATTGTTTCTTGAAGAAGAAAAAGTGAGAGAGAAATAGAAACTGGAAGTAGAAAATACAGGTACCACGTAGTTTAAGGTTTTCAACTTCATCGAGGATTTCGGCTTTTGATAATCAGAGGCGCAATATTTTTGTATCACTGCTAATTTTCTACGTCACCTTGAAATCGTCAGATTAATGTACACTTTTAAGGATGTAATTAACTCATCCTATCTTAATCTGCAACGCTTCTGTAAAAACCTGCTTGGGCTCCCCTTCTATATGAACGTAGTGGCCAATATAGTGAATCAATGAGGAACAAATTAACAGTATAATTAAAAGGCTTTATCACTAAAACGTAAGATCCCAAACAAAATTTAATAATGCGTTCTTCATAAAACAAGAATATTCACCCTTATTACGATAGTCGTTGCACTTCAACACCAATATTATCGTTTTTTTAGTTATGTCGCTTTTAAAACTGTATTGCGTAGCTTTAACGACCCCGTGTTGTTCATAGATTCCACATTCGATCCAATAAAACAGCTGACATTTTGAGAGATAAATTAATTGGGCGCATTCATAAAGCTAATGGGCGCATTCATAAAGTTAGTGACAACGTAGTCAAAATTCAACTAGTTTGTGAATGCAAAATTGCACTACAAAGCTAGTCAATTCGGAACTTATCATATTAATGACAAATACAAATATATAAAATAAGAAATATTTGTGTTTTCAGAACTCTAAATAGTTTTTTTTTCTTTTTAAATTCAATAAAGCCAAATAGAAGATATAATACGATTGATTCATATTTGTATTTAAATACCGAAAGATTAATTTCATTTTGAATTCTTGTGACCTTACCGAGCAGCTGATTGTGAAACGTCAAAACCAATGCACACTTACTTTGTAGCCGGAAATTTTAACTACTTTTGGAGTTGCATTTAGCCAATCAGAATCCCTTTATTACGTAGCCACTAGCTTAGTGAATGCCCCCAATGACTTCATAGTCAAAATTCAACTAGAATTCGGAACTGTCATATTAATGACAAATGTAAATATGTATATAAAATAAGAAACATTTGTGTTTTTACAACCTTAAATAGTTTTTTTTGTTTTAAATTCAATGAAACCAAATAGAAGATATAATATTACTGATTTAAATTTGTATTTAAGTACCGAAAAATTAATTTCATTTTGAATTCTTGTGTCTTTACAGAGCAACTGATTGTGAAACGTCAAAGTCCACTAACTTTGTAGCCGAAATGGTTGCACTACGTCGCGTCAGAGGGGAAATTTCAACTAATTTTGTAGTTGCTTTTAGCCAATCAGAATGCCTGGAGTACGTAACCAAACCACTAGCTTAGTAAATGCCCTCATTGCAATTTTGAAATCAATAAACAGACCTTCGGTTAAAGAAAATATAATTTTGTATTTATTCACTATTTTAGTACTCTAAAAGTTAAACGTTTCTTATTTGCATTATTTAAAAATTAATATCAGATTTCCATTATTATTTCGATTTCAAAAATTTGTTCACATTATTTTCGCTATTACAACTATATTTTTCATGGAGCAGTAGCGACGACGATTAGGAGGAAGAATTTTATGTAGCTCTGAGTACCGATTCATTAACGTAACATTTCAGGAAATCGCCGAAATCAGATCATTTGGAGGCGTTTAAGAAAGAAGCTCGAAGCAGTGGCTTCGTGGATTGGTGTGGACGGTTGAGTTCACAATATCATGCAACGACAAAACCCTTGAACGCCATAAGTAATGCCAAATGTTTCTCTCGTGTTTTTGCGTTTGGCGTTAAACGACTATCTCAATAATAGTGATTTAATGCGATTAGGCTTTATTTCCTTAGAACATCAGAAGATCGTTGAACCAAAACAACAACAGGTATTAGATATGAAAACGAAGTGCTGTAAGATCGTTGAAGTAGAGATAAAATTCGATGGGGTTCTAAATGTTAATATACAGTAAAATATATATGTAATTGGAATTATAAACCTTAATTAATAACAAAATAGTTGTTGAAAACGTTAGATTTGTGATAAACTTACAACTCAAAACTCGAGATTTTAAACTACGAGTAGTTCTAAAGAAACTCAATAAAATTACCATTAATGTGTTAGGTTCAGGTTTTGACTTGATGGCAAGTCAAGTTTTAAGTAATCGTCTTCCAACTAATGCAAAATTGATTGAAAAGTTAGTCCCTTCTTATTTTGTCAAGATTTCTTGTGTCAAAATATCAGTTCAATAAATTTTGTTACAACTTGAGAATAAATGTAGGTGGATTTAAGTTCCAAGTTAGAAAGTAATGATACCTGAAAAAAGTGGCCAAGTTCCCTTGTTCTAAAATTTTACTAGATCAGATAACCATCTGCTAATAATATTGTACGACCTTAAGTACAAATATTTTAGCTCAGTGAACAGACAATTTATCATTGAAAGGTTTTTACGTGATAATGTTGAAATTCACTGGATACATTTGAATGTTGCGCTTAATTCAAAATTGTCTTTTTCATAGAAAAAAAACTTTAATTTTTCAGCAGTTATCGCTCTGATGAAACCAAATTGAATATTTTTTTTTTTAAATAAGGGGTTAATTTTATTTTCATCTCATGATAATGATTTTGATGTTTATTTCATTGTAAAGTTTAGTCATTATCACTGAAAAAGGATATCAGTCAAATGCCGCCACAATTAGAGTTGCATTTCATAAGATCTTCCATGTCTGTCCTCGATAACTTTCCTAAATCCAACATTAATGTTTTGAATCGATTGCGGAGCCTTGGCATAGTCCTTATTTTTCACGTACCTCCAAAGAAAAAAGGCAGTTTAATTACAAGATCTCGTTGGCCAATTGTGACAGCAAACTTTTCATGCAAAAATTGTGAGTAATGGCGTAGTTCTCATCTGTCAAATGGGAAAAGATGACAGCTTCAAATGTGACAACTACCCAAATAGCGGGCTACTGAAATTTCATATTGGAAAACTTTTATTCTTAGCTTGAAGAATCAAACCAAAAGGTTCAACGCTGAGGGAGGAAGGTCATAAATCTATCTAGATTTATTTGGAGAACTAATTTAAAAAGGTAGGTTAGGTTAAAGTGGCTGTCCGTGATGGAATAAACATACTTAGGCCAGTTACATGAATCTTGAGGCTTTCTCTTAAGCTCAATGAAACCAGTTTGAGTCCCTTACGAAACGTGAGAGCTGATTATGCTAATATGATTTAGATCGTTTAGATTGTTATAGAAAAATTCTCCCAGGTAAAGGTACATTTATATTTAATATTGCTCAGAAATATTCATAGATAAATTATAATAGAACAACGTTGACCAATTTCCTTTATTTTCAGTCAAATGATTCGATTCGAGAGTGCAAAATAAAAGACCATGCTTTATGTACTATTAGTTAAAATAAAAAAAACTATAAGACATTCGTGCATTTTTATAAAATTATTTTTTAGAACCCTTGTATTCCTTTAGATAGGTATATGGATACATAAATAATGTATATACATACGTAAAATAATGTGATAGTTGAAAAATCAATGATATGAAAAATAATATCATATTTACCAATATTCACAGAACATAAAGAAATATTATTACATCAGCACATCATAATATCCCTCACATTATAAATTCCACAACAAAACAAAGAACAGACCACAGACCATGGATTTTGAAAATCCAAACAAGAAATAAAATACTAAAACCTTATTAAAATAACTCACCTGAAACAGCAATATCATACTCTGTCCAAAAGTTTTAAAATTATATACATCGTCCAATCCATTCTTCTCTTTGACATGCATGAAAAATGACATCCCAAATATTGCGAAGATAAACATTACAAGAAATAGCAGTAGGCAAATGTTGAATAAGGCTGGCAGGGACATGGCCAATGCGAAGAGTAACGTTCGAATACCCTTGGCACCTTTGACCAAACGCAGGACACGTCCTACTTTAGCTACACGTACTACACGAAGTAATGTTGGCGATACAAAATATTTCTCGATTATATCACTAAGAACAAGACCTGTATTCGAAGAAAACGAAATACAAACAAATTTTAAAGTTAGTACAGCTTTAGATTCAAGTCCATCAGCTAGCTCCAGTTCCAGCCACAGGAAACGACACACCAAAAATATCCTAAGAAACGCTTCTCAACAGACACAACATTAAAAAACAAAAATTAAAAAGACAACAACAAAAAAATAAATATATAATATATAAGAACACATTAATTTTTGTAAAATTTATATTTTGTATATATATAATTACGCTCTGGGTGTTTTACGCTGTGTTAACAAATATTTAAATGTAATTTTAAGACAAAGCATCAACGTATAAACAAATTATATCTATGCTGTGGAACTAAAGACAATTTTATAAGCGATGGTTAAAATAATAAGCGTTATTTTTTTTTTCTTCATGAGTTAATTTGTTAAAAAGAAAAAGAAAGGAAAAATAGCATTAAATTGTATCATGATGGAAAAAAGCTTCCTTTTAACTAGATCTAATTGTATGAGTGGTTCGCATTGAACATTGATTAAATTTCCAAAATATCCGCGCAGTGATGCAGTGTTAGCGATAATTCGCAGCATATTATTAAGTGCAAAATATCACCCGGAGAAAAGGGGATTCTGTAGTGTATCCGTTTTCTCCTGTTTTTATTATTTCTTTTCAATTTGTTTTGAAATGGCTTTTCCAGTGGATTTGAATTCAATCCAAACACTGGATAGCTTTTTTTTTGTTTTTGGAATTTTGTAATTTTTATCATTATATTTGGGATCAAAAATTTTGGGATTTGCATTTATTTGCGTGACTTGTATCTTATTGACATTGACATAATACTCGTATCGTATTATGTTTTTTTTTATCTTTTATATTCTTAACTTTATGTTAAGTTAAGTAATTTTCATCAGGTGGTTAATTGAAGTGATGAAGTCGGTCATGTTTTGGGGGATTTGAGATTTATACATGAGTATAACTATTTTTAAAATTTTAAAAAGGATTAGAAATGCGGATGCATCTAAGATTTATGGTTATATTTTACATCATAAGTGGGTAGATATTTGACAAAGGGTTGTACGAGTATACATGGATGGAAATACATGCAGTCTACAAAGGCTACATTATATTATGTATATAGTATATATTGAAGGGGAGGAGTCTACATTTAATTACAGCAGGTAATGAATTTTTGAAATGTCACTTTTGATCCGGTTTTAGGTTATTTGAAAAAAAAATTTACTTTTTGTTATTTTGACTTTTGAAGGTATAGTTTTGTTATTTTAGCTGGAATTTTGAAAAGAGGTTGTTGAATTTCCATTCAATTGATTTAAATTTGATTTTTGTAAGTTAAAAGAACTGTAGAATATATTGAAGTTGTGCATATCGATTTCTAATTCAAATCGATTCTTGCCATAACATCCGACCGAACAGCAATGTCTGTTCTTAGAGTTATAAGTAAAAATATTTTATCAAATAAAAGGAACAATTTGAATTATCAAAATTATTGAAAATTATGAAAAACTTAGTAAATTTTGTTGTTAATTGAAAATTTGAAAACTAATGTTCTTTCCTTTTTATGTTTTTTTTAGATAGTAAAACATTTAATTCAAAAAACAACCTCTTTTTGATAGAAAATAATTTTTTGTATTTTCGCAATATTTGTTTCGTTCAAGGCTTGACGATTTTGAGTTTGGTGCTTAGTTGAATACAAACACACGTATGTATGTATACAAGTATATTTTCTTCGAAACATTCTTTAAAAATATAAAGTGGAAATGGTCGCTGCAGTTTTTGTATATACTCCATCCAATTGCAGGTTTCACTTTGCATTAACTTTTACTTTAGTATTTTATTATTTTTATTTATTTTTTTAATAATTGGCTCCCACTAAAGGGTTAGTAACTACCCTTAATATGTTTAAGAGTTGAAACACAAGTGTTAGGAAAATAGGGAAGTGGACACATTGTGCGTAAGTGTTTGAATATCACGATGGAAAGCATTCCACATTCTTGATGTGCGGCTGAAAAAAGTAAGTATACTAAAAAACAGGACTGAAATTGAGCTAAAGGTTATTGATGGACTTCTTGAAAATATTATATTTATTATTTATTTATTGAGAGGGGGGGGCGTTGTGAAAGTGTTTATTTCGATAGAACATTGTTTTTTTTTTAATAACACTGATAAAAGAACACGGCATTCAAGTGATGTGCAAGTTATAGTTCTAGCGCCCATCAGTTTCATTGTTAGTTTTTTGATTCTGTCCAAAAGACTTAAGTTTGTTCTAGGAGCACCTGCCCAATATTCTTTTAACTTTTCTTAGAAGTTATAAAATCTTGATCAAATTATGTCCAATTGAACGAAACCAATTTTCAGAACTCCAGCGGTTTTTTTGGTTTTGTAGTTGGATTGTAGTTGTTGAGCAGTACTCGAAGAATGTATGACGATAACTTCTATATATTGAAGTTTTTGAATTCAGGAGAAAATTATTTTAACGCACTCGATTTATACATTTTTGCGATTTAATGTAGTAGCTGCGATGAAGTTTTTTTTTGTCAACAATTAAGGCTATTAAGCTTGTCTCTATGTTATGTAGCTTGTCTAAAAGTATCTGGCATATAAATTATATTTCTATTTTTATAACTATTTTTGAAAGCAGTAAAGCTTTTTTTTTCGTTTTGGACAACTAATATTGTTGTGTACTATAAAAGCCGAGTTTTTTTTTTTTTTTTGATAAATTCTATTCCAGATAATTATTATAGAATAATATTATATATTTTTTTTTTGGAAAACATTCGATTTAAAATGTTCTATTTTGAAAATAAAAAGTTGCATGTGTCAATGTTTCAAGAAACTTTTATTTTTCGTTTTTGGAAAATTTGGAAAGCTAATACAATTTAATTGTTTTTTTAATTTTTTTTTTGTAGGTTATTTTATAAGCAAAATTATATTAATAATCTACAATTTAATATAATTATAGATATAGAACACATACTATACAGCATTAACGACATTTCAATAAAGCCCAAATACATATATTAACTTAATAATGTTGGACGATGCATGTTTATGTTTAAAAAAAATCAAAACACAGAAAACATGATAAATACTGACGGCTCAAAACAACATGATTAATTACTAATTCAGAATATTGAACATAAAATTTCAATGTGATTTGGAACTACTACTTTCGAAAACAAATATCTTGGATGCTTAAATAACGTTTTGACGTTGAATCTTATTTTTATAATACCACTATTGTGCAAAGAAATATTTACTGCATCGTGTTTTTTTAAACGAAGCCTTGCTTTTTTCGGAGACCAGTGTTCTTGTTGATTTGGAAAATACAACTTAAAAACTTGAAATGTTTTGAATTTTAAGAACTTTAAGAATTTTTATTCGAGGTAAGTCTTAATTTTATTTTAATGAACTTTTAGTATAATTTGCAAGTTTTTGTTTTTTAAGCAAAATTGTTCAGAATATCTTTAGTTAAGTTTTCGAAGTGAGTTTTGGAGTTGATTCCTCGGTTGGGTAATTTAAATGATTTTTAAATAAAATCATCTTATTGTTTTGCGTCAACAGTATTTAGTTAAAGTCTTATTATTAGAGTTTTTGTATCAACCAATTTATGTATAAAGCCAAAATCATTTCTTATATAAAATATGAAAGTTGGCAAAAGATTATGCTGCTATTTTGCGTTATATTGTATTAAATTGAATTGTATTGAATTTCTGCAGTTTAATAAAGAAACTTAACATAGATATGAAAAAAGACTGTATTAGAACGCAATTAGCAACTTTTGCTAATTGTTTTATAAAATTTATTTCAAAAATAAAGTTGCTGACGCAGTGGAAAAGCAACCGCAGTTTTATATAAGCTTTCATTAATTTGTGAAGTTATAAGAACAAGCACGTTTTTATTTTAAATTTCAATTAGGCATGTAATATGTTTAATACATTTTAAGCAATTGAAAACTAAGAGCTTTTTGAAACTAACATATAGCAACAACTCTTATTTCTTAGGTGTTTTTAACGGTGTATATGATATATTGTATGTTTTGATAAACTTTTTTGTTTCGCTTAATTTGCAAGCTTAGAATAATTCGCAATCGAGTGAATTTGAGTTCGGAAAAGAAATTCAATGGATCGTTTATTTTTTTTTTTTAAATTTTTGTATTTCGTTTGTTTTTCTTAATAATTAGACTTTTTTGATGTCAATGAAACTATACAAAAAATTAATATAATTTACTCAAATCAATTTCTATATTTTATAAAAAAATAAAAAAAAACTTTAATATTTAAAATGTATAGGTGTATGTAAAAAAAGTGTGTTTGTATATGTGTATGTTTTTTTGTGTGTTTTTTTTTTTAATTTTAATAATTTATGTAATTTTTACAAGACAGTGGTAAATATTAATATACTGATTTTTATTCCAATACAAAGGTTATGAGGGATGTGCAAAAATTACACATTATTCTAATTATTTTTTAATCATGATAAATCTAAGAGTATCACTAAATAGGAAACACTACACTATATCGTACAACTATTTATTTAAGAATTACTATTGATTTGATTTGATTTGTTTCTACAAAATGGTGAGGTTCATATTAAAGTACATAATCTCCATTTGCCAAAATGGACAAAAACCATTAAGAAGATTCAGCTTTTGCCCGGCATTGCTGGCCAACACACATCATAATTTAATAAAATATTAAAAATGTGGAAGGACTGCTAAATTGTGTTTACAAAGATGTAAGAAATCAATTAATTCGTCGCATAAGGATGGAATTTACCCTATCCGGCAAATAAATTCATTTGAAATTATACTGGGCAAAAGACTAACAGAGGTGTGCAAAAGTACACATCCAACTCTGATTGAATCATTTAGTTTTTTGTTTTTAAGTTTTTTTTTTCTCCTTTTTTAAACCATTTTTTTGTAGCCATTTTATTTTTCTGTTTTTGATTTATGCAAAACTATTTGCTCCGAGTTATTTTTGATTTCGTTCCTATTTTGTTTTTATGTTTTGTGTTTTGTGTTTATTTTAGTTTAATTTAATTTTAATTTTTTTTACGAGTACCTATTCTGAGTGTATTAATATATTCTGCTAATTTGATATCACTTGATTGATGTTTTAGTTGTGGGGAGTTAGATATATAAATTCCGAACTCACGTCCATCGTGTGTTTTTTTTTTTTTTTTGTTGAAAGAATCGGAACCAATAAGGTTCTAAGCGGGGTGGTATTTTAAAGCAAAAGCGTTTCTGCTTTAGTGTTTTCGTTACCCTAATTTTTTGTATTATTAAATAACTAACATCAAATAAGCATTTTTAACCTAGCTACATTAATATTGTCTTAAGACCTCTGCTGTTTGTATAATAAAGCGGTGTCTCCGAAGAAACAAAAAAGCTTCTTAGTCTGAAAATTTTAAGCTTTCATTGTGTAGGGAAGACTTATTTTCCACAGACTAAAGAAGTAAAGCAAACTAAAAAAATTGCAAACATTTTGAACTAAGAAAAGCTGTTGTTCTTAAAGGCATTATAATTATCTTAAAATAAACAAAATTAAACAACATTTAACTTAATCTACAGTAAACCTTAACATTTATACCCTCCTACCTAAAAAAAAAACAGAACAACCTTTTCATACTTTTCATATTTTTGAAAAAAAAAAATATATATGAACAGGTTGAAATTCTGTTTTGGTATCAATGTAGTAAAGCATATTTTACGCCATCATTTGGTTTTGTAAATTAAAAAATAAAAAAAAACGACGAGTCTCGTAGTATTCTATTTGGAATGCTATAGGCAAGTTTGCTCGTTTGCTTAGGGTTTTATAAGCATTCAAGAAACTGCAATGTGCTTACGTTTTTTATCAAAAGTTTATTGCATATCCAAGGAATTTTTTAAGCACAGCCGATTATAAAATGCATGTTTAGTTATATTTATTTTTGAATTCGTCGTCAAGTAGAATGGTATGGTTTTCGAAGGGGGTTTATTCCACAAAAAAAAATTGATTGATTTAAATTTTTGTAGTGATTTTTTGGTCGTTGACTGTGAAGTTTAAAAAATTCTACAAAAACATTTTTTTTTAGAAGAATCCTGTAAAAAAATATTACGAAACAAAATTATAAAATTAAAAATCAGAGTGAGTTTTGTTTGCATCAGCATCAAGCACTGCTAATTATTGAATAAGGTTGGTCTGACCCAACTTTCTCATTTCGCAGAACAACAAAATTTGAGATTTGTACATTTTACTTTCAAAATCATTGACATTGACACTATCACAATTTTAATAAGCTTCTATTGGAAATCATGGAAAAAAGATTTTGCAGCATATCATACTTTAAGACGAGCGCCGCAGTGTCAAATTCACATTTGACACATATTATTTTAAATTTGTGTGGAAAGCATCCTAGCTTCTCAAGATTTCATGCCTTGTAAGTTTCTGGCGTAACAAGGATCAAACGTTTTTGATTTAGGCTGATTTTTAATTCTCAAAGTTGAGTAAAATTTTGGGATCATTATTTACAATTTGTGATGTATTTGTTTTTATTCGATTTAAGTTAACGTTTTAATTTCGATTTGAGTATTGAATTAAAAAACTCTATATTTTCTTCTCTTCCTTAAGCTTTTTTCTGATGATGGTTTTCCAATTAGAGGTTTCATTTTGATATTAAATAACAAGAAGTTTTTGAAGAGATGTCAATGGATTTTTATTTCATTGCAATAAGGAAGATATGCCATGAACAATGGTTGACAAATTTGCATATTTCCACTGTACGTCCTCGAACATTTCTCGAATTCCAGGTCTTAAATCGATTGTGGAGTATTAGAATAGACCTCATCTTTCACATGGCTCCAATTAAGAACAGTTTAATCACAAGATCTAGATGGGCAATTGTGATCACCTCTTCAAGACATAACACGGGCAAGAAACTTTTATTTCAAAATTGCGATTGTTTCGTTGCTTGTGTGTCTCCAGAAATCGTATTGTTGAAAACAATAAACACTTTCACATCATTATCTTTCAATTTCTTTTGCGGTAGCGCAATTCATTCACCGTAACAGTTGTTTCATCCTCATTTTCGCATAAGTAGGGCCCAATTACACCGCCAGCCCAAACACAGAACTTGGTAGTGAAACGTTGAGGATGGATGAATTTTCATCTATCGTTCTTCGATTTTACGAGCTTAAATGTGGCTTCTGAACGTAGTCTCCAAAAATAAAAAGGCCCTTATTATTGAAGATCGCCTTTCGATAAAAATTCAGATTAGTTTGATACATTTTAAGGCCCTGATCAGCCAATATACGACTCTTGTGATAAGCTTGATATCTTGTATTAACTGAACTTTTTACGCCATAATATATCAGTCTTAATGCAAGATACTGGGCAATATCGTTTGTGGACTGCCTATTTCCAAAGTCGTTTGTGGACTGACTTTTTCCTGGGTTTTCACAATACTACAATAACAATATTCTCAGTTGTTCTT
Organism: Eupeodes latifasciatus; assembly: GCA_920104205.1. Taxonomy (NCBI): domain Eukaryota; kingdom Metazoa; phylum Arthropoda; class Insecta; order Diptera; family Syrphidae; genus Eupeodes; species Eupeodes latifasciatus. The sequence continues at coordinate 98,143,298 of OV049924.1, read as the reverse complement.
GAGCATCACTCATTTGTCTCAACAAATCAAATTTATTCACCAGTTATCTGCCAAGAAAGTTCTTCACGACACGACCCAAAAGTGCTTTAGTTTTGCGAGCTGTGAAACTGCAACATTTATGTTGTGAATTTGAAAAAAAATGAATGCGTTGTTGAAACATTTTTAATTTAAAATAATGTTAAGAATGAATGCTTTAAAAATATCGAGCTATTTAAAATCAAACAATCTTCTATCCACCCTTCTATTTTTGTGTCTCCATGAGCTTTAAAGTAGAACTTTTGTAAAGCTTAAAGTTTTAAGTATTGTTTTTTTTTTATATATAAAAAAATGGTTACAAAAATTAATATTTTTAATTGGGAAGTTGACGCACAATTTAGCAAATAAATAGAAATTTATACTTGCGTTTGAACTCTCTAGAAGTCAACATTCAAGTTGGTCAACTAAAGAGTTTGTATATGTCTATTAAAATGAAGTTTTATGAATTTCCCTTATTTTAATTGCGACATTAAAGGGAAGTGACATCAATGAAATATTTTGCTTTATTTTTAGACAGCAAAACAAAAAACTCACAATTTGTATAACAATGTTATAAGTACGTTTAAATAATCAAACTAATAACAAGAAAAGACACATATGTATTTATAAGGCTTATAATAAACTCAAATTTTGGACACCATTACTTATAATTATTATTATTTAAATAAAGGAGACTGTGTCATAAGTTAAAGATCATAAAACAACATAAATTAATAAACATTTTGGGGAAAAAAGCTTTAAATTCTTTTAAAAAATTGAAACAAGGATAGAAAAAGAAGCGAGGAAAAATTATTTCTTTCAAAAACCAACCAAATCACATAGATACAGGTATTTATTAAAAATTACAAAACAAAAATGTGAAATAAACCCACTTTTTTTAACCATTATCTACAGGACTTGAATATAAGGACATATACGTTAAGAGATCTTAAGGGAAGTTATATTTTCGTATTGATGTATACAAAATTACATGAATATTACATAACGAAAGGGATGTGTGATTTTTCTTCTTTTTTTTTTTTGTTGAAAGATATAAAAATATGGAAAATATAGAACCTTTTTTGGAATAGAAAGGTTTCGAAAGGTAATAAAGCGTTTTTATATATATATATAAGTTGGTACATATATTTCTAACATTTACCATAAACAACACACACGTAGAAGCATTTTTGTTTACATCAGTCAGTTTACATATAAATTACACATAAAACACACACATTTAACATTTACTAAGTGGGAAGTTACATAGGTACAGTTAAAAATTGTATATTTTTTACGTATAAAAACCGTTAGGGGAAAAGCTTTTTAATTAAATATAGGTATATATAGTACAATACAAGTTTTGATTATACAAGAATCAATATTAAGCTCAAACTATACATTTTAAGGTTATAGTTTTTGTTTAGAAAGCTTAGAAACAAAAATATTCGAAGCTATAAAGTAGTTGAGAGAAAGTGAAAAAGCTTTTCTTAAAATTTAATTTTTTATGTAAAAATATCAACTTTGTAAAAAATACATATTTAAGCTATATAGAAGCTTAAATAAAACATTTAACACATAATAAAGGGGACGTATATATGTTTTTTTTGTATATAAAACAACATATATAGAAGCACAACATTTACTTTATATAATTTTATTATGCATAAAGTTGTATGTATGTATATTTTTTTAATTAATCTTTTTTTTTTTGTAAAATTATATATAGTAGTTTTTTTGTTTATAGCAACACGAAAAACACGATTACAGAGAGAAGTTTTCAAGTTTGAAAATATAATCGGCTTTTACTTACCTAAGATGGATAAAATGACAACTACTACATCAAATAAATTCCATGGCTCAATAAAATAGTGATACCGTAAAGCGAATATTTTTAATAGACATTCGGCACTGAAAATAACTACGAATATCGCATTTAGATAATCTAGTACATTGTTATATGTTGTCGAAGCATCATAACGATCGAGTGTCATTGTAAACATATTTAAACCAATAAATAACATTATAATTATATCGAATTTTTTATCTGTGACTATTTCAAAGACTATTGCTTGTGGACGCCACTGTAAGAAAATTTTAAAGAAGAAAAAATTGTAAATTTTTAATTATATTTTTTTTGTAAATATAAATCGCAGTTTTTTTAGTTTTTTGTATGATTTAAGATAATGTATCTGTGCCAAAGGTTACTTTATATTATTTATATTGTTTATAAATATATGTAATATAAATATCATTGACCGAAACCGATTGTAAATTACTTTTTTCCAAACTACCCACCCTTTTAGAGGGTGATTGTGTATATTGATTTGAAAAATCTCAAAAAGAGATTTTTTAGTAAAATACATCATTATTACGTTTAATAATAAAAATGCGCGTTTTGGAAATTTGGTTCTTCTATTAAGCAAACCATCGATAGTACTAAGTGCTAAATATATCTAAGGATTGAAATTATTAAGTCGCGAGTCGGTTTTTTTTTTAAATATATATGTAGGTATATTGTTTAGGAAATAGGATACGACATTACGACACATTTCAAGAAAAACGGTTGGCACAGACTAATCAATCAGTATAATCAATAAAGCAATACTCTCTAAGCATTTGTTTTTTAATTATTTGTTTTCATCATTATTATTATTAGTGTATCTTAGCATATTTTTATATCAAAAATATGTTTGCTAATTTTTGCACTAATTTTAATAGATTTTTTTTTGTATTAAATTTTTTTTTTTTGTGTTTGGTTAAGCCTTACCCTCGGTCTAGGAATGGCTTTTAATGGTTTTTTGGAGCCCATCTTTTTCATAGCATTATAGTACTTTTTCTGATCTTCTGTCATGAACATTTCTAATGATCCACCTGCTTTTTTCTTTTGTTCATTGAAATTATCGATGATAACACCAATGAACAGATTCAATGTGAAAAATGATCCAAATATAATGAAGAACACAAAATATAAATACATGTAGATATTTGTTTCGCGTATTGGCTGCTTATCCACCTATAAAAATTTAAAGATTTCAAAGGTTGGGATGTTTTTTTTTTTTTTTTTTGGGGATTTTTAAGGGAGGATAGATGGGAAGAAAATAAATTTTATTAGTAGTGTTTCAATACATTTACATTTTAAATATGTTTATATTATTTTATTTAAATTTATAAATTCAACATGAAAAATATATAAAAATCTTAATGAATAATATGAATATTTTATTTTTTAGTTTATGGATTATTAAGTGATAAAAATTAGTCATTTCTGGTCTGCGTGAAAGAAGAGCATTTAAAAATCGATTCAAGAGCATTATAATAAATCTTTCTGATCAAATCAAACGTTGAGTGCAAATTTGTGCCTGTGGCGGCGGCGTTGATGAAGAATTAAATGATCATCAGTAAGAACGGGAGCAATAGTATTCCATTTCTGTATTGGGTTCGAAATTCTTTTGTACTAGATGTTATTTATTGAAGGTGTAACTGATATAAAAACAACAATTGTTTTGATGTGAAAAAGGCATTGAAAGATTGAAGATTAAACTCACTCTTTCCGAATCCAATTGTTAAGGGTATGAGCTTTTGAGACCAAACCCAAAACCCGGTTTTTACAAAATTATCGGTTTTGGCCGAGAACTTACATCGAAAACTCAAGTTTTCGGCACGAGTACGATAACTTTAGCGACAAGATATAATAACGATTTTTGGTAGAGAAGATTAATACAAGCATTTTTTACTATCTTAGGGGGATATATCTCCCTCGTTTAGGCGGGAGGGCCAATTTTATAAAAATTGACTTAAATTCTAAACAAAAGTATTTTAAAACAACGGCAACACTAATAGTTAAAAATTATACCTTTTTCAAAAGCAAGAATTCTACACAATAAATAAATAAAGTTGTTTCAATCAATAGTTTTTGAAAAAATTGACTTCAAAGTCAAAACTTTGAGTATTATTTTTCTCATAATTATAAATACCAATAAAGGAATAATTTATGTAGATAGCTGCTCTAATCAATGTTAAGCCACAAGTTTTCGTAAACTTCAAGTTTTATATAAAATCTGATAATGAACTAAACAAACAAACCTTTCAAGACATTCAGCACTCCATTAAATGTAAACAAAACAAATGATGGCTGCTGTTAAAAGAAATATTTAACTTGTAAATTATTGCATTTTGGTCGAGACGTTTTTTTTTTCTTCCGAAGTTCCATGATTTGCAAAAGAAAACGGCCGACATTTTGTTTTAATGTTAGATATTTGAGATAACGAAAAACAGTTTAAAAAAAACTATGGATTAAAACCTATTTTACTTGGTAAGAATTAGTTTTAATTTCACAAGTAATAATTGAAAGACTAAACTTTTACTTACAAATTTTGCATCAATACAAAATTTGATAGTCGGTGTTGCAAAAATTGAAAGGTTTTTGAAAACAAGAATATACTGAGAATATTTCTGATGTAGCCCGTATAGTAAACGAAGACCAAGGTTCTTTTTTTTTTTGTTTTGTTATAATTTAAAGGGACTCAAGAAACTAATTATACACTCAACATGTTTACATTTGAACGCAATGCGAGCGTTAGGAAAATAGGGAAAGATTTCAGAGATACCCGTGCACATCCGTGCACATGGGTCTAAATGTTTTGAATATCAAAATGGGAGGACAAAAAAGAATTGGGTAAAGCATTCCACATTCTCGATGTGCCGCTAAAAAAAGAATCTTTATATTCGACAGTACTTCCGAAATTGGGTTCAAGTGTTCAAGGTTCAAGCCCTTTTTTGGATTGTATCCAAGAGACGTAAGCTTGTTCTTGGAGTCCCTGCTCATATGTACATATATGCGAGTTATATTCAAGTTTTGGACAAATGAAGGCTTTGTAAATCAAAGAGAGATCAAAAAGGGATACAAACATTTCTTGCACCGTCGGAGAAATTCTAAGCACATAGCAGCATTTTTGGAAATGTGGAATAGTGATAATTCCATAAGAAGTTATCTGTGATACACATACCGAGTACTGACAGTTGATTAGTTTTCTGGATGCAAGTACCACTAATGGATAGCGGCATCAAGGGTGGGTTACTCTCGTCGATCTTTGAAATTAGGCTTTGAATAAAGCCTTTGGTCTTCAAAGTTCAGTTAATTTAAGAACTTCTTTGCTTGGTAGATCCTTGAAATGAATCTAAGTTTTCATCGATTAAAAATCATCTTTAATGCTATTCAAATATAAATATTATAATTGTAAAACAATACCAATGAGATCAAAATCAGCATGATTAGATTGGTTTAGAAGTTTGAAACTTGGACATTACTGATATAAGATTTTGATGATAAATTGGAGTTAGTTTCTTACCGTTAGAAAAGACATAATTGTTATTCAGCGTTTTCAGTTCTCAAATAATTTAATTATGGATAAATTTCATTTTTTTAAAGTACGAAAGTTAAAAGTATAAAATTTTACTTTTTTAATACAAAAAAGTTTGATCGCATGTTCAGTGAATTAGGCTTTCTAAGAACAAAGTCCAAAGAAAACATCGATATCGATGCTGATAATTTACAGAATATTCAAGTGACCATTTTTTTTTGTGAAATACAAGAAACTTAAAAAGCATTAATTTCGTTTTGAGGGAAAAAAAGAATATATCGTTTAAAAAGCAAACTATTGAAAATCAAACAATTATCTCGAGGAAAAGATTTCTTGTTCTGATCTCCGCTTTGAGATTTATGTACATATGTCGATGTATTATTTTAATTTAATTAACCCATAATATCCCCCAGCCCAGGGAGGCATAATTCAAACTTTTTTTGTTTTTGTGGATTTTTAATTTTGTTAATTATTCTCAAGACGATTTTTTCTTTCACTTAGACCTTAAGGACTTTTAATATTTATAGGTGCAAACATATTAATATAAAATAGATGAATGAAGAAAATCAGTTCCTAATATTATAAAAATGTGACCCATCACTTACAAATAATATAAACCAAAAATACTTTAAAAACAATAAGTGAACATTTTTATAGGTTACCTCTCTGGAGTCAATTGCATCGTTCATTATTTGTATCCAACCTTTGAAAGTTGCCACTTGAAAGAGGCATAAATACGCATTACCTACATGATCGAAATTCATCGCTGAATTCTCCCACGTATAGTTCTCATTTTCACATGCATTTCGATTTGGAATGATTTCATGACTAATTGTGGTATGGTTGTCATCCACACACTAGAAATAATAAAATATTAATATTTATTTGTAAAAAATTGAATTAAATTTATAGGCAGTTAAATGTAGCTTTTTAATTATTTATTTATTTTAATAAAAAAAAAACAAACATAATAAATTACCTTAAAATATTTTCCAGCAAAAAGCTGTACACCCATAATGGCAAAAATAAGCCAAAATATTAGACACACCAATAGCACATTGAAGATGGACGGTATAGCTTGAACCAGAGCATTTACGACGACCTATATTATGAAGATGCGTTGCACGAGGATGATGAAATTGTTGATTTTGGTGATGACGGGAAAGGGATAAAGATACGTATATATTATGACAAGGCTTATCTCATTTGGCAGTTAAGTTTTTCAATTCGTAATGATTTAATGAACAATATATTTAAAGCATTTTTTCTTCTTTTTTTTTGTTTTTAAATGAGTGAGGTCGAAAAAACAATAAGAAAAACATGCATTGCTTTTGATTTTGAGAAAAAGAAAACTTATCTAAAAATTAAACAATTGCATTAAAGTTAAATAAATAATTATAGTGGAGCAGCAACTTGGAAAGAACCACCGAACAATGCAGGGTATTAAAAAGGGACCTACAATTGTAAGTTATAAATGAATTGCATACTCTTGGAGAATTTGACAGTATCTCATATAGCTTAACACGGCTGTAGTAGAGTTGCTATTAGGCCGATTAGGCGTCTTGTTTTTTAGCTCAGAAAAGAGTCCTGAACAGAGTCCGAGCTTATCGAGCATGCTCTAAACATTCTCTGCACAAAGTTTGTGCTGACTTTTGAGCGCTCAGAATTGTGTTTGAAACTACTGAACACTACGCTGTCATTATTTGACATTTGTCAATTTACTTGTCATTTTTTTCTATAGGTACTGGAGAAAGATATAAAATTCAAAACTTAAATTAAAATAGAAAAACTAATTATAATCAAGCAAACATTCAATTTATTTTTTGAAGAGAAATAGGTCTGCTCAGTTATTTTATTCTGAGCTCGTAGAGTCCGCTCTGAACAAACTCTGAACACGTTCAGAACGATAAAAGAAACACAAATTTGAAGTTTTGAATGTTCAGAATGTTGAGGTTTTGATCTGAACTAAAAAAGAAAAACACCTGTTGTAGATGGTGTATGCAGAGGATTAATTAAACAAAGAAGATGTACACATGGAAGCAAGAATTAAGAAAACACAGCTGGTGGCGCTGCTGTAGTCAAGGAGCTGATATAGCAGATCAGATGTTTGTAGGGAACAAATATATCAAAAAAACTTCTGGTGGCGCTGTAGTCTAGTTTTTAATATACGGTAAAGAAAACTAAATTTCTGTCGAGATCCTCTAAAGGTCTTCTTATTTCTGTTATACTTTTTATCAAACAAAGAAGATTTATGCAGGGAAGAAAGAATGTCAAAACACAACTGGTGGCATTGCTGTAGTCGAGTTGTGTACAGGGAACAAATATGTCAAAAAACTACTGGTGGCGCTGTGGTCTACTTTTTTTAAATTTACATACAGAAAACTAAATTTCTGGCGAGATCCCTAACATGTCTCCATGTTTTTGTTATACTATTTATCTAAAAACCTTAGAATTAATCAAATATTTAAAAAATAATTTATTCATTACTGCGGGTTAGTGCCAACAAATTTACGGAACTGCCACGTGGAAGATCTGGGATTAAAGTTCAGTGTACAAATCTATATACATATGTAGCAACATATTTTTACAGTTTTCACCTCTTGTGAAGAATTAATTACTAATTTATTTTTCTTGTATTTTTTTCTGGGTAATTGTTCACTATCTTTTCAGATTGATCATGACAAAAATGTCCAAGAAAATTCGTAAATTTTAATTAGAAGGACATTTATTTCCAGGAAGATTCACAATAGCAGACAAAATTTGGATTTTCAAGGGAAAAATAATTCCCTTGCGTAGTTGATTCAAATTCAATTAGAATGAAAACCCAAAACTGTCAATTTCAAGGCTTGAATTTGGTATTTATTTAAAATTTAGCAAATTTCGATGGCTCTTTTTTTTTAAAGAAATAATTTCATTTTGCGTAAGTATATCGTTAATTTTTATTTTCTCAAAATCATCATTCAAACAAAGCATTCTAAATCGTGCGGAACTACGTCAAAAGGTTAGTGGCATAATTTATACCCAAAAAGCACATAATTCCACATTCACAAATCAATTCTATCGTCAATCCGCATGCAAAATCAACATAGGCATATAAATATTATGATAGGCATACAAAAAGCATTCATGATTAGAACAAAAATAAAAGCAAACAGAGTGAAACTTACGGAATATTGTAAAGTTAAAAAATTGTTAAAATAAAAGCCTGTAAAATTTCTAGATAAATTATTTTATTACATATTCTGTTTTGTTGTGTTGAAGCGAATTTTAGGAATATTCTATATATGCTTTCAGCTAAAAAAGCAAACAAAAATTATATTTGTTTATAAATGTTTACCTAATTATTAAAAATATTTTTTTTTCATGTTAATTATTTGAAATTGTTAGTTCTTGTTTTTTTTTTTTGTTTTTAATCTTTTAAGGGTTATTTATGGCATTGGTATTGTGTATTTGTTTAAGTTTTGTTTTGTAAATTTTCGTGTCATTATTTAATTAAAAAAAAATCGACTTAAGCGTAGTAACATCTCGTTAAATCATATTAAAGCAAATTGATTTATGTCTATTAACTTTTTCTTTTATAACAAAAAAATATGTATGAAAAGTTATGTTTTTTTTTTTAATTTTAATTTTTTTTTTGGTTTAGAATATTCAAATGGAAACGTGTATAAATGCATGTTCAAAAGTCAAATTCATTCGCAATAGTGTGTAATAAACAGTAATAAAATTAAAAGAAACTAAATATTAGAAAAATCATAAAAATTAAAACAATAATACAATAATTTAAATAAACAAAGATAGGAAATAGAAAATTTTGTAAATCATTTAAATAGTTCGATTTAAATTTTATGTCGCGTAGGTATAATGAATGCTATTAGACCTTTTAGGACTCGCAATGGTTAAGTTAAAAATAGGACTAAAGTATCATTACGAATTCTCAAGAAACAAATTGGAATACCTACAAATTTTTAGTCGATCTATTTTAGTTTGGCAATTGCTTAGAAGAATTTTACCTGGTTTAAGAGACAAAAAAGACTAAGCTAAAACTGGACCATAATTCTTTGAATTTTTATTTTAATCGGTTCATAAGCTATGTTTTTTGCTTTATTAAGTCTTTCCTCATCCAATTAAATATTTTCATAAACTTAATTTTTTAATGACGTTTACAAAAAAAAAATAAAGGTAAAATGTGAAAAGATTGAGTTTTTTTACATGCTCAATTTCTGTTTGACTTATTAATTTATTGCTGCATTTTTTATTCCACAGAGGAATTAAACTAAGTATCTTTTGCCAAAATTCAAAATTGAACATCATTAATACAAAATTATATACATTTCTAGATTCTCAAAATATAAATTTTGCATCAATATGTGTGTTTAGAAAATCTGATTGGGTCAAAGAAAATACTTTAGTCAATGATATTGAAAACCTATCAAACATTTTGATATGCGTTCGGAGCCGAAAATTATTTAATCTTATACGATTAAGAGGAATTATGTTTCAAACAACACTGTTCATCTGTAATCTTTCTTCGAGGTTTTTAAAACAAACTTCTCTGAATTGTGTGAAATTGTTAACAGAGCAATTTAAATGTAATAGTGTTGGAAATGTCAGATTTTTTAATTTGATTTTCGAGGGCAACGAAAAAAAGCGCGCAATGTAACGATCCTCTGGTTAGCTTGGTGGAGGAGAAACATGACATTTATCAAAATTACACTCATCAATAGGCTAAATATTTATAGTTTAAACTTGAAATTGAAAAAAAAACAATGTTCAATTACAGATGACAAGATCCGCACCTACATGAGGCGTACTTTTGCAGCTTTGAGATAAGGTACCAGTTATAGATACATATCCGGGAAAATATTTGAACGGTCATTTTACTGTTTTTCCTTCTGATGGATTGAAAAGATCACTTTCGTTTTTGAGAAAAAAGTGAAAAATTAATAAAAAAAAACGTTACACTGATTTTTGTTAAGTATAACAAATTTCTGTCAAAAATATGTTCGTTTTTTTGAAATGGAAGAGTTTATATTTCTAAGATCCCAGAAATGTTCCTCAGAAAACGTTTGTTTGCTAGATTTTTGTTGTCACAATTTGAAAATTTGCGAAGTTCAGCATAAGATCCTAACAGTTTATAACAATTGAAACAAAACATAGAAAATCATATTGGTTTCCACTTTTGATACACGAATAAGTATTGTTGATTCAACATAATCAAATTTAAAAAAAAAAACCAGAGCTCCAACGATTGATCTTGAAAATTTCTTCAAATGATCCAAGTTTTTATCAATCTTAAAAGATGATAATTATTTATTTATGTTTCAATAACAAAATTGACTAGCTGACTTAATTTTTCTCTAGAAGTATAGAGAGCAGAAAACATAATTTGTTTGTACCTGCATAAGATAATCACTGTTGCTGACAATCCAAAACAAAAGTTATATAAGATTGCTAAACTTTGTTCATACCATAATCATTAAACGAAAAAAAAATAATAAAATTAAACAAAACAAACTTAATTTTATTTAACTCATATATCAGCTGCAAACTTGCGGTGCCTGAAAGCATAAATGATTGATTAGATTGTGATTTTTGTTATGATATTTATGTCTATAAAATGTGTTTCTTAAAAACTAAAGTGTTTTTGTTTCTTTTACTATATGCTTTGCAGTATTTTCACTATTGTACAGTGTTTTTGCGCTCTTACTTTGTGACGACTATGTATTTTTCGTTTATATTCAACTAGGTATTTAAAAAACAACATTAGCTAAGATTATAATTATTATATTGAACTATCAAACTCTAATTTTTGATTTGTTTGTAACAAAGCTTAATTTAAAGAAATACAAATCAAATTTAAACTAAAAACAAAAAGATTAAAGAAATTTAAAACATAAGTATTAATAACTGCCAAATATTATAACATTAACGGTCGAAAGGAAGTGTTCTCTATAATATTGAAATCAAAATTTTATAAAATTAATGCATCTCATAAAAAGTAACATGATTATAATTATTTAAAAAATTGTTTTTTATTTTTTAATTTTAAATTTATTTTTCAAATGCAAAAAAGGACAACGAAATGTTTGATCTAAATTATTTAAATAAAATATCAGAAAAAAAATGTTCTAATTGATTTTGTTTTACTTAAGTTTAAAAAAAAATATTTAAAGTTTAATAAAAATTAATGCTTGAAATATACATCATTTTTTTAAAAAGTATTTTCTATTTTATTTAATAAAATTATGTTGATTTTGATATATGTATGAATGGAGGAAGTACGTACCCTCATGCCCTGCATTCGGGACATGGCACGTAGTGGTCTCAGTGCTCTTAACGTTCGCATAGTCTTGAAGGCTTGAATACCACCAGCTCCAACAAGTGAAGCAACGAAGTTGATAAGCGACACCTAGTTTTTTTTTTTATTCAATATACATTTGAAAATGGGTAGGTTTTGGTTTATGTTTTTATTTTGCGGAGAAATTCGTATCGAAGATTTTTTGGTAATAAAGAAATAAATTACATTGATAGAATAAAAGTTAGTTTGTTACGTGAGTGAAGATATTTGGTCGAATTAATAGTTTGTATTTTTTTTAATCAAATATATGTAAAAAGAAGAGAAAGGAAATATTGAGAGTTAACTTAAACAAAAAAAACATGTTTTCTTTTTATTAAAAAAAGATTGAGTGTTGTATAATATAATGTTGAGAAAATTAACTCAATTTTAAACTAATAAAAAAATAATTAAATGAAATAAGAACAAATGTTTTAAAAATTAAATTTATAAAAAAAAACCACTAAGTTGGTCATTAACGCTCTTTGTGTCGTACGTCGGTAGTTTTATTTTTACAATTTTTTAATTTTTAATTTGTTGAGGTAAAGTGCATTTTCCTAAAGAACCCTTCTCTATCGCTGTTCAAGTTCATATTTAGTAGATATTTAATTTATTTTGTTCTTACTTTTAACCAATGCCAAAAGATTTTCTTGTATTTTTATATATACATAAATGATATATTCATTTTTCTTGCTTCTGTAACACATTTCTCTTATCAAACTGACTTTTATGTTTAAGTTAAAAAAATGTTAAATATTTTTAAAGCGTACACTGAGGTTTTTGGCAAATAGCGTTAAGCATTACAAGATTACACATTTTTTATAAATACACATAAATAAAAAAAAATTACACGTAAAAAAATAGCTTTTTTACTTTATAAAATATATATACATATATATTTAAAAAGTTTATACATAAATATGTATTTTTAACTCGAAGACATTCTTTTATACCTATACCAATATACCTATGTTAAGCTCATATTATGTGTGAAGTTCTTAAGAGATATTTATAGTTTGTTAGAAGGAAATAAAGAACTTTTAGTATCATTCATTCCTAATCAAGTTGTGATAAATCTTTTTTTTTTAATACATTTTTTCGACATTTAAGAGCACAGTTTTAAAGGCTTCGAGGAGTATTGTCTTATATACAAAACCATTTTTGAACTGTGCTACTTTCATATTTACAATAAAAAATACCTAACCATCGATTAACCCTAAACTGCCTGCTGTATTTTTCAAAATATTTGGAAACTCTTTTGCGTTTTTAAAAACCCATTAAATTTTAGGCGACTTTTCTTAGTTGTGTCTTTTGTTAGAGATGAAGGGTTTATTTAATTTAATCGAACAAAATAGGCCTGTTTTAAATTTTAAAAGCCGAATTGTTTTTAACTGAATTTGAAGACAAATCGTTGTTTTTAAAGGGATTTTGAAGGAAACACACAAATTTGTCCCAAAATATAGTTTTTCGATAATCTGCGATTTTTTGTATGCCTTTATTATGTCAGAAACATTGTGAGTATTAGGAAAGGGAGATAACGTTTTAAAGGGAGATTTAAGTGGAGATTGGTTTTGAATTCTTGAATATTGCAATAATTAGGAAAGACAGAGTGTAAAACGTAAACAATCGCTTGGTACGGCTAAAGAACAAATCTCCGTACTTTACGGAGCACTCAATCAATTTGAGTACTCTATGTTCAATATTTTGTGCAAGAGACTTAAGTAAGTTGCAGGAGCACCAGCCCAGAGATGGAAATTATACTCAACCTTTGGACATAAATATATAAGTCTTACAGATAATAGCTAGATCAGAGGGCGATACAAACTTCTTGCATCTTAGGAAACCCAAACATCTAGCGGCATTTTTGACGACATCCCGCATATAAACCTTACACAAGAGGCGACCGAGAATTTCGAGGTTTTCAGTCTCCTTGATCCAAGTGCCATTCATGGATAGTGATAGTTGCAAAGGTGATAAATAATTATGTTTTGACGATAACAGGTAGCTGGCTAGGTCATAATTTAATTAGCTTATCATACATTGCCATTGAAGATCCATTTCCGAAGACCAAGGTTGTGAATTTATAAACATAAATGAAAAGCTAAGCGTACTATCGTCAGTAAAGCAGGTAAGTGAATTAGAAGTTTAAGACAGCGATCATTAAAAAATGAGAAAGAATGTTGGAGACAGAACAGACCCCTGGGCACACCAGTATGTACTTTGTTTTTCTCAGACTTGAACCCACCGAATTTAACAGGAAAGCAATTTCTAATAAAACGAAGGGGGGATTTGTCAAAACCGAATGCATTTTAGATAAGATTCTAAACTCTATCAAATACTTTTAAAATATTAAGTGCAACAATCTAACTTGCTCCAAAATGATGTAAAGATTCGTCTACTGTTCTGTGAGATAAACCAGGAGACCCAGAGACTGCTACGAAAGGCGTATAACCGGTCATTAAGAAGCTTTGTATCTTCAATATATTTCTTAAGCTGCTTCTTGATCAGCGTTTGGATGACTTTGGAGGGGAAATAGAATTCAGCTTTTTGGGTATTGAATGGACAAATGACGTTTTTCATTCACTCGGTGCGATACCTGAAGAGTAAGTTAGATGAAAAAACTTACGCAGTATTGGTGCTATCATTTGTCAAATGTAAAAAATATAAAGTTCCATTGATTATAGATCATTTTCTAAATTGAGTATATTTGGGTTTGTAGTCTAAAACATAGACTAGTATGAGTCCATATGATTTTAAGTAAGCTTTAACCGTCAACTGTCGGGCCATTAGTTTATGACAGTGAAGAAATTATTGTTAGTAAAGGAATTTCATGTGTCAATACTGTTGAAGCTAAGTTTTGACTTGATTATTCCGACTCTGCATTAGGAAAAGCTGTTACCCATACAAATTTTCACGAAATATCGTGAATCAAAATTTGCGCATATCCTGAGATGATGATTCTAAGCTGTGCTTAGAGCTCTATTGGAAAAAAACCCTATTATTTTGCGTAGATATGTGAGGATGGATAAAACATGGCTCCACAATTTCTCACCGGATCGACATTCAGGCAAGTGGACTGCGAGTTATGAAGCGATGAAAGACGAAACATGCGGTTGGCAAAGTGATGGCATTTATATTTAGAAACGTACAATGCATCGTATAATTTTAATCGACTAAAATGTTGCTCTCGAGGACAACTATATCGAAAAAAAACAAAGTTTGTGAAAAATATTCTTTTCTATTTTAGCCCCTAAACTTGTCACTCCAACTGTTAGTTTACATGCGTTTAACATGCAATAAACTGTGCAAAGCACAGGAACCTGAAAAGTTTTAACAGTCGTATTTGTAACGTTGACAACAGGCGTTTACGCTTAGTGTTTTTAAGGTTGTTTTAAGTCTACATAAAGGTTTTATATCAGAAATATACTGTCTGACTATTTACTCGTTGAGAGGTGTTTTTTTTCGAATTATTATATGTAAATATAATTGTGTTTAAAAAAAAATATTATAGAAATATCAAATCGGGTTGAATCAAAAACGAATTGCTAGTATTCCAACATTGTATGATTCAACAACAGACAAATACTTTATCAGATGTTAAGAACATTATTCATGTAGTTATCGTTTCTATTTATAACAATGTCCGAGTTCAATCCAAGTTTTGAAGAATTTAATTCAGTTTAAAACATTAAATGGATTCTGTTAGATTAAGTTAGCAAAGATCAAAAATCAAAATTTTGACGAAAAGTTAATTCTAAACCGTTTATAAGTTTGCATTGAACTCAGCCATATCGCAATCTATTATGTAATTCTAAAAATATTTACAGTTCTAAATTTTGTTGCACAATGATTTTAGATTTGTTTCGGTTGATATGAAGGAAAAAAAAACAACGACACCTTATTTGGAATTTGTCTATTGTTGAAACATATTTTCTTCTAGGTCGGCTTGTCTAATTGCTTGAGGCCTTGAACTTTGCTGCAATACTTATCAGGAAGGTAGGTAGTTGTGTTGATGTATACTCTTGTTTTGTATAATTGCTGTTGTATGTTCATAAAAAAAATAATAAAATTTATTTTTTTTTAAATAAATATTTATCAGGAAAAAATCTTCTCCAAGACCAAGCGGTTATGAGAGAACGCAATGAACTCATTTTTATAAGTAAAACACTGCCACCACTGCGCAGGAGTTTTCACTACGGTGGATTTTTTATCTGTTGAATCTTGAACGAGAAGAATTATAATCTTTAATCTTGAAAAACTAGAGAGCATATTTTACAAAATGGTCTGTTGTTTGTACTATAACAATTTTTTTTTTAAATGAATGATTTCTAGGAGTTTTATTTTGTACACTAAAAGTTCAACTAACAGGGACTCAAGGGAATGTATTTTAATTGTTAAAGTTTCAACGAACTAGCTTCGTTTAATGGGGGCGGGGGTTGAGGGTAGGAAACACGCTAACACACTAAATATGAGCTTTCTAACTAAACTAAAATATGGGTAACTTAACCTAGATCTAAAATTTCTAAAAATGTTATATATAAGCTTTTGAGAAGAGTGTTGTTAGTTTGTATATTTGTTGTATCACGCCTAAAATATCTACAAGCTATTCTAAGTTTTTACCTTAATTTTATTTAAGAAGGAAATTTAAGTTTATTGTTGTATTTGAAGAGATGTTTATAGTTATATATATGTATTTATACTGTTTTTAATAAAGAGGTAAATTAAATATAGTTTTTAAGTAAAATATACAATAACATTTATAATTTCATTTTTTAAATATATTTTTTTTTAACGGGTTACACACAAAAAAATCATACACGTAGTATAAGGTTGTAAGGTATATAATATTTTGAATTAAGGAAATTATTATTATTTTTAGTATTTATTACTTTTTTTATCATAAATGCATTCCTTATTATGAGCAGCAGGCTTTGTATGTTATTCACACCTTATTTTGTTTTATTTTTAATTTAAGTTGAAATTAATTGCAGTTTATTTAAATAAAAATAATACATGCGACGTTTTATATTTCCATATCTAAGTTCTTAAGAAAAAAGTTCTAAAATGGAAAACAACAACAGATCAGCTTGCATTTTTATAGACTGATGAATACCAATAGAAAACATCTTCAAAGACATTTACTATTATATAATTAACCCGCGTTTTTAGTTCATGCTTTGGAAATACGTCGTGATAATTGTTGTTTTATTTTTCGAATTAATTGTCTATCTAAATCTAAATAAAATGTCTTGTATGCATTTAATAAAAGTGCTAATTCGTTTCTTCTGAATATGCATGCTTAACTTCTTTTTGACTTAAGCTAAGTACATCAGATTGTCAGAACTTACAATATTTTCATATATTACCAGACAAATTACGCAAATGTCTGGCAGTTGTTTCAACTTCAATTTTTGTGAAATAATTTTTGACAGAAATGTCATCGTCATTGTCGACGACGTTTGAAAATTGTATTTGTGTCTGTATAAAACATCTGAAAATTGCTGACAATGGGCAGGTTAAGACAACATAAGGGACTTGATTTGCAGTGAACTACGTTCTTTGAACATAAATTTGGACCATGGCCAAGGTAAGTTTTTCAAGTGTCATAAACTTCAAACTCTGAATTTTACTTCACTAACCTCAACCTTCAGTTGACCATGCAAAAACTACCAAAAAACATAATTGTCTGTAAAACACTCCTCAGGCAAGCTGCAATTCCATCTCGACTTGTATTTTGTATTTAAAAAAAAATATTACTTATTCCTTTTCCAATTTGACAAGGAACATTTCTACATAAAGCATCAAATCGAATTCCAGAAAATAAATAAAATTACAGAGCAATAAAGCTCAGCTTTCAGTTGAACGAAAACTTATGATTAGTTGTCATTTTGACACAAGTGGAATTGACTTGATAGTTAGGGAGATTTTTTTTGACTAACGTTCCAGTCAACTTTTCAATAAAGTTGCCTCAATTGGAAGTCAATTATTTGGCAGTTGGCCAATCAGATTTTAGAAACTAGACTTACTTTCAAGTCCCTTATGCCGCATGAACCTGCTAATATTTCAATACGTATATAATAACTCTTTTGTGCTGATGGAAAACCAATTCAGCAAAAGATCTGACAATGAAAATGTATGACTTAAGCAATTAACTTTCTAACTAAATGAACACGCATTTTTCCATTGAAAAGTTAAGAGATTTTCAAAAAGAGGTTACATTTTGAACAACCCGCTAATTGCAGCTGTCACTTTTTCAATCGTTATCTATTGACATTTGACAAGTAAAAGTTACGCCGTTACTTTAAATGATAGAGTTGGATAGCTTAATTAATATACTGTGGCAAGCAACTTCTTTATCGTCTTTAAACATTATTTCAACTAATTTTTTTTTTCGAAAAATAAATAATAAATTTGAAATGAATTTTTATGTGTCTACAAATTCAACTATATCAGCTGTTCTGATGTCAGGAGTCACATATACCAGAAATTCTTGGATACTTTTGGAATTATTTTTTGGTAGCCCAGCTGTTCTGAATCAGCTATTCTTTTATACGTAAAGCACTAGTAAAAAGGTATCTGATAAAGCACTTATAAAAAGGTATCTGGATATCCTAAATTCATTAGAAAAATTTAGCAGTGACAGTTCGGAAAACTTAAACTTTTTAGAGTCGTGAAGCCATTTTGCTGATATTGTTTACCTTCTTATTTACAATTATATTAACATACATTATTGTCTTATTTTACAGTATTTTAAGCTCTGACAATCGTCTGTACACTCTAGCAGTTGCTGTTGAATTCAATATGAAACTTGGGTAATATTCGTGGTAATAGCCACAAAGTTTCAAAAATTCAGCTCCATTGATGTTTGAACAAAAATACAAAAATACTGAAAGATTTCAAGGCGTTACACAATGAAACCTAAGCCAAAGAGCAAGGAAAATATCTTTCAGAAATTGACACGCGTAAACTTCGTTTGAACCTACAATTTTTCAACTCTGACCTTAGTTTCTTATTTTCTTCCATAAAATTTTTGTTTGTAAATATATTTATAATTTTGTTTGTGCAAAAGTTGATCACCACTATTATTTTTATTACAAAAGTGTAAAATAAATCTTATAGAAATATTTTTTAATTCATTGGAGTTATTATTTAGGAAACATTATTATTTTTTATTTTGAATTTCGAAAGAAACAAAAGCGTGTGTACCATGCTTTACACACGGTTTAGAATTTCGTGCGAGGTTATTTTTTAAAATTTCGAATTCAAAAATTAATAATCGTAACATTACTTTATAATTAAACTTAAAACTACAAACGATATATGTATTTATTGTATACCTTGTTCCGAGTCTCGTATGCGGTCAAATGAAAGCTTAAAAGTTTATAAAAATAGAACGAATTCTACGATATTGTAAAATTTGATTTTCTTTCATGTTTTCCTTAAGAGACTTATATTTTTGTAAGTTTGGTCATCAAAACATACAAAAGAACAAATTTTAAATACGATAGGTATGTTTCAGAAACGGTAAGGTCCATTAACATTTTTATATTTCCATTTAATATCCACTCAAGCTTACAGTAAGTGTCATTTAAGTAATTAACGTGAGTTTTAAGTAAGAAAATGAAAGAAAAAACCTTGGAAACACCTCGCTTTCTACAAATCTAAGCCGCAGTTCTGTAAATTGACCGCATATGAAACCTTTTTTGGAATGCAAGTTGATTTTTGTATATTACCTTAAAGTATTTGAACTTAGTCAATCTATAGTCATGTATATTATTCTTACCAACAAATAAACGGAAATTTAAAAAAAAAAAACCATTTAAACATTTAAAAGATATGCTTGTATATACATAATATATATATATTATATTTTAATCAAATTAGTTTACGATCAAGTTATGTAGTATATATATGAAGCTAACAACATTGCATTATTCACACTATCAAGTTACCGCGTTTAAAGAAGAACAGAAGTAAATGGTTGTCATATATATATACATATATATGTATAAATATATATATATATAAATAAGATACACACTTTAATTGATATATGCACAGCTTTTACATTATAGATTATTATGTATATTTATATAATTATATATAAAAGAATACATTATATAGAAAACACATTTATATATTCGTAAGGAAAAAAATATATAGACACTTTGCTGCATAACGGTACGGTTTTACGACTAAATATACATGTTTAACTTTTTTTCTGATATTCATATATGTACATACATATATATGTAAATACGATTGAAGATAATACATAAACAATATATTAGTATACATATACATATATATTTATATATGAAAGGCAAAAAAGAAGTAAACATTTTGTTGCAAGAAATACACATTTCAGTTTTTCTTTATTAATTTGTTAGTTATAGTTTTTATTGTACATAAATGCACTTTGCAAAAAGGACACGTTGCTGTATTTTTGCAGTAAAAAATCTATCTTTACTTACTTTCATACCCTCCCATCGAGATACAGCTCGAAGTGGTCTTAGAGCTCTTAATGTTCTCATAGAACGGAAGGCTGGCACGTCATCAGCGCCGGACCATACAGCGGCCAAATTTATAAGCGACAACTATTGTGATTGATTTTGTATTTCAAAAATTAAATTAATTTTTTGTTTTTTCGCGTTTATTTTGTTCGTTTATAACGATTTCCGATAAATTTTGTTTTCATTTTCATTTTTGATTTTGATTTTGAATTTTGTTGAAGTTTGCGTTAATTTTTTTGTTTTGTTTACATAAAATAAATAAAACATATTATAAATGTTGGTTATAAGAACGTTGTTGATGTTTTCTTAAAAATCAAATGTAGGTTAATGTTTTGTTTTTTTTTTTTTTTCTATTTAAAATTATGAAAACTGAACTAACATAAACTATATTCACATACAAAACCAAACAAAATATAAATTAATATAACAAAACAAACGCAATCATAATTATAATAATAATAATTTGTAAATATTAAATTAAAAAATGTGATTGTATAATAAATATTTCTCTCCTTAAATAATTATTATTTGTATATTTTGTTTTTTTTTTTTTTTTCAAAAAAATACACAAGTTTTAAGTTTTATAAAGAAATGATAGATATTTTGTTAATTCTGTTTTTTTTGTTGTTAATAAATTTAAATATAATATCAAACTATTTTAATTATAAAATAAACTTTATGATTTGAACTTACCATTACAATGATAAAATCAAGCCAACACCATGCATTTGTGAAATAGACCTTAAAACCCAAAGCCAACCATTTGATTAACATTTCTAAGAAAAATATAACTGTAAATATTCTGTCCATATAATACAGAATATCCTGAAGTATTGGTCGTTGGGGAAGGTGAACATCTTCTAAAGCCTATAAAAAAATTCAATATAGTGTAATTTTAGTTAGGTATTCTAAAAAAAAGTATCAAAATAAAATAATTCTTACCAAAGCTAAACTACTAAGTAAAATCATAGTGATAACAGCTGTTTCAAAATATTTGTTTTCGATTAATTGAAAAGTTTTCAGTCGCAAATTGCCCCATCCTTGCCAGAATGGCGAATCATCGTCCCCGGCCAAGATTGGAAACTTAACGTAATACGAATCCGGACAGCAGTCGGCCGGATACTCATCTAAAATATCTTCTTCGTTAGCTTGAATAATGATATCACCATCGAGGGGGCCCTCTTCTCCTTCGCCTTCCTCGTCAAGCTCCTCATCAAGTCCAAGATCTTCTTTGCTGGCGTCCCTCTTCTCTTCGCCTTCCATGGTTTCGGCGCTACCTTTATGACTTTCGTCTTTAAATGGTCGATTCTTATGGCTACCATATGAGTTAATGCTGGCAGTGTCGTCGTCCTGTAAGGACAAACCTCTATGGTTTAGCTCGTGTTCCAGTCTATTGTCTTGGTGGTTAATTGAATTGCCAATCATCTGCGAGGTATATATTATACATAGGTTGGTTTGGAATTGGATATTTTTTTTTGTTTTGTTTTTGGTTTTTGTTTTTGTTTTGTTTGTTTCGATTTATTTAGAAAAATTTTAAAAATTAAGAAAATCACTAACAAACAAATTTTCCTTTACTCTTCGAGAAAAAACATTTTTTAACTAACAGATTGAAATTATAATATTTTATAGTTTAAGAAAGAGTAAGCCAAGAAGCCTGAATTTTATATGCGTATTGATGCTTACTCTTACTTTTTAACTATAATGTTGATGTTTTAAAATAAAATCTTACCGTTGAATTATTTAGATATTTCGATTTCTTTGATTTGTTGTTCTTCAAATCACCGTGTATCGTAAATTCCATACCATCGCCAATGGCCACTTCAAGTTGATTTTGTTCCTTGATACCCTTTTTGATTAATCCATCGGCAAGTAATTCATCGGCGCCTAATTCGAGCTCATTATCACCATGTTCTGCAGAAATACAACGACAAACTCCCATGCCTAACGTATCCGTTTCGTTTTTGTTTCATGTTTTTTTTTTTTTTATTATTTTTAACATTATTTTTGAAAGGTGCATTGAATGATATTTCGAAATAATGCCAAGCGTAGGATATTTATAATGATCGTTAGCATAAGATAGCGTTGGTGGCCAATTTTTTGTATTTTTTTATTTTTAAATGTATTTTTATTTTATTTTTATATTTTTATATTTTTGCGAAACGTAACGGTCGATAGTTTTGATTTTATTTTATGGATGCATTTATGAAGATAATAAGAAAGAAAGAAAACAAAGTAGGAACCGAATTCCATTTAAAAAAAGCTTCCAAATCGTTTGAATCAACACCAATTTAGCTATAGCTATTATAACGTTACAAGTCACAACACATATTGCATAAAACCAACGAAATATATAAAAACAAAAAACATTTAACAAAAATAAGTCTCAAGAAGTGTGCAAAAATGGTTGTTTTGAAAGGAATTTTATTCCATAATAACTAGAAATATTTTTAATAGAACAGGTGAAAACTGTTTAGACCATATCGTATATAAAATAATGCATTTGGGCAAAGATGGCGCTGGTAAAACCATCGGAAAGTTATAACCTAGTTTTTGTTTTCCAATAAGAGGTTTCGATCTAAATAGTAAGCTTTTGGACTATTAAAATGGTATCAAAGTACTTTTAGGTCGTCTTCTTCGTTCAGCACCTTTTTAATTGGCAATATTCAGACTGGTTGAAAAATGTGCAGTATTGGGACAAGTTCATAATGTGAAGAATCAAAACCGTGTGCGTTGACCAAGTTTTGTCTTAACCTGAGAGGATAAGAGTTCTTTTAAAAACATATCGCACTCTTATTTTATAAATAGTTTGTATTCCTTTTTCAACATTTCAATTTCCTTTTATTTAAAAAACAAAAATTTGTATTTCCAAATTTTTTTAAATTGATAGCTTATAATTTTCGCCTTACAAGATACATTTTCCTATGAAAAGTTAAAAGTACCTAAATATGTTATTTAGTTATTTAAAAGATAAACTTTTGAATTGTTTTGCCAGGCATATCTTTAAGTCGGCTACATACTATTTTTTAGCTAACCATTGTAAAAGAAAAAAGAAAGAAAGAGGTGACAATATTTTTGCTGTAGCCTGTAGTATTGACAAAAACTAAGTCTTTGGAATAAGGCATTCTACAAAGACGTTACGTGTATTTTGCATAAAGATTTAGGTCTTTAGCGTTTTAAAGTCCGGTTAAAACAAAAACTCATGCAGTACGTTCACAAAAAATGTCGTATGATTAATAATGTTGATATGTTCAGAATTTGAAGATATTGAGGTGGACGACGTTTATTGTATACCACACAACCCACAAAATAATCGCAACTTTTCATTCCGTGTTATTTCTTGAAGAGGTGATCAAAATTGGCATTTAACACCTTTAAATTTTCTTTTTTTTTTGGGCTATGTGAAAGAAAAATAAGATCTATGCCAGTGAATTGAAGATTCGACAAAATGTGCGAATAAGGCAAAATTTCATACAACCCGTATCGTGCTGGAACAGTATCTGTATTAACTGTATTAAAAGATTTCAACAAATTATTACTCTTCTATGAATAGAGTTCTCAAACGTAGATCAAGGGAAATAAGGACAAAAAGCTTTACCGGGACAGGCAAAGGTTGAAAATATAAATTGTTTGTTTTCTATTTTTACGTACATCCGATGCTAAATTATTTGACGTAAGGCTGGTCACACAGAGTCAATGAATTTAAGACGCTACTATCAAAACAAATGACCAAATATTCAAATAACGGCAGATCTTGGAAAAAAACTATGACTTCAAATCGATACCCACCATCTCTTTATCGATTTTAAAGCCTCGTATGACAGCATCTATAGGGAGAGCTCTACAAAGCAATCAAAATCGTTCTGGAAAGAATTGTGCAAAACTCAACCGTCAACACTAGAGGCACAATCTTGAAAAGGTCCATCCAATTACTCGGATACGCCGATGATATTGACATAATTAGATGATCAAAGCGTGATGTCAGTGGAGCGGAGAAGATGGGTTTAGTGGTCAATGAGGGCAAGACCAAGTATATGCTGTCATAAAAAACGGACATTGGACAAAACGTAACCATTGACAGCTATAACTTTGAGGTAGTTGAGGACTTTGTCCACCTAGCCACTGTAAACTCAGACAACGACACCAGCGCTGAAATCAAACGAAGAATAACTCTTGCAAATCGCTGCTTCTTTGGACTTAGAAGGCAATTGAGTAGTGAAGTCCTCTCTCTAGCATCTAAAATCACCATCTATAAGACACTCATCATTCCTGTTCTCTTTAATGGCGCTGAGCCCTGGACCCTGTCAAATAAAGATGAGTTCGTCTTAGGATGTTTTGAGAGACAAATTCTTCGGTTGATTTCAGGTCCCATCTGCATAGATGGAGAGTGGAGGAAAAGATACAACTGTACGGATTGTAAAGCCACACTGACCTGGTTAACAGAATTAAAGTCCAACGTCTTTGATGACTGGGTCATGTAGAGCGAATGGACATAAACGCTCCAGGCCGGAAGGTCTTCGAATCCAATTACGAGGAACGGCGCAGTAGAGGAAGACCGCGACTCAGGTGGCGCACACAGGTGGGAGAAGACCTCAACCAACTTGGCTTGCGAAACTGGAGACAGCTAGCTAGGGACCGAGCTGGCTGGAGACGGATATTGGTTGAGGCCCAGGTCAGCCCCGGACTGTGACGCCAACTTAAGTAAAAAAGTAAGTAAGACGCATATTGGTTAGGCCCAAGTCAGCCCCGGACTGTGACGCCACCTTAAGTAAAAAAGTAAGTAAGTAATATCAAAACAAATAAAAATTTGTCTGTCTTATTTCCTAAAGCTTAAATTAATACGATATTTAGCAGTTGTTCTACACTCAAGTTATTAGTATTTAACGAAAGGGATAACAAAAGGCCGTTACACCAAATCAAAAACCTTAAATGCAATGTTTTGACTTAAGACCTTTTAACATAATGCCAAAGAATTATCAACTTGAAGGGAAAACAAAACCAAGCAACTTTTCGAAGGTGTATCTATCCTTTTCTATTTTGCACACTCCAGATTTGTTTAAACTTATGTAGGTATATTAAAATAAATTAAAAGAATTAATTAAAAACATAAAGAATTGGCCTTAAAGTTATGAAAACTGTTTGTTTCTGTTTTTTTTTTTTTAAGGAGTTTTGATGAGAATAGAATTAATGAAGTATATGTATGCATGAAAGTTTGTGCTTATGATTTTATGTGTGAATACGAACAAAAAACCAAAATTTGTAATTAAATTTTAGTTATAATGTTATACTTCAAATGAAATGATGAAATACACAATTATATAAAAAGGTAATTTTTAGTCATAGTTCAAAAACAAATAAAAAAAAAGAAGTGATTTTACAAATTTTACAAGAACAAAACTAATTAAATATACAAAATTAGTATAAAATTACAACTTTTACGGATCAAAATTATTCATTTAACAAAAAATTAAAAAAAAAAACTTATTTACAATTTAATTAAAAAGAATAATAAAAAAAACTTTAAAAAGTGAACAAAACTATAATACAATATCATAACACTAAGAAGGGTCAAATCCACTGTTTTACTTTCATATTATATAAATATGTATTCAACTTTTCATTTTATTTTAACTGATTTTTTTTTTTAAATTTATTATGTATACTAATCCAAAAAATGTATTATTTATACACATTATCTAAAAGCAACTAAAATATAACAACTTAATTTAATATAAATAATTAAAACATAATTTAAAAAAATTTAAATTGGTACATAATCGTTTGAAATAGCTTTCGGCAGTTACAATTCAATGGGTTGATCAGAAACCTAAGATAATCATTGAATTCGATAATGATTCCAAACATAATAAGTCCTGTTGTTTGTTGCTTTGGGTTTCTATTTATTTGCAATGGGTAATTTGTCACCTAAGTTTTCATTTTTAAACGTTTAAGCAGCTATCTTTGTTTCAAGATTAAAAGATTTTGATATATCGATCAGATAAATTTTTGTTTTACATTTTGAAACATGTTAGCGCTTTATTTTCAGCAAAAGATAAATCAATTATTTTTTCAAACAGAAACAAAGAATTTGAAGCTACATTTATTTCGTAAATAAATTTTAAAAATTTAAACAATGAAATTAAATTTTTGCTGAACAGCTGGTTGCGAAATGCCAACAAAATTTCATTTTGTTTTACTGATGGCGTTCCAAATTTGTCTGTTCCTATAGTATAAGGGGCCAGTTATAGCTATCATTGAAATCGATCCGAAAAAATGTTTAAATCGATATTTGCGGTGTTGCCCTTTGATTAGAAATGAAAATTATAAACGGAAATCACACAAAGATTTTTTTTTAGTAATAAAAAGTGTAATTGTGCATTTGTTTCAATGACAGAAATTTTTAATGATAGCTATAAACGACCTGTTGTAGTACCCGTAGTGTGATGGTTAGTGCGTTGGACTGTCATGCAAGGGGTCTTGGGTTCAATCTCTGCCTGTGCCACCTAACTTTTTTCACGGGTACTGCCTCTTGCGAGGAATTGACAAATTCTCCAAGAGTAATTCTTGTCATGAAAAGTGCTTTCTCAAAGTAGCCGTTCGGATTCGGCATATAAATTGTAAGTCCCTTCCATCTCTGACAACATTACTCGCACTCAGGGATGGTTGAGAGTTGTAAGTCACTAGGCCCTGGTTCTCCATGGACTGTTGCGTCACCTAATTTATTTATTTTTATTTATAAGCGACCTGTCAAAAAAATTCCAATGTTTGTTTTCAATGATGAAAACCAATGACAGCTATATTTTATAATTCGAAACAAAATTGTTCCACTAAAAGCGTTCCATATTCTTTGTATTTCCATCTGTCAGTTTTCCTTTTAAAGATAAATGATCAATTCTAACCTCAAATGCTCGATTCGATTCAGGAAATGTTTTGGCCAATAATAGACATTTTAATTGAAAGCTATAACCAACCTGTCAAAATTTGAATCATTGGCTTTAATGCTGAAAACCAATAGGAGCTATAACTGGCTCCATCATACCAATAATTTAATGGCGTACATTTGCTGATTGCCAAAAACGCTTATCAATACAAAATTTCAGATCCCTACATTTTTAAATTTTTGCTAATGGATTTTCCTTAAAAATGTAACTGGTCCCTTAGTGTACTTATTTCCTTCTAAACTGAGAGAAATTGCATGAAAATAAGTGAAGATTTGCTGCAGTTGATTTAAAATGTCAAAATTAATGAGGTTCAGTAAATATGAAGTGGTGCCAAAAGTTTATTCTTTAAATTGTATATTGGGGGGAGAAAATTGATTTTGTACGAAATTATTTAAAATATTTGGTTTCGACCATTTAGTACCCGTGGCGAGATGGTTACTATGTAGGACTGTCGTGCTAGAGGTCTTAGGTTCAATCCCAGTGTTTTTTCACGGGTACTGCCTCTTGCGAGGAATTGACAAATCCTCCAAGAGTATTTCTTGTCATGAAAAGTGCTTTTTTAAATTAGCCGTTTGGATTTGGCGTGAAACAATAGTTCCCCTCCATTCTCGCACACAGGAATGGTTGGGAGTTGTAAGTTACTAGGCTCACATATTAAGATTGGGCTATTTCTGTCGGACAATTTTCACTTTTTTGTTTAAAAAAACTTCTAAAAGTATGCGATTTAAAAATTGAAGTTTATATCGTTTTCTGTTGAGATATTTAAGACGTTAAATCAATTTATTAGTAGTAGGATTAATTTTCATAAGATCAACCTTATCAATATTTAAAATAAGATGAAATAAGTTTTAAGTCGATGACTGGCGGAAAATTTTGAACGATTTAGTAAAATTATTTTCCTAATTTTTAACGATTTGAACATCTTACTGTCCCTTAACAATTTGTTAAAGTTAAAATATCAAAATGGTTAATTTACATTTTATTAGTTTGATAGATCCATTTTAATAATAGGTCCGTTTAAGCGTATTTGATTTGTTTATTTTCACGAACTGTCACTTTTTAGACATATTTGAATGCTCGTTTTTAAATAAAAGGTTATCAATGGGCAGGTTCAGACAACATAAGGGACTTCATTTGCAGTCAATTTCATTCTTTGAACGTAAATTTTGACCAAGGCAACTAGTTAGTTTTTCATGAATTTCAAATTCAGAACTTTACTTCACAAACCTATACTTTAAGTTCATAGAACAAAAACTACCAAAATCATTATTGTCTACAAAAAAATCCTCAGGCAAGCTACAATTCCATCACGATTTGTATTTTGTATTGTAAAGAAATATTACTTATTTCTTTTTCAAATTTACAAGGAACCTTTTTACAGAAAGCATTAAATACAGTTGTGCGAAAAATAAATAAATCATTGAGTAATAAAGATCAGCTTTTAGTTGCATGAAAAAACATGATCAATTGTCATTTTGACATAAGTTGACTTGACTTGATAGTTAGGGAGATTTTTCTTGACTAACTTTCCAGTCAACTTTCCAATAAAGTTGCCTTAATTGGAAGGTAATTTTTTGGCAGCTGGCCAATCAGATAATAGAAACTTCCCTAACTCTTAAGTCCCTTATGTCGGCTGAACCTGCCCAATGTACTTGTTATCAAAAATTAAAGAAAGACTTAAAATGTTGAACTTCCCAGCAAATTTCTAAAACTTTTAAATTGTAAAACCTTTAACAATAGGTTGTTATAATTTAGCGCCAATAAAATTCTTTGTTATCGTGATATTTCGAAAATAATTTGTTTCCACTTCTTAGAAGTTCATTTTGTAGGTTGTTATGTTTATGTTTTTTTTTTAAACAATTTACTACATTTAAAAGCGCAGTATTAAATTGTTTTGAATTTCATATCATTGAAACATTCGTACAAATATTTTTTTTTTTTTTTGAGTTTGTTTGTGTTTATACAATTTCTTCTCTTTTTAATTCATACCAATTATGTACTCGTATTACATCAGAATGGGTAAAATGCAATTTAATTAAAATTGATAGAATTATTGGACTCTGAGATTTTTGGAGTCAACCAATTTTTTTCTTAAATTTTACCTTAAAGTGCTTTCTGTAAATTTATTTTAAGTCTGGTACTTGAGATAGGTACGGTAAGAACGGACAAGGTATAAATTTAGATTCTAGGGAACTTGAAACTCCAATTGTCAAAATTCTCAATTTGAAAAATTGGACCTATTACAATAACTCCCAGAGGGATTATTAAAAGAGAAAGCTATAATCAACTTAATTTCTCTTTCCACCGAGAAAAAAACAAAAAAAATAATCTACAAAACAAATAAAATAACAAACTAATTGAATACAAAATCAAAAGTTAACAAGCTATAATATACCTCCGATATTTCTATTTCTATGTATATAATTTTAAAAAACGGTTTTTCTAATTTAAAACAACAATTACAATAGTAGATACTCCGAAAATTCTATAAATTCAAAACGTATTTAGATCCGAATTTAAAACAAATAACTACAAGATTTGTATATTAAGTATATATTAAACGTATCTAATGGGTCAAAAGGTAAATGTATATTCTACTTAAAGACGGAATTTAATATTTAAAGAATAAAAAAAGTCTCTTAAATTTACTTTATCATGATCTTACATAATGAGAATTCAAAAATATGCAGAGGTATGTTTTTTCAGATAATCAATGTACCTATAACAGTTTTTTTGTGTGTATACATATGCATTTTGATAATGTATCCAATTAATTAGACACAGATGCATACTGGCTGATCGCAAATAACAATATTTCATCAAAATTCCGTATAATACGAGTATAATAAATCGATCGATATAATGTATATCTTTAAGATATACTCATGTATATTATAGATATGTATATAAATATGAAAATATTTTTTTGTTTTTTTTTGTTTTAACAACTATTAAAAAACAAGTGGATAAAAACCTTCATTCCATATCCAACTGATCTGATTGGTCCTCTCACCTGGTGGTTGATCGCTAATTTGATTTGTCAATTTGTTACGAACTAATTTGAAACAACTTGCTACGTTACGTTTGATCCATTTTGAAAAACGCGAAAATCTATTAAAGGCTTCAGCGATTTTATTTGTATCGTTGTCTGCGGTTGGCGCTGATAAACTGGATGAACCGAAATTGGACAAAAGCAAGGCTAAGAAAAGATTCAAAACCTATAACAAAGATAAAATTAATATTGTTATTTATTTTAAGAATATGATATGAATTCTTTATACGAGTACATATAGAATAGAATACTTACGACTAGATTTCCAATAACGACTGTAGCTAAGAAGAATGGAATACATGATACATCGCCAACGTACATACAATCCCACATGGATTCAATCCATTCTCCACATAAGACACGGAAAACAATCATAAATGAATGCATGAAATCGGTGAAATTCCATCGCGGAAGATCTCCATCGGGGAATCTATCTTTGTGGTCTAAAAAGTAGTTAATTAACAAGGATATGATTTATTAGTTTTAACATTCGTATGTATATCCGGAATATAATACAAAAATTATTGTTTAAAACTATTATTATGAAAAGTGCTTGTATTATAACATATTTTGAGTTATGATTAATTAACTTGTCCATACTATCTTACAGAGCAATCATTTCTTTAAAACAATTAATTTTTTAATCTATTCACATTGAACTCAACATCCAGAAAACTGATTTTTAGGTTAAAATGTTGGTTAAATTTTCCAATACGAAATTAATCAATTCCTTATATATGTACTTCAAACATAGAAAGTTAAGAATTTGACTTATCTCAATTTAACTTATTTTTATCTTTCATATTTTAAAACAGCAGCTGCTAATGATTCCAAAACAATTCTCATTTGGCCAGTTTATATTTTAAGATTTCTGTGAATTTTCTCGTACGGATTGACCAAGCAATCAAATTAGCTCTGCATTTCTGTTTGTTCGTCCTTTTTGAATTGGGCGGTAGGGAATTCTTGAGAAATCGTACCATACAAATTTTCTTTTCAGACTTCTGACAGTAAAAGTAAGTTTATGAAAATACAGAACACTCCGAGATTTTAGGAATATAAACTTGTCAATTATGAATAGTTTATTTATTCAGTTTATTCTTCACAGCTGTCACATTTTTTAATTTTAAATTAACAACATTTGGAAATAGTTTTTTATACTTTAATTCTTTCACATCTTTGAATTATAAACACATTATTACAAGAATAATATTGTGGAAGCCATTTTAACCAACATTTCAAATGTAAATAATATACCTACGACAATTTTGTATAATTAGGAGACCAAGTGTAATGTGAACAGAGTGTTAGTATTTCAATGTTTGACGAATACCGAATTGTATAAAATGAACTGTCAAATTAAATGATGTGGGCTTTTAAATATTTTGTTCATTTTGATTTTGACATAATTTTTTTTGCATTCTATGAGATAGTGTGACAAGATTTTGGGAATCATTGACTGCGAAAATATCTTGTCTCTTATGAGATATAAAATTTCCCATTGATAATTTTATATCTTATTTTTAATTTCTCATCAATTTTTTTTTTATCATTTTAATTAGTTATTGGTGTTTTTTTTTTTCAGTCAATGTTACCCCTGATGTTATTTTAATAAAGTTTTAAGTGATTAAGTTGAATAGAAAAGGATATAGAAAAGGAGTAAGAAGATTGAGAAAATATTTCTGTGCTCAGCATGCAAAACTTTTGTAAGAAGCACACAAAATATAAGAGATAAAGAATTATAAAATCTAGAGAAAATAGAATTACCTGTGAAACAGAGTGACAAAACAACATTTAACTTAGTATAATACTTCTCATTCAAATAAAGGGCCTGATAGTCTATTACACTCGTAGGTATAGCACATAATATTATGTTATTTATATAATTATAATGATAGCAATAACCGCTCAATAATTTAATTTCCTTGCAAGGCTTTAATTTTATCAAAAAAACGGGATAAAATAACTCATTAAAACTAAATCGCTTAGATTTCCTTTTTTTTTTTTTTTAATTCTTTGCAATTCATTGATAAGTGTAGATTTATTGAAGCAACAAACTTCGTTGTTCTTACTGAACTGAATTTAAATTAAATGTAACAACAAATAGTTAACGTATTTACTTATGGCCAGTTTCACAAAGGGATGTTTCTCATGGTTCAAGCCTCAATTCGGCAATGAAATAGATTTCACAGAGTTCGTACAAATGTTGAACTGAGTTCAACCAATACTTCCAGTTAAACCAGTATAAGTACAGTTCGAACTTCAGTTTAACATGGATACCCTCTGAATTCAAACAAGGGCAGAATCGGCTATGATGTAATAGCTAAATATTCATCACAAAAGAATACCTAGTCATTTTCTCACAGATATGGCGCTACTGCATTATATAAATAGAGCTAATTAGCGCTTCGTTTCTGTGGCTTGATGGACTGTCATGCCAGAGGTCTTGGGTTTAATCCCTATCTGTGCCATCTAAAGTTTTTTTTTTCACGGGTGCGTACTGCTTCTTGCGAGGATTTGACAAATTCTCCAAGAGTAAAGGCCCAACTATAATAGACTTAACCGAAAGTAAGCTAATGTCAAAACCGAACGAAAAGTTATCAGAATTTATCGTCAAAACAAAAAGTAACCATAATGGATTTAAGTAACTTAAGCAAATGCGTTTCAAATTTGACATTTGCCTAAGCTCGAGCCATTTAAATGGCTCTTGCGTAATTACGCGAAAGTTACCGAAATTTAACGAAACTGAGCAGAACGTCTATTATGGTTAGTGACATATAAGGCTGCGTATTGGTTCGTTCCCTTAAGCTGGCTTAAGCTCGGTTAAGTCTATTATAGTTGGGCCTTTATTCTTTTTAATAAAAAGTGCTTTCTCAAATTAGCCGTATTTATTCGGCTTAAAACTGTAGGTCCCCTCCATCCCTGAAAACATTACTCGAACACAGGAATGGTTAAGAGTTGTAAGTCACTAGGCCCTAGTTCTCAACGGACTGTTGCGCCACCTAATTTATTTATTTAATAAGCGCTTGAAAAACACTGCAAAAATTTGTATTCTTTCAAAAAAACATTCATGTAGTTGACAAGGCTTATGTTTAATATTCGTACTTCACAAGACAGTCAATTTGGTATTTTTATTTCGATGTACAGGGTTGGAACAAATAATAAAAATGATCATCTTCGATACACTTTGAATTGCAATAGAAGTTGAAGGCGAAGACAGTTTTTATTACTTTTTTCAACACTGTATTATTGGAACCATCTGTTGACTTTTTGCATATTATGGCAACCATTATTTTGATGTTTCATATTCGAAATTATTCAATCGAATTGATTAAAGCACCTTACACCGACGGAAAGTTTGGTGGTAGTCATATTCGACACCATAGCCCATTCGATTCCATACATTCCATTTCTTTTAATTTATCAGTTACCTTTGTCTGCACACTTCATTTTGAAAAATGTTTTCTGTTTCTGAGAGTGATTTTGAAGAAATAAGTGAAGAGGAAAATGCATTCCTTTTGTGAGAGTGGTAAGAGAAAAAAACAACCATGGTTTCGGTTTTCATATTTTGTCTTCAGAACATCTAAAGTGCTGTAATGGAAATTTTTCAATGGACTTCCACGGTATTGTGTTAGTCTTTTTGTTCTCAATATTTTGTACGTGCTAAACTACTAGATCCATTCATAAGTCCACGTCCCAGTTCCAAAATTCAAACTACTTTTTTAAATTACCGTTTTGTTTAAATTCAATCATTTTTTTTCTTTTTTCACTAATAGCTTCTAGGAAGTAACAAGTGAAGAGAAATATCGAATAATCGAATTAGAATTTAATTAAATTACCAAGTAATGGCTGAAACACAAACACGCTTCAGCTTCGGCTTCGTCTGACGTTTACGAGTTCAGCCATATGAATTCAATGCATGCTATCACAATGAAGCTTTGACCTCACGTTTCGTTTGACAATCGTAAGGAAAAGAACGTAATGTTACGTAATGTGACTCCAAACGGAAGTTCTAGTTCAAATTTACTGAACATTTGCTTTGTTTGACAGCTCAAAAGCTGTAAAAAAAAGTCATAAAAGAAAATACAATTGCTTTCGGACGGATTCCCATTGGTTATTGGAAAAGGTTAAAAAGTAAGTTATTGAAAATACGCAGAATAACAGAAAATGAGTTTTGAAGAACTTCTCATAGATAAAAGAACTCCGTAGATTGAGGTCCTGGCCTCACCAAGGTCTCTGAGTCTGCGCTTCTTCTTGCTCCATGAGTTTAACATACCCTTTATAGGCTGTGTAAGCTACTTTGGCGATAAATTTAATTTTTTCGATTTCAAAATGCATATTTTTTACTGCACGATCAAAATAAACTTTTGAGAAAAAATAACAGTTGCTAATGACAGAAGTGTCATTTTAGAAATGTCATATTAGAATTGTCATTCCAAGCAACCTCGAAGCAGGCCCATCGTAACGCAGACGAAGCCGAAGCCGAAGCTGAAGCTGAAGCTGAAGCGTGTTTGTGTTTCAGCCATAATATTATGATTGAATTTTGCTTAATTTAACTTAAGTTCAGTTTACGAATTGAGTTGGAGTTCAAGTTCAACTTGACTTAAATTTGAACTCCCACTGTTAAACTGACAATTTATCAGCTGTTAGATGACTTTTGATTCTTGGCTGTATTAAAATATGTAGAAGTTACATTGAAGGAGCAATGGGTTTCAAGACAAGAAACCGCGTTCCAATAAATCGTATAATGACTTGCCTTACAATGTATTTAACACAAGTAAGACTAATTTTAAGTAGATAATAGGACCAAAATAATGTTGATAAGTCTTCCAGCCTTGTTATTTTAAATGTCCCTACAGAAGTTAGAAACTAAACAGAGAGATGAAAATCCAGTAATGTTTTAATTAAATATTATTTTACCAAAAACAAGAAACTACTCTTAGTTTGCAAAGATTTAATACACAAAACTACAACACTTATGTATTAGCAGAGGTCTACATAAACATTAATTTTACAAAGCGGAAATAAACTCTAATCAATCAGTCTTGACGATTCATTGACACATAAATAAGACGAATCACTTGAGGAAAACTGAGTTGGCACAAGAATCTTGAACTGATGCTTACTTTTTAGTTTAATATAAATGTAACAATATCAAGTTATCATCATGTTTTATTTTTCGAACGCAATCTTGAACCTAGGTATCCGAAAAAGTACTTGCTACTTGTATCTAGGCCTTACTAGCTAAGATTGAAAGTCTCTTTGAGCAATCACTCAAGTAAATGTGCTTCCGGACACACACGTGTAACAAGATATTAAGGCATCATTATGATTAAGCAGACTTTTATGTACTAATATTGATATTGGCTTAGTTGACAAATTCATACCTAATGAAAACATTTGTTTGTGTATTGTCACATCAACAAAATTGAAATAGGATTTGTAAGTCAAAAGAATCGACAATACTGAGATTTGAGTTTTTACATTACAATTTACAATTTACAACACATAAATTCCCAATTAAAATAATAACAATTTTGTTTTATAAGTACTTACCATGATAATTTTTCCCGAACAGTTGCATTCCCATGACGGCAAATATGAAGATGATAATGCACAAGACAAATGTCAGATTACCCAATGCACCCATGGTACGACCCATAATCGATATAAGTAAATTTAATGTTGGCCAAGATTTAGCTAATTTGAAAACACGAAGCTACGTTTTTGTTTTTAGAAATTTTTGTTTTTTTTTTTCGAAAATGTGTTATTCCAATGTTGAGAGGTGATTGTTGAAATATTTTTGGGGAAAGATGTTTAATTTTTGATTTGATGCAGGATATTATATTTTTTTAATGCATTTTGTTCATCAAAAGCCGGGCAACACAAGCATTTTATAGGAAGTATATTTTTATAGTTTTTTTTTTTTTGGATATAAAATATGAAAGAAAAGAAGAAAATATTTATTGTGAGTTATAAAAGTTAATCAAACAAACAAATTTATAGTTGGTATAGGTTTATAAAAATTATAATTGTATGCTCGGAGGTCAATTTAAGTATAGAATCAGACCTCTTATATTGCTAGGCATATCAATACTTTACTGGTGTATCTTAATATATTGCTTTAAGCTATATAATTCTTTTATATTATTTAAACGATTATGGAAAGCTAGCAAAATGCCTTAAATAAAGTTTTTATTAGTTATAAAATCAAACAAACAAAAAAGAGAAATTTCAATCAAAAGAGAGTAGAAAGAAGAATGTGATTGTCCATCGTTTTTTGGAACGATGTTTTGTAGATTGATGCATCTTTTCATTAAAAATACCTGTGTAATTTTTGCCGAACAATTGCATTCCCATTACGGCAAATATGAAGATTATAATACACAATACGAATGTTAGATTGCCTAAGGCACCGACAGTTCGGCCCATAATCGATATGAGCAAATTCAATGTTGGCCATGATTTAGCTAATTTGAAAACCCGAAGCTGGGAGGAGGAAGATGCAATATAATAGAATTCATTTTTATTTCAATTGTATAAACGAACAAAAAACAAGATGGAACTTTCTCCTGAATCAGAAACAAATAAAAACTAATTTAAAAGGGAGAGTACGAATATTTAAATAAATGATTTGGTCTTAATGGATTTGCATATTGAATTGAAATTTGTTAATGGATTTTTTCCCATTAGAAAATATTTCAATATAAGATACATCATTTTCATAAGTTATGTATAAGGAATTAATGATAATTATTATTTTAATAATAATTAAATTATCAACATACTGTTACCGATCATGAAACTTTTGAAAAATAAAATAAAAATTAATATTGAATTCAGTTATTATAAGATAGAAATTTATAAACAAAATATTAAAGAATAATGAAAGAAATGTTAACAAAATCTTACCAAGCGAAATGAACGTAACACAGATAATCCCTGAACACCCTCCAGGCCAAGTTCAAGTAAGGAGAGAGCTACTATAATGAAATCAAAAATATTCCATCCTTCTTGGAAATAGTATTTCGGGCTCATCGCACATAGTTTCATTGTCGCTTCAATTGCAAATGTCGCCGTGAAAAACTAAATTCGAAATTAAAGTATTTTACAAATTGATTACAGATTTCATTCATTGGTACTTACATAATTTCCACTTTTTAGAATCTTTTCCATTTCTTTGTTCATGTCGTGATGATCGAGTGCCATAAACATTGTATTTACCACAATACAGAGGGTGATGAAGAGCTCAACAAATGGATCGAACACTATTAAGGACACCCATTCCACGATTTTAACCCAACAGAAGCAGCAGTCCCAAACGCAGAATATGTCTATGCCTCTAAGAAAAGCCTCAATGGCTTTATCTTTAAGCGTTGGACCATCTTCGTCGTCGTCCTCTGTTGGAAAGTAGTAAATGGAGACTGAATATAAAGTTGAGAATTAGTATTATTTTGACCAAACTTTGACTCAGCCGATGATTGATTTTTGTGTTTAGTATTTTTCAAATGTGTTTTTTTTTTAAATTTTCTTAAAAAATGTATATTTTTTACTCCTTTTTTGGAGTTTTATTTTTGATAAATTTGACAGAAACAAAAAGAGAGGCTTATGTATAATGTTATCGCTTTCCTAAATGAATTTATGAAACATAAAGTTTTGGTAGTGAGAACTACTATAGATACGAAAATATGCTTGACTTATTTAAAAGGCTTGTATTTATTTTCTACTCTATTAGCTAGGTATACAAGCACAGCGATTTTGTGCGATGTTAATTTTTACAATACGAATATAAAATTATTTTATTTTTGAAATGAATATAATTTATTTATTACTGAAAAATGAAATTCTATTCTACTCATATGTGATATTATAAGCATTTTTAATTATACATAATTATTAAAGGGTGTCATAACCTAGATTAGCATTTTATAAAAGAATTACAAATATTATGTTCTTATTTGTTAAACAAATTTACTAGAAAATCAGCACAGCCTTCAAAGAAACTACCATAATTGTACAAATATCGTTAATAAAATAAATAATATTTTAAAAACTACTTTAATCCTTTCGGGACGGGAGTGGGACGTTTACATATAAATATTCTTTGTTCTGTACCACTCTCGTACCGAAAGGGTTAAGTTGATGTTTAGAAATCTATATCCATATCCCAGCAAGCTCACCAAACTTTTTCGCAGATCAGTAAATTAAAAAAATTTGATATTTTCAAGATACAGGGCAGATTTGAAAGTGTTTAAGAGCGCTTTTATCTTTTCTTAAAAACTATCACCACGACTTGCTACTGTTTTTCAACATCGCTTTATATTTTGATGTTGGGTTTTTGGTAAAAATAGGACAGTATTATTGGAATTACTTTATAATATTTAGCAATTTACTATGAGACTCCAATATTTTAAACCTTTCTTTTCGTTTTGCTAACTAGTAAACTGCTAATTGCCTATTATAAAAAAACGAGCATCCTAACATGTCTAAAAAGTGACAGTTCGTGAAAATAAACAAAGCAAATACACTTAAACGGACCTAATAATTCGAATTCCCAACTGTTGACTGGACCTTTCCATGCATTGTTCTTATAAGAATAATTGTACAGATATCATATGGATTAAGCAAATTGCTAAAACTTAAAGTAGCCATTCCGGGATTTTAACTTTAGCAAATTGTTAAGAAATAGTAAAATGTTAAAATCTTTTAAAATTAGTTAAATAATCTTTTAAGCTTAATAAATTTGCTAAAAATGGGTTTAACATTTCTCTAAATCGTTTAAAATTGTATGCCATTGTTTTTAAAGTTTTCCGATTCTTTGTCACATAATGACATGAAGGGCTTCTCATCAATTAAGACCAAGACTAATATACAACATTTTCAAATAATAAACTGAAAACCGTGCTGTTGGATATTCCATGGATGTTGGCAACGCATTTTGACTTCAATATTTCATGATTATTGTGCTTTAACTATTAGATAGTTGTTAAGCGGCCTATAGATTAGATTTAAATATCACTTTGGTTTTGTCGCAAAGACGTTCTAATACGATTTGAAGAAGAAACAAACTTGTAAGAGAAAAAAATTTAAACAGAAAAGGAAATTTATCCCCAAATTTCCCTTTAGTACAATTTTACTACAAAATTGTATTCAACAAAGTTTGGTGCAACTATAATAGCCGTGTTTTGTTTCAAAATCTATCAATAGTATAGTAGGATTTTACACGAATAACAAAAACAATATCCGCAGTATGAATACTACCGATAAAAGTTAAAGTAGAATCTTACTACGGATGGGTTTTTGACATATATACGAGTCTCGAATGGATCTTATGTGATTTCGTTCCCAAATGTTGGTACGATTGATATTGCATTTGTATCTCGATGGCTGTGTTCGTTGAGTAGTTGTGCATTTGCAATCATGTGTTTTCCATTGGGGAAACAAATCAATCTCTTACTGTTGATATTATTTAGTTTTATTAATGAAAATGGACTAACTGGGCTTATTTTGCAAGAGAAAACAATAGAAAAGATATTTATGTTTTGCTATGTTTCCACCAAAGGTTTATCTCAGTTTAGATTAAATAAATCTTTTTGGTGTTTCCACCGCACAAGAAGATTTAAATATGATTAAGTTTGACAGCACTTTCTAAATTGCAAATGGTGTTTCGATGTTTCTTATGAAGTGCAAGTGAGATAGTTTGGTTCGTGTTAAACAATGAAGAACTGAATAGTTCAGCACCATATAAGAATATTCTACCTACTCCAGTGCAATTTTTTTTTTAATTTGATTAAAACAAAACTATATTTTTTGTACACAAACATGCAAATAAACAGACCATAACGCATTATCTGTAAAACCAACTCCTCCACACAGTTTTTTCTTCACAAATTTTGACTCGACTCCGACCCCCGACCGGAATCGAGCCGATCAAGCTCATTTCAACTCGATTCAAGTATATAAAGAATTTAGGCGAACAAACACCCTTCTTGAAGTTTTTATTTTATGTCAAATTGTTTGGTTAAAACTTTGAAATCGACTACACAATACACATACGTATTTTCTTGATTTTGATAGTCTACTATCAAGAATCAGCTTACACGATTTCACCCCTGGTCTGAATTTCGCTATGTTTTTTGGAATTTTTTGATAAATTATTCTGGTAAATATTCAATTGTATCAACTTTCAAATATAAAAACCGGTCAACTGCGGATCGTTTTTTTGGCAATTTCTCACTGTACTACATATATATGGAATACCAAAAAAACACGGCAAATATCAGACATTTTTAAGCTGGTGAAGTAAGCCACTGCAATTATCAAAAAAGTGAGAATATTATCAGAAGGCAATCAATTTGGTCCTAAGATTTCAATATCTTATAAGAACCTCTAGAAAAATTCACCATGGTAGCTATGCAATGATATTAAAAATTCTTATTAGATATACTTCAACCGAACTTTTCTGCTGTGTAAGATGATTTGACACAAATGTTTTGATTGAGCAATTTCCAATAAGAATTATCAATAGAATGTTTTCCATGGTGAATTTCACAGGATGTTTCGTTAATACATATATGAAGTAAAAGTACCAAATTGGCTTCTCTGTTATAATTTTTCTTAAGTCTTAGAAAACTTGTTGAAAAAGACCATACAATAATTATTGTTCTAACAGCTACTTGTCGCTGTCGTTTATCAGAATTCGCCTTAGCCGCTTCCACCCTTGGCGTTCCCTTGTGAAAAATCTGAATTTAAGTAACGTACATATATGTATATAAAACATTTAGCTTAACTACCTCCTGAAATTGAGAAATTCGAAAACAAGAATATCCTTTTCCTTTTTGATAGCACGACTAATTATGTCAGATATTTTTTTTTAAACAACTTAAATGTTCAGAAACTGCAAGGTATCAGTGTCATATTTCTCTAAACTACAAATTTGTGATTACAAATGTATTCTTAAAACAAAATTTGTAAAGCTTCGTTGTAGCGTTGTTGATTCCAATTTTGTAATTGTGTTTTACAAAGGGAAATTTGTGGGACATTTTCCTGTTCTGTTTCACGAAATCAAAAATTTAGTTGTAATTTACAAGCAACAAATATTTTAAAATAAAACTAATTTGTAACTTTTTGTTTTACCAAAGAAAATAATTTTACAACATTTGTTCAGTTTGTACAAGAATATTTTACAGGCAAACATTCATTGCAAGTTTGTTTCTTCTTGAAATCCTTTAGTCTAAAATACGTGGAATGAATATCTACCCTCATCTGTTATTTGATAATGACCAATATTTTATCAAGGATATTAATTTGAATAACAATTTGCTCTTGGATTGTCAAACTTTAACCTGGCCCTAAGGTGCAAAATATTGCAAAATAGGAATGCATTTTTGAGTTTAATTTCAACACTTTGGTAAGTATAGAAAATTGATACAATGAGACGGTTTTTGTTTTAAATACAAACACATTAAAATATCCGTCTAATAGCATAAGGTTGCTTAACCAAAAGTTGGGAGGGTAGCCTGCATTTGAGATGCTCAAATAACAGATGAGGATAGATATTCATTCTATTCATATTCTAAAATTAAAACAAAGTGTATGTATATGCCGTGTATCAAATATACATAATAATATTAGAGTTATTTAATATTAATATAAAATTTCGTCTCAATATAGTAATGCAGAGGAAACAATTTCAATAGTTGTACTAGAAATAGCAAAATTAACTCAAAATAACTTTAACAGCAGCAGGCATAAGGACAATACCTTGGAGTTGCCGACAACCATGACATATTCAAGTCAACTATTTGCCCATATGCTTGCATAGAGCTTGCATACCGGTTGTCAATGTATGGCTCGAAAACGTTGCTTTAACTGAAAAAGTTTAGATTTATAATGTTTTCCCATTCCCTTACTTTGTCATCATGTGTCAAAGAATCCAAAACTTTCCAAATAATGTGTTTCTTATCTCTTATCAAGGATGCAGCAAATAGTCCAAAAGTCCAACAATATTGTAGGAAAATTTTTCTAAATTATACTCGTAAGTTAATCTAAGTCCCGGTGAAACGACAAGTTCGAACACTTGTTATCTGACATATTTGTGTGTACAATTTTGTCGGCCCTTATCACAGATTTGTAAAACAATAATATGAAGTTGGTAAAATGTTACACAGGATCAAAATTTTCTAGCTTCAAATTACAAATTTTTGGCTACAACTTGTATTTTTGTGAAAGAGGTCTCAGGTATAGAAAGCATATATTTTATTATCTAGAGATCTGACCGATAATTCTCTTGGCTCAAACACCTTCAAAATGTATTCCCTTTTTTTTTACATATTATTAAGCCTTGTGGATAAATATTCAAGAAAATATTTTTGCTATTGTCCACATGGTAGAGACAAAGACACATTATGCAGTTAGAGTAGGCTTCTACTTTTTCAATTAACATAATATTCTAGAAGCAATATTTTA
This sequence comes from Eupeodes latifasciatus, assembly GCA_920104205.1. Classification (NCBI taxonomy): domain Eukaryota; kingdom Metazoa; phylum Arthropoda; class Insecta; order Diptera; family Syrphidae; genus Eupeodes; species Eupeodes latifasciatus. The sequence goes on along the minus strand of OV049924.1, from coordinate 98,100,618 downwards.
AAGTTACCCTATAAAGGGTGATTTTTAGACGTTTGGTTTTCAAGAATAAATGCAATAAAAATAATTTAATGTTATGGCCAAAAATTCATGGGTGGAATCGACTAAGGTGATAATTGACGATCATATTTTTGATAGTCAAATTTGACTATCATTTTCATTCCGTTTGAAATAATTTAACTCATTTCAATTCGATTGAACTATTGCAGATTATAAATGTCAAAATTCATTGTTGCTATGGTGAAATTTTAAAATAATTCCTATAAAATTCTAAATAAAAGTATCAAATTGGCTCTGTTTAAATAACATTCTTACTTTGCGGTCACAAAAAAAAAAAAATAGAAAAGGTAACTGACAAAATTTTCCATTAGTTTTTTTAAGCGTCTGGTAACTCTATTCAGAAACGACATACAACGTAGGAAAATGACTATACCATTTTTGTTGTGACAGCTTTTTAGGTATCAATTTAACTATCACCTTACATAGATCAAATTCGATTATTTTGACTGTCATTTATCAACAATCACCTTAGCCGATTCCGCCCCAGCTTCATTATAAAGATAATGGTTTGCCATTGTGTTTTAAAAATGATTTTGGGAGTGATAATGCGCTCATTAAAAGTTTCAATAAACTGAGTGTTTCGTTGCGTCGCGTCGTCATCGCGCGAATCGAAACATTATTTTGGTAATAAATTTGAACGATTTGCAAACGTTGTTCAGGAGTGAGTCTATTTTTATAAATTGTAAACCAAACTCAGCATAAACCAAGTGACAGCTGTCAAAAAGATCAACTCCGAAAAAACCGTTATTTCCGTACGTAAATGAGATTTAAATTGATTTTTGTCAAAAAAAAAGAAGTTATTTTTTTAATTTAATAGATATCTATCAAAGACTAAAACATCGTTCTTTTTCTAATGGACGATAAATCATTTTAAAGGAGAACAAATTCTTCTAGTCGGTTCTCTGGATAACACAAAGGTTCCCCTACCGTACTAGATTTCTATACAGTTAACCGACCTAAACTTTGTTAAGTGTAAGATTTTTTGTTTAATTCAATTTTATTTTACACATAAATTAAGTAATTTAATTTTAAAATATAAATCCTTTTTATTTATTCTATACAAACAATATGTTCATTAAGCTCTTAAAGAATAATATCAAGTGCTTTTGATTAGACTACGTTTCTTTTTCAAGCTCAAATTTAACAGCTCTCAAGCCAACTATTTAAATTTACCTAATAGATACATGGTTAAATTATATTTATACTTATTATAATAATTTTTATTGCAATTGGGTGCTTTATATTATGTAGAATATATTCAATTTAATTGCGAGTTTTAAAAACTATTAGTTGATAGTTGATAAATGTTGAAGTTCAGTTTTTTAAACATATAAGTGTATTAAAAACTAATCAATTTCTTATTTATAGATACACTTTCTGAGATTTCAAAAAATAGTCTTTAAAATTTCCAATTTTATTTTTTGATATTGAAGGCCAAAATTTATCATTTTATCAATTAATAGTTGATTCTCGCAATGAGATTGGTTGTTTTAATCTTTTTGTTATTAAAATGTTGTGTATATAAAGTGCTTTCTTGTTAAAAGTATTATGTTTCAATTAATGTTTATTATAACAGGTTTTGTTTTTTTGTCATATGTATATAAATTTAAATTATGTAAAAAATAAATAAGCATTAGCTCTGCTAAGAACGAAACATTTGCATTCCAAAAATCGAACTTATTACAATTCTAGACAAAAATGGGAAAAAGCTATGTGAATGTCATTTCTATTTACTATTTCTTATTTAAAATTTTATATTAAGCAAAATTATCAGGAAAATTTAGCTTTCAAACTATAACTTTTAAAAATCAATTCAATCATGCAAAAAATTGATGCAATAATTGTTTATTTTTTCGAATGATAATAAAAAAAAAGGATTATAAAAAGAAAACTTGTTCTATAATACAAAATTTATATCACATTCCATAAGTTCATGTTTTATTATATTTCTCTTAAAACCAAAACAAAAAAAAACTAAATAAAAATTTTAAGTTTTCTGAAAAGGAAGTAATCGCTAAAAACAATTCGCAATAAACCTCTCTTTTAAAAAGAAATTTCGAAAATTACAAGTTTTCTTTTAGAAAAAATAGATTTTCATGTGCGTTCAAAAATTCATTTAAAATTTTACTAGTTTTTTATTCAGAAAATTGAGGAAAAAAACTGTAAATTTGTAATTTGTGTGCGTTTTCAGATCCGAGAAAAATCGTCAGGAAATTTGGACGAGTCAAAGAAGAGTCATTTAGTATATGGTAAGCTTTTAAAGAAAAGAAAACAAATGGAGAAAAATAATTTTAATTATGGTCATTGTGAAGGAAAAGAATACTTTTAAATGCTACTATTCTCTTAGAAGATTAAATTACTTTGTTTAAGTATTTAAGTAGGATCCTTGGAAAACTTTAGTTTTATAGACACGACGAGAAAGAAATAATATTGTATTTATGTACAAAGATTTTGACAGTACGACATTGCTAAGCGATTGTTTTTTTTTACATTTTTGGCGTTTTCACTGACGCTTGCGATTATGTGACAATTCGACAAAAATCGATCACTTTCAGGTGTTGGTATTTTGTAAATTGAAAATGCGTAATGTTTTACTTTTATTTTTTTGTACAGGGAATAGTAGGGAGTCTTACAATTTGATCAAATGTCAATAGAAACAAAATTGTCAATTCCAAAAGTCTTACAATCGTGTGAATTAAGAAATTTATGTGACAATTTTGACAGAAACGTCATTGCAGATGTAGTTTTGTAAGACACTTGACGATTGCTGAAAATTACATTTTTTGGTTTCAAAAGTAAAGCTAAAAGTAAAGTTCAAAGTTTGGACTTTGCCATTAAGCGTGAATGGCATTCATTTCGGAATATTTGCAGGAACAATTTTCACGCAATGAAGCCATAATTGGTCATGGCTTGTTGCCCCGTATTTTTGAAACCAAACAAAGTGTAACACTTCATTCCATTATCGTAAGTGGCTAACATTCTATTGACATTATGACACTTCAAATGACAGCTGAGTCTTAAAGGCGTCAAATGTTACCACTACCAACCTGAATGACCAAATACATTAAACCCCTCCTGCGATTATGAAATTGTATAATTTTGGGACAAAATCTGACAACTATGTGAATTGAAAATTTTGCTTTGAAAGGTTGGTATCAGCTTATTGGCAACACATCCTTTCTATTTGTTTCTATTAAAATTATTTTTTTTTAAATAGTTCTTAGTTCTCAGAACTAGTTGAAATTAAAACCACGGATATCCCAGTACAATATATGTATGTATGTAAGTTGAACAACTTACACAATTCCAAAACTAAAATTAATCAATCTTTCTTGAATCAATCACTAATCGACAGATGAAATCTCATACTTTGAGATACATAAGTTTTGATTTAAAATGTTACGATTTCAGTCGTGGTTTATTTTTGAAAGTTTTTTTTAAAAAAATAGATTACTGTATAATTATGTATGTATGTATTATGTACATTTTCTTTTTTTTTAAACATCAGGAGGGTCATTCCATAACTCGATTAATGGCAATCGATGACGTTTAAGGCATATAGGCATATAAATATTAAATATAGTAGTATTAATTAATTAAATTAATTTATCCATCTGAGAACTTAACAGTTCGCCTAAAGTTGCTTAAATGTAGCAATCCTTTCGGATTTTAATTGCACTCTAAATACGTACAATATTTTATAGTTAATTGAAACAATCATCGTTTATAAATATTACGGAATGACCCACCAGTACCAAAGTCAGTATTAACAAAAAGAAAACATTTAAAAAACAATATAATATCATTCTCATAGCAGTATTAAACGAATTACAAGTCGCATTAAGCCAATTAGTACAAATATCTGAAGAAAAGTAGCATTTTAAATAAAGTATAACCCATTTAAAATATTAAAAATCAAAACTTAAAAAAAAAAATCCATTCATTTTGTATAAAGTATAAAAATCTTTTAATTAAATTTTACAACTGTAACGACCTGATACAAAATTATCATATTCTGTGCAGACAAATTTTAGCAGACACTTTTGACGATTTTGACTTAAAAACCGAGTTCAATGCAGATTGGAAATGTGTTATCATATAAATCCGAGTCAACATTTGACAGTTTAAAGAGCAGACAAATATTTTACGACTTTGATTAGACATTATACGTCACATCAAACAAGATGACGTTTCTAAATCAAAAGTCTGAAAATTGGCAGGTATATGATGTAGTTGACTTGCATTGAGCTGAGCATGTGGCCATTAGAAGAAATACATAAATTCAAATTCAAATTCAAAAAAATGACACAGAAAAGATAGGTTGCAAAAACAAAGAAAATGAGTTTGACAAAAGACATTCTCTTGACATTTCAAGCATTCGAATGCAAATTTTACATAAAACAACATATACATATATAAAAAATTTAAAAGTTATAAGGGTTCTTACGATATTGTTTTATCAAGAGAGGCAAAATTAAACAAAATACATAATGTATTTGTCTATAATAATTAAATATTTATTACCATCGACAAAAACCCTTATACTTAACATTTACAAATTACAAATAATTTTGTAATACGAGTACATGTACATTAGGTAAACTATATGTATTTATATTATCATGTTTGGATTTTTCCGGAAAATATTTACAAATATTAACAAAACTTAAAAAATAAAAACAAAACATATTCAAAGAATTATGTAACATTGACACAACAATAATTTTTAATTTGTTAAGGGAAAATAAATTAATGAAAAAGGATTATTTTGTATGTACATTATAATAATTAATTTTTTTTTTAAAGAATGTTAAACTATTAAATTACCTCCTTTATCACTTGCTCGACTCTGCCGACCAGCGGCTTGTTCGATAATGTCATTAAGTACCATGACATCTAAAAAAGTATCAACAAAAATTGATTAAAAATAAATAAAGGCAAAAATATTAAAATTTACCTTTCATATCAACCACTGTTTGCGTTTGGACGGGTTCAATAAAAGGATTGTCGTGGTGTTTTACTTTTCCAGCTTCATCTGTACAGTCTAACCCCATTTCCTAAAGCAACCAACAAATATTTTTGTTACACTTGTAACTAAGTTATGAATTAAGTAATTTGTTTTGAATATTTCATGGGGGACTTAAAGTCCAAAGGAACCAAAGCTGCTTGCAAGTTTTTTTTACTTTTAAATCGAAAACGACTATCACTTAGAACCAGCGGTAAAAAGAGGTAAATTATTTTTCTATTGAGTATAGCTGTAGAGTTCACAAGAATTGGTGGATCCAAGGGTCATTTTATCGTTTTTGATTTGTGAACGCACCCTTGCAATATTCATAGAACTGTCATTTCCAATTTTTGAACTCAACATTGGGCAGGTTAAGACGAAAAAGGGACTTGAAAGTAAGGCAAGTTTCTAGTATCTGATTGGAAACCTGACATTTAACGAAAGTTGACTGGAAAGTTATTCAAGAAAAATCTCCCCAACTATCAAGTCAAGTCTACTTATGTCAAAATGACAGTTGATAATGCTTTTTCATACAACTTAAAGCTGAACTTTATGAACTCTATGATTTACTTATTTTCCATTTGATGTTTTGAGTAAAAAGGGTTCCTTGTCAAATTAGAAAAGAGATAAGTAATATTTTCTAACAATACAAATCATGGTGAAATTGTAGCTTGAGGAGTGTTTTGTAAACAATAATGTTTTTGATATTTTTTACACTATGAACTGAAAATAGAAGTGTATCAAGTAAAGTTCCAAATTTGAAATTTATGACAATTGAAAAACTAACAAGGTATCTTCGTCGAAATGTACGTTCAAAGAATGCAGTTGACTGCAAATGAACTCCCTTATGTTGTCTGAACCTGCCCATTTTCATCATGAACTACACGAACTAGCAACGTCTGCTAATTATATAAATTATTGAAATACTGAAATTCGAAATCGGTGACCGCAACTTTAAGACATTTATTTTTGGCTAAAATGGGTTGTCAATAAGCAAAATATGCATTATTGGCCACGTGAAAATCCACATTTGTTTCATAAATCACCACTTCAAAGAATTTCTATTTGACGACTTGTTCGTGTGATTTTAACGCTTAAAGACTGTTTTCTTTGGGACTACCATCATTGTCATTTGTGTATGCCAACAAGCCGACGAAGTTGGAAGAGCTCAGAGCCAACTTTTAAATGTGTGCCTGATTCATTGAAAATTGGGTCCAACGAATCGATAGTTTGATTCATAAACATTTGATTGTACTTTAAGCCGATAGTAAAATTTTAGATATCCGTTATGTATACAACTCTAAAATTTAAAAATTAATTTTCGATTTAGGGGACGTGGTTTCCAACACCTATTTCTTATATAACCTACATACAAAGCATCAGTAAAAATTACCACTACCTTTCCACACAAAATATTTGCAGTCAGGGGCGTGGTACCCACCCACTTTTCAAGTATTTGTTGTCATTAACTTCGATAGATTTTCTACCAACCGTGTAAAAACACATTGTAGACATTGTCTGACAATATTTTAGGCTCTACCTTACCTAATCTTGTTCACTTAGCTTTAGTTTTAATCCTAATGCCCAACATGAACAATTCAAAGTTTCTATCCACAGCAACTTTAAGGCAATTAGGTTGCCGGCAACATAAAATTTCTTTGTTGCTAGCAACTCTTTAGCAAATTTAAAAGTAGAAATGAAAATATGGCATTTGGGTTTGTCATGGAAAGCGAAGATGTTTTTAAAATTTCGAAGCATTTAATTTATTATAAAATTAAATATTTTTGTTCAAACTTAAACTCACATAATCACGATGTTCTTTATGATTTGTGTCTGCGTAACTTGCACCATTCGTAGCACCTATCGATTGATTACGTGAATTACGATTCCGTAGTTTGCTTTCTTTTGTCATTGGGCCGGCACCCATTGCAGCCATTCCACCCAAAAGATCTCCATGCGATGTATAGGATATTCTGGACTGATGCGAGGTATACGATGAATGTCTAGATCCTGTTTTTAAAAATGTTAAAAATTCAGTAAGTAAAATTATTGAAAAGTGAAAACTAAGAAAAAGCGAAAAATTTTAACCAACCTAAATTACCATAATAGACAGGCACAATTATTGCACCATTTTCTTCGGACATTGGTGTTACCGCATTTGAATCATCCGCATAGGGTAAATGCTGCTGAGCATCCTGATATGTTGATAATACGAGCGGTTTTCGATCGCTGCCAGGTATGCCAAAACGACCTCGACCATTTCGTATTGTGTACTGATGGTTGAAATTGTACTTTAGAAAATATTAAATTAGAAAAATTAAATTATTGCAGATTTTCTCTTAAAAGTTTTTCTTATTTTTTTTGTTGTAAATTTTGTTAACTTTTCTTTTTAAGTTTGAGTTGTGTGTCGAGATATGAGAGCAATTAAACAAAAATAACAACATGGATTAATAAAATAATATAAAAAAGAAAAGGAATGAACAACTAAATATAATTAAAACAAAAAATTACAATATATGATGTGAAATAATATTTAACGTGAAAATAGTGCATGATACCCATATATACCTATATTATTTGAATTTTACTTTTAAAATTATTGATTAATTATTATTATATTACTTACGTAATAAAAATTTTAGTACGTATTCTTACCTTGTGCGAACTACGTGATCCTCTTCGAATGTTAAACGGTGAACCGGGTAAGGATAAGGATGTCTAAGTACCAAAAAATAAACAAGAAAATAATGAAATCAAATTACAGAGAAAGAACATAAAAGCTTTAGTCGCATGAAATAAAGTTTGTTTTTATTTTTCATAAGAGTTGGTTGTTTATCCAAAAGATTGAGGGTAAAATGTTTGGTTAGTATTTCTTTATTAGTTTTTTCTGTGTACAAACAAAAAAAAAAATAACAAAATTATATAAATCAAAATTAAAAAAAAAGAAGAAACTATCATACTTTTTCAAATAAAAATAAACAAAATATTTAGGAAATAGGCATCTTTAAATGCATGGGTATTTTATGGACTACAGGGTTTATATAAAAATGCACAACTTCAATGAGCTTAAACGATTTACAGAGAACGAAAATACCTTTTTATTTTTATTAATCAGCCCTATCATGAATTCCATCGTAATCGGAAATTTTTACGAATCCCGACAAATTGTATCATGAAATCCGTTCGTAGTGGAAAATCTCATACAATTTTGCATTACGAACGGATTTCATGATACAGTTTTTCGGGATTCGTAAAAATGTCCGATTACGATGGAATTCATGATAGGGCTGAATATCTAATAATCCAAAACACTGTTGTAATATTGTTATTTTTGAAAAATATTGGAAAGGAAAAATGAAAAATGTTTTCGAAGTATGGAAACACTTAAACACTGAATGAATAATTAAAAGAGTATTTTATTGAAAATGAAGTTATATGTAGATGATGACTTTTAATCTAAATGTTAAGCCTTCTTCATTTATTTCAGAATATTGTTATTGAAATTCAATTTTAAATACTTTTTTTCGATCAAAATGAAATGAGAGGGAGACACAACAAACAAAGCGACTTTTTAACATCGAGAACAATAATAAAAATAGATGAAATGTATTTTATCAATGAAACAACTATTACGGCTAATTTTTTACAAAGTTATAATACTCGCATCTAAAACTCGATTTTTCAAAATGAGTTCAAACTCATTTTCAAATTAAGTTGTATAGTGTTAGAAATCTGATTTAGATATCTAATTGAGTTAGAAATTTGATTTATAAAGCTCTTGAATTTGGAGTCTAGGAACTCGGGAGCTTGATTTAGCAAAGTATTATTTATATCCGCCAATGCGAAATATCAAGTTACAGTGAGCTCCTCCTCCTCTAAAATTCTATAAACAAAACATGTACACAAGCAGGGCCGGATTTAGGGGAGGGCAACCGGGGTGAAAGTCCGGGGCTTCCACAAACGGGGAGCCTCCACAATAGAGACTTCGGAAAATTTTTGTTTTAAATTCCAACTAGTAAACACTATAGTAAACAACTTTTCCTTTGATATGTATTTTTTTTTTTCTCTTTTACCTTTACCTACAGCCTACAGTACTTTGCATATACATGATTACTTAATTATATTAATCTTAAATAACAGAAATCATTGATCTATATTTGTTCACTCTAATCAGGCAATCAGTGAATTCAAATGGCCCTGATAAGAAGCACTTCCAATTCACTACCCATCTTGAGGGAGTACCCCAATCGCTTAATGGCTGAGTGGGATGGTACTTGCCCGCAACCTCGTAGGTTGGGTATTCGATTCCGTGTCTCGACAATTTTTTTTCTTATATATATATATATGTACACATAAATTAATTGCTGTACCTACATATATGAAGAAATTGGTAATTTGTTTCATATTTCTTTATGCAGTCAGGTATGCAGTTTGATAAGCAAATAATTATTATTGTGACACAATTAAATGCCATCAATTATTCACAAACTTTACTACATGCAAGAAATTGAAAGAAATCATAGTCGGTTAATAGTAATTTATTTGTATAATTATTGAAGAATATCGATTTCGATTGTCATACAAAATCCACCTTATCTTGACAAGCTCGAAAATCAAAATTTCAGAGCTACATTCCCAAACCTCGAAATTGCATTGAGAATGTATTTAGTTTTGATGGTAACAAATTGCACTGGAGAGCGCTCATTTTCAAAAATGAAAATTATAAAAAATAGGCTTCGAACCACGATGGTACAAAAACGTCTATCGAAGCTTTCTCTCCTGAGCATTGAAAGCGATTTACACCGATAAATGGATTTCAACGAAATCATCAACGATTTTTCGGCGAAAAAAGCTCGAAAGGTTCCGTTCGTTAACCCTAAAATTTAATTTCAGATAATTCTTTTTTCCGTTTATATTTATGTACATATGTATATGTGTTTGTTCAATACTAAAGGAATCTACTTGGTTTCACAATAAATTATTTATTGAAAAACTCGAGTGAAAAAAAAATGGTTTACTTTATGTATTTTGAAAATAATTTGGGCGGAGGGGGCCTCCGCTCCTTTATTGCCCGAGGCCTCTGGACCTCTAAATCCGGCGCTGTACACAAGGTAATCGTTATACAAATTATTGAAACTAAAACAACAACAAAAATTAAAGTAATTCAAATTGGCAGTTGAATTCAATAAACTATTGAAATCAAAATACAAATATAGTTTACAGCAAAACCGATAAACAATGAATATTTATTGATAGAACATCAGAAATGTATAGTTTGGTAAAGCTATGAAAGTAGTTTAATATTCGTTAGAACTTCGTTTTATAAAACCGAGATACAAGTTCTTAAACCTCAATTATAAATTCAAACCGTATTCTAAGGAAAATATAGAAAGTGAACAAGTTCCAAAAATTTTGTAAACTTAGTTTCAAAGATAAACTGATAATTATTTGACCAAGTTTTTAGTTGATCTCAGAACGTTTTCAAGGAATTTACTGTTTAAGACAGTATTTATGGGAAGCAGAATTAATAATTGTTATTATTTTAAATTTAATTCTGAAAACTTGATATTCCCTGGGGTCGAAAAAGTAGATATGTCAAAAGAATGAAACTGTATTTTCCTAAATTTTCGAAAATTTGCAGGAGTGGTGTTATTAAGTAAAGTTTTATTAAAAATGTTCATATTTTCCAGATGCAAATATTAAAGAATTTAAAAATATTCTTGACATTTTGTAAATAAATAGATTTGCTAACTCGCAGAAACTTATTCGTTTTCGTTAAAAATTGCTTATCTGAACATGAACTTTCAGTTCGTTAAAAAAATCAAACCTAAATCTGGGGAACTCATCCATTGATTTAAAATTTCAAATATCATTGAAAATGTAAAATATAGCAAGAAGTGCTCGAATCGTTTAGGATTTACAAAGTCTTTAAAGCTAAGTAGCTTACTAAAATTACTTTAACATTTTACTTATTTTTAAATTTTGAGGTAATCTGTTTGATAAACGGAACATTGAAAATATCTAAATATCTAAAAACAATAAATAAATACAAAAGTCTAATGCTACAGATAAACAGTTATTTCTTTATGCATATTAGACTTGTGGTTTTGAATGTCTTTTACGAATTTCATTACGACCGCTGCCATCAGGAAAAACATCAAAAAATAAACTAAAAACAAAAAATGAATTGATGTTTTTTAATTCAAAAAACAAAATAAACAAAAAATATTCCAAACAAATTAAACCAAGATATACATAATTTATAGTAATTGTTAAATGTGTTTTCATGTATAAGTAATTTAAAATGTTCTTTTCGTGTTACCAATTTTAAAATTTTTAACGAGTTTATATTTTTAGTTTGTTGTAGGTTATCTTATAAAATATTATCTAAGTTATAGCCTACCTTTTGTCTGTTGGAGCTGAAATGATTGTTAACATACTAAAAACGACTTAATTTATGTTTTTTTTTTTTAATTTCATTAATTTACGAAATGTGCAATGTTTAATGAAAACCGTATTTTTTTAATAACGACCATTTCATAGCTCATGTCTACTTGATTCTGGATTTTAATTTTAAGCAAAGAATTTAACATAGGTTAAAAAATCGTATCCGAAAAAAGTTTATAACAAACAAAATGTGAAATTGAACAAAGCAAATAAATAAAATTTCTAATAATTTTGTTTTCCTATATATGTATATATTTGCATATAAAAAATTAAATATATTATTATGTTTTAAAATACATATATGTATGTTTTTATGTAAGGTATGCATGTTTGATAAGAAATTAGTTCTTTTGAAAAAAAAAATGATTTTGGAATTTGTATTGTAGGATCGAAAACAGCCTTTTTGATAGAGGAAATATTTATATTTATGAATGACAATTTTTATTAAAAGGAATTATAAGTTAATGTAATTCTTTACAATGCACGAGTTAAGTTGGGTGCCTGACTAAGGGAGGGTTATAGCGATCAGTAAAATCCATCGGTAAAATGTTTGTTTTACATGTTTTCAGCAAAAGATGCAAGGTGCAATAAAATTAATTCTTTTGATAAGCATTTTTTTTTTTAAATGAAGCAACGCATTTTAGGCTAAGCTTATTTTTTAAACACACTTTAAAAAAATTTGAAAGATGAAATTTAATTTTATACCTCTTATTTAATGACGTAAATTTACTAATTACCTTGAACGCTCATCAGTAAAACATTTCAGATCACTTTTGTTTCAATTTCTACTGATGGATTTTACTGATATCTTCAAACGGCCACTGACGGAAAATTTGAGAAGACCAACTTTTAGAAGATCATCTATTTTCGAACTTGTAAAAAAGTTACATAAAGGTTAGGCCATATAATAGAGTGGTTATTTTGAAATTGACAGCTGTTTTGTGCTCGAAATCATAACAGTAAGTCAGTATCACTTTACGCTTGTACAACGTAGGAAAATTTTGAAAACTCATTTTCAAAAGAAGCTTAAATAAGACAATAATTTTAGGTGGAAGATCACGTTTTCTGACGATGATAACATGTTTGTAGTTTGGTGGCATCAGTGGACCATTTTTCTTCGAATATGAGGTTGTAAACAACGATTCGGGAGTTTCAAGACCATGTTAACCGTTTTTTTTTTACTTCAATTGAAGACAAGATGAATTTTGAGGATCGATCTCTTGTAGGACAAATATACAAATTGTGTATCAGTCGCCTTAGCAATGAAAATTTTTTGTGAGGGGACCGTGAAAGGCAAACAATCCATGAGCTTTAGCTCTTAACCATTAATAAGGCCCTGAAAATTGGGGTAACTCAATGCGAAAATGCAAAACAACAAATTGAACGACGCACGTTGAGTTTAATAACAATTATTAGGAATGTTTAAATTAAGTGACGCAACAGTCTGTTGAAATTAGGGCCTAGTGACTTACCACTTCTAAACCACTTCTTTGTGCGAGTAGTGTTGTCAGGAATGGAAAAGACCTTCAGTTTTAAGCCGAATTCGAACGGCTAATTTGAGAAAGCACTTTTTATGGCAAGAATTATTCTTGCAGGATTTGTTAATGCCTCGCAAAAGGCAATACCCGTGAAAAAATTTTAGATGACACATACAGGGTTTGAACCCAAGACCTCTGACATGACAGTCCAACGCACTAACCATCACGCCACTGGTACTAGATTACATAAGGAATGCTTGCTCCAAATAATTAAGCCATAATAAATGCAAACATTTAATTTTGTCCATTTTATTGCATTTTTAAAAATAAACTTGTAGCCAGGCCGACCTTTATAGGTTAACATTTAATGAATGCCTGTGGGATGTGAAAATGCTTTTTTGATAAGTTTTGCTGTACAAGTTTAAGGAAAACTATTTTTGTAAATGCTTTCATTTAAGGTCAGAGGCAATTTTTAAAGATATACCATAACACAAAATTTCTACATAATCGTAGCAAGTTAAGTTTTCTATGAAATAATTTGAATTTTTTCACTAATGGTATTTCTATCCTTAAATTTTTGACCATTCCGATTTCATCGGAAAATGTTTGAAGTTACAGACCTTGAACTCCAAGTGAACTAGTATTTTTTTCTCTAATAAGCGCACACTCAAGGGGATATTACTACCCTTATTATGTAAAGACACAGTGTGAGCACTAGGAAAGGGAAAGAGGGTTTAAAAGGAGGTGTCGGTGCACATTGGTTTTGAACTCCTGAATATTGCAATGACTGGGAAAGACAGTGTGGTAAGGCATTCCACATTCGCGTAGTACGGCTAAAGAACGAATCTCTGTACTTGATAGTACTGACCGAAGTATATTTGTGTCTTTCTACAAATTACGATTTTTAATTTGCGAGAACTCATTGTTCTTTTATTATTTTGTAGATTTGTGTTAAACGTATTTTAAGGCTTTGAGAATGTTTTCATTAAAAATTAAAATTATCATTCATTTATTAAAACAAAATGTGTTATTTTGCATACAAAAATTTTACACAAAATTAATTTGAAATTTTGGTCGTTAAAAAACTATTGAAGAATAAATTAAGCAGTGAATTTTGTATCATTTGATGGAACTAAATTAATAAATTAAATTAACTAAGGTTAATGAATAGGCACTTTTCTTTTTTATCTATTTTAAAAATGCAAACTATATTGAATTGTAGGTAAGCTCACTGAAAAAGTGATTGACGAAGGGTGAGATTAATTTGATTTTTGTTTCGCTGCCGCAGTGTTTTGGTATTAAAGGATTAAAATAAAGAAGGTTAATAAATGTTAAAAGTCAAAAACAAAAATAAACAAACTATTAATTTTTTATTGTTTTAAACAAAATTATACGGCATTTACGAATTTGGGAAGAAGCACATAATTTAGTTACATTGCATTTGATAGCAAAAGGAAATTTGGACAAATATGTTTTTAATCATAACATTAAACGCAAAATGAATCGGAATAAACTTTTTCATTTTGATTCATTTTTTGAATACAAATTGGTCTTATGAGAACAATATATAATTCATTTTATTTAGAAATATCTGAATTATAAACTGTGACTTTCATAATATAAAACAATTGTGTTTTGTGAAGTTAAAATTACTTGTAATGTTTTTCGAATAGACTTTGCTATCGCATAAACATGCCACACCGGTTCATATCCGGCTCGAAGGACTATAAAATACAGATTGTTAAGTAACACTTGCAGATGTATGTATACATTTTGTTCTCAGATCATAACGAAATGATTGTACAAGTTAGGACATCAATTTACATTAAAATTACAACCAAGGAAATTAACTTATCTGTCAATGTCAAAACATTGAGTTAAAACAACGTTACATTGATTTTTTGACCAAAATCATTTTCATGAATGAAGCAAATTTTAAGTCAACGACTTCATCAGGAAACAGAACGTGAGTAATTGCATGAGTTAAATAACCACGTGGACTTGAAGAAATATACATACATATTACAAAGGCGTTTTTTACACGGTAATGAAAATAATCGTACCGTTACAAACAACAAAGATCAAGCTGAAATCAACAAGACAGTGTTACAACTCACAAAACTCCAGGGGATGTTATGAAATTTGTTTCTAAATTTCGAAACGTTTTCGCCGGACAATGAGATTATTGTTTTCTTTTAGAAATTCAATTAATTTTTTTTTACTTCTTTCTGAACATTTTGAGAAATAGTAACCCAAGAGAAGTTTTCAGGGTTATGCACCTCTCTATAATCTTAAAAACACAATTACGTTTGAAACCGAAAGTGAGAAGCCCAAATCTACTCACCGCAATATTCCTTAAATTAAATAAAAATATATATTTTTACCATGCAAACAACTTTCTTTTGTTTTCTTTTTTAACACAACGTATACAAATCTAAACAAATAATAAGGTATACAATATAAACAAATATAAAGCTGGCAAAAATGTTTTTTCTTGCAATAACTAAAAACTAATTCATTCTCATTCATAATTTTATTTTGTAAAATCATTCCAAGGATAACTCGATTAAAATTACGTATAGCGAAGCTAAAACAAAATAACAAACAAAACAAAAAACTTAAAATAAAGTGAAAAATTATAAACAAAACAGTATAAACAAAAAAGAAAAACAAACAAAACAAAACGAAACGAAACGGAAAAAAAAAACAATCGAAAGGGACAACGACTTTAAAGCACATAGCCAGCTCATACTTACCGTGCTCACTTTACGAACTTTGGTGGCTGTAGTAGGTGCTGGTGGTCTTTGTATAACGCTCACCGACTCCGATTCCACTTCAACGCTACGGATTGACATTTTCTCCTTGTTGTTGTCATCATTGCCCTTCTCGCCGCCAACAAATAGCTCATAGCTGATACATGAGTATGTGGGACTCTTTGCTAACTCAGGATGCAGTGCCGCCTCGGCAGCATCGGCCGCAGCCTGAGCAGCCGCAGCAGCAGCATTCGCTCGCTCCTCTAATTTGGCAGCTCTCGCCGCGGCAGCTTCTTCTGCTTCCTATAAAAAATATAAAGTGGAATGAATGAATGAGTCACGGGGTGATGGGGCCGCCCGGGATTGTGATTGGATAATGATTGATCGTTAAGTGATTTATACCCTTATAGCCTCCTCTTCGGCAGCCTCCTCTTCTTCGGCCTTCTTTTGCAATTCGTCATAAGACATGGCAACAATAGCCAAAATCAAATTCACGAGATAAAACGAACCTAAAAAGATGATCACGATGAAGAAGAGCATATGCCAGGGGCCAGCCGCTCTTAAAACCAGTTGATATAAGTTCTCCCAATAATCTTGGGTCATTAGACGAAACGCCGACAGGAATGCCCAGCCGAAGGAATCGAAACTGGTGTAGCCATAATTAGGATTATCACCAAAGCCCTGAAGACATACGTAGTCCTCCTCACATTGTCTGAAGATTTGTTGGTTTTGTAAAAAGAGAGAGAGAGAGAAATGGTTTTTCTTGCAGAACATGATGCTTCCAAAAAGTCAAGTCATTAAAACATTAACAACATCAACATCAACAACAACAACATCAACAACTAAAAGTTTTTTTTGTTTTTTAGTAACATACCCTGCTCCAGAGCTGTTACCACAAAGGGGGTACGTTAGACCGTCATTGGTGAACCAATTCGAAGCATTCCGATTGTGGTAATCCCAATTTTCATCGGTTAAATTCCCCCATGATCCGTCTAAGGGGAATCTTTTAATGCACTTTTGTGTTAGAACACCCATATAGATTTGCAGACCCATCAGTGCGAACACTGATAGCGAAAACATTGTCAAAATTATCACATCGCGTAGATTTTTAACCGATTCGATGACAGCGCCAACAATGGTCTTCAAGCCTTTAAAAGTCACATTACATTATACGATTACAGTTAAATTTTGGTATCGGAGTTGATTTTTTTTTTTTTTTTTTTGTATAATTTAGATATTTATGGTAGAAGCCATTGTTACATAATTTTGCAAATAATTGAAATATTTACCTGGCACAATGGCTACTGTTTTAAGTGCTCGCAATACCCTAAACGTTCTCAAGGCAGCGAGATTACCTAAATCTATACCCATCGTCACATAGCTATTGAAAGAGGTTCAAAAATACATTTGTTTTGTTTGTTTTAAAGAAATTTCTTCAATTCAATCTTTAAGAAGCGGTGTTCTGAATAAATGAAGCTTGTGGCATAATAATAAATGGAAATAAATATTCATATCATATGAAATCAAAGAAACAAAAATACACAAAAAATATTATTAGATCGTCTTTCGCAAATGATATTCGAACAAAAGAACATAAAAAGTGACAGTTGGTTGATACTTGATATTTGATATTTGATACTTGATACAACAGCTGCGAATGTTGATGTTTTTCTTTATTTTTTAAATATTATATATTTGTTTTATTTTTGAACATTGGACATTTTGAACGATACGATATTATGTATAGAAGGGACGCACACAGTATGGTTCTTATTTTGTATAAAAATATATTTTATAATTTTCATTCGTATTCGATAAGAGTGTCAGAGCATGTTGGTTGGTTGGAATATACTACGAGTCTGCGGAAGGGATTCACTTAAAAAGTTTTGTACCTACGTATACCTATTACGTATGTATGTGTATGATTATGTAACATTTCTGTTTTGTGTGACATGTCAATATCCTTGTTGTATATGTAACTTAAAAAAGTACATTCCAATTTCCTTCCACCATATCATATCCTGTAGCGAATTATTGTTCAATTTTCTTCGTTTTTTTTTTGTTTGTTGAAATTTAACAAAGTAAACATTTTTGAACAATGACACTTTTCTGAAGCTTTGACACTGACATACAGAAAAGACCGAGAGTGAAAGAGAAAATTGAAGGACAAGGGAAATAAAAATATCCACATTTATACACTGGGTTATTCTAAAACAATTGTAAGGACTCCTGAGAATGTTTCGTTCTCTTTTGAAGACGTGCGACAACGAGGATGTACGAGTATATAGGAAATATGGCTAGTTTCACGAAGTACGAAGGAAGTGTTTGCCTTCATAGTTGACTTTCAGGAAACAACATATTATATATTTTTCGATCATCTCGTATATCGTAAAATGTAGAACAAGTTATTACCTGAAGAGCCACAAAGCAATTTTTAGATTTCACCTGTAAAAAAATGTTAAAGAAAACCTATTCAAATATATAGAATGAATATCCAAATCATTAATTAGTCTTCTTTAAGAATTATGTAGGTATATGTATAATTTTAATTACTTAGGCACTGAGCGAAGCGTGTCTTATTACTTTTATAAGCATCAGGTAAATGGAAGATGTCATCGTCACGTAGCGTCGCGTCGCGTCGGTCGGTCTATTCCTGTTAATTTTCGGTCTACGCCTTTGCCCCGCCATCACTTTAAATTGACCATATACACCTTTGACATTTTAAAAAAAGGTTTCTTTAAGTGCTTACCTTGATTGTGACTTATTATTTAGGAAGAAATCTATAAAAATATACCAATAGAAGGCAGAGTTCTAGAATACGACCAAGTTTACGTTTTGGTCTTCGGAATCTTGCTGAGAAATTAACCCCCTAAAACATTTGGGTAATTGCTGAGGTAAAAAATAAGTCTATACGTATGATACAATCCATATCAAGCTTTTATTTCTCCTTTTACTTGACGTTTAAAAATAAATATTTTCAGTTAAAATGAAAATTTTTAAAAGAAGCTCATTAAATAGTTAAGCCAAAAAATACCCTGTTGAAATGAAATTTCTAAGAATTCTAAGGAATTTAACTAATGTAAAAGAATAAAATGTATGAAATATTCAATAGTAACTGATTGATGGTTTTATTTTAAGCATCTTAAATGAGCCTTAAAACAGCCAGTGTTTGATAGCATTTTACTAAAATAATAATGTTTACGATGTTAAATGAAATACTTGTACTTGTACAGAGCTGAAGAAAGAAATTATAGATTTCGTCAAAATA
Organism: Eupeodes latifasciatus; assembly: GCA_920104205.1. Classification (NCBI taxonomy): domain Eukaryota; kingdom Metazoa; phylum Arthropoda; class Insecta; order Diptera; family Syrphidae; genus Eupeodes; species Eupeodes latifasciatus. The sequence goes on along the minus strand of OV049924.1, from coordinate 98,081,610 downwards.
TTAAAAGGAATATATCATAAGTTATATCTTACAATAGCCGTCAAATTATTGCCTTTTACCTTACAAATAATGACGTTTGTGAGGTGAAATTATATAAGGTGTTGTAGTGGCTTTTTGATTCTAGATAACTTGGGGATCCTTAATTAGATTTGTAAAATATTAAACCAGAGTATAAATTATGCATCTTTTGAAATATAAGAAGTTTTTTCAGGCCGTGTTTTGAATTGCAATGAAATATTGTTTAAAATTTTGACTCTAGTGTGGTGAATAAAATGTGTTGAAAATGAACTTTCTGTGGAGTAGTCTAAAAGTGATTAAAATTTGACGTTTCTTATAAGATATACACAACTATTTAATATTTTATTTTGCTTGTTAATATGTGTTGATATTTTCAAAGACAAGAAAATTAAAATAAAATAAAATACTTCTCCAAGTTGTTATTATCTTTGCTTTTTTTCATTGTTTTGACAAGAAGTGTGAATACTCTGCTGTTCAAATAATGAAACAATAACTATTTATTTTAGTTCTTAATAGAGTTTCAACTGTCAAACTTAAACTTGTATTTTTTAACGTTCAAAAGACGATTTACTAATGTTCAAAACGCTCAAATAAGGGGGTCAAAGCTGAACATAACAAATGTTAAGCGCGAGTGAGAGAAATGTGAAAATAAATCTCAGAAAACCAAAATCTCGAGTTAGTTGCTCTGGCAAAAAAAGTAATATTTTATTTATTTATTTAAAAAAAAAACCGTATTTTAGTATCCAAATGGCCAAAATCGACAATGATTTCAACTCTATTCAACTTAATTTTTTTTTTCATAATTCACAAATGTCAATTCGTGACAGCTAAATGCTCAAATGCATTTCAAAACAAACAAACCTAAGTGCTCAGACAACATTTAGAGAATATTTAACATGTTTAGAAGACTTAACGTTCAGAGCTCAGAACAAAAAAAAAAAAGAACGCCTTAACTATGATATATCCATAATCGGTATTTTTGCAAAGATTTGAGTGGGACCATTATTTTAAATTGATTAATTAATTTGAAATAAAAATTGAAAATATATATTTTTTTGGAACCAAATATTTAACTAAGTATCTATCAAGTTGGATTGGATTTTGTGTTTAATTTTTTAAGGAAATTTCTCAAAGCTTGAAAGAATTTTATTTAAGGAATTATTTTAAGAAATCCCAAATAAATATATTTACATATGAATAAATAAGCAAATTTGACACCATTTCGTCATTAAACGTCAAAAACTAATAGTGCTAGAAAATCACCTAAGTTCTGAGTATTGATTTTTGTGCAAAATGATCTAAAAAAACTTCAAGAAATTCATAAGATGCGAATTAAGTTTATCTGATTTAAGTATATATTTGTTTAAGCAGAAAAGAAAAGTGTGGCGGGCGCTGGCAGTTTGGTATTGGGTGCGTTCTTTAAGTCAGTCAAAAAAGTCCGTTAAATCGTTCTTATGTATTTCAAGTATTGCTCGATTAAGGTTATAATCTTTCAAAATGAGTTAACTTCAAGAACGAAAAAATATGTGTTTTGTATTTGTGTACTTACATTATTGTGAATTTGTGGTATTTACTCTGGTCGGTCTCATATGGAATCAAGCAGTTACATTACTTGTTTTGGCATTATCAAAGTTCAAGGATATACAAGTTCATGACGTAATCCGATGAATGAGTTGCGAATGGATTCGGAGTGATTTTTGACATTAGAAAAGTCAAAATTGACATTTGATTCCCTCCCATATCCTGATCATCGGATTTTGTATTAGATGTGATAAACTTGAACCAGCCAAGACGAATTTTTCAATTATGTGTACCTATGTGACGTTCATTATAATAATGGACTAAGTCCACCTCAAAGTTAGTCTTAATATTGAAATACCTAACTTTGAGACGATTAATCTTAAAAAATGAAGTCACATTCAAAAATGTTGTTTCATTTTTCTAAAATTTTCTTGAAGTAGCAAACTATCAAAATTATGCAAAAATGGAGATACACCATTATTACACTGAACGACACAGATATGTACACTGTACAGTACGTAATGTATTTGGACGTTCGTCGGGATTGAAAACTCAATATTTTCAACTCTTCGTTCCCGTGGTGAGTACCTGGCATTTTATATCATATAAAATTTATTAAAAATAGAAATGGCTTAATCTAGAAGGTATACATGCTTCAGAGACATGCTGAAAAGTGGAATAAATATATGCACAGTACGTTTAGGTTTTTGTCAAAAAATGAGTTCCTGAAAACCGTTTTCATCAATGGAATTACTTCAGTAAAAGCTTAAAATGGAGGAAATTCTTTATATGGTAAATATAAACGGTGGTAAAAGCATTCTTTTATTTTTGAATTGAGGATATGATGGTTAAGTTTGTTTTATGTAAATATCGAATACAAATATTGTTTTTTTTTCATGAAATATAGATTTTACTTTTTAAGAAAATGATAAAGAGAGAAAGGGTGAGACGAGAAGAAAATTGTGTGCCAAAATATTTTTTTTTTTAAGTTAAGATAGTAATTTAAAATTTGATTAATATTTTATAAGTAAAATAAAATGCTAAGAATGTGAAACGAATAGCTTATTTGTCTGCTTTCAAAAAAAAAATAACAAAATATAAAATGTACAACTATATATTACTAAATATTTATGAATCAAATACTATGAAATACATTTATTATATAGTTATGTACGATTATGTATTAAGTAAAGGTATAAAATATATTATTCCAATGTTCTACGGATTACGATTACAAACTATGTACGAGTATATAGAAGAAAATCTTTTATTTATTGAATATATATTGTGTTTATATATTTTATTTGTGGAGGAAAGGAAGGAAAAATAAGCTATACACGGATAAGAAGTTGATAACAAAATGTTGGTTATACATTTACGATTATATGAAAATAATATAACAAATAAACTCTAGAAAAAAATAAACAATAATGATTAATAAGTATATACTTATTAGTTTGTATATATGTATAAAAAAAAAAAAAACGATTTAAGAAAAATTAAAAATTGTAATGTTTTGTAAATAATAAAAACGCAAAAACAATTTTTGAATTAAAAATCATATTTTATGGAACTCACGCTAAAGCTATTACTACGAAGTCCAGCCAATTCCATGCATCTCTAAGATACGTAAACGGGCATAAAATGAAACCTCGTGCCATCACTTTAACAGCTGATTCAAATGTGTAGATTCCGGTGAATATCACCCTAAAAACGAATTTTTAAGTTTTTTTTGGTTTTTGTTTTTGTATTTTTTTGTTTTCCATTTTATATATAAGATTTTTTTGTAAACATTTTTTTTTGTGTTTTTAAGAAATAGAAGGAATAATTAAAATAAATTGTATATCAGTTTAGAACACAAATGAGATTTTTAAATTTTAAATAAAATAGATACCAGATTTCATATTATAAAAATGGTATAACCCCATTTCCAAAATACGTAAGAGAAGAAAAAAAATTATAACACTGTTTTCTTTTTTCATTTATCTACTTAATAAGGTCTTAAAATTATTGTTTTAACAGATATTATTTGGGGTCATATAAAACATTATTATGTATAAAAGAAACAAAAATTGATTTTTTCAACTATTTTTAAAATGATGTTTCGATTCACATTTTTTTTTTGTATTGATTGTCTTATTTTATTTGCTTAATATGAGTTGTTATTTAATACATTTTTATATTACATGTAAGTTAATATTAAGTTTTTAAAATACAATTTAAGTTGTTTTTTAATTTTTGTAGAAAGAGTAAGAAGTATTAGCAACTGATTCTTTGAATTTGGAAAAGGTATTAAGAAGGATTTGTCGTCGTTATGGGTAAGAATATATTTTTGTCTGTCATAAATTTGTAATTTCTTTGCAGAGTGGATAGAAATTGTACTTTTAATTCAAAAATCAAATACCAAGAACTATTTTTCCGTTACATTAGAACGCATGCCAAGAAACAATAACCAGGAACACATACGTTTCTATGATGTCATTCATTTCGTACTTTTAAGTTGGTAGCGCTAGTATTTGACACATGTTAAACTCAGCTGTCATTTAACGTATAAATTACATCAATCTTTTTAAAGTTTAAACTACGCAACGATTGAAGTCTCTAAGAATTTACTAACCCATGGGGTTCAGATAATTCACAAAAACCCTTTTTACTCCAATTATGGCTGAATTACCATACCAACTGAAATGACGTAAAAAAAATCGGCTCAAAGTGATCCGGTGATTAAAATTATTTTCAACGCTTAATGTCAAAGTCCGAGCTTTGTTATAAAATAAGATATTCATGGTAAATCATTATGAACGTTTTATTTAGCTTTACTTTTGAAATCGAAAATATTTTCAAATTTTAAAGTGGTACGGTTAGGAAAAGGCAAAAACTATTTTTATTGAATTTGCAAAACAATTTATTTATTAACGACGCTTCATTGGTCAATAAAATTATGTTTTTTTTTTCTGTCCCACAAACAAAACAATACTTTTTTTAACAATTAAGATGTCTTGAATTCGAATCTCGCCTTAAAATTTTTCTATTACATCAGGTTTATGGAATATGCCACTTTAAAAATGCTAAGAACAACCAAAAACCAAGGCTAAGTTTAAACTCAAAATACACCTCTTAATTGTATGATTACCGTTTTATTTTTGTGTGTTGAAAACCGTTTTAGCATAAATGGTTTGACGTTTCTTTTAGATTTCTGTAAGACAGGTGAAATTTTACAACTTATGAAGATTTTTCGAAGAATTGTATGAAATAATATCGAAAAAAGGATTATAACGGGTTATCCATTTGCGGTTTCAAAAGTATAGGGCTGAAATTCGACTTAAGCAAGTTGTTAAACCAATTTTTTTCCAGTTGAAAGCCTGACATTTACGAAAATGGATCGGTTAACTATCTCATAACGCATACAAATTGTTAAAACCTACTTTAAAAAGAGGCTGGGATGCGACGCACACTGATAACTTCCCATCCCGTCTGCCGATTTGTCTTGCTTAAAAGTTTGTAGGTTTTCGTGTTGTGTTAAAAAAGTTGTCACTTGAATTATTCTTAAAATTTTTAAAATTACCAACAACATTTTGCATAATGAAATAGTTTGATTTCAAAATCTTTGTTAAATAGATTTTTAGTCGAAAACTAATTCTTACCAATTTTAGTAGCATTTTTATTTTTTTTTATTTCTTATATAAAAAAATACAAATTGGATGAATTAAATTAATTTGAAGTCAATATCTGCTATTGTTCACGAGATATCGAGAACCAAACGCCAATTTTTAACAATTTTGCGTACTGTTTCTTGTAGATTTTAATTTTTTATGAAAAAAACTGACTGTTGGACTTATATGCAAAATGTACTGAATGTCGAAAACAATATTTTCTGTGAGAAAGCCTAGTTTGAAGCCAATATTTTTAATTTCTGAAAAGATATTTGAGTCGAAAGTAATTACTTCCAAGTTTAAGTATTGTTTTTTTGTTAGGTTTTTATGCTTTGTAAAAAAAAACTGTCAATTCAATTTTTTCTCTAAATTTTACTGAATGTTAAAAACAATATTTCTTATAAGATAAAATTAGTTTGAAGCCAATATCTCAAAGTTTTGAAAAAAAATTTAAGTCGAAAATCAATTTTTACCAACTTTTGTTAATTTTTGTCTAGGTTTTTATTTTTTTGTAAAAAAATCTGTCCATTCGATTTTTCTCAAAATTTTACCGAATGTTGAAAAAAATAATCTCAAACTTTTGAAAAGATATTTGAGTCGAAATTCAATTTTTACCAACTTTGTTTTTTTTTAAGGTTTTTATGAATTTGATTTTTCTCAAAAAAAAAAAAAAAACGTTGAAAACGTTATTTTGCATTGCACAAAATTGTTTTAGAGATAAAATCATCTTTTAATCGTAAAATTTTCGAGCTGACAAGTATTTTTTTTTTCAGTTTTTTTGATTTATAATAAAAACCGTTAAGTAAACGGATTTTTTTTCAAAAATTACTAGTTTGGTATCACGTTACAATATATAATATAAAATTTAATTCAAGTCTTTAGCGTTATTGGTTCGTGAGATATTTTAGGTTAACCAAAATGTTCACCTTTTTTTTAACTCCTCTGGTAAAAAAAAAACAGCCACGCAATTTTCTTAAGAGCTCTGTCTGCATCTTTCTGCATTATTGTCTGTATAACAAAATGTTTTTGAAGTCGATATCTCTTCTGGTTCTTGAGCTATGGACGACGAAAATAACGTCGCGAACGTACGTACACACGCACGCACAGACATCTCGCTGAAAATCTTTTATTTCGACTCTAGGGACCTTGAACCGTCGAGAAATATCAAAATTTTCAATTCGACAAATCGGACCCATTAAAATAACTTCCTATGGGAAGTTAAAAATAGTGATTCTGCCACAGCCACATATCTCGTGCTTTAAGAGGAGATTATGGTTTACAAAATCGTCCAACTACGCAAGCTATTGGCAAAATTGTAAAGAAATTTGAAGGGACTGAAATGGTTATAGATATTGTAAAGCCTGTGAATCATCGTTTCGCTGCTGTAAGTGAAAGTGTTGCCGAAGAATGTGTCGATTCCTCTTCCTTCTCAAAAATTAGGACTGTCTTACGAAACATTATGGCGTATTTTGCATTTGGATTTACACCTACATCCATATAAAGTATAGCTCAAACAACAACTGAAGACAGCTGACCATTCACAACGTCGTAGAACAACAGACCACCAGACGGTAATTTTTCGAACAAAATTTTCTTCAGCGTAGAAGCACATTTCTCACTCTGTGGGTATTTTAATAAACAAAATTGTGGTATTTGGGGTTCTGAGAAACCTCAAGTAATTGAAGATTGGCCATTACATCCACAAAAAGTCACTGTTTCGTGCGCTTTTTGATCCGAAAGTGTGAATGGACCATATGATAACCGACAAGTGGTAGAAAATTTCCTCAAAAGAATCAATGCTTGCAGCAATGCGCGTGGTGTTCATTTAAATGATGTAGTATTTTACACATGATGTCAACGTTCAAACTTTATAATAAAAAAGAAATATCATGCACAAAAATATTTTATATGTGTTTTATTTAACTTTACATTTGAAACCGCAAAATGGATAACCCTATAGATTTGGAAAACCATCACGGACTTTATTTCTAAAAAAGTTACTTCTTAAATTTAAATAGCCTCAAGAAGAATTATATAATTTTGTTTTTTTTTTTATTTCTAAAAAGATACATATATGTATATCAAAAACCTGACGTGATACTTTAATTTTGAAGTCGGATTTCAATAAGGCCATCAAAACCCATTGGAAAATTGTCAGGAAGAATACCTTGCCGACTAGTGTATCCAGTACATTCATTATTTTTGTTTATCAAAATGGAAGTTAAAAAGTCTGGAATTTTCTGTGATATCTCAAACATATTTTGTAGTGATCCTTTAAATGAATATAAATTATATATCAATTTTTTTTTAAATTACTGTACTACGAAAAAGTTTAATGAAAGTGGAGAGATTGAGAATATAGTTTTACCGAGAGTACTCGTATAATAAGATCGGCGAACTATTTCTTTCTATTTCCCAATTGCGCAGACCCAATGAATAAATTATTATGTATGCGATCAAAAAAGTCTATGTTTTAAAAAGTCAAGTTTGTAATACTAAGAACAACATTTTTTTAAGGTTTTAGCAATGATCATACAATGACTAACGTTATGCGTAAAAATTAATTGTTAAGCGGTATTCAATGTATCCTAATATAATTATGGGATAAAGCTACACAAAACATTACTCTCAACATTAAACAATTTAATATTTTTACAATTTCTATGATAATAATACAGCAGATTCAAATCATATTAAAGTCAAGTTTATAATATGTATATAATTAACATTATAGTAGAATTTTATAATATGTATTTAGAAATGTCTTAATATAATGATTTATCATCAACAGAATAAATGAGTTTATCTTTTAGCAATAAACGAATTTAAATATCGAACTTTCCAAACATATTTTTAAATTTATAATCCTTTCCTCCCTTCTCAGAGCATAGATCATGCTCATTCATAAAGAAACCAAATCGCATTCGTTCGTACGAATCACTGTTTAAACACCAAATAATCTAAAATTACATAGGTTTCGCTCTAGAAGTGCTCTTGAGTTTAAAATATTACAAAGGCACAGGCTTCTTAGTCAAAATCTCTTGACATCGTTTCATTTATTTTATGAAGGTTTACAAGTTATCCGTATTCGTATTCGTATTTTTTTAATATTTGTTTATCACTTCACGCGTATATTTTTGAATGCGTTTTAAAGATAGATATCATACAATAATTTGTGTCCTTTATTCATCGAAACAAAATGTATGTCAGGTTACATGTCGAAGCCTTTATTTGCCGATGCCATGCCATGCCATGCCAATGGCCTTCAAATTCAGACGACTTAGACCTCCTGACTCAACTCATGCATATTAACATCAGCATTATTGATTTTTCGTAGATTTGTTGTTGCATAATTCATCTCTCGAATGTGATGTTCGGTGGGTGAATCCTTATAGGAAAAAAGAATCTCAAGAGGTAGCCTACATTCTGTCGAAATTCTAGTTTTCCATATTTAGATTTTATTAAAAGTTCAAAGTCAAGATAAACAGCAGAGCAGCAACAAAAAAGTGGCCGACTTTGACGAACATTTGACACAAATCCATTCGAGTGCGCACTTAGTGTTCTCGTATACTAATTGTAGGGCTATGCATATGTTTTAAGCAACTTATAGAGGCAGTGTTTTTCTATTATACTCTGTATCATGTTAACGGCGGCGGTGATGAACCACATAAATATGATGTTTCAATCTTTTTTGTTCCCGCCAAGTTCACAACCCTTAAGGTCCTTCAATATTAGCCATTGTTTACTACATCGCTGAGCGGGTTTTCGAGTTGCACTGTTGCAGTTTTCAGTTCAGCACTTCTTTACCACTTCTGACACTCTGATCATTATCGAAACACGTATTCCATTGTTTCATAATAAAATAGCAAGTATTATCTCTGATATCTTTTAGTATGTGGCTTTTCGATGAACGATATTATTTATTTGACTTTTAATCCAGAATTTCATTTCTTTTTGTTTTTTAAAGATCAGATAACACTTTTGTATATATTTAAGTTGGTGGTCGTCGAAAAAAGGTGGTTAATTCTGATACCAAATCTACGCCGACAATTTTGACATCAGCTAAAAAAATGACGTTACTTTTTGTCGGTATTTCCATTGAGATTCATTTAATTAAACACAACTTCTAAAACTATTTTAATTAAAAACTAACTTTGTACAAAAAAAATTACTTTACATTATAGAATATCTATAATTATTTGAATTCTAAATTAACATTTGAAATAATCTATTTCTAAAAAAGTTTTTGAATTTTTTACATAAAATACAATGATTGGATGTTTAGTTTTATGATTCGAATTATAGAGACTTAGATGTCTTCCTAATAATAAATTAATCTCAATGTAAAACAAATATATTGCAATATTTTCATTAATTAAATTGGGAATTTTAATTATGTTACTTTACACTTTGGCTATTTTAAAATGATGACGAAATACATTTTAAATTAAAATTAAATTTTTGTAAATGTTACGGATATTCAATTAAATTGAAATTAAACATTTTAACAAATATTATGTACATGTATAAATTTTAAGAATTATATAAACTACAAATTAAGTGAATTTAAATGTTTGTTTTATTAAAAAATATGGTAATTTTTCTTTAATTGTAAAAAGACACACTTTGTAATTTTGTAAATGTTTGTTAAGACAATTCTATAGATTTATTTTTTTAATAAAATTTATATAATTTCTGTCATTAGGTTGAATTAATTATTGGCCTTGGTTAAAATTATGACACTAGCGTGGTGAATAAAATTGAATTTTCTGTGAGCAAGGTGTTTTTCAGAGGTTTTAGTCAACTCAATGCAATTAAACAATTTCCAATGTGAATTGTCAAAATTATGGTTGCCATGGTGAAGTTTATATAATAATATATCGATATTAAAGTCCCAATTTAAATGGAAAAATATATAGCTCTAATCTTATTGGGGCAGAAATAACCTGTTCTATGGAATATGACTATCACATTTTTGTTGTGACAGATAGTTAGCATTATTTGTGACTATTACTCTATACCAAATCAAATTAGGAGTTTTTCTTTTTAAAATCGGATCAGAAAATTGAGCTGTCAAAAAAGATCTGTTTCTTTTTTAGCTCAGACATATGAGACCGGCCGGTTTGTGTTTCTTTTTTCAATCAGAACTTATTTAGGGCTCGCTCTATGAGCTAATGGAGGTAAAATTTTTGGGTCAATTTTCATTTATAAAAATACAATTTTATGTAAGAAATGTTGTAATTTGAACAAACAATAACGACTTTTTTAAGTTCGTAGAGCAAAATCCTAAATTTTATCTTAGCATTGAACTTAAAAGAAATCAACATGGTGAAGAAGTTTAAGTAAAATCTTGGAGTTGTGGTGTTTTTCCCAGGTGTTTTAAAGTAATCGAAACTTCTTTTCCATTTATGCACAAAATTGTTTTAGAGATAAAATCATCTTTTAATCGTAAAATTTTCGAGCTGACAAGTATTTTTTTTTCAGTTTTTTTGATTTATAATAAAAACCGTTAAGTAAACGGATTTTTTTCCAAAAATTACTAGTTTGGTATCACGTTACAATATATAATATAAAATTTAATTCAAGTCTTTAGCGTTATTGGTTCGTGAGATATTTTAGGTTAACCAAAATGTTCACCTTTTTTTTAACTCCTCTGGTAAAAAAAACCAGCCACGCAATTTTCTTAAAAGCTCTCTCTGCATCTTTCTGCATTATTGTCTGTAAACAAAATGTTTTTGAAGTCGATATCTCTTCTGGGTTCTTGAGCTATGGACGACGAAAATAACGTCGCGAACGTACGTACACACGCACGCACAGACATCTCGCTGAAAATCTTTTATTTCGACTCTAGGGACCTTGAACCGTCGAGAAATATCAAAATTTTCAATTCGACAAATCGGACCCAATAAAATAACTTCCTATGGGTAGTTAAAAATAGTGATTCTGCCACAGCCACATATCTCGTGCTTTAAGAGGAGATTATGGTTTACAAAATCGTCCAACTACGCAAGCTATTGGCGAAATTGTAAAGAAATTTGAAGGGACTGAAATGGTTATAGATATTGTAAAGCCTGTGAATCATCGTTTCGCTGCTGTAAGTGAAAGTGTTGCCGAAGAATGTGTCGATTCCTCTTCGTTCTCAAAAATTAGGACTGTCTTACGAAACATTATGTCGTATTTTGCATTTGGATTTACACCTACATCCATATTAAGTATAGCTCAAACAACAACTGAAGACAGCTGACCATTCACAACGTCGAAGAACAACAAGTGGTGGACGGTAATTTTTCGAACAAAATTTTCTTCAGCGTAGAAGCACATTTCTCACTTTGTGGGTATTTTAATAAACAAAATTGTGGTATTTGGGGTTCTGAGAAACCTCAAGTAATTGAAGATTGGCCATTACATCCACAAAAAGTCACTGTTTCGTGCGCTTTTTGATCCGAAAGTGTGAATGGACCATATGATAACCGACAAGTGGTAGAAAATTTCCTCAAAAGAATCAATGATTGCAGCAATGCGCGTGGTGTTCATTTAAATGATGTAGTATTTTACACAATCAATTTTCATTTATAAAAATACAATTTTATGTAAGAAATGTTGTAATTTGAACAAACAATAACGACTTTTTTAAGTTCGTAGAGCAAAATCCTAAATTTTATATTAGCATTGAACTTAAAAGAAATCAACATGGTGAACAAGTTTAAGTAAAATCTTGGAGTTGTGGTGTTTTTCCCAGGTGTTTTAAAGTAATCGAAACTTCTTTTCCATTTATATGTATATTTTATTTGTATGTTTATTTTTCTTTTATATCAAAAAACTTAATACATTTAAACAAATCGAAAAATGTTGTTCTTTGTATTTCTGGTTTTGGAATCTAAAAGAAGTCAAAACCCATTAATTCAAAAAGGCGATTCACAATCTTCGGTAAAGCAATATTCACATGAGAAGGACCAACTCACATGAGAGTTTTTAATTCGTCGCGAATGAAGTTTGACAGCCGAACAACATTCACCACCGAAACCAAAACAAGAATGATGTTTTTAGGTTAAGTACGCGCGATTATTTTATTCGTTGCGAGTGTGGATAATGTGGAACGCGAATAAAGTTTGACAGTTCGTATCAGCTACAATTTTTTTCGAGACGAATAAATTTGTTTTCTTAAATTTATTAATATATGATATTGAAAAGTAAAAGTATGCATCATAAATCAAGAATTTGTGTGGAAATATGTCTTCAAACGTATATAAACTCACATTTTGTAATTTATTCGTCGTTCGTTGGTCGCGCTCATGTGAATACTACTTAAGATCGTCAACTATGCATTTAAATTGAGCTCGTTTTAAGATACACATGACTGCAAAAAACCATGTCAGAGCCTTAAGCATCTTGCACATGAGCTACGAACTGTGAACTGCGAACTGCGAACTGTGGATGTTCGCATATTTTGACTTTTCTTTCACTTGAGGTTTATTTCTATTCGCAGACAGCGACGAATTGTCAATTTATAATTACCCTTTTTAACAAACAAAACAAGAGTGGTATAATTTTGAGGTTGAGTTGAGCGTGAACAATTTATTCGTTGCAGTGTGGATGGTGTGTGGAACGCGAATAGAGTTTGACAGCTCGTAGCAACCACACTGCAATTCGTTACTACCAAATTGTTTTTACAAAATTGTCTTGTTTTAGAGAACAAAATGCAAATTTTATAATCCTAATATAAGTATCAATTAGTTTCTTATAATTTAAATGTGTTTTTGTTTAAAATTGGCTTTTTGAAATGTGTAAAATCGTGTTTGTTCGTCCATTTGTTCATTCGTTGTTCGCTCTCATGTGCAAGGCCCTTTAAGTTCGTCTTAAATGTTAAGGAACGAAAATTGCCACATGGAAATGTTTGACATTTTAGGTTAAGGAACTTTTATATTCTATTTTTTAATAAGAAAATCTTCTCATGTGTTACTCAAAGTTGCCGGCAACTTAGTTGCGTTTTGGGCCCTCTTTTGTATATGTTTTAAGAGGTGAGCAACTTGTATGTAAACATCTGCATCTGCGTAAAGCAGAAAAGTAGAGGTAGGTAAATAAATGTCAACACCTGAAAGTGGGAAAGAATACACCAGTGATTACTCTTTTGTACTTCCTATAAAATACTATAAAACTTTTTGACAGTAAAGAGTTTCCGCAAACCTCCACGAATGTGTAATGAACTAAATCAAAAAACTTAACAAACAACTTTAAACAAAAAAAGAAAATCGGAAAGTATTTGTTATGTCGAAGAAAAGATGGGAATTCCAATACGAATTGTTAGCTCGTTTTTACGCATACATAGAATTATCTAATGATTTTGCACGCAAGCGTCTCAAACACATTTAATCAGCTAATAAGTCAGCTGTTCGCTTTAGCTTGCCGACAAACCAAGATGGCTACCGAGGATTTATATCTTTTTATAGGGTGTTTTTGATCAGGATTACACAAATTTCGGAGTAGAGAATGTTTTTTTTTTTGGGAAACAAAGCACCCACTATAAAATCAATAAATTAAATTAATTGAATAAAATTGACTTCTTCAAGCATGAAAAATTCGTATCGATTAAAAGAAAAAATCCAAAACTTTGGTTAAATTGATGGTTTTCTTATTCAATTAACCTCTTTTAAAATTGTTTTTTTTTCATTTTATAAACTTGTAGAAAATTAAATTACAATGTGTGTCTTAAAGTATAATTGTTTTTAAATCACTACATGTTCTTTGTTTAACTACAAAAACTACAATTATATAATTGTTTATGTAAATCGAAACACAAAACTACAATTTTTTGTCTATATATTGAACAATTATAATTTTTCTACATTACTAAAAATAACAAAAATACGTTATAGGTTTTGTATCTAACAATATAAGTTTTCTACCTTTTTTTTGTTGTTAATTTATACAAACAAATATTTTACTAGTTAATATCATTGAATATATGTTTTAAAAACTAATTATATAAATTGTATATTATTTCTATAAAATCTACAATTTTTATTTATTCAACTATATATTTTAGCAAAAATTTTAAATTAAATAAAAACAAACAACAAAAGAACTCGTTAAAACAAAATGAATTGTTTTATTATTTTTAATCACAAATTAGTACTGAACAAAACTTTTTGAATATGTAAATTGCGATTGATTATAGTAAATCAATGGGACTTTTTGGGTTTAAGGAACCATGAATTAATGAATATTTAAATTTAATATCAAACAAAACTATTCACACAATTTACAATTATTTCTTGTATCGTATATAGCAAAAATACAAGAAACAAAAATGTAGTATTAAATCACACTTTGTTTTGCAAAAAACATTTAAAAAAAAAACGAAAATTTTATCAAATTAAACTCTCATATTTTCTACGAACAAAATCTCAAAAAAGCTTCGTTTACCTTGGAAATTAAATTTATATACGAGTATATTAATAACGGCTATATTTTGCTTTCGGCTTTAAACAACAATTAATATGAGTATAACTTTTTAAATATTAAGATAATAATACTGCCTGCACTTTTGCATACAAGATTTTTTTTTTTTTTTTATTTTTATTATTTCTTGCAGATTTATTAAGTTTGGTTTAAGTAATTATATAAATATATATTTGTAACGGAAAACAATATTTTATAAAGGTATTTATTTTTACTTTTTTTAATAAAAATCAAAAAAAGTTAAGAAAATAACAAAATTATTTAAAGTAGAAGTTTTTGAATAAAAAGAACAAAAAAAGAAAACAATTTGGGTATATAGGGTGTAAAGTAGGAGTACTCACTCAGTTGATTCGACCGTTGGTGTTGTCGGCATTATCATCAATATACAGTTAGTAAGAATAGTTGTAATAATGAATAATGAAAATAACGGATGTACTAAAATATAAATAGCTACACGACGTATCGGGTTGAATGGATCGAGCAACCACATTGCTTTTGATGCAGAAAAGCGAAAAATATCTTTTCCTTTACTTACTACTACAAATGTCTGAAAAAGAAATATAAAAAATAGAAACAAATTAGTCTTAACACATATTTTTAACATTAGTTTTTTATAAGTAAAGAGTGTTTTTTTTAAAAAAGTATTTCGAGTAAGTGGCCGACACGGTTGGATCTTGAGGCCCAATTTTCGACCATTTTTGCCGTATTGCGTATGATGGGTCCACTTTGGGGCCGTAGTCAGCGATAACGCACTAAATATTTTGTTTCTGGCTTATCTGTGTATACTGCTCATATAGTCCAACGGTGTTAAATCGTACGATCTTAGGTGCGCTGCCAGAACACACGACGCAAGATAATACGCTCATCAAAAGTTCAATTCGGGGGGTCACACACTCAACATTAAAATGAGTTTTTTAGCACCGCTTAAAAATGTTCTTTAATGTTCCCTAATGGAGGCTGACAAAATTTAAATAACATAATGTGAATCTTAACCTTACGTATTATTTCAGTATTATATTCTATAAGTTCTAACTATTTAATTTGGACAATTCCCTACATATGAAAGCATTCCAAAGATTCTAACAATTTTCTAAATATGCCATATTTAAAAGCCAAAACACAATCGTTCAGGGGGTTTGGGTGCACTTCACGGAGGAATGTTAGAAATTGCATTAAAACTTATCTTTTTTCCAAAAATACTATATTCTGTTCCTGATGGCATAAATGCGAAGAACCCTACAAAATTGTAGATGGAAAACCACAGAAAATGAAAATGTTTGCACAGAAAAATGGGATCTTTTTTCGCAGGAAAATAAAACAAAATCTGATACGAAGAATTGTCCCGATTTTTGCTGACGTATATTTTTTTCAGACTCAATTTTTGGGAGTCTATTATTACTATCGTTATCAATCTGTTTACTCGTAAATTTCAGCTGATGCTAGAAGACAAATTCTAAAAAATACTGTTTTGCGTGAACCTTTTTTAAAAAAAATATTTTGATCTTAAAGGAGTCAACAAAACTTTAAAGTTACAGAAAGAAAAATGTTTGGACCTTAAATTTAAAGAAAAAAGGCATTTAGGTACATAATTTTTAGGTAAACAAATAAGAATTGAAGAAATTTTAGTGTGGCACTCACAAATTACACGTTGCAGAATTTCTTTTCACTTCAGTACTCGAGAGATTCAAAGCTTTTATATTCAATTAATAGATATGAAACGTTCACTATGTTTTTTTCAATTAATTATTAGTTTAACGGAACTGTTAGGTAAGGTTAAAATGGCAAAGGTGAATTTTAAACTGTTGTGCAATCTCCATTAGAGATGATCGACAATTATGGACTGTTATAGAATTTGTGGAGACAGAGTCCAGAGATTTAATAGCGGCCTGACTATCCGAAAAAATACGGATATCAGATGTTGATATCACGTTTTCTTTAAGCCAGGACAGGACTTCTTTTATCGCCAAAAGTTCCGTCTAGAACACGCTACAATGATTGGGAAGGCGGAATGAGAGACTTAATTTCAGTCGTTCAGAGTACACACCTCAACCAACCCCTTCTTTTGTTTTTGAACCATCTGTATAAAAATAGATTAACTCATCTTCCAGGAATGTCCTATCCTCCCAGAAATTTCTGGAGTGGTGTAGTCTGTGTGCTTTGGAATTGATTCTATAGGAAAGCTGAACGTTGGACTTTATTTAATTTGTCGCGGTTTATAGCTTTCTCTAAAGCAATCCACCATACTGCCACACCGTACATTAAAATCGGTCTGATTACCGATATGTATAGCCAATGCGTGATTCTGGGTTGTAAGCCCCATTTATTACCGATGGCTTTTTTGCAAGAAAAGAGAGCTTCAGTAGCTTTTTTGACTCTTTCCTGTACGTTGCGTTTCCAATTTAGTTTTTTATCTAAAACAAGACCTAGATATTTAGCCTCGTCTGAGAATTTTAATTGGATTCCTTTAATATGGGGAGGGTCGACAAATGCAATTTTGTATCTCCTTGAAAATAAGACTAAATCGGTTTTGTGTGCGGGTTAACACCCAGTCCACACCGATCAGCCCAAAGTATTAGTCTATCTAATATCTAAGGCATTTTGTAAGAGTTATGTTAAGGTGTTAAGATGCTTTAATGAAACCGCTATAGCAACGTCGTTCACGTAGGCGATCACTCTGAAACCCTCCGCATCAAGACTAGTTAGGATTTCATTCACTACAAGGTTCCAGAGGAGAGGGGATAGAACACCACCTTGAGGTGTCCCTCTACTAACGAATCGTCTGGCAGAAGAGTTGCTCAGTTACGGAATTGTTACTTTTGTCAATTTTTGGGGATATTTATATTCTTAAAATTTGTTATTAAATTTCAGTTCTAGATCATCCAAAGCAAATTCACTTCAAAATGTAGATTTATTTAATTTGTTAAGATCTTAAAAGTTTTTGTATTTAATAGAAAATCAATTATAACTGAAAAAAAAACACATAATATAAAATTGGCGATCTTTTATTCAAGGTTTCTTTTTAAAAACCTGAATTTTTGATCTTATGAAAATAATTTAAAGCATTACTAAAGTTTTCCGAAATTCTAAATTATGTGGAAACAACGTTTTTTGTTGTTTTTGGCAGTAAACCGCTATTTGTTGAATATTGATAAATTACTAAATTGACAATTGCCAACAAGTATTTCAAATATAATTTTGAACGCTCAGAACACGCATTGTTGAGAGGATGCTCACAGCATGCTCTATGCTCGGATTCTGTTCAAAACTGTTTTCAGAGCTGAAAAAGAAAAACGCCTTATGTCGTTGATGAGTACACGTCTTGTCTTCCACATGCTTTGAAAAATGAGGCCTTAGGCTAGATTTGCTCGGGAACTATGGCAACTTCACTTAGTTCCAGTGGACTTATTCTTTTGTATCTTAATAGACTTGTACAATATCGGCACAAGTGATGAATCATGAATCTATTCGTATGGGTTTGAAACTAAGTAATAAATAAATAAATAAATTGGGTGGCGCAACAGTCCGTTGAGAACTAGGGCCTAGTGACTAACAACTCTCAACCATTCCTGTGTGCGACTACTGTTTGTTGTCAGGGATGGAGGGGACCTACAGTTTATATCCGAATCCGAACGGAAAATTTTAGAAAGCACTTTTCATGACAAGAATTACTCTTGTAGAATTTGTCAATTCCTCGCAAGAGGCAGTACCCGTGAAACTTAAGATGGCATAGACAGGGATCGAACCCAAGACCTCTGGCATGACAGTCCAACGCACTAACCATCATGCCACGGGTACTACAGTTTGGAACTAAGTACCAGTTTATTATTGTATTGTTTTTCAGGATGACCATTACCCTATTTAAATCGTTCCTCATAATTGAAAAGAAAACACAATCATTCAAAAGTCATTTAAAACAACTGTATTTTTGAATATTAAAAAATTGAGTTGATTGGCCAGGCCATCCTCCACTGCTTCAAGCCCTTATTTTGCATCCCATGACTGTTCCTTATTACCAAACATCATAAACATATTGGATGCACAACAATTTCCTACGTTACTCTAAGCTTAATTAAGATTGTTTTCCAGAATATTTTCAAAGAAATATTGAAATCACAATGAAATGAAATATTGTTGTATTTTTATTATCATTCTGCAAATTCTTGCTAAAAATGGAAAACAGCAATTTAAACGACTAATTAAAATGTCTAGTAAAAGAAACGTAGGACTGTCAAATTTAGAAGCTTTCGTCAACGTCAACAGAAGAAAAAACTTTCAATTATTGGATATATTCGATAATAACTAATAATAATACATAGCTACATTTGTATAAATATTGTAGTTCGTACAATCGCTTAAATATTTCTATATGCATTTTCAACATTTACATATACCAAGGACTTCTTTCAAATATTCTAACTATGCATATTTTTGGAATATTAAATTTATCCTTCTGTCATAATATATTTTGACAAATGTATACAGCAATTTCACCAGTTACCAACAAAAATACAAAGAGAAGAAAAATACAACACTATCACGTACAAAGGACAGTCATATCGATCGCATTGCAGTCCTTTTTGGTTTAGTTCTATATTCTTATTCATTTCTATGGCATGTTTTATGCTGTGAAGTTTTCAATTCAATCGGAACTAAAGAACATACATATACATATGTATCTTAAAGTGTGTATACACTTATTTTCCTCCAAAAGATACAACAAAGTCCTTTCCTTAGCCCCTTTTGCAAACTCAACTCATTGGTGGTATAATCGAAAATGTTTATTGTTGAAAAATATGGGCCACAGGACAGGGCCAAGAAGAGCAAATAAAAATTAGTATACAACTAAAAGAATTATGCAGTACCCTTTCCAAGATTTTATTTAGGGTAGGTATAGGTACATTAAATATTTACAAAAAAAATACCCCCTTAGCAAGTCGTGTTTACTCGTATTTTTAATTTCTCTAATAAATGCCATTGTCTTCTGTTAGTTTTATTTTTTTAAATTAATACTAGAGGAACGTATTTCGTAGAAAGAAAAGAAGGTGTGGAAGGTGGGCTCAAAAAACAGTTCGACCTGCATGTACATACAAATGTATGTATATACACTTTAAATAAATTAAAATTCACGTTTGTAGGTTATATGATAAAAATAGCCTATAAAATGGCTATTGTCTCATTTAAGAGATGCAGTTGAACTTTTTAAGTTGCATATTTTCCCTTTTCAACCCGGTGAAAAACGACAAAAGTTGGTCTTTTTTAAACCTTTAACATTTAGTACGCAATAGGAACATCAATTTATTTGATAAATTATACATATTAAATATTAAAAAGAAAAACTTGGTAAGATTTGTCCCTAAAGAATGGGCTAAAATGGGGTGCGTTAAAACCACCCACGAGAATAACAGAAAATATCGTTAGAAAGAACTCATCCCAAACAAATGTGAAATATCGGGAAACTTATCGAAAAAAAAATGGTTTGTGCATTCGATTACTTCGTTCAAATACACACATCAACGATGGTAGGTCTAAAAGACGGAAGTGCCTAATAATATGCTACTAATTAGTGTTCTAAAGGAAGAATATATCTAATATCTAATTATGAGCGTTACAGGCGAGACGATTCTGCTCGAAAGAGCTGGGAATGAGATATTTTACAGCGGTAAAAAGTATTTAAAACACTTTCCAACCTCGTAACTAGCTTCACACACAAAATTATGTCATAATATTGCTCCGTTGCGACGTGAAGAACGAACAAACAAACAAACAAACAAACAAACAAACAAACAAACAAACAAACAAGCAAAATAAATTGACTTTCCCATTTATATTATGGGATAATATTGTGTCTTAATATAAACTTAACTTATTGAAATGTGTTTTATATAAGAATTAAGAGGGCTAACAAGGATATTTTGAACTTAGAGGGATAATAGAAGAAAGTGTCTTTGGTAAGTAGGTCAAATGAAGAAACACTTTTCTTGAAAATACAATTTTGCAATACGATATGGTAGAAACTGTTAAAATATATTTAGACATGGGGAAATGTACGAAATTTTCTTACTCTAAAAATAGTTACATGGATTTTTGAAATTACACGTGTGTGATTACAAATATAACACATATTCGGCTGAGGGATTTCAGACAATAGAGAAAAGTCAAGTTTTACACCAAAACTCAGTTTAAAAAGTTGATGACTTTATTCTGGCTAAAATGAGTACCTAACTACCTTGGATCCTATATTAAAACCTTAGTATGCAAATCAAGAAACAAACTTTGTCTTATTTTTTTTTATTGCATTACGCTTCGCAGTCAACGCGCAAAATTGTGAAATCTAACTTATAGTGTTTGGTAAAGCGAAATAAAAGGTTTTTCAACTAAAGGTTTTATTTTGAACAGTCCTCAGCCGTTACTTTTATTAAAACACTTTAACAACACATTGAAGCTGTTGAAAATTTTGCAATCACAATTCGAAAAACTGAATTAATTTTGGTTCCTTCTGAACACCTTTTCAGCTGACATTAGGGAAACCAGTTGAAAAATGTTCGCTGTTTGGAAAATTTCTATGACAAATCTAACTGTGTGTCGCTTAAAAGTAATTGATATTCTTTGTGCTTTAGTACGAAGTTCTGGGTAAAATTCAGACTTGTGAATAATTCTTCGTCGATAGTTCCAAAAATGCCAATACAGCGTGGTGTTTTGTGCATTAAGACTTATGTAGGCAAAAGGGCTTAGAATTCAGTTAACACTATATATTCCAATCCGGTCAATCACTAGCAAAGTCGTATTTTTGCTTATAAGGTCCTTCAAATGCATCAAATGATCTTAAAATTCCTCAGTGATGAGGTCCATTTTCACTTTGAAGTCTATATTAATAAGCCTTTAAAGCTGGACTACATTGAGAAACAAAGTCCTAAAAAGTACAAAACAGTAAAAATTTTGTATCAGTAAGCGTGCCGTGTCCTAAAGCTTGACCATGACTAAGGTTTTGTTGTGCACAAAGTTTTTAAATGAAGTACACTCACAAAATATTGTATTCATTTTCCACCAAATAGCACTGCAATGACTTAATCCAGTCATTTTTGAGTGAAAAAGTTTTTACAAGTGACATTTCATAAGATATGACACAAGCGGAAATATTTTTCTGTCTCGGGCTCATTTTCATTTTGTCGCGTGATAATTTCAAAAATGGATGATTTGACTATTTTTTTAAATTCAATACAATCTGAAAAACGCAATTGGATTGTGATGATTCTCTCAAAAATTTTGACCTATTGAGATGGTTTTCTATTCATCATAAGATTTGTATTTGAAACAAATTTTGAACTAATTCCACTAAGCAGAATTCTATTTGGACAAATTTAATTTTGTTTTTGGCTTCGCTACTTGTTATTTGTTTATTTTGTATTTTTTATTTTTTTATTTGTTAACATATGATATGGACAAATGTGAAAAAAGAGCTTTTTTAGTTCAGATTTTTTCTGATAGATGTCATCCCAGTATCTCTGTGTTATCGATGTTTTTACTGCTTTGTACTATGTAGTTCCGCTTTAAGCAGAATTGGCACATTTGAAAATTTCACATTCACATTTGAAAAAGCCTCTCCATATTCAACGTGTCACTGATGTTTGATGCAGTTTTCGAGCATCGAGATGGAATTCGTGAAGTTTTCGAGAATAGCCTATGTACATTTTACATGATAGGAATAACAGTAGCCGTGGTGGCTATTTGACTATTATCGTTTTTCATGGTTTTAGTGAAATATACATCCATTGATTTCTCTTACAAAAATTAACTCTTTGCTGTCGAGCCCATACCAAAAAAAAAAACAAATTCTAACAAATCTTGGTGAAGTTTTCAAGTTACTAAACACGCATTCAAGTCTCTACATAATTTTTCCCCAAAAATAATATTCGAAGAATTAATTTTCTAACAACACTTTGACAGGACCAACTATTTGTTAAAAAAAAGAAAAGTTTTCTAGGGATTTTGGAAACTTTAGCAGAGATTTAAATTGTAAACATAAAATTTGTTTTTACCAATTTGCGTACTAGGCTTAATACTTTTATTTTTGCCGTTTTTTGGGATAATACAAAACTTGGATTTGAATCGCATTTTAAACTTAATATTACTAATTCAGACATTTAAAAAAATATTTATAAGAAAGATTATTAAAAATTAACTTACCAGTATATTTGAGTAGAATGGATCAATATCCTCGAGAGGAGTGGAGGCCAATTCCGGCGGGAAGCTGCTCTGCAGTCGAACAGGTATGGGCACGCCCTGCTCAAGTGTAGGATCCGGTTGTGGACCTTCATCCTCATCCTCGTCATCATATCGGATCTGTTGTTTTTGTTTTGTTAATTGTTTTTATTTTGTCGATGTAATAAAGCGAAACGCGATAGAAGAATTAATACAAAATTAATATTAGTTATTGGTTTATTTTTGTTTGTAAAATCAAATTTAAATAATTTTTTGTATATTAATTAAATAATATATATTTTATTTTGTTCCGAATGGGGATTTTGTTTTTTTGTTTTAATTTTATTTCAATCAGAAGTTAAAAACAAAAGAAGCTAAAATTGTGAAAAGTCTCTAAGTATGGTAAGTCCTAAACTAGAAAAATTAAAAACTAAAATAAAAACAGAAAGAAAGTGAAACGAATAATTTTTAAGAAAGTTAAAACAGAAAAACAAAATTAAAATAATAAATTTCTTTTGGTTGCAAACATTAACCAAGAGATAATATTATTATGCGAGTGAACGAACTCATTCTGTAGAGTTTTTCAAAGTGAGTGTTTTATTGTTTATAAGATTTTTAATGGGGAATTTTTTAAATGTTAAATAAAATAAGAAGCTCATTTTTTACTCATTCAAGCAAAATTTTGTTTTAAAATTTTATTTTTTAATGCAAATACGAGTATGTATGTACCTATAGTTATAAAAATATAAATGTTGACTATTTGTTTCAATTATTAGTTTCACTATGTCTTTAAATGTTTAAGGTGTGTTTTAATGTATTTATTTGTTAAGTTTTAAAGAACTCCTTGTAAACATATTATTCAGAATATCAATATTGGTTGGTTAAAACTGCAGCAATGTATTTAATTCAAGTGTAGATAGAATTAAACAAATGAAAGTTTATATCAAGGGCTGGGATGCGACCCACACTGATAACTTCCCATCCCTTCTGTCGGTTTGTCTTGCTTAAAAGTTTGTCTATATGTATCAATTTTTACCAAATTTGCGTACTATTTTTTGTAGATTTTATTTTTTTATGAAAAAACGGGCTGTTGGATTTTTATAAAAAAATTACTGAGTATCGAAAACAATATTTTCTGTGAAATAAAATAAGTTTGAAGCCAATATTTTTAACTTTTGAAAAGCTATTTGAGTCGAAAGTAAATTTTTACAAGTTTTAGTATTGTTTTTTGTTTAGGTTTTTATTTTATGTAAAAAAAACTGTCAATTCGATTTTTTTTTCAAAATTTTACTGAATGTGGACAACAATATTCTTAGACAGATAAAAGTAGTTTAAAGCCAATATCTCAAAGTTTTGAAAAGATATTTGAGTCGAAATTCAATTTTTCCCAACTTTGAGTAATGTTTTTTTTTAGGTTTTTATTTTTTATAAAAAAACTGTCCATTAGACTTTTTTCAAAATTTGATCAGATGTCAAAAACATTATTCTTCGTTGCACAAAATTGTTTTGGAGATGAAATCATATTTTAGTCGTAAAATTTTCGAGGTGACAAATTTTTTGTTCAGTTTTTTTGATTTATAAAAAAACCGTTAATTGGATTTTTTTTCGAAAAAAATACTTGTTTTGTATCACGGTACAATATATAATATAAAATTTAATTCAAGTCTCTAGCGTCATTGGTTCATGAAATATTTAGGGTTAACCAACATTTTCACCTTTTTTTTTAAACTGCTACGGTAAAAAAACACCCACGCAATTTTCTTGAGAGTTCTTTCTGCATCTTTCTGCCTTATTATCTGTATAACAAAATTTATTTGAAGTCGATATCTCTTCTGGTTCTTGAGCTATGGACGACGAAAAAAACGTCGCGAACGTACGGACATACGGACATACGGACGTACGAACGTACGTACACACGCACGCACAGACATCTTTCTAAAAATCTTTTATTTCGACTCTAGGGACCTTGAAACGTCGAGAAATGTCAAAATATTAAATTTGACAAATCGGACCCATTACAAAAAAAAAATGTAAAATTTACTCCAAGAAATCATTAAATCATTTTGGATTTAATATAATAACGAAAGAAAATACTTCAATTAAGATTTCGTCGTAGTCTATTGAGTGTTAAAGAATAATTTATTAAAACTCCATTTTCAGAGCAGGTGCTCATTTTAATTTAAAAATGTAAATTATCGTATAATAGAAGAAATGCACAAAATATTTATCCCTTGAAATTTATTAAAACACAGTTCGAGTGTAGAAAAATAGGGAAGGATTTCAAAAAAGATACCGGAGAAAATTGGTTTTTATGTTTCCAATAACAAAACTACAGGGAAAACATTCTGCATTCATAATGTGCGGCTGAAAAACGAATCTCTTTACTTGACATTATAATCATTATTGGACTTGCTCGAGGCAAAGAATGCAACAGGCTTTTTCCACAGAACATTATGCATAAAAATATCACAAGAACGACGTAAAAAATGAAAAATATCCGCGATATTTAAGCGATGAAAAATAACCGATTATTGTTCTATCGCCTTTGATTTTTAAAATCTGTCTTTTGGATTCTTTCATCTGTCCAAATATGTGAATTATACTCAACATACATGAGTTTACTTAACTTTTTCAAAATTGCATACATTTTTCATTAAAATTTTTTTAAAATCCTTAAAAAAATATGAAGTTGAGAATTTCGAAAACCTTGGTCTATGCTTTTTTTATTTAGCTTATACCTTTTGATATTTTGAATTTAGATTTCAACAACGTTTAGATGAACTAGAAAAATCTGATTTCTAGAAAAGAAAACTTGGAACATTGTACAGCAAAGCGGACACAAGTTTTAAAACTAGCAAAATCAAATAAAGTGGAACTATTTTTACGAACATATAACATTTAACATTCCATACTAGCTCGTTCAAGGTTGTATATACGGGTTGGTCTATCTAATGTTTATTTTGACAGTGATCAGCTCTTCTTCGCTCGAAACTCTGGCATACCTCCGTGCAACGAAATGCGTCACTGTTTAAGCCTAAACAGCGCGTTTTTTAAGATTTTTTTTACCGAAATGAGGCACCCACTACGGCGGCGCGCGGCTGTACGCAAGATTCTGAAAAAATTCGTGAGACTGCTATGCTAGGAGAGAGAGAGGAGGGGAGAGATAGTGAGATACTCAATTCACAAAAATCAACTCTACATCGACCTCAACAAGATTCTACACAAAGATCTTGAATTAGTCTTATTGGCTCAGAAATTCAAGGCGCACGACCATGCGCTTTCGACCTTAGAGAAGTTTGAAATGGGCAATCATCACCTTTTCTTAAGAGACGAATTTGTATCTTTGTTTTCCATCTTCGATAACAATCAATGCATTTATTTGGAGTGTATTGTGGAGTGGTGTCATTATCAGACAATTTTTCTTCGAAAATTATTCTGAGAAAATGTTTAGGCCAACTGCAGGCGGTATATAGTCATGTCACTTGAATTTATGTAGTCCATCATGCAGAAATTATTATGATATCGGCCGTCTTGGAGTAACCCTTTTTAAAAGAACCGATATTTTATCAATAATCCGAAAACTATTGAAGAACTTGAAGCCAATATTATCCATGAATGATGATTACAATTTTATCCATGAATGATGATTACAATTTTAAAATTCATATCGTTCAAAAATTATTATTCAGAACTAAATTTCGAGCTAAAAAGTCCATACTTTTAAGCTTGAATAATATTCGAAAATAATGAAGAATGTGTTCGATTATTCAAATGCCAAAAAGCGCATTTTTACGAACGCTTATAAGTTACAAATTCATTTTGTATGCGCTACAAGGTAGGTATTGAAAATGTTTAAAAATGTCAACTTTTCAAAATTAATTTGCTTGTTAATTTGAGGATGGTTATTTGTTATATGTTATTTTTCTTCTTTTTTTTTGTGGAGGGGCTTTTATTAGTTTCAACTTGGAAAAAGAATAATAAGGAACTTGTACTCTGTCATAGTGTCATAACAAAACGGTAAGAATTTATTATACCAAACCATCCGTTGAGCTACCAACCATCACAGGTTAAGTTCAGGTCACGTACAGTTTAATGGTTATAGAGTAGGAACATACGTCGACCGAGTGTATCCTGTGTGTTTCGGTTTTAACCTCAACTATAGGCAGAAGCTATATAAAATACATATAACACAGAACCAGCTGCGTTTTCATAAAATAATCATTAATTATTTATGCCTGGACTAGAAAATTGTCCTTCAGGTAATGCGTTAAAAATGTATTTATTTTAATTTACTTAATGTTTAAGGTTAAACATTGTACCTATAAGCATTTTGTTATTTCTCTTTTTTCATGGCTTTCAATTCTATTTCACTTTGGGTGTGTCTGAATAATGTTCGTTCGTCTTATAATATGTTATACATATACTTGATTGGCACATTTACTTATTTAATAATTTTTATTTTCCCCATAGCTAAGGTATGCATAGTTCCATCATAGCAATTGATCCAATTTTTCAATAGCTCTTTGACAGAATTATTTCCTTTTCAAGTTAAACAGCACACGTATAACTTTCTTTCGTGCACACATTTGTTAATTTGTTGACTTATAAAATAATTATTTTCCGCCATTCCCAGGTGGTTTTATGGGACAGAAGAGAGTTTACTTTGGCAGAAAAAATAAGTTTAAGCAAATTTGAATAGTTGACACGCAAAGAAGTTATTTATTACAATAGAAATATTATGAATTTAACAAATATTTTAACTCGTATTGCGCAGTTGTGGATAGAGATAGAAAAAGTTGGTTCCGAAAAGGATATAGGACGAGGGCGTCCTGAATGTCATCAGGAATAGGATTAACTTAGTAACCTTTTAACCATGACATTGTTCAGGGATGAAGTTAGTTCCTTTGGGAAAGGGAAAACTAAAATTAGAATAAAAACTACTATAGACGATAACGTTTTGTTCCTGGCAAAAAAAATGCATTTTTATGTTTCCAATAACAAAATGAGTGGGAAAACATTCTGCATTCATAATGTGCGGCTGAAAATGGAATCTCTTTACTTGACATTATAATCCGAATTAAGACAAAACCGATGGACATTCCGAGGAGTCGACTGAATTGCTTGAGAAAAAGAGTGTAAAGGACTTCTTCGACACAACAACATGTTTAAAATATCAAAAGAACATAAGACATGAAAAATAGCCGCGATATTAAAGCGATGAAAAATGTTCGGCTATTATTTTATTTAATTTTAACGCTCTCTTTTAGATTATTTCCAGAAGACTTAATCTGTCCGAAAATGTGAATTATACTCAACACACATGTGTTGACGTACCGTTTTCAAAATTGTATACATTAATCAATATATTTTTCATTTAAATTTTTTTTTTTAAACTTTTCGATAATGTTGAGTGAATTTTGAAAACTTTGGTCTAGATTTTTTTAATTTTGCTTATATCTTTGATATTTTGAACTTAGATTTCAACAACGTTTAGATGAAATAAAAAAAATTTCAAAATTAGATTTTGGGTTTTGACGACCTACGTTTAAATAAGAGACCAAAAACACACTATTACACATCAGGTTTTATGATATTACTTTTTAGTAGTATAGTAGTTTTCTTTTCAATAATTAAATATATGGTTTTCCAAATCCATAATCGATATCATAAAATGTTTTTTTTTTAACAAAACAAAAGGCAAGACGAGTGAAAAGAAATGTTTGTTCTTTCAACGAACCCGTCTCGTTCGTCTAAATGAGGCTATGACTTCAAGTTTTGAAATTTATTGAAAAAATATAAAAATATTGTTGAAGACGGACATTTCAAAATTTAAGATAGTTTTCATTGAAATTCGGATTCGAAATCAGTAGTAAGAATTAACTTCAAACGCAGTTTTCAAAGCCATGAAAACAATAAATTCAAGGTATCGTTCCGAGTAGATGGAAAAAGCATTTGTCCAGCCTCTACCCAGAAAAGGCAAATATCCCTCCCTATAATTATCAACCGATTCCTTTCCAAAGTCTCTGAACGATTATTAATTTATCAGCTCAAGAAATATCTTGAAGATCGAAGGCTTCTTAATGACCAGCTGTACGCTTTTCGGAGTAATAGGGGATTTGCCACACCGAACAGTGGAACATATTTCTAGATCGTCTTGGAGAAAGTAAGATTATTGCACTTGATATTTCAAAAGCATTTGATAATCTGGTTCTATTATCGAAAATGCGTGCCTTCAATTTTGACTTCTTTGTTTGATTAGAAACTGCCTTTCAGGCCGTTTTAAGTCTGGAAATCACAAAATTAATGCTGGTGTGCCCCAGGGCTCTGTTTTGTCTCCAACACTTTTTTTTATAAATCGAGTGGAATTTAATGCTTCGAAACCCCAATGCTGCCTTGTACCGTTAAAGCGACGCATTTATGAAACCAAACATCTCGATAGTCTCCGTATGTGCATCACTAACAACCTCTATTGAATCGATGACATACGCGATGTCGATGCAAGAAATGTTTTCCTCCTTCTGATCTGGCTACAAATATGGTTTAAGTTTAACTCTCATTTTTGGGTTGGTTCTCTAGTAACTTACTTAAGCCTCTTGGACAGTATTTAACAAAGAGATTTTAAAATAATTGATGATAATAACATCATTAACTTAACTACGACACTCGAACATAGGCGTAAAGTTTCTTGTCTCACTGTTTGACAACAATGTATACTTCAATGAAATATCTGGTTGGATTTTCAATCTTAAATAGTTCAACCGTAATACTCGCGCTTCTAGGAATGTCCATCAGTTTAACCCTCGCTTTAACATTGGTCGTACTATGAAGTACAGATATACGTTCTTTAGCCGTACAACGTGAATGTGAAATGCCGTACCACACTTTGTGTTTCCCTATCATTGCAACGTTCAAAAATTCAAAACAAATGTACACCAACTTTCTAACTCCTCCTACTTTTCCTAATGGTAACACTGTGTTTCTGGAATATTTAAGATATTTAAAACCCTTTGAGTATGGGCTAATTATATAATAAAAAGAAGGTGTCTCAAAAACATCATAAATCTTCAAATAAGAACTAATAACTAATAGGAAGCTAAGTAAAATTCTTAAATGATTGAAATTGTATCTAAAGGCTAAAGTTCAAACTTCGTTGGGTCTTACGTTAGCTTTAAAAACATAGTTTTTGGTTGTTTTTAAAAATTTTAAAGAGGCATATTTTTCAAAACCTGATGTGATGGAAAATTTATAAGGTGCATTTCAAATTCAGGACAACTTAATCCTTTAAAAAAGTATTGTTTTAATTTTTCCGACCAGTGTTATTTTTGAATTTTTCACTTGATCAGTTTTCAACTATACAACAAATCTTGATGTTTTATATTGAAAATATAAGATAATTTTAAATGTATATCTTGTATACCTATATCTAAGGTGTAAAAAATCGTTCCACATTATGACACATAGCAAGAACAGTTTGTAAATATATTTATTTCATATATTTGTTCTTTACGTATATGTATATAAACTCAACATCATTTTTTTAATATTTGAAAGTGCCTAAAGGGATCCCAAAACTTTTCAATATATTTATGCTGACGATAGTGCCATATGGTAAATCGTAAGGAAATTGACATTTTGCACACAAAAATAAAGAAGACCAAAACCAAACCGTCCATCAGGTATGAGTTTCATTGCATTTTCAAGAACCGTGTACAAACATATGTACATACATATGTTATATGTATGTATATTAGGTATACCATATACCTAAGTTTCATATAATACGCAATGATGTATACACAGTATATATGTAGGTAGATGGAGAGTGTACTATATAGGGACAAGGTTGCCATAAGATATTTTATTTTTTTTACGAGAAGGGTCGTTAATGTCATCGTTGTCTTCATTTATTTTTGCTTTTATATCTTTTCCATAAAATAACCACAGCACACAGCATATAAAGTGTAAAAAAATCAATAAAATTAGCCTTTTACATTACTCTGAACCGAACCAAACTGAACTGAATGCCGCACAAACGAGAAGGAACAGCGGATATCAACTCCTCCCATCACTACATCCTTCTACAAGCTTCTATAGTTCCGTTTATAGGGTACGTATCTATTTGTGTTTGCGATACGAGAGCGTGTGATTATTAATTTCACCCACCAATGGAAATCGAACCGGAATCATATTTTTTTTACATATTTTAAATATTCAACCCAGCCCAGCACTAGGTTACGTATTTTTGTGAAAGTTGATAAAAGGGAAAATTCATGTCTAATGCTAATAACTGAAAAGCAGCCAGAAATCAAGCCATTTTATTTCTCGAGTATTTACCATTTCAGCATGCTATAGGCATAAACTTACAACAAAGACATGGGAGCATTTTTTTTGTAATTTAAAATGTTGGATTTTAAGGGTGTTTAGTTTTTTGTAACGGGTGTTTATTTTAAACATATGGTTTCCAATCTGGCAATACTTTTTTTTGGAGTAAGTCTTTTTGACAGCTGTCACTTTATATATCCCTGTTTAAATTGCTTTATTATAATGAATAGCCTTACTCCTGAAAAACTTTTGCAAAACATGCAAATTTATTACCAAACTAATGGTTTACTTCGCGCGACACATCATCGAAGCAATCAATTTTTTGAAGGGCATGTCACGTGGCCATTAAGATTTTGCGATATTGTCGTTTGTGAACGCGTTTTTGCTGACATACTATCCCAATTGCTATAAATAGTATTAAAAAATAAGGCCTCTCGGGTGGAATTTTTTTTAGCCAGTCTCGGCTTCCACTCGCAATCATTTTTTGAATATAATAGCAAACCCTTATCTTTATACTAAAGCTAAATTCTTGACCATTACATTAAATTGTATGCGTTTTATTTCTTCTTAAAAACCACACGTCTAAAAAAAACACCCTGTGCAAAGAATAGAAACTTGTTATTTCATTTGATTTAGGTATAGGTTAGGAGGAAAAAAGTGGACGGTAAATTAGGTCAGCTAAAGGATTTGAATGAAAATACTCCGTTTTTGTAACATTGTTTTAGAGTAATTGTTGACAGGACGCGACGACGCACGCCTCAATCATTCATTGGCTAGTTATAATTTTTCACATGGTTAAATTTTGACACTTTCGGGGTGAATAGAATGGTTTGAAATTTATTTGTTTGACCGTTATTCAGTTCATGTACTAAATAAGTATTCTGCTTATAATGGGAAATTAAAAAAATATAATTTGGGACTTTGATTGCAATATAAGTAAAATTGATATTTTGTTATATTTTTAAAGAACGAATGTTTAACTTCGTATCTTTCAAATGGGGCTGAAATGGTGAAATTTCTTGAAGGAACTAAGCCAAAGTAGTATTTTAATACAATTGATCCCATCTCTAAGCAAACGTCAAGAGGTAATCTCGGAAAATACACGTTTTCTTACGTATTTTTGGAACTCTAAATGTATTTATTGAATGTTGATAACAAAATGGCAAAATTTGAAAAGTTACCACGAATTTGAAGAATTTGTTTTTTTTTTCTTATTCTTATGCTCAAGGCTATCGTAAACATACGCATTTTAGCTGCGCAATTAGGTTATGTTATGCGGTCTTAAGAATAATTCATATAGAAACAATTCCAAAGCCACAAAACGTCTCACACAATGACATATGAAAAATCCTCGTAAAATGTCAAATAGTTCGATTACAGATATCGATAAATAGAATTCGGAAAAGCGTCTTGAGCTTCGTTTACATTTGGAATTGTGAACATATAATTCACATCTATCGCGGAGTTAAAATTACCACCTAGATAAATGTAGGCTAGTCACGCTTTTGTAATAGCCAGAGTCATAGTGAAGAACTTATCTTAATTGTTAAGGCTATTTTGTATCAGTTTTATGTTGCTGCTGATGCCATAACTGATCAGGTACATTAAAAAAAGAGATTTTCTGCTATTTTATTTTTGGCAACACTGGTTTTGACAGCTCACCTACAAGTCGTGTTTTATGTCACTGTTACACATCTTTGCTTTGGTCCTTAACTGAATTATGAATCTTACAATCCAACAACAGTTTCAATTTATTGAATTTCATTATCAAAATGCGTGCTCTGTTAAGAAAGTTCAACGCACGCTTCTTCCATTTTATGATCACTTTTAGCGGCTACTGGGGCTATTACACGCCTACGTAAAAAGCTGTATCGGCCAGTGTTAGTGATGACCGTGAATTATCGATTCAGCACCGTTTACAACAATTGGGAATCTGTTACTCCATTATATGTGGAAAATTTTGAGAAAGAATTTAATTCTAAAGCCTTTCGAAATGCAGCTGGTGCAAGAATTGAAGCCGAACGACCTACATATACCAAAACACCGAATTTTGGTTGAATGGGTTCTTGAAAAGTTGTCTTAAGATCCACTTTTTTATCGAAAAATTGTGTTCAGTGAAGAAACTCATTTTTAATTGAATAGATACGTAAACAAGCAAAAGAGTCGTATTTGGAGTAAACAGGAGCCAGAAATCTTGCAAGACCTACCAATGCTGATTATCTAAATAAATAAATTAGATGACACAATAATTCGTAAAGAACAAGGGTCTAGTGACTTACAACTCTCAACCAGTCCTGTGTGCGGTTCATTTCAGGGATGGAAGGGACGGTTTTTATGCCGAGGCACAAAAGTTCATGAAAGCATGAAAGTTCTACACACTA
The DNA here is from genome assembly GCA_920104205.1 of Eupeodes latifasciatus. Taxonomy (NCBI): domain Eukaryota; kingdom Metazoa; phylum Arthropoda; class Insecta; order Diptera; family Syrphidae; genus Eupeodes; species Eupeodes latifasciatus. Next base: position 98,048,057 of record OV049924.1, on the reverse strand, counting down.
ACCATTACGCCACGGGTACTAATGATGATTATCTTCCAATCCGTAAACCCACTAGGGCCGATCTAGTGTTACTTTTTCCGCATGATAGTGACAGGAATCAAGAGAACGGAGAACCAGTAAGCAAGATTAGATTACCCGATAATCCAAAGATCCAGACCCGGGGAGTAGATTAATTTAAAATACGTTAAATATTATAATATTATATGTATTTGCAAAGAAAGTTGTTAAAATATAGATTTGTTCTTCAAGTTTTGAGATATTTTGTATACGAAAATATTTCGTGTTTTCTTTAAATAAATCCTGGAATGACCGAACGCACGCGGCGAGCAAAACCTCGACTGGATTAAAAAAAGATGATTGTAGTATTTTGCTAAGTTTTAAATCCCTATCCCATAATTTGTTGAAAAATCACTAAAATAGAATTTTTATTTATTTTACACAGACAATGGACATATCAAGGAAGTTTTTCTTTTTAAGATAGATTAATATTTTCTTGATCAAAAGGTTTCAGTGTTATATACATACTAATTATTATAATTACCAATATTACACAAATATGTACATACATTTTTTAAAATTTTGTTTGTGTGTGTATGTGTGTTGTATACATATATTTAATATTATATTATTTAAAAAAAAAACTTTGCTAGGTATATACAAATAAACAATTTTTGTTTCAATTTTTATAAAACTGCATTTTATAATTTCAAGTCCAAGGCGAATATAATATAATTCATACAAAGCTCAAATTAAAACCAAACGAAAAAATCAATTAAAAAAGCCAGCAGAAGGTAGTAAGTTGTATAGATTGTACAACATAGTTTTATTTTCTTCAAGTACATAGAGTGCACACGTACAAAATTAATTGACACAATTACCTACATTTTGCATACAAAATATAATTGCATGACAACAACGACACGTCAACAACAACATTTTATTACGAAAATGTACATAATAAAAAGGTATAGGAAGTGAAGTTAAGTGTAGCCGTTTTTGGTGGTGCACCCTGAAAGAAGGATTTGCGCATCGTACGTTTTAGTTTAGTCATTCTCATTAAAGCAAGTCAAATTCAAACAATTTAAAGACACCACCTTTCAAAATATATGTAGGTACATAGAAATGTAGGAATTTTTATTATTCGAGAAAAGTGACTCAAATGGTTTGTGTTTATTTCGGAGTTATTGATGTTGCTAGGCAAACATTTTGCTATATTCAATGAGTGCACGTTAACTCTACAAAGATTACATTTTGAAAAATTCAGAGTTTGGTTGTCTATAAGGATAAAACCTTTAGCAAATATGTTGCTATTTTTTGGAAATATAATTTGCCTACTTGACCAAACAGATGATAGATAATAATTTTCTACATTTTTCCGTTGAAAAAGAAGCATAACAAATTGGCGCCCGATCAGGGATTGAAATATTTATATTAGTACATTGTATTAGTAACCCAACTGAAAAAAAAAGGTAAAAACATGATCTTTCAGCGGCACTACCGATATTACCAAAAGCGCTCATCAATTTGGAGGGAACGACACGTGACAAACCAGTAGAGGCCTTCAACCTCACAACAACCGACAAGTTAGAAGAAGGCAGGTATTTTTGAAGGGTGATTTTCTAGCTATTATTTTTTTGGCAACACTGGTTTAAACAGCTGATGCACGTTTCATGTTTTGTTTCACTGTCAAACACCTTAAGTTTGGTCTATAATTTAACCATGAATCATCTTACAAATGAACAAAGCTTGCAAATTATTGAATTTTATTATCAAAATGCGTGCATTGTTAAGAAAGTACATCGCGCGCTTCTTCCATTTTATGGTCAGTTAAGTGGATCCACTGAAGCGGCTATTCGGGCTGTTGTGATTAAATTTCGCAGCTGTATCGGCCAGTGTTAATGATGACCATCAATTTTTGGTGAATGGGCTCTTGGAAAGTTGGACGAATATCCACTTTTTTAACGAAAAATTGTGTTCAGCGACGAAGCTCATTTTTGTCTCAATGGATACGTAAATAAGAAGAATTGTCGATTTTGGAATGAATATCAGCCAATAGCAAGAGCTATCAATGCATCCAAGAAAAGTCAAAGTTTGGTGCGGTTTATGGGCTGGTGGCATCATTGGACCGTACTTCTTCTAAGATGATGCGAATCGTAACGTAACTGTGAATGCTGAGCGCTACCGTGAGATGATATCCAACTTTTTTTTTGCCCAAAAAGCAAGAGCTTCACTTGCATGACATGTGGTTTCAACAAGACGGTGCCACATGCCACGCAGCATGCGCAACAATGGACTTATCGAGAGGCGAGTTCGGTGAACATTTTATTTCACGTTGGGGACCGGTCAATTGGCCGCCTAGATCGTGCGATTAAACGCCTTTAGACTATTTTTTGTGGAGCTATGTTAAAGCTCATGTCTATACAGACAAGACCACATCAATTGACGCATTGAATTGAAAGACAACATTGAAGCATTTATTCGTGAGATACCGGCCGAAATGTTGGAAAGAGTATGCCAAAATTGGACTAAGCGGATGGGCCATTTGATGCGCAGTCAAGGTCAACATTTGCATGAAATAATCTTCAAACATTAAATTATATAGACCGTACTATCGATTCAAATAACGATTTCATGCATTTTTCTGAATTTTATGTTTTTTTTTTGAAAAACTTTATTATAGCTTTTAAAAAATCACCCTTTATTAGTTAGATGATTTAAGATATCCACTTGGATGATTTATTCTTCCAACAAGACGGAGAAACAATCCACACAACAAGACCAATTAAGTTCAAGTTTGGGCGAACGTTAATTGGTCAACAAATCCTTACGATTTGACGCCTCTACGATTTGCTCTGTGAGGCTACGCAAAAGACTGAACTGTAGAAGCATTTAAAACCAACATTACTAAATGTATGGCAGAAATACTTTCTGAAATGTCCGAAAAAGCGGTTTAAAATTATCTTCAGACAATCGTATGTAGTGAACCTTCCCGACGCGATGCGATTTAAATTATATTTTTTTGAAGCTTAATAACGAAGTCCAAGCTTTATAGTAAAACAAAATGATTATCTTAAATTTGGGTTATACGAAAAATATACCGCGAAGCTAATATAGCCACAAAGCTTGGTAGAATCCGGTCTTTTGGGTACGTAGAACGTATGAGGGAAGAAGAGCTAGCCCGGAAGGTCATTTGCGTAACGATTTATGGTAGAAGATAGCGGGAGAGACCACCAGGAAGTCCGGAGTCTTGGAGTGTAAAACTATAGATGGAGTCAGCAAATAACCGGGAAAGATGGAGAATCATGTGGAACGAGGAACGGATCCCGGGTGTCGTATTGATAACAGAGTCAATCTCCAGGCCGACCGACGAAGCAAGTAACTAAGTACATGTGTTTTATTTAGCTTTACTTTAGATACCAAAAAAGCAAAGACTCTGTACTATAATTTTTAATACCGATTTCTAAATCAGCCATTACAAAAATTTGACATGTAATACAGTGTTTTCAAATGATAGTGGACAGGTTTAGACAACATAAGGTACTTCATTTGCAGTCAACTTCATTTTCTTAACGTAAATTTTGACCAAGGCAACTAGTTAGTTTTTCAAGTGTCATGATTTTAGAACTTTACTTCGTAAACCTCTACTTTGAGTTCATAGTACAAAAAGTACCAAACAAATTGTTGTCTACAAAACACTCCTCAGACAAGCTACAAGTCCATCACGGTTTGTATTTTGTATTGTAAAGAAATATTACTTATTTCTTTTCCAAATTGAAAGGGAAATAAATCATAGAGTAATAAAGTTCAGCTTTCAGTTGAATGAAAAAACATGATCAACTGTCATTTTGATAGAAGTAGACTTGACTTAATAGTTAGAGAGATTTTTCTTAACTAACTTTCCAGTCAACTTTCCATTAAAGTTGCCTTAATTGGAAGATAATTTTTTGGCAGCTGGCCAATCAGATACTAGAAACTTGCCTTACTTTCAAGTCCCCTATGTCGTCTGAACCTGCCTAGTGTATGTTTGAAGTCGGACAGTTTTCAAAAGTGATGTCCATCCGTACAAGTGATAAAACTAGACTTTTGTATGTGAGTTTATGTCCTCTAGAAATGGGTCAATTGAGATTTAAACTTTTTGCATATGTAATTTCATTCATTGTTTGCAAAATTAATCACCCTGTGCTGTTTTCAGTATATGTAATTAAAACAATCAAAAGCATCTAAGGACATCATTATATAAGCAAAAGAATCATGCTATCATTCCAAAAAATTTAAGCATGCAAAACAACCATAAATCCAAAAACAAATCTTATATAGAATAAAATAAATAATTCAAATTAAACAAAATAAAAAATTAAATTAAATTAATTAACGCTTTTCCAAAACTTTGTATTTTTTTTTTTTTTAATTTTTCCTTTTGTTTTAGAATAAATATATATTTTTTTAATGCATTAACTTCTAAATTCTCTAAGAAAACAAAATGTTTTATTATTTTTTTGTTTGTTTATATTTTTATTTTTTCTATATTCTAGACTAAGTCTTACTTCTTTCTTTTTATTCTTGCGACCATATTGCGGCTGAAAATATTATTTTAAGAGGGAAGAAAGAAAAAGAAAAAAAGAACAAGGACTCATTATGTAGAAATGTTCATTTACCGTCAGAGCTGAGAATGTTTTATAAATGATTTGAGTTAATTTTTGTTTAATGAAGGAAGGATATGTGAGAGTTTGCGAGATTCGTATATTTTGCAAGTTTATTGTGTTTTGGTTCACAATGGGAATGCGTGTTGTATGTTTGATGATATTTTGTAAAATAGACAAGGATATTAATTGTATATAGACTTCTAAATGTAAATAGGTAAATTAGGTAGATGTACTTATTAGTATAGTTGATGACTTTGTTGCCTTTTCTATTTTTCTTTATGAATGAATATGTAGGTACATAAACATTCTAAAGTAACAGCTTATTTATTATGTACAATTTATTTGGGAATATCGTGTTAAAAATGAGGTTTTGTTTTTTTTTAAAGAATAGAAAAACTATGAAAGTCAACAGAACAGAAAAAAGTGGAAATAAATAACGTTTACGCCTCTAGAACTTTTTCTTGGATGTTTTTCAATTTGAAAAATTCAAAATTTGTTGGGTTTTTAATTAAAAGGGTGTGTTCATGAATGTTAGTTTAAAATACAAATTAAATTTTGAATGTAATGTATAAAAACAATACAAAATGTGTAGGTTAATAGCCGATGGTCTATAAATGAGCTGAAAATCTTTCCAAACTTAGATAATTATTTCTAGCTTGGTAGATTATGTAGCCACCATAACCCAGTTTTGCTTTATAACCAAATTTATTTAATTCAAATATGACTTGAGTTAATTTTATTCTACATTTGTTTTAAAAATTATTTTTGTTTATTTTCAAATAAATTTCGTCCTTACAAAATCAAGTAGTAAAATGTAAACCCAACACACAAAAGCATTATCATATTAATTTGACAAACTAATTTTAGTACAAATGTCACCACGATCTATTGTACATAGTTCCTGTACAATGGCTGCGTTCCATCTCAGACCGGTAGGGTATCCGAATACCTTTTTGTAAGTGTTTTACGTGTAAAAGAACAGCTAATCCGAAACAGTTGGGATGTCAAAAAAGTAATCCAAAGGTATCCAAGAATTTCTAGTATATGTGGGTATATGACAAAACAGCTGATTTAACAAATGGTTGAATATGAAGGAACCCTACAATTAATTTCAAATGTTTATGTTGTTCCATAAAAAAAACATTGAATTATTAAAGTTATCAAATTAAATTGTTATTTTACAATTATTTGGGGTATGCGACCGCAAGTCTTCCAATGGATGTACACAACGATTGTCAGACCCATTCTTACCTATGGCTCTATTGTATGGTGGAAGGCGGTGGAAAAATCAAGCTATCTCAAGAACCTGAATAAGGTACAGAGACTAGCCTGTATAGGAATAACAGGGGCTCAAAGATCCACACCACAAGCTGGGTTGGAAATGATCTTGGACCTCCCGGCTCTGGATGAGTTCATAAGGTACACGGCAGCCAAAACTGCAATTCGTTTAAGATAACTGAGTTTTTGGAGGCACAGCACTTATGGACACGGGTCAATCTTACAATGATGTGACACGATTCCAGGACTGATGGAGACCACCGATTACATCTCCCCTTTACTAGATTTCGTTATTCATACCAGAAAGACAGGGTTGGGATCCTAAGTCACTTATAAGTAAACAGGGTATCCCTTTCTACACTGACGGTTCAAAAATGGAATCAGGAACAGGTGCTGGATTGTTTTGCCAATCTCTCAACATCAGAGCGTCATATAAACTCGCAGCTGACTGTAGTGTCTTTCAGGCCGAGATCTTTGCCATTGGAAAAGCAGCTGAATTGGCACATCACGAAAAGCTAAGCTCTTCGGAGATTACTTTTTTCGTGGACAGCCAGGCTGCTATCAAAACCTTAGCCAGTGAGACTATTAGATCAAAATCAGTTTTAAACTGTAGGAAGGAATTAAACAAAATCTGCCACACTAACCAGGTAAAACTCTGCTGGGTTCCCGGACATAGCAATATAGAAGGGAATGATATAGTAGACGAACTAGCCAGGAAAGGGTCAAAAGCAGACACAAGTAGTAGCGACCATTCAGTTAGGGGACCACTCGTCCCGATTGGGGTACTCAAGAGGAAGATAGACCTTAAACTAAAAGAGAAAACCAATATCTCCTGGAAATCCAGGAACGATTGTGCAATCTCTAGAAGTTTATGGCCTAACACAAATGAAAAAGAAACTCGGTATATTCTATCGCTGAGTAAAAAGAACATTAAAATCTTGATAGGTGTACTAACAGGTCATTGCGCCATTGGCACAATGGCTAACAGGATAGGGGCATTTGCACCCAATTTTTGTATTAGCTGTCAGGATGAGGAGGAAATAGAAACCATTAAACACCTGTTCTGTGACTGTCTGAACCTCCAAACCAGCCGACTCCGTCATTTCAGAAACAGGTTTTTTGGAGAACTGGATGATCTATCACAGGTCTCAATGGCAAACATGAGGAAATTTATAGATAGCACAGGCTGGTTCGTTAACGAGCCAGTCTACGTTAATCGGCAAAATTGAGGAGCATGGATGCTAACTTTTACTTTTTACAGGGGATCTCAATGAACCAGTAGGCCCCCGTGTACGCAACAGCTTCATGCTGGGCACACCCCTTATCACCTAACCTAACCTAACCTACAATTATTTTGTACCTCGACATCTAAATGTTTGTCTGATTTTTGTGAATAGCTAAAAATTGTTTTTATATTATGCAATGCTATCTCAATTCAGGTATCCAACTCGTTCAATAAGGTACCTATCTAAAAATCCACATATCTAGAATAGCTTATCCAAAATGAGATTGAACGAAGCCATTGTACATCCTAAAGGACTATTCACATGAAAGCGACCAACGAATGAACGAATATTCGTCCATTTCGACATTTTTTTCACATGGCTTGTTTTTTTTCATCATTACAGATGCACAACAAAGACTGAAATTAAATTTTTTAGGTTACGATACGAGGGATCATTTTATTCGTTGAAATGTGGATCGTATGTGGAACGCGAATTTAGTTTGACAGTTCTTCACAACCTGATTGTTAAAAAGATAATTTTATTATCTTAAGATTAACTGAAGCTACATTTCTACTTTTTTAATAAATTGCTTAAAACCACATTTATAAGTTTATTCGTCCGTCGTTAGTCGCTCCCTTGTGAGTAGTTCTTAAACCCCTTGCACATGAGAACGAACAACGAATGAACCAATGGACGAACAAACGTGATTTTACACATTTCAAAAAGTCAATTTCAAACAAAAACACATTTAAATTATACGAAACCAAGTGACAATAATGTTAGGATAATAAAATTTTCATTTTGTTCTCTAAAACAGGAAAACAGTTCGGTAGTTACGAATTGCAGTATGGTTGCTACGAAGTAGGAACTGTCAAACTCTATTCGCGTTCCACATACTATCCACACTGTAACGAATAAATTGTTCGAGCGCTACATAACCTCAAAATTATATCACTTTTCTTTTGTTTTTGTGTGAAAGATCATGGCTAAGGAAATAATGGAGAAAAGGGTAATTCAATTCGTCGCTGTCTGAGAATAGAAATAAAGACCATGTGAAAGAAAAGTCAAAATATGCGAACATTCACAGTTCGCAGTTCGTAGTTCGTAGCTCATGTGCAAGATGCCTTAAAAGTGTTACTGGCTGAACATATTAGTGAAGCTGAAGCTTGCGGTACTGTCAAAGTTGAAAAGTACGAAAACAACACACAGCGCTACAATGTGAAGTTCAAACCGAATCTAAAGAGCAAGTTAGGTGAGCTTTTACTTTTGACTTTATGGTGCGCAGGTTTTTGACAATTGTATGGTTTAAATGGATAGTTGAAGGATAAAGTTATAAAACATTTGACTTGATTCGGTGCAGGTTTAAATTCTTGTCGCGCTTTACTATTGTGAACGTCCTTTGCTTTAAAGTGCTCGTTTTTAATGACAGCTTCTGTTTCAAGAGTTTTTTTAAGCTTCAAGCTTCACTCATTGTGTTCAGGTGGTTATCCTGAGTTGATTCTTTTTGTCAGCAGGTTCTTTAGTGAATCTATCAGAGAGATTTTATGTAAAACACATTTAACTCATCGATTAAGATGAATTAGCTAAACTCCACCATGGTTCTTCGTTCTTCCTATTGGCATTTGTCAATAATTGTAAATCAATTTCCAATAACAGTGGTAATTGTGAACATCCCGCTTTTTTGGCAGCTGTCATTTTTCAAGCTGTCGTCTTCTAACAATTGACAAGAAAAAATTGTACCATTGTTAAAAATTCAACAATACACGTTTTAACAAAACATTGAAATTGTTAAGATTCATTACTAAAATGGTGAACATTTATTTTACACATCCTGTACTACAATTGAAAAGTTGAAAATAAAAAATTTAATGAACTCATAATTTTGCGTTTTGGATGTTTGGGTTGGCGATTTAACACCGCAGGATTTTTCTGATAACCTATCATTGCATAAACAAGTCTGAATCGAAACACCAGAGACCTCAAGATTGGAGGAATATAATTGTTCTGTTTTTATTCGATTTTAAAATTTCTTATGCAAAGACAAAAGAACATCCATTATTTACTTCATAATGCTCTTGTATGTTGGCGTATGCTAATTAGTTAAATCTATTTAACTAATTAACATTTTTTTTTGGAAAAAACCTTGATTTGAAGGTAATATATTTGAGATAAACAAAATTATTATGCTTTTAAATGATTATAAGATAATAATTTATTTTATTTTATAGAAAAAAAATAAAACAAATTAAAAAAATGCTTCAAAAAATACGTTATACATAATATACAAACAAAGTAAACCTTTCTAAATACCTAACAAATTAAAAAAAGAGAACAGAAAATTACTTTTTTTTATAATTTTTATTATGCAGTACTGTGCAAACAAAAATTGAAATAATAATCATAAATATCATGATAACGGGATATTAGTACAGTCAAAGGTGGTCTCATTGGGCCACTTTTCTTCTAAAATGAGGCTGGGAACAAAGCTTTGGCCAGGAGTGGATGTTAACCGACATTTTCTTGCTGAAATTGAAGGCAAGGATTTGGATGCCACACAACTCATTTCATAATCACGGGAAACCGTAAAAGATTAGGGTTAGGCCAACAATATGGAAATGATTAAAGCACTTAAGGCAAATATGATAAAAGAAATCTTTGAGCTTCAGCCCGAAACCATAGTCTTGGAAACTGTAATCAGGAAATACGCTACTGCGAAGCAAGGGGAGAGAGCCACTTGAACGGTGTTGTATTCTGTAAATAATCGGACAGGTTGCATTTCACTTTAAAGTCACAATACATGAAACCAATTTAATTTTGTTTATTTTATTGCATTTTTAAAAAGAAACTTGTATTTGGTCAACCTTTACACAACCACCAACTTTAGTATTATTATTTATTATTTCGATATTGAAAACAAATATAACGCTCAAAGACTTATATAATACGAATATATTTGCACAGCACCGTAACTTTCAAAAAATCTCAACAATTTAAAAAAAAATGATATCAAAAATAATATTAATAGATCAACTGAAGAAAAAAAATCTCAAATCAAATACTTGATACAACACATATTATGTTAAGCCAATATAAAACCACTCTTAAACTGAATTAAGAAAATAAGTTATTTTTATAATCTTTAGTTTTTTTTTAATCATGCCAAATTATAGCTGTTAAAACAATTCTTTTCCCAAGTGTATATGTATTTCGTAAATATTCTTTTCGAATGTGCTAAATTAGGGAAACTATTCAATAAAACATCCCTTAAGTTTGATAAATTAATAAATAAAATGGAAAAAAATTATTAAAAGTTTTAAAATAAATTAAAGAATATTAACGCTTGACACATACACTTTTTAGTATACGGATAGATAAACATATAAATTTCAACCATATATCATTTAAAAATAAAAAAATATTACATTTATATTATAAATAAATTTATTTACGACATATATTTTTACGCTATATTAATATTTACAAAAAAAAATCAACATAAAATTTTAGATATGTAGGTATATAATATATATATTTATAATGGTTAGTAATACATTGAATTAAATATTGAACAAAACAAAAATGTAAAATATATATAGATGAGAATTATGAGAACAAGTAAAGGGGATTAAGGGAGGAACTTTTGTAAAATAAAAATATCTACACAGAAAATTTCTCCGGAGCAGAAATGACAAAACAGTTTTCAATTCTACCAAAAAATTAGAAGAATGAAACTGTACAGAAATACAAATTTATTGGGTTCTATATTCAAACTGTTTAAAGTGCATCAGATTGTTATTGTTAATATAATGTTGGAAGGTATATGAATAAATAAATTAAATATACAACTTTATTTTTACCTATGTAAAGAAAATATTAAATTTTCAAATCACTTGAAAGAGGAAGAGAGTATGAAAAAACAATTAATTGAACTGTGAGAAAAATATATTTCTAAACATCGAAAAAATCTTATTTTCAATCTTACAAGTTTATTATGAAACTACAACAGAGATAGTAGATATTTTATAGGCAACTAATAGTTATAAACAAATTCATAGATCAAATGAGATAGAGAGAGAGTAATGTTTTTTTTTTTTTTATTGGATAGAACTACATAATGGAAGATGTTTTCTGTACGAGAGATCTTATGTAGGTTTGTTGATTTATTTAATATATTTATAATGTTTTTTTGTTAGTAATATAATATTAACAATTACCACCTCTCCCTCGGCTCTCTTTCTTTCCAGCTCTTTTTGTTTAGCATGCTCTGCAGCAATACGGGCTTCTATTACCACCAATGATTCGCGGGTGAAGGGACGGAACAAACTGCGTTCTTCCTCAGATATCGAGTCGGAATCTTCTGTCATTGTCTATGCGGCCAACGATGAGAGCCTCAGATTTCCAAGGCCTGCAAAAAAATTATTTCTTAATTAAACATTAAATTTTAATAATTATAAAGTATTTATAATAATTTAACTGCACAAAGATTAATTCATCGTTTCCAATTTCAACAATAAACTATAAACAATTTTGGTTTAAAATAAGAGATGCAGCTATAGTGCGTAAAAATATAATTCTAAATAATATTTTTAATAATGTTAATGTAATTTGCGCAACCCCCTCTTTGCCCCTCCCATGAAAATAATTTTACGGCAAAGCTTTTTCCCTTGTTTTTGATTCGTAAAGTTTTATCAATACATCGATCCTTTTCCTCAATTTTATCCTAAGCAACATTTTCAATAGAAATAATTAAGTAAATTTAAAAAAAATTAGGTGGCGCAACAGTTCGCTGAGAACTAGGGCCTAGTGAGTTAAAACTCTCAACCATTCCATTTTATATCTTATATTTATTTATTTATTTATTTTTTCATCAATATGAGATTTAAAAATCTACAATTAGACTACTAGATAAATATTTACATGTGTATAATTTATTAAATAAACTTAAATTTAATATAAATACTTAAATTATAATTAATATGAAAAGTATATAAAAATAAAATATAAATAAAAATATATAATTAATTTGTTCATACATAATCAAAATATAAAATCAATTAAAATGAAAATACAATAATAGTTTATTTTTCAAAGATCTACTTAATTGAAAATCAAAATCAATACAATTTAAAATTAATTTTGTTTCTTTGACACAGCGGGTTATAGGTTCATTTTTCACGTAATTAACTCTGTGTACATCTTCACGAAACAAACAACGTATTCGAAGTTGTCGCGATGGAGCAAATTTATTAAAGACAACAAAAAAGGGCATTTGATATGATATGATATGATATGATAAAATATCACTTATAAACATCACAGAAAACATTTTACGTCTATTTTCAAGTGATTGAATAGCTAAAAGTTGGCATCTAGTTTTGTATGATGGAGTTTCGATGTTCCACCCAAATTTTTGAATAGTGAATCTTGTAAATTTTTTTTGGACCATTTCAATTCTTTTAGATTGAATGTTATAAAAAGGGTTCCAGATTACACAACAGTATTCCAAGATTGGTCTTACATATGAGGTAAAAAGCGATTTTAGAGTAAAAGGGTCTTTAAAGTCTATGCTATTGCGTTTGATAAAGCCGAGCATATAATTTGCTTTGGTTACACTAAATTCAATGTGCTTAACAAAGTTATGTTTAGGGTCAAAAACAACACCAAGATCTTTCTTCTCCCTTACTCTTTCTAGAACTTGATTCTCAATTTTGTATTCAAAGATGATTTCAAAAAAGTTGCGGCAAAAAGAAAAACATTGACATTTAGCGACATTTAAATATAGTTGGTTTTTCGTGCACCATTGGGATAATTTCGAAATATCGTCTTGTAAGAGATAACAGTCATTAATAGATAGAATAGTCATTAATAGGAAAATACTAGGTAAGTCATTTATAAAAATTAGGAAAAGAAGTGGTCCACCACCACCTTGGGGCACACCAGATGAAACCAAAATTGGTTTTGAGAGAACTTCGTCAATGCAAACAAATTGAACTCGACCCTTAAGATAAGATTCCAACCATTTCAAAAACATAGAATGAAATCCAAAGTTTTTTAATTTCTTAATTAAAATAGAGTGACTTACTTTATCAAATGCCTTTGAAAAATCGGTATAAATTACATTAATTTGATGTCCTTCTTCGAGATTATTTAAAATGAAATTGGAGAAAATAGAAAGATTAGTCGTTGTTGATCTTCCGGCTACGAAACCATGTTGTAACGGTGAAATGTGTTCCTTAACTAAAAATGTTAGTTTTTCATATATCAATTTCTCGAAAAGTTTTGGAATACATGACAATTTACAAATCGGACGGTAGTTGGATATTTGCTGTTTAGACCCTGATTTGTGAATAAGGTTTAAAAATGATTTCTTCCATGATGGAAGAAATTCGCCATTCTTTAAAGAGCTATTAAAAATTAAGAAAAGCGGTTTTTTAAGAACAATAGGTGGAATTTCGTCTGGACCTGATGGTTTATTGTCATCATTTAAACTCAAGAGACCATCTTCAATTTCGGAAATATTTAATTCTAAGCAACCAATATCTGTCTTACATTCAAAAGACAAATATTCGGCCGTCCATGCTGAACTTACATTCGAATTAGCGTAACTAGATTCAAAATAGTGTGCGAAGGAATCACAAATACTTGATACATTTGAAAATGTTGACCCAAGGTAATTCATACACCTGGGAATACCAATCGATTTTTTTTTACTCTTGATGTAGGACCAGAATGACTTACTATTTTTTTTTTAGGTTAGATTCAATTGATAAAATATAATTTTGAAATAAAAATTTGTTAAGAATATCGAATTCTCGTTCTAATTGGATATAAATATTTCGTTGTTCATCTTTATTTTCTGCTATCCGTAAACGTTTATAAGCCTTGTTTTTTCTATTGCTTAAGTTACTCAGCTTTTTATTGAACCAAGTTGGCTTGGAATTTGTTTTAATTTCAACTTTAGGAACATACATATCAATTGCCAATTTCAGGTTATCAATAAAAAAGTCATAAAAATGTAATAAATCCAAAGAACAAAAATACCCACACCACGGAATATGCACTCGCTACGCCTTCGAAATTAGCTTTTTTGTAATTCAGTTTCAATTTCACACAATTGTTAGATTTGATAAAATCATAAAAAGAGAAACAAATATCTAAAGCATTGTGATGAACAGAGTTATAAAACATAGGATATATTGACTTATTTACAGATATAGCTAGTTCTCTTTCAACAAAAACAAGGTCCAGAATACGATTTAAATTATTCACACAACAATTAATTTGGATTAAGTCATAACTTGCAAATATATCAATTACTTCACATTCAATATCTGAATTTACATTAAATGACAAGAGATGTAGTTCCTCGGGATCGAATACCCATTCAATGTTTGACAGATTAAAATCTCCAAGAATAATTACATGTTCCGATTTAAGCTTTGTTAGATAGAATTCACAATTTTTTACATGCACTTTATAAAGATCTAGTTGCTTTTAGACGGAATATAACATACAATAACAATCACATATCTATTTGCAGTGCAGGTGTATGACGAGCTTACTGCAATGAGAACACCTCCACCTCTTTCTAATCCAGTTGATTGAGAACATCGGTCTTTGCGAAAGAGAGCTTAGTTGTTGTTGTTGCAACAACAACCGACCGGAATCGAGGCGAATCAAGCCCATTTCAACTCGATTCAGGTATATAAAGAATTTAGGCGAGCTTCAAGCTCGCTTCAACACCACATGTTAATGTAGTTGTCTACGAACAAACCCCCTTCTTGAAGTTTTTATTTTATGTCAAATTGTTTGGTTAAAACTTTGAAATCGACTATCACATTACACAGACGTGTTTTCTTGATTTTGATAGTCAACTATCAAAAATTAGCTTACACGATTTCACCCCTGGTCTGAATGTCGCTATTTTTTCTTGGAATTTTCTGATAAATTATTCTGGCAAATATTCAATTGTATCAACTTTTTCTGTCAATTTCTCACTGTACTATATATGGAGTACGAAAAAAAACACGGCTAATGTATGATGAAATCCTGCTGTGGATAGAGATTTGACATTTAATCGAGTATCGAAACCAATTTCCCGGTTTTTCATTTTTAGATGTTGGTACGTTTGATACTTCTTTAAGGCAAGATGGATGTGTTCGTTGAGTATTGGAAACATACAAACCACTATGACATCATTTTGAAAACTCAAGGCGATAACTAATATTTGGCAATGTGTCCTAATTTAATAACACGTGTTTTTTTATGTTTAAATTTTTGTACAGTCCTTCAAAATTTACGATTACGACGATTACGTAACAACTGTTCTAAGATTACCTTTTAGAATAAAATATAAAAATTATCTTGATAAGTCTTCCAAAAAAAGATAAAGATGAACAAATTTAAAACTTGGTCCTCTTTCTGGTTTTTAACGTTTCTTATCATTAAATAGATCTTTGAGTTCTCTGCACGTCGTTGTAGTCTTTTTATAATTCATTTTAATTACACATAAGCTTTAATATTTGTTCTTATTTTGCAAAAAGTGAGTGTCAACAAATATAGCGCCATTTGTTGCACGCGAAGAGCTACCAGAAATTATACTATAAATCTATAATTTACAAAATGAAAACCAAAAAGCAGACTAAATGTAAATTATTCCTGATATTTTCTTAACATACCCTTTTTAAAATTGTTCAGTTTTTGGAGTTTAAATTAGTTCTGATCGGAATTTCGGTTTATTTATTAAAATGTTATTTTTTGATTATTCTGACAAATTTTCAATTGTACTAACTTTAAAATATAAAAACCAGACTACTTGAGATCGCTTTTCATGCAACTTCTCGCTGTTGGAATATGGAATCCCCAAAAAACATGGCTATTATTATCTTAAGTATGCCAATCAATAATAAATAAAAACAGTCTATGGTTGATACAAAAACTTAAACCTAAAGTAAATAAATATTTCCCAGTAAGAACCACAAAAACTTCATAACATTTTAAAAATAAATTTTCCTTCATTTAAATTCTTTGAAATGTCTCCACTCTTCTAAATGAAATGTCAAATTAAAAGAAATTAAACATTTTTAAGTTATGTTATATTGAAAAACATTTTTTAAGACATTTTGCGTTTTGTGGAAAAAGTATTTTTAATTTTTAAATAAAAGATTGCTTTTTTCAAGTATTTTTCAAACCACTGACTGTTAACAAATTTGGCCTTAAAAAATAACCCAGGTCAATGAGTTAAATAAAAACAATTGCAGGTTTACTTTTTAAATACCCAACATTAGTTAGATGGCCAATTCAAATTATACATAAACATGTTTTTTCTAATAAGAGGTTTGAATAGGTTGTGTTTATTTGTACAGCGTTGACATAGATTTCATCTATAACACGGCTCCAAAAAGTCTAAAAATCACAAGATTTCGGTGGCCAATTGTGATAATTTCTTCGAGAAATAAGACGATCAGGGAGCCTTTCTTGCAACATTGCAATTGTTTCGTTCTTTGTGTGATGGCGACTTCTTTCAATTCCGGGAATAAAAATCATTAATCATAGCTCAGCAGGACAATCCATTCACATTAACAGTTTCACCAACCTCTTTTTCTTGATATAAGTATAATTTCCAGCAAGCCCAAACTTCTTCTACACTTAATATTATAAAGAGGAAAGATTTGTATTTTTGTATGTAACGAATAAACTCAAAAAGTACTGGACCGATTTTAATAATTCTTTTTTCATTAGAAAGCTACATTATCACTGAGTAACATAGGCTATATTTAGTACTAGATTACTATAGAAATCTTTAGAAATTCCTATTAAAGCCAACCGAAGGTGTAAAAAAATTAGCCATAAAATGTCTTTCATCGCATACGCTGCGAAAAGTATTAATGGTAGGACAAACAAATGTTTTCTAATTTAGTGATTCATGGTCGTTTTAATTAGCATGCTTATAACTTAAATATCTGTACCTGTTTATGCCTACCCGTACGAAGCCGGGACGGGCCGCTAGTATTAAATATGTTGAGGACGGAGAGGCTTTTTATCAATAATTCGCCCAAAATGCGATACTTCTTCATCTAAAGAATGTTTTTATAAAAAAAAATGTAAGATAAAATATGACGTTTCTGGTGATTGACCGACTTAGTTCTTGTGTTAACTGAACCTTTTAAGCCTAAAGGACTAAGTTTTAATGAAAAATCTGATGAAATGGCGTCTCATTCCAAAGCCGACGAAGAATCGACAAACTTGGATTACCGTCAACATTATGAACTTGATGATTGAGCGATGCACAGAGTTTCGATTCTTCACTTCACCAACTTGTCCGAGAAGGTTCTAAGGCAACCCAAAATATTCAACATAATGACTCCATTTTGAGTAATATCCTAGTTTTTATTTGATGACTTGAAATGTGTCCTGTGCGGATCGATTTTCGGTCATAAAAAATACATCAAATCTTAACCAATAAAAGATCTAACGGGCTCATATGAATAAGAGATCGTCAATTTAATATTATATTCTGAGAAAACATTATTTTTTATTTCAATTCCATCTTATTTTTTTGACGAGTGTTAGGCTTTCTTAAAGTGTTTTTTCGTTTCTTTCAAAATTGATTTTCTATTTAATACAGAAACTTTTAAGATGTTAATAAAATGAAATTTGATGTGAATTTTCTTTGTATGCCGTAGTATTGAGATTAAAACATGAATTTCAAGAAATATAAATGTCCCAAAAACGGCAAAAGTGACACTTTCGATAAACTACATATGTCCTAATTGAAAAACATAATGAAATTTTCCAGTCTATAAATTCAATATACATATGTATAAGCTTTGAATCCTTCTAGGATTAATGTAAAGTGATACAAAATTCTGCCACGTGTAATTTGTGAGTGCCACATTATAGTTTCTTCCCAACTTATTTGTTTATAAATTTTGTTGACTACTTTTTGATTAAAATATTTGCAAAAGATTCGCGCTAAAGATTAATTTTTTAGAATTCGTCTTCTAACATTAGCTCCAATCTACAAGTAAGCAGACTGGAAATGACTCCCGAAAACTGTGTCAGAAATAAATCCAGAAAATTCTTTATATTCAATATTTTATTTTCCTAGGAAAAAGGATAAAACTTTTCTGTCAAACTTTTTCATTTTCTGACTTTTTGCATTAATATTTTTGTAGCGCTCTTCACGTTTATAAAGGGTGTCCCAAAATTAACGCAAGATTTGAATTTGCCGCCATTTGTGCAGTGAAGTGTTGGCAACCCTGAAAAAAAAAGCAATTTGACAGCTAACAGTATAGGGTTATTAAAAATGGAGCGTTACACGAGAGAACAACGTGTCTTCATTATTAAAGAATATTTCAAAAATAGTGAAAGCTTGGCGGCTGCAGTTCGAAAATTTCATACAAAATATGGTTGGTTTTAACTTCGTCAACTGTGAAGAGATTAATTGAAAAATTCATGGAGACTGGATCCGTTGGAGACGCCAAACACACTGGTCGTCCAAAAACAAGCCGTTCAAATGTGAATGTCGAAGCAGTGCGTGACAGTGTTGCTGACAATCCAGGAACCTCAATTCGACGTCGTGGACAAGAATTGCAAATTTCAAGAACCTCTCTACAGCGTATACTCACCAAAGATCTGTGTCTTCATGCTTACAAAATTCAATTAACACAACAATTGAAGCCTAATGACCATGGACAGAGAAGAGAGTTCGTTGAATGGATTATTGAACATCAACAAATGGACCCTGATTTTTCGAGCAAAATCATCCTAAGCGAAGAAACACATTTTCATCTTGATGGCTTTGTCAATCGTTAAAATTGCCGCATTTGGGGTTCGGAGAACCCACATGTGATTGTCGAAAATAAATGCATCCACAACGCGTGACTGTATGGTGTGGATTTTGGTCTGGAGGCATAATTGGGCCATATTTTTTTGAAAATAATGCTGGTCAAGCAGTGACTGTTACTGGTGCTCGATATCGCGACATGATTACACAGTTCTTTCTGCCAAAATTGGATGATATTGATGTGTCCAATATGTGGTTTCAACAAGACAGTGCCACATGTCATACAGCCCGTGAAACAATTCAATTACTGCATGAGACATTTCCAGGTCGTGTACTCTCTCGTTTCGGTGATCAAAATTGGCCTCCTAGATCGTGTGATTTAACACCATTAGACTTCTTTTTATGGGGTTATTTGAAATCACAAGTCTATGTCAACAAGCCCACAACCACCCGTGCATTAAAGGAGGAAATTCAACGCTGCATCAACGAAATTCAGCCACATTTATGCAGAATGGTCATGGAAAATTTCAACAAAAGAGTGCGCATGTGCATGCAAAGCCGTGGAGGCCATTTGTCCGATGTGTTATTCCATACATAACCCTATCCTATGTACTTTACGAGTCAATAAAAATATAACTATCAAAAGACTAAAAACGTCGTTTTCTATTTAATTCAAATCTTGCGTGAATTTTGGGACACCCTTTAGAAATGACAACAAGAACAGAAAAAAAGCTATGTTTCAACACATTTTCTAACATTTCTGCATGAAATGGAACTCAAAACCTCTCTAAACTATTGCATGTTAGCTCTTAAATAGGACATATGTATTTAGAAAACTGTTGGAAGCTAGGAATGCTTTCATATGTAGATAGTTACCATATTAAACAGTTAGAACATGCAGTTCTGGGCAACAGTGTTCTAAAAAAATGCTAATAACTAAAATTGTCACTTTAGCCATTGAAACGTGTAAATGTAAGGTTATGTAAGATACACGATTTGTTATATAAATTTAGTCAGTCTCCTTTACAGAATATTAAAAAACATTTTTAAACTGTGTTAAAAAACTCGTCTTAATGTGTGTGCCCATCACCATTAATGAGTTGATGAAAAAATACTAAGTCATTATTAACACGCATTTGATGGAGAGATTGCATTTGAAGAAGCAGAATACGATGTTGATCATAAGGATCATCCCAAGGAAGACCCTTTATGGCAAAGCGAATGAAATTATGTTGAATTCATTCAATACGTTTTCTATTAATTTCGTAATAGGAAGTCCATACCTGCAAAGCATATTCAAGATGAGAACGAACATGGCAATTATACAAAGAAAGAGTAACATAGGGATCATTGAACTCCTTTACCCAGCGTTTTATAAAACCAAGCATAGAACTTGCTTTATTAACAATCAAATTAATGTGATGTGTAAATTCTAAGTTGGAACAGTAATGAACACCTACATAAATCTTTGAATGTGGAGACGCGACAGAGTTTTTGCTGTGATATACAATAATAAAATACACTACCAATTCGTTTTTTAGTAAAAGTTATCGTCTGGCATTTTAAAGGGTTGAGTGAAAGGCAGGTGCGAACGCAGGTAGGGGTTTTGGGGGTTAAACCTCCCGAAATATCAGAATATGTGCAGTAATCAAATATTGTTCAAAAGAAAAAAAAAACAGACATGGTACAAAATTAATTTCTAACTCAAATTCTCAAACTACGAGTATGTTAAACGTTTATTATTTTAAAACAAAAACAGCAACCCTGTTTGCCTTTGTCGCGTTTTTTCCCTATTTTTTAAGAACAAGAATCAAATTAATAATGACAGTTACGTGATGTCTCCTAAACTCAATATTTTTAAACATTTGAATGCGTTTCTGCATTTACCTGCATACCTTAATGTAAAACATAAAACAATATGGAGCATATTCATAGTCATATTTTAAACCCGAGTCTATTTGAACTGGAGTTGAAGTTAGACACAGCTGCTATTCATAAAGAATTTACCGGCTCTGTTTAGTAAGAAACATTTTTAAGGCATATTCTACTATAATTTTGAAAAATTTCACTTTAACCTATACAAAATGGCTTGTAGAGGGTAACAAAATAAATTGTGTTAGCTGTAGAGCCAGAATCTTTGAAACCCTTTAAACTATTTTATTTTGTTTGCTGTTAGTTGAGAAATTTTATCAAGTTGGGCTGGTGGTTTTAAGACTTGGAAGCACGCAGATATTAGCAAACATTTCATTGAATTTCGATCTATAATATTTAGAAGGTCAATCATAAAGTTGACAGTTTTTTTTTTCTCGAATCGATACCTTTCATACAAATCGTCTTCATCTATTTCAAAGGGTCCAATCGGGTTAAGTAGAGCTTTCGTTTTTTGTTAGTTGATAGCATTCCAACATCCAGCAAAATATCAAAATATTGATATATGGTTAAGTCTTTAAAAAAAGAGAACTGTGAAAATACAAAAATCTCACCTAATCACTTTGTTTCTGTAACTCACATTTTTTCATATGTGAGTCCAGTCCAGCCTAAGAATGATGGGTTCGACAACGGCAACTAGGAAATAAGGCATACAAACTTATACATGGATAATTCATATGAAAATTAAGTTTTAGATTTGAAGTCAAAGTCAAACTGTTTTGTCAATCGTGAAATCAAGTCATAATATATACATATGTATATACATATATGTATATGTAATTTTTATTCATACATGTTTCTTAGTACCTATGTATATAAAATAGTGCCAAAAAAGAAAAAAAAAACACTTGACATTTAAAATAAAAAAAATAATATAATATATATTTTTTGAAACACCCCCCGAAATTATTTTCTGCGTTCGCCCCTGGTGAAAGGCCGCATATGTGTGTGAAACTATCAATGTCGGCTTGTAAAAGAATACGATCATAGGTGGACTTTATTATTTTAAAAATCTTCATATCGTCAGCAAAAATGAGTACTTCACTTGAGCGTAGACATGACGATACATCGTTAATAGACAGGATGAACAGAAAAGGACCAAGATGGCTTCCCTGGGGAACACCAGATTGAGCAACAAAAGGTTCAGAATGACAATTTCTAAATTTTACGTCATAGAATCTGTTTTCAAGGTATGATTTGATCCAAGCTAAGAAAAATAGTGGAAAACTAAGAGCTTTAAGTTTAAATAAAATAATTCCGTGGCTAAGTTGGTCAAATGCTTTAGAAAAGTCAGTGTATCTGTATACACAGTCAACTTCATAACCTTGTTCTAAGGTGTTTGAACATAATTGTGTTCGAGAATGTGAGGAGATTTGTAACGGTTGATCTTTTTTCACAAAACCATGTTGCTGTTCGCAAATGAGATTCTTACTAAAAAATGCTACACTTTCACAAACAACTTGTTCAACCACTTCAAGCTTTGCAATGGGCATGTAGTTGCTTATATCCGCCTTGTTACTTTCTTGAAAATTGGTGTTAGAAATTACTTCTTCCATATACTGGGAAATTTGCCTGTTTTTAGAGAAAGTTTGAATATGAACGTAAGGGGTTCAACTAAAGCATTACTTTTTAATACTATCGGGGAAATACCATCGGGACCGGCTGAACAGTCATCATTCAACGCGGATAAAAGATCAAGGACCGTACTCTGTAGCACAGATAAGTGATTACACCTAGTTTGCGAAAAGGAGTGAAGATTATGAAAATATACTTCATCAACTTCTTCAGGGCTATTAACAAATGACTCACGGAAATTTCTAGAAATCAACAGTTTTATTTAATGAAAGGTTCTTGTAAGTGAAGTTAACTGGAAAGCCCTCTGATTTTTTCTTTAAGTTTACAAGTTTCCAAAATTTTTTATGATTCTCTTTCAAAGAGGTACCCATATCAGTAACATACGAGTAGCTAGCATATACAAAATTTGAAAGAGACTTAAATTTTTTAAAGAGTTCAACATAAAAAGAGAAGTTGGTTGGAGACAGAGTTTTGAGGTAAATTTTCCATGCCTTATTTCTTTTGTTACGCAGTAAACGTAATTCTTTCGTCTACCAAGGGTGCTAAAGTTTGTATTTTTTGAATTCTTTAAAGGTACATTTTTTTTCAAACAATAATTAAGGATCTTATAGAAAGTTGAAACTGCTGCGTCAATGTTCGAAAATGCTAATGTATCAGCAATTCCAGAAATGGTTAAACCTTCAGACAACAGCTGGAAATTAACTCTTCTGAAATCAAAATTATATAAGCAATCAAAGGAATTACTGTGTTCAGTAAGGTGATTACTTAAGTCAAAAAAAAAATGTCCAAAGGGGGTGATATTTATCAATATTAGTAATTCCTGATCTAGATTCTAGAACAAGATTAGGTACTAATAGCGTCAGAAGAAAAGACTAAATCGAGAATTCGATTTTTTGAGTTTTTAATACAGCTTGTTTGCTGTAAGTCAGTAAGAAGGACTTTATCGAGAAGAGATAGTTCCAATTGTGAAGAAGAAGGAGAGGCTTCAAGGCAGGATTCGTCTTCGAATGGAATCCAGTCAATGTGTGGTAAATTAAAATCACCTAGAAGTAAAATATTGGTGTCAGAGCTAGACAAATATATAAGATAGTCTAATGCCAAGGAGAGATCGTTATAAACAGACTCCAAACTTTTTGGAGGAATGTAGACGTTTAAAATGAAAATAGTCTTAGTCTGTACCATTATCTTTACACATACCAGTTCAATTGATAATTCAAATGGAAAAGATACAGAAGAAGAGAAATATGTATTTTTTACCGCTATTAGAACGCCTCCACCTAAATCCTTTACATTACCAACATGACGATCATTTCTGTAAACTTCGAACTCCTGACTGAAAAGTTCTGTGTCGGAAAAGCTTGAATTAAGCCAAGTTTCTGTCAAAACGAATACGTCGTGTGGAAATGATTGGGAGTTAAGAAAAATGTCAGCAGTCTTGCTACGAAGTCTATTAACGTTTTGGTAGAAGAGCGCAAGCCTGTTAAGTTTTTGACTTGTTTTTCAAAGAAACACCTTGTTTTTCACTTTGTGTACATTCTTTGACCGAAGTCCCTGCGGGCCATATATTTGTGTTGCAAAAAGACTCGAAGAACGTGGGATTCGTTATTAATTTAAAAAGAAGAAACAAAGCTATTTGGTTTACTGATCTTAGTAGTACACCTAATGGATGAGCTGCAAGGTATGCTCTTGGTATATACTAAGTGGGAAGTTATATCTTCTGGCGTTGTAACAGGGTCCAGACGAGATATATACAAATTATTTTTGAGCTCTAGACAGCTTTGATAGGGATGGAGTTTTTTTTATCGCAGTTCCTGTAACGGAGTCGCTATTGGAAGCTAAATTTGAGTCAACAATTTGAGGTATATGGGGAGTTCCGTTGGGTTCTGTAGGTATTGGGTTGATGTTGACATTTGTTCTTTTTGAAGGGTGGGGGGGTGGAATCTCTAGCAAGTTCAGAGTTTTCTCGGCTTCTTTTCTTAGACTTTTTTGTTTGTTTGACAGGTACACTTTCTTAACGTTTTTAACACCAGAACCTGATTGCACGAAGAGAAAGTAGTAGGAATAGGCTGTGCCAAATCATTAGTCGAAGTAGAACTATCAACCATGATGTTGGTTACAGAGTATGAATTTAGTTTGCAAACTGCAGTGTTAAAAGACTTCAGTAGCTCTTCAAAATCTTTAGAAAGTTTTAAAATGTCAGCCTTAAAAGAATACATTTTAAAAGCTAGTTGAGATACAGAGACATTACAGCAGTCGTTACAGTACCAGTAAGCAAATTTAGAATTGGCTATTTTTTCAATGAAAGCGTTCGTTGAACCAAGGCATTTTGCGTGGTAAAGATTACCACAGGGTCCGAAACAGACAAATAGAGGATTATTATTAGCACTCTCTTGGCAGTTTTTATTTTTAGCAATCCATATTTTACGAAGGAGTGTTAAAATAAATAATAAAAAATATAGATAGAAATTTATTTAAATTTAAAAAAAAAATCACCGGAAGCGGGACTCGTACCTGCTTGTTTCAAAAAAGTCTCAATTAAATCACGCTCTTGCTAACTGGCCTACGCATGGGCTTCAAAACTCGACGACAAAAATGTAATGGAATAAAACAAAGAAGGTGGAATCAATTTAACCAAACAAAGAAAGTAGGGAAAAATCAAATAGGAAATAATGGAAAACAAAGAGCACTCACACATGGACAAGGGAACACTTTGGAAAAAACAAAAATACTGAACACCTTACCGGGAAATTTTTTCTTTCAAACAAAATATCACAAAATTCAACAAAATTGGAATTGATTAAAATGCTATTGTAGCACAATATTTGATATAGTTATTAAATAAAAACAAAATAAAGTTCACTTATTCAGTGAAACTTAACACCACTACAAATATTTAAACACGATTTATATTAGAAAAATAAAGAAAAGATAGAGCCTATAAAAACACGACTGATGATTAGAACCAGTGCACTTTCATTTTGTTTCAAGTATGTATGTATTATTTATAAAACGAAAAAATAAAAACAATTTTTGTCAGGGAAATTACGTAATTTCAGTTCACACAATAAAAAAAGCTAAATTTGATCTCAAACCTTCAACTTAACGTTAAAAAATTAATCGTTACAAAAATTTAAATAATTCGAAGACTTGGAATAAGTAAAGAAATCATAACTTTGAATTTATAACTAATTTGTAAGAACCAGCAAATCAAAATTACACACTTAATATACTCGTATGTTGTACAACATGGAACTAAAATAAAAACATGATGTATTACATAAACAAACTATCGAACATTGAAATGAAAATATCATCATCATACAAAAATTTTAAAATTCACATCAGTATACGATATACTCGTACCTACCTACTTAATAAATTAAACTCTTGAAAAACATGTTAAATAATATAAATCAAAAAGAAACTTTTATATCTTGTTCACTTTTCTTCTCTTATTTCTTCCACTTTGAACTTTCAATTCTTTTGAAACAACAACAACAACAACGAAAATTAGGTTTTAAGTTTTATTTAAATATTTTCACAGTACAGATGTAAGTTGGCAAACTTTTCTAAGGACTATGTTTATTTTTTCTTTTAATTTTAAGAGAATGTTTTCAACAAAAGTAGAGGAAGTAAGTTTTGTTAATAAAGGATTTTTTTTTAAATTGGATTTTATATTAAATTAATGATATACTTACATGAGGCACATGGATGTTGCCTGCTACATTAAGGTTACAACTATATCCGAGGCGCCATGTTCGTGAAGCGCCTACCGGCTATCACGATTTCTAAAAATAAAGAAATAAATAATTTGATGTTAATTTCATTGTTTTAAATTAAGAATAAAAATAGATATAAGGGTTCAGAAACAGGACTTTAAAATCATTATACAAGTACCCTAAGCTTAGAATGGCTGGGTTCAATCTCAGACAGATAGTGTATATCCGGATACCTTTTTGTTAGTGTTTTACGTGTAAAATAACAGCTGATCAAAAACAGCTGAGATGTCAAAAACGGAATCCAAAGGTATCCAAAAATTTCTGGGGTATGTAGGTATCTGACAGAACAGCTGATTCAACACATGGTTGAATTTCAAGAAACTTGAAAATTGATTTCAGCTTTTTGTATTTGTTGGTAAACAAAAAGATAAAAAATGTTAGTTGAAGCTGTACATAATAGACGATGAAGAAGCTATTTGCCTCCGAATTTTAGAAGGTAATTATGATCTATTTTTTAAAACTTCAAAATTGACTTCTTTTGTTCTCGTTTTGTAGATGACTAATTTGCTAGATCTTACCTCCAGTCTAGTGTCCAGCATTCTGAAGTTGAAGAACCTCATCCTGTTCCAGATGTAGAATAAAATACAGGTAAATATATTTTAATCTTTTGAAAATAAATAAATGTACCTTTTTTGTTTTTATGTATAAAAGCAGACAGAGGCGGACAGCTTGTGGAGCTACAAGCAAAAAAGATCGCTGAAAGGTAGGTAAGTTATTCTTTCAGATGATTCAAAACCCCAAAAAATGACCACTCTATTACCTTTTTTTAAGGTTGGGAACATACATAAATTCATAAATTCATACATAAATTCTGCTCTTCTTGGAGGAGTGCAGAAAGAGAAAGGACCAGCTCCGAGATCCAAAAACCCGGCGAAGAACAATTTTCAAGAAATTGCAAAAGTTCTTGAAGAACACGGGTCAATTTTTGATGAGAAGGAATTAGAAATAAAATAAAAAAATATGAAAAAGCGCTACAACATTATCATAGACAATAACAAGAAAACGTCGCGGTCGACTGGTCGAGGGCGAATGAATTGGCCATACTTTGAGATGATGGCTGAAATTTACTTCAACGAGGCACAAGTTAGTGACACCGAAACAATATGTTCCCTTGTGCCATCCTCTGGGGTCTATCCGAGTTTGCCCTCGACCTCATCTTCGATTGAGAGCCCTGGTTTACATTCAAGAAAAAGAAGCAGTGGAATGTCTGGATGATGGGATTTTACTTGAGAAATATTGTTGTAATGTTAAACAGTTGGCCATTTAATATACTCTCCGAGCAATGAACATACATACCACTTGGAGAATTTCGCTGAATGCAAAATGAGCAGAACTTTTAGCTAACCTGTCTCCAGCTGATAATAAACTTTCTTGCTTACCCAAAATCCAAAAAAAACAACAGTTTTTTCGCCAAGTTAAAAGTTCTTTTATTTTGCTGCACTTTGTGCAAGAGATCCTAAAATCGTTAATAAGCAATTCATTATAGATATCAAGACTAGTTTGTTCACATTTTATTGGCTATTCTAGTTGATGGTGCCCATTGACTGGTTTTTAAAGAAGCGTTGGATAACCAAACGGATATATCATGCAACAAAAGTTCTTGCGTTGGTCCCACCATTAAGCTCAAAACTTTATCTACTGTGAACAAACCAACTCAAAATCATTCGGAAATGAGATCGAAATTCTTCCAAACTATATCTAGGTATTGTCACTTCAGAATACTCGTTGTCCTCGTTTCTGTTAGAATAGTTTTCTGTTAAACGTAAATCGTTTAAAACCGGAGATTTCGCAAGTAAATTATTAATCGTATAGAATTCCAATTGCGCTAAGAGGAAATTTAACATAGATTACAGATTAAGGTTATCTCTTATTTATTAAATTGTTACGCACCTATCAATTCATTATCATCCGAAGAATCAGTTGAATTATCCATTAAATGTTTTATCTTACAACAATTTTGATTCTGCTTTTTGTGAACAGCTGAAAGTTGTTTTTATTTTTTGACAGCTATCTCAATAAAACAATTCAACAAGGTATATAAAAATCCACCTATCCAAGATACCCTATTCAACACGAGATTGAACGCAGCCAATGGAGAAACAGAATTAATGTCACGGTACACAGATGACAATACAGTTATCTACAAAATGACGTTTTAACGCAGCCGACGAACGTCTGTACATCGATTCGTTCCTAAGTTATATTTTCAAACATAGCTATAAACGACCTGTCAAAAATGTTCCAATGATTGGCTTCAAGGATGAAAACCAGTGATGTTTTCATATATAGCAATAATTGCTGCGTTTCACTATCGTAAATGATTCATATGGTTTACCTTTTAATATACATATATAACAACAACAATTTGTAATCCTGGTTTCTATATATCTGGGTCAATTTTATAAACCTAAAAAATTGTTTTCATAACGAAATGTAGAATGTAGATGGCTATTTTGTGTTGCAAATGGTAAGGTAGTGTGAACTGTAGTTCTAAGAAATGGAACAGATAGTGTTTGAAAAGTAAAAAAAAATAAGGAAAACAGAGATAGCTTATGAAGGTTTGATTTCTTGGATCTAAACTGCCGGTCATAAGGTTGGAAGCAGGATTTTTGAGAAGTAAAATCGATTTGTTAATTGAGTCAAGAATATGCGAAAATAAATCGGGTCATTAGATTAGAATCACATCAAATAAATTGAAACAAAATGCAAGTATTTGCATTTTGTTATGTTTTTTTTTAGCTTTTATTAGGTTTTTAATAATGTGTATAGTACCACCAGCCTTCAAAATAACTTAAAAAATTCTATTTTTTAAGGATTTATAAAGAGATTTCAAGTAGACCATCAGAGAAATCTCACTCAATGCCAATTTGATACCATAAAATTAGCGCTTCGATGTCATCGTATTGCTTCTCTCCCTCATGTACCTTAGGTGTAAGCTAGCTCTACACATTTTCAAATATGTTAAGGTCCTAGGAATATGGTGGCCAAGGCAGCAAGGGATGGAATTTTTGATTCGCAATAAGGGATTTTACCTCTCGGGCTGTGTGTATGAGAGCGTTTTCCTACTGAAAAAGCCATGATCCAAAAAGTTCACTAATATTGAGAAATAATGATTCCAGCAAGGTTTTGTATGTTTTCCTAGTTATTTGGTATCTTGGACTACCAAGTCTATAGTGCCATACAATAAAATTGAACCCCAGACGTGCATTTAACAGTGGATAAGCTATGGCCTTAACATTAGCTTTCTCCCTAGTTTTAGCTGCCCATAAAGCTGAATTTTACGTTATTCTAAGGATACTTCGCGTTTCGCGAAGTTTTAAGGCAAAGGAAGTGTTTTTTATAATTTTAAGCATAAAAGACCTTTAGAGCAATAAACATCTATTCTTGCCCTTTACTCCACTGTGAACCATTTTTTGTTGCCCATTTCTGTTAACACTCAATCAAGAACAATTTATTTATAAGTTATACCGTTTTTCCGAAAAAAAAAATGTATGCACTTCACAAAACAACGTTGATTTATTCACTGCTTCTAATCTATTGACCCGGTTTATTTTCGCATATTCTTGACCCAATTAACAATTTGTCATAAAAGTTCCGTAAGAAAAATCTCTCCTATACCTAAATTTTATATTTTGTTGTTAACAAAATATTCCCTCATTTACCATACCTAGTTGTTTTTTCTAATGCCTCATGTAACGGCAGAAATATCGATTTTACTTCTCGAAAATCCTGCTTCTAACCTTATGACCGGCATCGGCAGTGTATGGGTGTATTCATAAACGTCCGTCAGCCTAACTAAGAACTGCGTTATCTGCATTCATAAAGTCAGATTTTCGATCGAACTAACCTAGTCGAACTGCAGTACCTCCCGTTCATAAACGTCAGACTGTCGGGCAGATTGTGCAGCTGAATTTGTTTGGCTGCAGAAAGATCGGGAATTATTAAAATAATTTTTACAACCACAAGAAGGACGAAGCGGCACTGACTCGTAAAGAATGTAAGTACCTAATGGCAAACATTTTGTTAATTTTTTGGTAAAAATAATTTAAATTATTGTTTTTAAAGGTTCAACAAAATTTGTTTGGCAGCAATTTTTCTCTGACGTTTGTGAACTCTGTTTACATACAAATCGGACTAAGTCAGACCTTTTTGTTTAGTGCAGACATTCTACATTGGGAGTGCGTTCACAAATGCATCAGAAAAGAAATGCGATTGTAGTAACGCAGATTTTCTGCGTTTATGAATACACCCTATATCGTTTTATTTTTGCAGGATAACCTATGTATGTACATATGTATATGGGTTAATAAAAACAAAACGCAGCTAATGATACATTATATATGCCTAAGTCTGGTTAAAAGATCATTACAAAAGTCTGACCCAATTCAGTTCATCTGTTTAATTGAGAAAAAAAAGAGAACACTAAATTCAAGTCTACAGTTAGCCCTTGAAGTATCATGACGCATTGACTGACGACTACGACATCAGCCCTTAACAATTATCTATCCTCTCCTTTATTTAAACAGTGACCATGAAGATTATGACAATTGTGTATATATGTACGTAGGATATTAAAATAATATCATAGCATATTTTTATATCGCTTGGAAATTTAACCTTTTTGCTCTCTTGTGGCGTTATTAATTGGATAGGTATTTATATGTAAATGGTAGGGTGTGTCACGGTAAATTTTAAATAATTTTTGAAATTTGTGTTTTGTGGCGAAAATCATTATTTTTACTGCTCTTAATTTATTGAAACAAAATTATTTTGAAAGCTTTAATTCTTATGATATTAACATTCTTCGCAATCGTTGGTGGTCATTATTGAAAATTTTGTTTTGAGATTTGTCAAATTGTTAAATTTGTTATAATTGGTATTAAAATGAAGATTTTATTCAATTCAGAACTTTTGTTTTAGTTCATTTTTAATGTTTTAGTGATGAAATCGTTTTCTATGAACAACTGATTTTTGATTTCATAATTTGGAACAAAATCGTTCAACTGAAAGAGATCCATTTTATTTGCATTTCTACCTGTCAGTTTTCCTTTCAAACATCAACTTTAGATCAAATGCTTGATTTCAACTAGGTAATTTTTTTCCAATAAAAAAACTGTCAAAAAATCCAAGGATTGATTTCAATGATGAAAACCTATAGCTATCATTGAAATCAGTCCGGAAAAATGTTTGATTGGATTTTCGAATAAGCTTCCATTTGATTTGAAATGCAAATAATGTACTGATCGATTGGAAGACACTCAAATAATTTATTTTTAAAGTATAATTGCACAATTATTTTCCGCTTTAAAATGTATTCTAACATTTCTCAGTTGAAAATTGATTTTCCTTGACAGCTGATTCCTTGATGTCCGAAAGTGAATCGAATCGTTCTACTGATTTGTGTTTTGAGTCAAAATATTTTGCGGACAGATTTCAATCAGGAAAATATTTTCAATTACCGAAATGTTCAATAATCGCTAGAAACGAATCGTTAAAATAATTTCAATGGTTGGTTTCAATGATGAAAATCAATGATAGCTGTAACTGGCCTCAAACAAAAACTTTTCTTTTAGATTATTTGTAACTGATTCTTCAGTTCATAATTCGAAACAAAAACGTTCCAATGAAAGCGTTTTTTTTTTCGTTTTCTCACCTCTAAATTTTCCTTTCAATGATCAACTCTCACCTCAAATTCTTGATTCCAATCGGGAAATTATGTTTCAGAAATGTTCAATGATAACTATAACCAACTCGTCAAAAAAATTGCAATAATTGATTTCAATGATAAAAACTTTAAAAACTGATTTTCGATTCAAAAAAACAAGACTTGAACAAAAAGTCTAAATTTAAGGATTATAAACATACCAAAAAAATTAAAAATATATTAAAAATACAAATAAATATTATTCTTACTTTTATATAAATAATTTTCGATGTCAAATGAAAATTCATATAATGTAGATTTGGGATTGACACACCCTACTATAGTACGAGTAGTAAACACGAGAACTAAACTGTAAGGCTGCTGATAGCGCAGCAACCACACATTATACACAGTCTTATTAATAGTTTTCCCAAGTCCCGAACGTTGTTCGTTCGTTGGTTGGTTGGTTGGTTGGTTGGTTCAATCACTAGTCCTTAGAGTTTTGCAACGTAACAAGCGAGATCCTTTACTTCACTTCACTCAACTAAACTATAAATAAGGGCCAAAGCTACTGCAGAGAAAAGATGGAACAACTTTCACCAGAAATAGCGATAGATTTTGTTACACAGCCAGCTAGATATACCTACCCTACATAGTTCTCCTTCGGGGATAGAATTGTTTTTGACACGAGGCCTCGCCTTCATAATACTTAAGTTTTGAGTTGTGAAGAGTTAGAGTAGTGTATAGGTATGCTGTGCTGTGCATGTTTGTTCTCTTTTCGTTTTTATAATATTTTTTAATTAGGTCAGTAAGTATCCACTTGAATGAATAAAGATTTATTTTTATGTCTGATGAAATGTATATAAGACCCTGTCGGTAATTGCGAAAAAGTGTTGTTTTTGTAAAGGTAATTGATATTTGGTGTCATATTTTTAACTTAATTTCGTGTACGAATCTTATTAAAAACAATCAAAAGTTATTTAATTTTGAAGTTAATACTCTTTTTTGAGCTCCCACACTTTGCTAACACTAAGATGTACAAAACAAATAGGTAATATTTTTGTTTTTTTTTTTTAAAGTATTTTTGAACTTTTAAGATAGCATGTATATCAACCATTATAGAAATTTGCAATAAACAAATAAATAGCACGATTTTTTCAAATGAACTTGTTCCTGTATCGGAAGAGTCTTTTTAAAAATATACCTGCAAAATAAGTTTAAACTCAAAAATTGAAATGCCATTCAATTTTTTAAAACATTAATTTATTAATTTTTTCAAACATTTTGTTTTAATAATTTGTATATATTTATGAAATTTTTCATTTGTTTTTAGAAGCATTTATGGTATGCAGTTATTTAGTGCTTATAAGTAAACCTTTAAATTTCGTTACAAAACGTTTAACCGTTTTTGAGATATCGAATTTGGAAATACATTTTTTTTAATATAAAAATAAACATTTTTAATCATCAAACATTATTGAGAAAATATAGGATCATTAGTTCCTGAGAAAAATTAATACCACAAAAATGATTCTATCGGGAGCACCCTTCTTGAGAATACATAAATATATTTTTTTATATTGAAAAAAGCTTAGTCAAGAAAACCAAATTTAAGGAATATTCATAAAAATCTATGGGGCTATTTTTCAGAAAATTCAAATTTGCATTTAAAATTTTTTGGGGATTGCTCTAATTTTTGTCTTAAACAAATTTAAAAAAAAAACGCCTAACTTTAATCTGCTTTAAACTTATCAACCTAATGTTTTAGGATGTAGAGGTGAGGAAAGACATACATACGGACGGAATTCCTGGGCAGACTTGTCCACCATCTTGATGTCATGTTTGATTAAAATCTCAAGTTTGAAATTTGTACGAATGTAATTCTTGACATATAGTCCCTTAAACGGGTTAGAAATATTGATTCTGATACATTTTATTTTTGAAACAAAAAAAAAATTCGCAGGATAAACGTTTCCAACAAATTTCTCATAAGTATCAAACATTTTCGCAGAAAAACTAAAAATATAGTGGTACTCAAAACCGGTTAAATATACAAAATTGCTCTACTTTAATAATGGTGCGGGCATTTTTGTCATAAATTCTGTTATTTATACATTATGAATGTATTATAGTTTATTTTGCCACTGTACTTGCCCTCATCGTAAGGTATGCACAGATTGGTACGACTACTGTGCAAAGACTGTTTTACGCAATTCACGAATAAAAATCAACATCGATCTTAACAGTTCAAGATCAAACTGACTCAGCAATGGAAATCGCAAGCCTATCCACTTTGTTATCTCCTCATATAGTCCGGAGATTTGAGCAGCTTGAAATAGAAAACGATTTGGTTGAAAAATCATCCTTAACAATAAGATATAATAAGAGTATCTGGTATCCGGTAAACCCGCAAGTTTTTGATAGTTTTTTAAGCAAATGCATCCACAGAGAGTTCGGATTGAGGAGTGGGTTCAGCATTTGACCTTTTTTCGGTTAACGATGGGCGTTACAAAAATATATTAAAGGACTTCTGTTTTTGTCCTTGAAATTGGAGATTATGTATTTTGACGGTCTTTGGTTTATGCGTTTTGACCCTTTTGGACTTCTTTTTGTGAGGTTCCGTGAAGTACCGATGTTACTCTGACAACCCGGAAACAATTGAAAATAAGACCAATATCATCCAAGAAAACCGTAAGTTATAGCTCAAAACAAGGGGCCCTACTATGTAACTCGATTCTACTTTTGATTCTATTCGAAACTCATTTCCGACTCTACTTTCAAATCGTACTACGTATGAAAGTAGAATCGAATGCCGGTTATACCAACTTGTTTTCAAAAAAAAATTCTACTTTCGAACGAGAATCAAGTCGTTTGACAGTTTAAAAAAAAAAAAAAAAAAAAACATCAAATTTTTGGACAAGAATAATTATAACAAAAATGGACACCGTTGGAATTTGGTTTAATTTGCAAGGAAATGAAGAACGGTACGAGCAAGTTGAACGTAGAAGAATAAGAGATAATCCAAAATAATGGAGCTGAGTGAGAAAAGGTTTGCACATATAGGGTCCGCCAGCGAATGTTTTTTTTTTTAACTAGTGCTTATTTCGTGAATGGTTACACTTAGCTCATGTCTGATTTCACAGATAATTAGTTTTATCTTTCCGCTGAACGAATATGGTTGTGTATAAGCTTCATCATCTTTTCAGATGAAGCTCATTTTGATCTTGGCGGGTATGTAAGCAAGCAAAATTGTCGCATTTGGGGCACAGAAAACCCGTACGCATATACATTGAATAGCCGATACACCCAAAAAGAGTCACTGTTTGGTAAGGATTACAAGGCGATGCACTGTCATGCGACTTCTTCAATATCGTTCTGGAAAGAATTGTGCAAAACTAAACTGTCAACACTAGAGGCACAATCTTCCAAAGGTCCATCCAATTACTCGGATACGCAGATGATATTGACATAATTGGAAGATCAAAGCGTGATGTCAGTGGAGCGTTTTTGAGCATTGAGACGGAAGCGAAGAAGATGGGTTTAGTGGTCAATGAGGGCAAGACCAAGTATATGCTGTCATCAAAAAAGGACATTGAACAACGACGTCTTGGACAGCTATAACTTCGAGGTAGTTAAGGACACCAGCGCTGAAATCAAACGAAGAATAACTCTTGCAAATCGCTGCTTCTTTGGACTTAGAAGGCAATTGAGAAGTAAAGTCCTCTCTCGAGCATCTAAAATCACCATCTATAAGACACTCATCATCCCGGTTCTCATTTATGGCGCTGAGGCCTGGACCCTGTCAAAAAAAGATGAGAACGTCTTAGGATGCTTCGATAGAAAAATTGTTTGGGTGATTTTTGGTCCCGTACGTATAGATGGAGAATGGAGGAGAAGATATAACGACGAACTGTACGGGCTGTACAGCGACACTGACCTATTTAGCAGAATTAAAGTCCAACGGCTTAGATGGCTGGGTCATGTAGAGCGAATGGACATCAACGCTCCAGCCCGGAAGGTCCTCGAATCCAATCCTGAGGGACGGCGCAGTAGAGGAAGACCGCGACTCAGGTGGCGCACTCAGGTGGGTGAAGACCTCAACCAACTTGGCGTGCGAAACTGGAGACAGCTAGCTAGGGACCGAAGATTTTGGCAACAAGAGGTTACCAAAACCAAATCGGTGGTGACAAAAACGCTGAACGTGCACAGCAAACCATGTCAAAAATACTTGCTGAAGTAAAAAATAACTTCGTTCGCAAACACATTTGATGTAGAGTGATTATTTTCGATTTTGCCTTGTTTTGAATTCTACTTTCGAGTTACGTAGTTCCTCGTTTATTCGAAATTTCACAAGAATATATGTAGTTGGCACTACTAGAACTATTCGATTCTCGTTTGTTCGAATGCAGTCAAATAGATACATAGTAACAATTTTTCGAATTCGAGCAATTTCATTGTAGAATCGAGTTACATAGTACAATTCATGGACAAGCAATTTAATTCTGTTAATTTTATTGCATTTTTTAAAAGATTGTCCTATTTATTATTATTGGCATTGTATTCGAAAAAGGACTTCAACATGAAATCTAAATAAAAGATGTATGTGTGGGTGGGTGTGTACGTACGTACTTTTTTTTATAAATTAAAAAACACTGAAAAAAAAATAGTTGTTACCTCAAATATTTTACGAACAAAAAATGATTTCATCTCCAAAATAATTTAATGCAACGAAAAATAGCGTTTTTGACATCTGGTAAAATTTTGAGGAAAATCAAAATGACAACAATTTACACCCTAAAAAATATTACCAAAACTTGTTAAAAATTAATGTCCGACTAAAATATCTTTTAAAAAATTAAAAATATTGGCTTCAACTAATATCATCTTATTAAAAAGATTGTTTTCGACAAAATCCAACAGTCAGTTTTTTCATAAAATTTAAAATCTACAAAAATTGTACGCAAAATTAATAAAAATTGATGTTCGATTCTCGTTATTTCGGGAACAAATAAAGCTATTCAAAATGATTTCATTTTGTGCTAAATTTTATTAGAAAAATTCAATCTGAATCAAAAACTGATAAGAAATGGTTTTCGACTAAATACTAGGAAAGAAATAAATTATTTATCTCACACAAAATATTTTTATGAATATTTCTTTAAAGTTTTAAGCAAGACAAATCGACAGACGGGATGGAAAGTTATCAGTGTGGGTCGCATTCCAGCCTCTTTTAGTTCTATAATTCGTTACGTTTTGCTTAAAAAAGTATTTAATCGAAGGTTTTTCATGGGATTAATCATATCTAGAATTCGAATTATTTCTTTAATGTGTTTAACATTCTTCAGACTTATTAGAAGAGGATATTGTATAGGAAATCTGTTAAGTCTGAAGTCATTTAAATTCAATAACGATTTAATTGACTTTTCACAATGGAACGCATTACCTTACACAAATTAAAATAACTTCATTCATTTGGAAATTATTTTAAATTTTAAAGTTAAATTCTTAACCCCTATCAATCCAGAATTGAAACATGAAGAATTATTGACACTTAAATTAACTGCTGCCTCTGACATTCAAACTTTAAAGCCTTTTCTTTCGTTTTATAGGGATACAAAAAAAAAACACAATCCGATTAGGGTTATCTTTGGCAATGATGTTATGGAAGAAGAAAAGAAAATATGCGCATGAGTGTAAATAGTCATAGGTAAACATGCCAATTCACATTCGTCATATATGTATAAATACCCTGAAACCCAAACCATATTATGTAAGTGATTATATACTTAGTTGAATATTGCATAGTGGCTTAGCTGCAAAATGCAGTACAAAACGAATTAAATTAAAGACTGACTTAATGGAGAATTAAGAATTGTGCCAAAGAAATTCGCAAAACCAGACGACCACGACTAACGACAAACGACGGACGAGAAAAAATCAATAATTTAATGAGTTAAAGTGCTAGAACTAACACCCTAAACATTTAAGCTATTTTATTTTTATTGACTATGTACCTAGAACCTACCTTATACCTACAAATTTTCACACTAAGCGACTGGCTACGCTGCTCCTTCATTATTATTGAAATAGAGTCAACTTCATTAAATGGTTATTGAGGCATATTGAAATAGGTCATTAATCTTTTATAATGAAAAAGAGATTTTAATTAAACATAATGATGTGGTGTGGCGTGGATAATTTCAAGTTAGGCGTCCAAAAAACGTGATATGATATAGATTTAAATTTAAGAATATTTTGTCCAAAAATTCTCTTCACCAATTTTAAAATGGATTATATTTTTTCATATCATGCTAATAAAACGCTTTTCTTCATCTAAGCATAGCCTTAACTCAGTTACCGTTTAGCTCCATTTGGTTTTGAAATTTTAAACCAACTGCAACAAACTTCACTTTGTCTTCATTCAGTTTCTCTAGGCATTTTTTTTTTCAGTTCGGAGCACAGTCTGAACTGTCAAACAATTTTTGCAATTGGCATGGAAACTTAACTTAATCCTTGATCAACGAATAACTCCGGATGAGGTGAAACTGGCAGCTGAGGGCCTTAAAGATAGAAAAGCACCAGGGTCTGATAGAATAAAAGCTGAATTCTATAAATATGCGAATAGCGGCCTTTTTGAAAGTTTGGCTCTCTTGTTCAATAATGTTTTTGAAACAGGCGTGATACCGCTTCAGTTCAAGGAAGCACTGATTTTTCCTATATACATGAAAGGATGTGCATCGGATCCAGCAAACTATCGGGGAATTTCGTTTCTTAATGCATCCTATAAAATATTTACCGCAATAATGCAACGAAGACTGTCAACATGGATAAAAGAAAATAAACAATTAAAAGAATTTCAAGCCAGCTTTAGACAAGGGTATTCAACTGTTGATCATATATTTGTGCTGAGGAGTATTGCAGATTCATTTTTAGACCAAGACAAAAAACTCTACGTGTTCTTCATTGACTTCAAAGCTGCGTTCGATACTGTGGATCGTAAATCACTAATCTATAAGCTGTTCGAAAAAGGAATGTCTCTAAAGTTTGGCAGACTAATTGAAAACATATATGTATGAAGACACTCGAGCTGCTGTGTGGGTTATTTGCATCAGAAGTTAGGCAAGGTTGCACACTAAGCCCGCTTTTATTTGCAATATTCATAGAGGATCTAATCGACTGGTTGCCCAGAGGTATTGTTTATGCGGGGACGCTGATTAAAGCTCTGTTATTTGCAGACGACATTGTACTGCTCGCATATACTCCAGAATCACTTCAACTAATGATTAATCGGATACACGAATATTCCAAACGTCGGGGATTAATTATCAATTTAGAGAAGTCGAAAGTGATGATCTTTAAAAAACATGGAGGGAGAAATTGCTCAAACGAAAAGTGGAAATTCAATGGAGAATTGATTGAAGTGGCTAAAGAGTTTAAGTACTTAGGAGTTACCTTCACGAAGAACTTAGTATGGAGAAACACTTTAGTGAAAAGCTTAAAAAAGCGAAAATGGCGATAAACCTCACATGGGAAAGATGTTTCACGAACGAATGTGTGTCTCATAGTAGCAAATACAAAAAAAAATTTGAAACGGTAGCAGAATCCATTATGATTTCCGCTGCACAAACTTGGGGAAGTAAATATTATGAGATGGTTGAAAAGCTATTGCACTTCTACATTAAACGAGCATTCTATTTACCAGCCAACACACCAAACCATGTCATAATGCTAGAAACGGGAATTTCTCCACTTTTTGTGAAAACATTAAAACTGCAAGTGGATTACATAATTAGAAGCTTAAATTTGGCATACTATCGTTAACTAAAATTATTTCCAAGGTAGATGAAGCAGCTAGAACCAAGTACATGGATTCAGCTTCAAACTCCTTACATCGTACGGTCTACTGCCAGCTTACCCAAAATTTGCAGCAGTTAAACTACTTCCGTGATGAGCTTAGTATCAGGGAAATATCTATGATGGTCAGACTACGAGCTGAAATTCTAAACCTGAACTATATACCTCACAGAGCAGATCTTCCAGTCATCTGTAATATATGGAACAGGATGGAGAGGGAAGACGTTGTACATTTCTTGGGAAAGTGTCCTACTCTAAGAGAAACGAGAAGATGTATCTTTGGAAAAGATTTTCTAACCATTGAGGAAGTCATATTCGAATTAAATCAAATAAATGTTTCTAAACTGTATCAGTTCTGTACAATCGCTTTAAGATATCGAAATAGAATCTTACAAGGACTTTTTTGATGAAACACCTTTTTTATTCTTATTATTATGTGACAATTGTTAATTAAAATAAATTTAAAATCGCTAATTATAAAATTTAAAGTCAAATTTAAAAAATAAATAATATTGTAAAAGTATATAAATAGTCAATTCGGCAGACGGCAGATAGCCATGTCTAATGATTTTGTTTTATATTAAAATGTTATAGTAATTTTATTAATTATGAATAAAATCAATTCTAATCTAAAAAATCTAATCTAAACTGTCAAACAACGAACGTTCAGAACTTCAAATGTGTTTTTCTTTTTTCGTTCTAAATTGAATGCTTTTTTGATCATGATTAGTTTATCCATTTCATTTAAATTTTAAATCTTAGTTCTTGTTTGTGTTTTCGAAAAATGTCAAATAGTGAAAGCTAAGTGTTCAGTTATGTTTCAAACATAATTTTGAGCGCTCAGAACACACTTTGTTCAGTTTTTATGCTCTGACACTTTTCTGAGGAAAAAACGAAAAGGACTTATTTGTAGATTTATGTTTGGTAATGCAGGCTATTTTGGTCAATTGATTTTTAATGCAAATAAAAAACTTTATTCCATCTTTTACCCAACGTTTCGTCGCTACTCACGACTTCTTCAGGGGTTTTGTTATGATATGTTGTTTTTTTTGTTGTTGTATTTTACATTGTTTTTGTTGGTTTTGTTTTTTAAATTTAATTTTTATTTCGTTTGAAAAAGGAAAATTAAAGAAAAATATTTAAACTATTTAATAAATTAACATTAAAAACAAGAGACTAATAAATTAAAAAGACAAACATAAATTATCACAGTGTAGTTCAGGTACTTATTTTATTGCTAATGCGTAGCTTACAAAAAGGACATATATATGTTATTATTTTACATGGTAAAACTATTTAACTGTGTGAAAGTGTTCATTGATGTTGGGTAATTAAGGGCTACAAATATTTTTAAACTAGTTCAGTCGAGCAATAAGAAGGTTACCTGATGAATTGTAGTGAATAATGGGATGGGTTAGGGGTAGGAGGAAAACCATTCTTTAGTGAATAGAGTGCATATCATACAGAAGCAAAAAATAAAAAAGCTTCTTTTTAAATAAAAGTATTTTATTATCTTATAAAAAGATTTTTTTTTAAATCTTAAGCTGCAATAAAAGTTGAACGTAAATGATCAACGCGTTGACTCTTTACGTCACTACTTTCATCAAAATGTTCTCTGTCAACGCACCGTCAACGTTCACAATGTCAATGCATATAATGTTAACTTAACTACGAGTATCACACGAATGACACCCTCTAATCAGTGTTGTTCCAAAATGCGTTGACGTGTAGTTAAGTTAACGTGACGTTTAGTTACATAATGTCTGTCAACGCGTTTACTCGCAAAACCTTCACTTTGACGATCACAAGATTTGGTCAAATAAAGTGTATGTACATATGTAAGTCACCGTTATTTTTGCAATTCATTTTAGGCTGGGAGAGAATGATGGTAACATATCGCACTGGAGAGAGCTCATTTTTAAAAATGAAAATTATAAAAAATAGACTTCGAACCACGATGGGACAAAACCGTCTATCGAAGCTTTCTCTCCTGAGCATTGAAAGCGATTTACTCCGAGAACTGGATTTCAACGAAATTATCAACGATTTTTCGGCGAAAAAAGCTCGAAAGGTTCCGTTCGTTAACCTTAAAATTTAATTTCAGATACATAATTCTTTTTTCCGTTTATATTTTTATGTGTTTGTTCAATACTAAAGGAATCTACTTGGTTTCACAATAAATTATTTATTAAAAAACGCGAGTGAAAAAAATGGTTTACTTTATTTTGAAAATAGTTTTGGGCGAGGGGGCCTCCACTCCTTTATTGCCCCGGGGCCTCTGAATCTCTAAATCCATGCCAGTACGATATAGATAAAGCCTTTGGGGAAATCGACATTCTTTTGTTTAATTGTAATTCTGTCACTGCGCTGCCAGTCGTTCCTCTAAGACTCATTGTTCTGATACCAATTATTGTATCAAAACATTTAAAAATAAAACAAAAACAAATAAAATCTGCATTTATTTTAAAATTTAATTATAAAACCTTGCTATAGAACTATTTACATTAAAAATATGTGTTGACTCGATATTAAATTCTGCCCTGTCATTCTTTGAACACGGTGATTGCGATTACCGACAAACAGTCCCAAAAGCGAGTAAATTAAATTGAGTCAGGCATTACACGGACACGAATATTGTCAACGCCATGTTGAGTCAAAAATGTGTGTCAACGTTGACTGGACTGACGATGACACGACATGAAACCCTTGAGACAGAATATGACGTGTAAGTTGAAAGTCTAACAGTAGCTTTAGGTCCGAAATAAAGCAGCCAAATAATTAGGAAAACTGTCAAAATTTCAAATTTGACAAATTGTATTGAGAATACTTATTCGATTTGACGTTCACGGCAAGTAATGACAGAAGAAAAAAAAACATGTGTGGCCTTTGACTAAGGGTTGCCCAAGTAATTCTTTTATTTTCATTTTAGTTTTGATAAATGTGAATAATGTTCATATTTCCTATTTCCTTTAATTAATCAATTAATTTTCATAAAATGTATATGTTTTTATAAAACTGTTACAAAACAAGAAATTTGTAGTACATAAAATATACATATTTGTCAATATTTTTTGGAAGTTGTAGTGATTTTTTGAGAAAAAAAACTCATAATTTAAGGGATAATTTTATTTTTATTTAAAATAAATATAAGTTTACTTTTGTTGATATATGTATGTATATTTTATTGGATTCAATTTTTTCAATTTATTTCTTTATCAATTTTTAGGTTTTAGAATTACATATAACGATAACATCAAATAGCATAATAGAAAAATTAATAAAGAGTTGCAATCTATAGAACCTTAGGAGCTAGTGTCGAAAGCAGCCGGAGCATAAATTTTAACAATAAATATATATGTAAATAAAATAACATTTTATAATTTAAGTGATGTGGGGTCATGACAAGATTTAAATATACTTTTTTCACATTAATATTTTTTTTTCTATATACATATACATAATAAAAAATATGGAGGATCATAAATAAAACAAATAAACAATTAAA
The DNA here is from genome assembly GCA_920104205.1 of Eupeodes latifasciatus. Classification (NCBI taxonomy): domain Eukaryota; kingdom Metazoa; phylum Arthropoda; class Insecta; order Diptera; family Syrphidae; genus Eupeodes; species Eupeodes latifasciatus. Next base: position 98,004,836 of record OV049924.1, on the reverse strand, counting down.
TCATTACACAAAAGAGATTATTAATATCTTGATAATTAAGGTTTAAAAGCCAGAGTTTCACTTTTTTGAGAAAGATGGATTGAATTGTTATGTCTCTGATGTTAAGTGGAAGACTATTGAAGAGTCTAGGAGCAATGGTCGTAAAAAAATCAAAGTAAATTTGCAGATTGTGATGTGGTATTAAAACAAGATTCAGATTGTTAATTCTCAAATTATAGTTGGAAGAATATCTGTTAAGAAGATATCCAGATCTAGCAAAAATATCTTCAAGACTTTATAAAAATATAAGTGTTTAAGAGGCAATATATTAAGCATTTTAAAAAGCATCAAGCTATTACTACTACGACGCTTGTTACAAATAAGACGAATGACGTGTTTTTGAGATATTAGAAGGGTGTTAATTTTGTTATTGTGTGTACCACCCCAGGACACTAAGCCATATTCAAGCTTAGAGTGAACTAAGCCATAATAAATACACTTAAGAAGAACATGTGAGCAATATGATTTTAAAAAGTATAGTTGTCTTGTAGCAGCCATAAGGTACTTTTTAAGTGCATCAGTGTGAACAGACCAACTCATCCTCCAGTCAACCGAAACTCCCAGATATTTAAAAGATTTAACGCTTTCGATTTGAAAACATTTATCAGAGCTTGTACGCATCTCATAAAATGTTTGTGAGTTTGTTTCCGAGTTACAAATGCACTTACTATATTTATATCTGTTGCAAGCTGCACAATGAAAGAGATAATGTCCAAAGTCTACTTCCTTACCAGTTAAATTAAAAAACATAATTTTAGTTTTATCACTAATTACCATTTTATGCGATTGGAACCAGTGGCTTAAAATTTCCAGATCATGATTTATGTCAGCAGAAAGATTGAGAGGAGAATCACTTTGAAACGAACATGCCATATCATCCGCGAACGCATTTACCTTACAACGATAATTTTGTGTAAAGAGTGAGTTAATAAAAATTAAAAAGAGGATTGGACCTAGTACCGAACCTTGCGGAACTCCTAAAGGTACAATTTTCGTGGAACTAAAATTATTATTAATTTTAATCCTTTGACCTCTGTCTGACAAATACGAACTGAACCAATTATGCATGTTACCCCTAAAACCACATCTGTAAAGCTTGTCCAAAAGTATTTTATGATTAACGGTATCAAAAGCTTTAGTTATGTCTATAAATAGAGCCGCAGTGAGATTCCTGTTAGTAAAACCATCATAGATATTCGAAGTTTAATAGGGCTCCTTCAGTTGAAAAACCACTACGAAAGCCAAATTGAAACTTGCTAAAAAAGTTGATTTTATCTAAATAATGGATCATTCTGTTCTGCCTTTTCAAAAATTTTCGAAAAGACAGAAAGTAAGGAAATTGGCCTATAATTGTTCAAAGATGTTTTATCCCCTTTCGTAAATATTGGTATAACTTCAGCTTGTTTTAAATTATGGGGAAATACACCGCTAAGAACACTTTTGTTAAAAATATGACATAAGACATCGGAAATGTTTAAAACTATCTTTTTAACAAATTGATTTGAGAAGCAATTTGAAGTTTCAGAATTAGAGTTTTTGAGGGAACTAATTATTTTATACAGCTCAAAAGACGTAATTGGATCAAAAAAGAAGCTATCCGAGGATGATGCTTCACAAGCTAAACACTCGCAATTCGTAAATGCAGTACAACTATCTGACACTACTTTTGTACCTACAGACACAAAATAGTCATTAAAAATATCAGCCAGATCCTTGGGATTGGTTGTAATTTGTCCATTAATGTTTAAGCTTTTTATTTGTTCAGTTTGTGCTGATCTGTTTAGTATATTATTTACCAATTTCCATTCTTGTTTAGAATTGCCTTTGAACTCATAAAATTTGTTTACATAAAATTTATTTTTACAAAAAACAACATCTTTAGAAATCTCTTTCTTTTTCATGATTAAGTTAATTAAAATTTATTTATTTAAATGATCTTCGGTAACTCTGCTCGAGTATATTTTTTGACGTTAAAAAAGTAGTCCTAACTCGTGAAAATTGGTGCGAAACCCATTCCAGACATTTTGACAGTTTGCTTTATCTCTGAGAGCATTTCATCCCTTCTCCTCAAATTTGACATTTGCCCAACTTCTAGTTCGATAAATGTCTGGAACACAGTTAGTTCTTTAGTAAAAGTTATATAAGACAAAGGTATGTTCAATAAGAAATCAAAGAAGAAGAAAATGGAAATTCTGACATCAGTTTTAAAATGTACATACAAACAAAATATGAGAAATCTTTAAAAAGACAACCAATAGGTTATTTTTTAAACGAATTTTAAAAGCTTCGGCAAAGTTACAATATATCGCTGAATTATAAACAGACCTTTTAAGGCAAGCAAGTTAATAAGATTTGCTTAAAGTTTTTCTTTTTATTTTGTTTAAATAAAACCTAGGCCACCATTAATTGCACATATAGTTAACATAAAAGTGCATCTTGAAATTTTAATTTGCCAATAAAGATATCAGCTGACCTAGCAAAATTCACCCTTTTATACTTACGAGTACATTCAAAGTTAGTTACATTTTTTTAATATCGACAATGTTATATTGCAAAGGCTAACATTTTGTATTCTTTGTTGTACTCGTAGTACCTGGCTGTCATCTGCTATATACTATCTATCTTTTTGCTTATTTAAATTAATTGACTTTAACAAACAATAGAATTTTCAAGGCAGCAGCTGCTCAGATAATATTTATCTTCTTAAATTAATAAAACTATAATCATATCTCTCGAATGTCCTTGCACATCACTCCAAAGAGAATAGAGATGATATTAAATCAATAAACTATAAAAATTAGGCCAATAGAATTTCAAATGAGGAACAAAGTCAATTTCAATTCGTCATTTTATTGGATATGATATATGTATAGTACATATGTATATGTATACAATATAAGTGCATAGAAATTTATGAAAGTACAAAATATTGTCCATTTGCAAATACATTTAAGTATTACTGTAGAGCCGACAAATTATATCTATAAGGATCAATTTGAATGTAGAACAAATCCTTTATACAAACCTTACCTATACGGAACATGATATTTGCTCATAATAATAGTCAAAAGGACACTACAAGTATCATTAAAAAATATACAACAAAAAGGTCTTTCATTAAGCAATGCTATCTTAAAATTTAAAAAAGAGGCTGGGATGCGACCCACTCTGATAACTTCCCATCCTTTCTGTCGATTTGTCTTACTTAAAAGGTTTATAGGTTTCCGTGTTTTGTTGAAAAAGTTGTCAGTTGCATTATTCTAAAAGATTTAAAAATTACCAACAATATTTTGCATTGGATGAAATAGTTTGATTCCAAAAAATATTTTTGTAAACGAGATTTTTAGTTGAAAAACATTTCTTAAAAGTTTTTATTTCTCATATAAACAAATACAAATTGGTTGAATGAAACTAATTCAAAGTCAAAATCTTTTATTGTTCGCGAGATATTGAGAACCGAACATCAATATTTAAAAATTTTGCGTACTATTTTTGTAGATTTTAATTCTTTATGAAAAAACAGAAAAAAGAAAAATGTCAATTCGATTTTTATCAAAATATTACTGTATGTTTAAAACATATTTTTCAAAGATGAAATTAGTTTTAAGCCAATAGCTATCTCAAATTTTTGAAAAGATATTTGAGTCGAAAATCATATTTTACGAAATTTTGGTATTTTTTTTTTAAGTTTTTATTTTTTCTTAAAAAACCTAATGTTGAAAACAATATTTCTCATAAGACAAAATTAGTTTTAAGCCATAGTGTCAAATTTTTGGAAAGATTTTTGAGTTGAAAATCAATTTTTACCAAGTTTTGTTAATTCTTTTTTTTAGGTTTTTAATTTTTTGTAAAAAAAACTGTTGATTCGATTTTTTTTAAATTTTACTCAATGTTGACAACAATATTTCTTATAAGATAAAATAAGTTTGGAGCCTTAATTTCAAGTTTTTGAAAAGATATTTAAGTCAAAATTCGATTTTTACCAACTTTAAGTAATGTTTTTTTTAGATTTTTATTTTTTATAAACAAAACTGTCAATTAGATTTTTCTCAAAATTTTATCAGATGTCAAAAACATTATTCTTCGTTGCACAAAATTGTTTTGGAGATGAAATCATATTTTAGTCGTAAAATTTTCGAGGTGAAAATTTTTTTTTTTTCAGTTTTTTTGATTTATAGAAAAAAACGTTAATTGGATTTTTTTCCAAAAATATACTTCTTTTGTATCACGTTACAATATATAATACAAAATTTAATTCAAGTCTCTAGCGTCATTGGATCATGAGATATTTAGGTTTAACCAAAATGTTCATCTTTTTTTTAAACTGCTATGGTAAAAAAACCACCCTTAAGCTAAGTGTACACGATTGCCAGATCTGCAAATATTGCCAGATCTGTCACTGAAAAATTTATCTCGAATGGCTGACAATCGTGTACACACCAAATTAATTTGCAGACAAATGGTTTGGCTCCTAATTTGCAGACAAATATCTGCCAATTAATTTGTAGATATCTGGCAATCGTGTACACGCAAGCTGACAACCGTCTACACACCAAATTGATTTGCAGAAAAATTTGTTCATTAATCATTTTGAAGACAAATTAATTTGCAGATGTGGCAATCGTGTGTACACAAAATTCATTGGGAGATCACCAATTTTTTTTTAATTTTCTGACGTTTTTGCCAACGTCTGACAATGAATAAATTTGCAGATGCCGTTTGAGGAACATTTGCAAATTTATTCATTGGCAGACAAATTTTCTGACTGATGCAATGTGTGACAATGAGCTGAAAATAAATTTGCAGATCCAAAATTTGATTTGGTGTGTACACGGTTGGCAGAAAATCTACAAATGTTTGCAAATCTATTGCTAGCTATTTGGCCAAATTAGTTTGTCGACATTGTCAGACAAATATTTGGCAACAGATTTGCAGATGTTTGTAGATATCTGCAAACCGTGTACACACAAATTAAAATTTTCAGCTCATTGTCAGCTCATTTTCACACATTGTCAGACGTTTGCAGATCTGACAATGATTGTCAGACCTGGCAATCGTGTACACTAAGCTTTACAATTTTCTTGAGAGCCCTTTCTGCATCTCTCTGCCTTATTATCTGTATATCAACATTTATTTGAAGTCGATATCTCTTCTGGTTCTTGAGCTATGGACGACAAAAAAACGTCGCGAACGTACGGACGTACGGACATACGGACATACGGACATACGGACGTACGAACATAGGGACGTACGAACGTACGTACAGACGCACGCACAGACATCTTTCTAAAAATCTTTTATTTCGACTCTAGGGACCTTGAAACGTCGAGAAATGTCAAAATTTTCAATTTGACTAATCGGACCCATTAAAATAACTTCCTATGGGAAGTTAATAAAACAAAGAATTGGTTCGCAAGCTTAGCAATACCATTATGTATGGAAGTTAACAGAGCTTCAATTGAGGCTTTGAGAGTAGAAGTAGCGTAACCTTAAATTTTAATCTTAAATTAGTAACTGAAAAATTTTAATACACAATTTTTAGCTTAAAAGCATTTTGAAAATCTTATTAATGACAAAATAATGTTATCTTATTTAAATAATATTTTATTTTTCTTAATAATAGAGCAATAAACCCTCCGTTGTCTAAATGAGGTTTAGGTCACTTCTTCTCTCATTATCTCATCTAAATAATGTTCTTAACCACGAACTTATCACGATGGTTGTTGTGGATACATTTTAATGATGTCATTAAAATATTGATGCTGCAAGTGAAATTGTTAACAACCCAAAATTTACCCCCAACACAGCTACTTTTTAAAGAAGGAATGCATCCTTTTCATGTAAATTGTTATGTATCTGCTCAACATTGACAATTTTGTTTGTGGAAAGAAAAGAAAAGAACGGATAATAAACTACCTTTAATTCTTTTGCAGACCTTACACATGTTGTTTAAAATATGTGGTGATTTGAAAACAGAACAGACTGAATAAATATTAGCTAATTTGACAAATTTAGCTTCAGCAATAGCCATATGGCTCCTATCAAATTAAGTATCATGGTTTAAAGATCCTATTAGAAACCTTTTTTATTCCTATACATATCGCTCGTCGGTCGTGGTGTGGGGGTTAAGTTAAATTTAAAGTTTCTTGACACTAATTGTTATTCAAGACCAAAGCTTTTATTTGCTAGTTTTAAATAAAGAATAATTCATATCGTGGTTTCAGGTTGGTAACACTGGCATTTGGTACTTGTCGAATTCAGCTGTCATTTGAAGTGTTATAATATTATTTGAATGGTTTTCATGTTTGATAATGAACCACTTAATAACAAACCAACGCGTTAAAGTTATTAAAACGTTTTATGCTAGTCATAGATAAAGGGAATTCATCAAGTAGTTTCATTTCATAGCGTTGGCATTTGACACCTGTCAAATTAAGCTGTCATTTGAAGTGTCATAATATTGTTTTAATGGTTTCCATTTTTAATAATGGATCGCTTAACAACTGAACAACGTGTAAAAATTAATAAAACTAACTAAAAAGAGGGATGATTCAAACGAACAAATATGGTTGTTTTGCGTGCAAAGTTTTCTGATCTCAAAATTTCATATTTTGGAGAAGTCAATGAGACACCAAAATCATTCCATTTCACACCGTTTAATTGTTATTAATTTTTATTTACGTGATGTATTGAAAACCCAACAATACTCAAACATATCAACCGAAATGTCCGAAAAATTGGTTTAAATTTACCCCAGAAGAACTCATGCTGTGAATCTTACCGAGGCTTTGAATAATAATGGATAATACACTTAGTGAAAAAGTCCAAAGTTTATAATACCCGTGTTTTGTTGGCATTCTATAAAAAGTATAGTAGAAAATTCCCAAGATTTGTGTATTTAAAAATTGATACAACTGAAAGAAGACCTGTCAGAATAATAATAAAAAAAAACACAAATAGAAGAAAGTTTTGTGAAAATCAAAAGTTAAAATTAACTTCAGCAAAAAAAAATTACTAAAAATAAAAATTCACAATTTTTAAGAACAAATGGTAATATAACATCTGGAAATTGAGATTCTATAAAAAAAAGTTCAATTAATGAATTGATCGAATCCAGTGCCAACGGGAATGAGTTCATCTCAGGAATGTTTTTTTTGAAAAGCATACTAGTCTCGAAGACTCAACAGAAGATAATAAACATGACACTGTAGATTCCTTCAACGAGATACAAATGCAATATCAATCGTACCAACATTTGAGAACGAAATCTCATAAGATCCATTCGAGACTCGTATAAATGTCAAAAACCCATCCGTAGTAAGATTCTACTTTAACTTTTATCGGTAGTATTCAATTCATACTGCGGATATTGTTTTTGTTATTTGTGTAAAATCCTACTATACTATTGATAGGTTTTCCAACAAAACACGGGTAATGGATTAAAACTTTCATCAAAAACGTTTTATTGTGTATGTTTTGTCTATAGCTTTACTTTCGAAGCCGAAAATTGAATGACATTTTGAATCATGTATTTCAATCATACCGAAAATTGGTGCCTTAGTTTTGGTTCTAGTCGGGAAATGTTCCGGAGCCGCCACCTATTTTGAAGCAACTTGCGATTGCTTAAACGTTTCTCTAGCTTGGCAAAGTGGTTTGACAGTGCAAAACCTCATATTAATCCCCTCCCTCCATTTTGTGTGTCTGTTTTTTGAATGCATAACTTTTAATCAGTCCCTACACTATCTATGTAGATGTTTTAATATAGATAAATAATATTTGTATAGCTATATTATATTGCAAGTAAAAATCAATTAAGTTTTGTATTGCAGGTAAAAGTATAAAGTAAAATCAATATCATTTCTTCTATGACAGTAGCCAAAACCATACTTACGTGCACGGAAGTAGCACAATCATGGAACGACAACAAAAAAACGAAAATCAGCAAAATATGTGCTAGTGTGTGAAAAGCGTAAACTGCTACAAAAGCTCCTTATTGTGTGACTCAAAAAAGAGCCCTGGAATAAGGACTAAGGACACTGAAACTGAATGTGATTCAGAGAAATTAACTCACTCCGAAAATAATTTTAGTTTAGTTTTTGCAAACAAAACTAACAACTAAATAGAAGAATTTGTGTACATACATACATTATAATAAAATCCGTCCTTCCTGAGTGGGGTAAGAAAAAATACCATATACATGTATATATATATACATATATATATCTACAAAAAGAATCAAAAACAATTTAAACGGTGAAAATTGCCTGAGGATGAATTTTCTGTCATTCGCAATTGTGTGACTCACCAAAAAACAAAGTCAAAAGCTCAAAGTTGATGGTGTATCTCCTCTCTTTTCTCTTTTTCTTTATTTTCTTTTTCCGCCTGCTTTTTAAGGATGTGTCTTTTATATATAGATACAAAAAAAATAAAAGAACACCACAACGACAACAACAAAAAAAAACATCGAACAAATATAAAAAAAAGGATAACGTCTTTCTGCCCCATAATAATAATTATTGTAGTTGTAGGAAATCGTATCAAGACTATTAAAATTTCTGAACTAGGTTAACTCTGGATGGAGACAAAACCTTTCTTCAAATTCTTTCTCTTCATTGATGATGACTTGGCTAATAATAAAGTGACAAGCTATAAATTAGATATAGTGAGTCAGTTTCAGTTTTCCAAAGAGTTGCGAGTTTTAGTGTTTTGATTGTTTTTGAAAATATCTACCTTCTTAAAATAGGGACTGAGACTAAAACTGTGGCTAGATGATTATAATAGGTTAATGATGTCAGTTTTAAATGTTTGATCTACAATTTTTTGTTATTGGATTTGTATTGAGTTTCGAACACAAAAAATGACCTTCTTTGCGTATTTAAGTCTTAAAATGTTTTTAAAGTTTTATGATTCAAATAGTTAGTTGGGTCAGTTTTCGAGTATTTAAAAAAAGATATCATGACCTTAAGTGGTGTTGGACAGGCCTATAAACAATTTGTTAAGACTTTTAAAGAATTTAATTCGTGAAATGTTCTTATTTGTTAACATTTCGGATACTGACGATCTTTTGTGAAGTGATGATATATTCGAGACTATCAAAAAATATTGCTAAATATTCAGTTTTTTTTATAATTTTACGGAAATACATTCCAACTATCAGATTGGAATAATTTTGGACTGAAAGTGAAAGTGGAAAAGTATAAAACTATAAACTAACTTTTGTATTAAGCTAAAAAATATGTACAACTAAAAATGTATAGTGATTTTCGTTACATTATTTTAATTTATTTTACAATAAACCCACCATGAAAAAGTTGTCAAAGACAAACAGAAAGTTTTTTCTCTAATTTTTTAGTGTGAAAAAATTCACTAAATGAAAAATATTTCCACAGGAAGTAAAAAGAATGTTGAGCAGATTCCCGTGGAATTGTTTTCCTACAACTTTGATAAAACTAAATGTTCTTGGTAAGGACAACTTGTAAGTCCTGCTAAGCACCGCCACAATGTTAAATGTCTGCCTTTATTTTTCCTCTGTTTTCATAAATAGTGCTCAAACAATTCTTGTACTTTTAGGAATGCTAACCACTTAACGCTATAGTCCACCACAATATTTTCCAACCAATAATTACCGGTCTCTTCTTTAAAATCATATTCTTTTTTTTCACAACTTGCACTATGTTTAACATTATAAGGGTATTCATAAGCCCTTGAGTTGCTCTTTCGATAAAATTCTTGAAACTAAAACGCTTACAAGCCTGTTAAACATTATTCAAATATATCGAAGCCACTTAAACTCTTGTACTTACTACAATTCTCATGTTCATAAAGAAAGTATTATATTCATATTTACCTAGCAGACTAGCTGGCCTGACAAAAAATATCAAGTAAGAATTGAAAAATGCCCACAGAATAGGTAAAAGAACATTTAAACATTTGTAGTTATTTTTGCAAAGAGTTAACCCATTAAATTATTGTTAACAATTTTCATCTCATAGAGAATTTCTTGAAAGCTAACCATTTATCGTATGAGCCAAAGTTTACTAATATTGTGGCCGAAATTTAAATTATTTAAATATATGAATGTGCGGAAATTTGGAAAATAAAAATACTTTTATGAGATATGTTGATTTTAATGGACAACAATAACAAAAGTTTACAAAATAATGAACATGTTATTAAAAACGTGCTTTGCACGACTTGAAGTAGAAAATTCAGAGTGCACTTGCACAAATCGCCTCGTATCTGCTTGAACCACGTGTCTAAAAATATATCTATAATGTGCATTTTTTTGAATAAAATCATTAAACAGTATTTATGATGTTAAAATGTTGATAGTTATGATTACATCTTTTATAAGAAATTAAGTTTGTCGCCATGCTAAAACTTTATTTATCAACTAACAGAAGAAGGTGGGAAAATGATATTTATAGTAAACCAGTTAAGTTTAAAATATTAAATCCCAAAATTTTAAACAATCTATTGTTAAAAATTTTTCTATTTAGCAATTTTTTAATAGTCTTATCTCACCCTTTTTTACCGTTATTTTAACGGACTATCCTTTAGTGAAATAGCCAGTTGCATTCCTCCCCTTAAACAATTTAACCGTAATACCTGCGCTTCTAGGAATGCCCATCAGTTTACCATTGAGCCCAACTTCGGCCGTACTATGAAGTACAGAGATTCTTTGTTTAGCCGTACTACGCGAATGTGGAACGCCCTGCCACGCTCTATCTTTCCCTATCATTGCAATGTTCAGGAGTTCAAAACCAATGTACACCGACACCACCTATCCAACCCTTCTCTCTTTTCCTAATGCTCACACTGTGTCTTTGGCATATTAAAGGTATACAAAACCCTTTTAGTGTTCGCTAATTATAAAAAAAAAGTTAAGCTTAACTTAAGCTTAACTTAACTTAACACCAACATTTGGATCGGTTAAAAACTAGCAAGACATTTTTTCCCTTTTTTGAATTTTTTAAAAACTAGTGCATCTGAATATGCCAAAGCTTTGACCGTTGGTGAAAAAAAATCAACCCAAAACAAACCTAAATCTGGGAAGCAATCCTATTAGTTTGATGTCAGAAACTAACAAAAATGGTTTTAAAATGTTGATTAATCTTTCAAAAATTGTATGCATATTTTCTTGTATGTATACTTCTTTCAAATAGATGCAGCAACAGCTATTAATTTTCAACAGTGCGGAATTTATTGACGTATAAAATTTTGAATATGTAAATGAAGGGAGCTTATCGAAATCACGCTTTTTAAAATCCCGTTTTTAAAAAATCCCGAAAAAAGTTTTAAAATCCCGTCTTCTAAAATACCGATTTTTTGAAATCCCGATCAATTACAATCCCGCTTTTTAAAATCCCGTCAAATCCCGACAATCCCGTGTTTTTTTTACAAAATACGTGCATTAAACTAAATAACAATATGAATCAAATCTTTTTATGTTAAATTACTTGACTAAAATATAATAATATCGTGATTTGTTTTAAATGTACATAAACATTAATCTTTGTTTACAATATTAACTCTTGCATAAACAATATGCATCCTACCTCTCGATAACGGTTTTGTCGCTATCGTTGACTTTGTTAATTGATTTGAATTTGTTTTAAAAGAATACTTTATATTTTTTTTTTTGATATGTTGTATATGTTAAAGTTTACAATAAAATGAATCTAGAAAAATATCTCATTTTTACTTTGTTTGAATTTTTTTTTCTAATTTCGATTTTGCAATCAAAACTAGTTGTTTAATTTTAAAAAATCGCACGATTTTTAAAAATTAAACAACTAGTTTTTATTAAAAAATCGGGATTATAAAAAACGGGATTGTAAGAAACGGAATTACAAAAAGCGGGATTATAAAAAATCGGAATTATAAAAAGCAGGATTATAAAAACGGGATTTTAAAATCGCGATTTTAAGAAACGGGATATACATATAACCCAACCCGTAAATGAAGTGCTTTCATAGGAAATCTAGTCTTTTATTGTTGGTTTGGGGTCAAAATATTATATGAGTTATAATACAGAATTCTGACATCTAGTATTTTAAATACTCTAACTTTGGTATGAACAAAATTCTGTAATACAAAAAATATGTATGTCAAAATTCTGTAAATAGTCAGAAAAATCCATTTGATAGTGTAAAAAAGTGTAAATGTAAAATTTTACCAATAAGTGATTTTTCTTTTAAGCCATTTGTACAATATTTTTAAAACAAAACATTTTTGAGGATAAGTTATCAAATTAATTGTTTAGTAACACTACTTTTCAAAGCATTTTAAAACAATTAAATAATTTTCTTTGCATAAACGTGATTTTTGAATGTTCCCAAAAAGTTGTTAGTTTTTAAGTTTCAAGTGACTTTTTTCATGAAATCTTTTGACTTTTTGGTTTTCTTTAAGATAGTGTTTTTGTTAATTTGTATAATATTAGTTGCATGCCTTTAATGTTTGATAATATTAATCAACTTCGATTTGCCTTTTTACTAAATTCTGATGAAACGTTTGTTGTGGTTTTCGAAAACAAATAAGTGATGGATTATTTTCTACAAAACATTACAAAACAGAACTATCAAAAACACACCTTGTAAGGGTACAGTATTTTGTAATAAAAATATTGTGTATCAGAATTTTGGTATACAATAACAGTGTATTAAAATACAGAATTTAGGACATACAGTATTGTGAACACATAGTAACATGCATAATTTTGATAGTACAGAATTCTAAAAAAAAAAAACAGTAAAAATTACGTAGTTTCTTATTTGGGTCACTTAATTGTAAAAACACGAATATCAACTATAATTTTCCCAATTTAATTTAAAATTCAGTATTATTAAAAACTTTATGACCGGCAAATCATACATTTTAGGAAAAACAAATCAAATTTTAATATGTAAAAATATTCAACCACATTTTCAAACAAATTTTACTTTTTTAAGGTATTGACTAAGAATGTTTATGGTCAAATTTGTGTTCTTCCACATTTTAATTTTACATAGCTTTAAACCAATTCCTTGGCTTCATAATTTTAGGTCTTCCCGTTGCAACGTTCGTAAAAAAAGGCTTCGCTAGGACTTTGGTCAAATATTAAAAGTTCTAAAATGGAATGCATTAATATGTAGTTGGTGCATCGACACTAACAATCTTATTGAACCGCCCGTCGCGTTCGTCCCTTTGACAATATCGCATTTTAAATGGCCACCTTTAGTCATCGTATAACCTTGAACCATAAGGGGAAGTCTAAATTATATTTTTAACTATATGTACATAAATTGTAGGTACATATGTTCGTATATATGTATTCATGATTCACTTTTCTCAAGAAAAAATTAGCTGACACACATTTTCTGATACAACTAAGACTTTCTTTCACCTAGATTTAGATTTTGAATTCATGTTAATAACATCGAAGGATCTTAGATAAAGTTAAAATCAAAATGTAGAATTAAACTTACACGCATGTAACGAAAACTCAGTATGACTAATGAATTTAGGTAACTAACTCGAGCACCAGGAAAAATTAAATAAAATTAAATAACAAATTACGAGGACTGACGAAATTTCAAAGAAAAACTAAAATTAAAAATGAAAAATGGAATCAAATGTGAGAAAGCAATACAATTTTATTCAACCCAACCGAACCAATTCACTGCTTTCTGTTTTTTGGCCAAAAAGAAAGATATCCTCAATGCACCAATATAATCGCATAAAACGTCAACAGAAAGAAGTAAGCTTTTACTGTATATTATTATTGTTTCCTTTTTTATTAGGAAGAACGAAAGAACGAACGAAGGAAGGAAGGAAGAAGTGAAAAGATACAATGAGAGAGAGAAAAATTATGTTACTCACTGGAAATGAAAAGAAAATAAAGGAAAACAGGTTAAAGAATGTAAAAGCAAAAAAGGAAAATTAGGAAAAACATAGAATTCATCCTTCGGAGAAAGAAGAGAAATACACGATTTAAGGATTTCCAGCTGAACAAGAGAGATAGAGAGAGAGAGAGAGGAAATATGTGAAAAATCAGCAGTGAAAAACAGCCTTATTTTTTATAAGTTTGGAAAAGTTTTCCACTGGAATTTTAGATCTGAGTCATCTAAATCCATATTATTTGTTTTATTTTATTTGTTCTGTTTTAGTGGAAGTGGAAGTGTAAGAAGCGAATGCAGAGAAAAGAATGGGAAAATAGTATTTCCTTAAAATTTTATGTTTTGGGTGGCACAAGCACAAGTAACTAAGGGAATTTCAAATCGAGTTGAGTTAAGTTGAGAGTTTGGAGAACTTGAAGACCTAATACAATGAGTTTATTAGTAAAACACTTTTTTAATCTCTTAGATAGGAATTTTCAAATATGTGTGCTCTTGTAGAATTCCTATAATAGTTGAGTTGAGTATACTCCAAAAATAGGGTAGGTATGGTAAAAATAAATTGAAATTTTAAATTTTTAAGAATTAGATTTAAACACTTTAGCTTTTCTACATAATATTGTGAAAATACTTTACTTATTTACTTAGTTGAAAATTCTTCAAAACAAAATGTCAGTAAAAATTTAATATTGGTGTTTTCAACTATAATTACCTACATAACTAATCTATATTATGTAACTTAGTTGTAACATGGACTGCTTAGCTATATTGAATCAATTTAAAATTAGACTTGAAATCTAAAATATTTTATTTATGATGAACTATAGGTAGGTACTTGAATTATGTTCTTTCAGTATATAAATCTTTTCAAATGAAAAATTTAACTACCGGTTAATTATATAAAAAGACATTTGAGAACGAAACACGAAACTTTTGATGTAAAGTTTCTGGCCTCTATGACGTATAACTTCAGCAAATTCCTAAAAGTTTCATGATAATGATTTACCTAGCTAGTTTTGAACGAACAAACATGTTTCATGACTTAAACCATTTCGGTTAATAAAACTACCTATTTTTTAGTACAAAATAATTAAGGTGTAAAATATAAGTGATTTGGGGTTTTAATTTTTCAGGAGGTTTTAAATCAAATTTACCAAAAATAAAATACAAAATGCATTCTCTAATTGGACATTTTTGACAAATAAAAGTAATCGAAATTTACTTAAAAAATTGGAGGTGTTTCAATTAGAATACTTAGTTATTAACTAATATAATTCATTTTTAAAGATAGTTAAATGGAATAAAAATTTAACTCTAGATAGTTTCCATTTTCAAGATAAAACATAAGTCCGTAGCCAGGAAAATATTTGGGGGAGGGGGATTAGGTTAGGTAGTTTAATGCAGAAAATAAACCAAATAAAACATAATTTTTCCATTGATTTTTATTGCGTATGCGAGTAAGTGAATGATGTAAAGTAATGTTGCAAGTTTAATTAATATTTAAAACAACTTGAATAAAACTTTGCACACACCTTTCGTATTTAAATTGAACAAGCTAAAAACACGTTAAGTATGTTTAATTGGTATAAAACTTAAGGAAATTTCACTGAAAATGTTCTAACAAATACCAAAAAGAACGCCGAGCAGAAATTGGAGAAAAATAAAACTGACTTTATTTAAAAAAAAAAAAAAACTTTATAAATTGTACAGTATTGTATTGTCGCGTAGTTTCTCTCTATTTAAGCTTGAGACACAATGGTCTATAGTCTGAAATAGTTTGAAAAGTAATTTACAAATTTGTTCTAAAAAGTAAGAACTACATTCATACTACTGAAATAGTTTAATATATCGATTAATTCGACAGAAACTATGCTTGAACTTAAATATTTGAATGTATACACTTTCCAAAGTTTTAAATGACATTTTGGCTTATTTAAAAAAAAAAAAGGATTGAAGACAAGTTTTTAAGGACACCGGTATGAAAAGTTTTTAGCTTAAATCTCAGAAAAAGAAATCTTACTCATATTACCGTGTTGGAATTCATGCAATCTGCATTCAAGTTTCATTTCAAGATTTTTTTATTTAAAGATTAAAAAAATTAATTTTGACAAATACAATTTGGCTTTTGAGCTTCTGGTAAATTGGGAAAATTAAATAATTCGATATTCAAGTGTGTTTTTAGAAAGATCAATAATAATCAAATAAACTATGATGGAATGAATGCTTTAAAATTTGTTAGTAAGTTTATCATATTTTACAAAAAAGTATATTTGTTTAACTTGGTATCTTCCACTTCAATCACAAAAATGTAACTGTAAGAATATTAATATTCAAAGTTTGGTTTGCAAAATTTTAAGAAAAAACATGAAGGGAAAGATTTCTCAAAATAAATTTGACCAATTAAAAAAAAAAGCACAAGTGTTAACAAATAAAATAACATTCAAGGCTTAGCTTAAGAAATTATCTAGAGCTTTATGAAAATTTTACTATAATATTAAGTGTGCTATATTTTGTATTGGAAACTCATTCAAGTATTTTTTTTTTTTTGACAATTTTTAACTCTACTCTTTATCTGTTTTTATAGTTATTTAAATAAAAATTTAAATTTTTAAGATCCGCAAAACATAGAACCACTATGGCTTTTATTGAAATTAGGATATGGAGCTTAAAAATTGAATGAAGTTAAAAAATTCTTGTAGGCTATTGGCTCTAGTTCTAGAAAATATTTAAAATCAATAAAGATTGATTTTCAAAGCGCTTAAACTCACTAAGGTTATGATGACATATATGTTCATACATACATTCATTACAACAACAAACAGAAAGGGCAAAAAGAGTTGAGGTTAATAGAATTTGACACAAATCACCATGAGAATTGGAACATTGTAATTTTTTCATGACGATGCGGAAGTTTTGTATCTAACGTTCGAATAATTTAATTTATTATTAAAACATTCTTTATATATGATGTACACAACATATTCTCTTCAAATTATAAAGCTTTTGAAAACGTTGACCTTTTTTATTCTCATGAAAACTGCAGTATTTGTAATGGTGCACTCTGGCGTATACGTACTTTTTTTGCTCGTATTTCAAAACTTTTTTTTAAAATATAATCAAAATGCATATTATTGAAACGTCCACTCTGTCATTTTCAATAGATCATTAAATTCAAAATTTGGGGTATTTAGGTTGGTTTGGGATTCAAAACGTTCGCATGGAGATGGGGTTATCGATATTACTCATATCAAACGACAAAAAGGATCCAATCGACAAGAAATTTGGTGGCCATTTTTCATGGGACCACTACACGCTCAACGTTATTGCTCTTATTAAAAAACATAAATTTGCCTAATGTATTTGTGATATTTTTAATAGTTACTAACAATACTTCAGGTGGACCGCTCGAATTTGTGCTTCAAATCCTACGCCAAAAATCTGTCCATTTCCAAATTTTGAAAAAAAAAAAACAAAAAACTGACAGAATTTGGAGATTAAATGCAGAGGTCTTCATCAGACGTTCTTAGTTATGATATTTTATGTTCTTTGAGATGTATGTATTCAAATAGTTCTAATAAAAATAATTGGCTTAGTAGTTGTTGCAGCAGCAGTAAGTAAGTAGTTAGTTGTTGTACATGAAGCAATGGCGAAGCTTTTCTTAAAAATCTATTTTTTAAACAAAATACAAAATTTTCAAAATTAAAAACTGATCCTTTTCCACATTTATTTACTCTTAAGGGGAAAGTTCAGAATCCGGTCTGTTTTAATATGTTTAAAAAACATTGAAAAAGAATATTTTTGAAGGCTCCAAAACCCCTTAAACCACCTTTGTTTTAAATTTAAATAAATTCGATTGAATTAAAATAAAATTAAAATTATAAAGTAATTAATCCAAGTTAATCATAACTAACATAAAAAAGAAGTGACTAAAACAAAAACTAGGACGATAGAGGAAGATTTCATTTAGAACTTATGTATTACTCACCGTTAAACTGCTGATGTTCGTTCGTGTTTCCGTGGATCAATAACTTTTGAAATGAATGATTCCGCTGAAGTTCTTTATGGAAGTCGATAAAAATATATGCTGAGTGTTTTTTCTTTTGTTTTACTTTTATCAACTATTTTTGATTGCGGGTTGATTTTGTTGCTTTTTTTTGTTAATTAATTTATTAAACTATTCATATATAAGTTATAGCTTATCATACAGTTGCGAAGATTTTATTTTTAACCGATTTTGTTTTTGTATTTATATTAAACGTATATCCATTAGAGTGGCGATGAAGATGACTTTTTTGAGAGCGTGCAAAATATTCTTAGTTAATATATATATACATATATATATTCTAATTAAAAACTTTTTATTTTTTTATTTTATTTTATTTTATTAAGTTTTAAACTTTTTTTTTGTATTAAATTTATTTATCTTAAATGTAGAAACTTGACGGATTATTTACACTTTTATTTTGTTGAATTTTTTATTTTTGTTGCGTTTTCGTTTTATTTTTTGAAAATCTAAGCACTATTTGTCATTTATTTTTCTTATTTCTTAAACTTTCTTTTAGCTTGAATATAAGAAAAAAAAAAGGAAAATGAAATAAATTTTCATCAATGAGATTATTGACCAATGAAAAATAAACTTATAATAGAAAGGAGAACAGGAGAACAGGAGAAGGGAAAAGAAGTGACTACAGATGAAAAATCAAAATTTAAGAGAAAAATATTTTAAGAGTAAGAGATTTTCTTTATATCCAAAAAAAGGAAAAACACTCTTATACAATAGGAAAAGAAGGAAAAACATACTCGTAGTCGTATTGGAAAATTTGGAGCATAATAGAAAATATTAAAAAAAAAAAAGGAGCAAAGCTATGGCAATGACGACAACGACGATTATTCCCAAAGAATTTTTTTTACACAACAATTTGTATCCTTTTTGCTAAATGAGAATTAAGGATAATAATTTAAATTTTTAGAAAAGGCAAACGAAATTTGTATTTCTCGGTTACGTATTAAAATTAATAAAGCACTTTTATTCTAAATTTAAATAAAAATTGGTTTTTCTTTTTCTTTTATTTTAATCGCTCTGCAGTGTTAATTTTCCCAAGAAGTTATAACAATTTACTTAAGAAAAAAGTTAAGTTATTAAAATTAAATATTAAATTTAAAAAGCATACAACTTTTTTGTATCTAAATTTAAATTTAAAATATAAAAACACTTGAAAAAAAATACCCTTTTCTTTAAATTAATATAAAATAAAATAAATGAACATTATTTTTTAAGGTATATTACAAGAAAAGCTTATACAAATGAAAACTCAAGAAAACTGCAAAGAAGTCCTCTGACTTCACGAACGAGTCAGAGACATAAACGAAAAGGCAAATAATCCATATATGTCGTTCACCCATACAACCACCCAAATTCACACACACACACACTAAGAAGCAGCAAGGAGGAGATTTTTTCCTCGATTTTTAGTGGCAACGTATAATTTACATAACGCGATTTTTTCAGTTGTTTTAACGATTGAAATTTTGTGTATGGAAAATTAATTAAATTGTATAATTCTTTGTTTCATTTTTTTAGAACATTTAAGTTTATAATTTGTATTCACATATATTTGAAAAAAAAAATGATTTTCTAATTCGAAAATTCACACAAACAAAAACCAAGGCTTTTTTAAAATGAAGATTTTAACAAAAAAAAAATAAATTTTGAAAATTCACTCAGATAATTAACAATTTTTCTGTTTTATTTGTTGATTGAAGAAAGATTTAATTTTATTTTTTTAGAAGTTTTTAAGTTTATAAGAAAAGAAAAATAAAATCAATTACACAATACGTTTCTGTTTCGGGCCAGAAAATTTCGTTCGTTCGTTCTTCTCTTCACATTACGTTTTTCCTTTCTTTTTTTCCGTATCGCTATTGCGGAGGACATGAATGTGTGTACATTTTATCCTTATACATACATAACAGAAGAAGAAAAATCGAATGTTGGAATAGAAAATTTTCAAAAAAATTCACTAAAACTTTGTAGATTTTGTGGAAATTTGTTCGAAATAAGCACCGTTTGTCACTTTTTGTTAAAAAATCAAAAGACTTTTGAAAGATTTGCGTTGGAAAAAGTTTTTTTTTTTTTTCTTTCTTTGCTTTTTAAAACTTAGGTATATTAGGTATGTCCTGTGTGGCAGCAGGAAAGAAAATCAAAATTTCTATATGTGGGAAAGAGAGAGAAAATCAAAGGAACACCAGTATGTGAAGCTATATGGGAGACACTATACCCGAAATCCGTTCTTCTCCGTGGTTCGCTTAAACTGCAGTCCGCATAATTTGTTCAGCAATGCCAGAGTCCCCAAATTGGAAAATTCTCCAAAATGAACTTTTTTCGAAGGAATTTTCCATTTCCAGGAAAATCTGTCGTTGTCTTCATCGTCGTCGTCGTGAGAAATCTCTTAGTCTCTCTTGGTTTTATTTTTTTTTTTTTATAAGTGAAGGCGAAGAGAGAGGAATTACCTATCCCTAACGAAATACCGTACCGAGGACAAAGTTTGAATTTGAAACAAAAGTGCATGAGGTGAGGTCGTTCGTGAGTCGTGACTCGTGAAGTCGTGAGGCTGTGTTAGAGCTCTGCTGCTTTGAGTTTTTCAGTCTCTTTTAAAACAAAACATTCTCATTCTCTTTTCAATTGATGAATTATCCTTCCAGGAAAAATGACTTTTCCTTTGATGCTTGTGATGTGACTGTGGCTGGACTCCGAGACTCCGACTCATTTTTATAGGAAAGGAAGTGGGAGAATGATAACCCTTGCCTTCGCCTTCATTCATCCTCTGGTCGTTTTTGTGTTACTTTTGTTGTGAGAACTTATTTTTTTCAGTGATGTGAGGTCATACTGACATCATAATACTGATGCGTATACGCAATTGTATTTTTGTTAGCTTTGTGGTATATTTTGAAATTCCTGATGTTCCTATTCCCATGCTCAATCCCATCCATGCACTGGGCATGTGGACCCCTTATGCGCCAGATAATCTATTTTCAATTTTTCAAAACAATTTTTTCGCATGATCTAGATTTTCAATAGAAGCTTGTTAATATTGCGATTCAAAAACGTTCTATTCTTTTTTTAAAAGAATACAAAGAATCAATAAGTAAGCTAAAAAGCGTATAAATTAAAAATTTGGAATACGAAAAAAAGGAAAAAAAAGAGAACGCTAACGACTGTGCTAGTGCCACGCTGACTGACTTAAAGGGATTGACGACACAGTTGCTATGACTACAGGCCAACCAACAACATTATACCATATAACAGAGAACACTCATGAACCTCGAGTTAGCCATTAAATGAACAACTCGTACTCGCCTGATGAAAAGTGGTAACAGAAATTTTATAACTACATACATACATATAGAGTATTGTATAAACAATGATAGCCAAGCTGGCGCCAATATCATAAACTTAAGGTTTTCATAGAGCAAAGTTGATGGCTGTTTTATATCTTTTTTTTTTCTAGGTAGGTAGGTAAATGTAGGTATAGTTTTATTCTTTCCAGTGAATTGAATGTCAAGTCGTATTAAGTTTTCCACAAACCATATCCTATATATTGATGGAGTTAAATTAGGTATTTATTTTGTGTTTTTATCATTAGATAGAAGTGTGTTTAAAAAATGACTGTAATGCAATTTAAACGAAAAGGTGCATTTTAAAAAAAAAAAAAACCTTCATTTAAATTTTTCTTCTAAAAATGGGTGATGACTAAGTTAAATAGGTAAATACAAATTTGTACACAGGGTATTCCAAAAATGCAAGCAATTTGAAATGTTTGTAGTCTTTAAAAAGTATACTGCAATATAAAAAACATGCAATATAAAATAAGAATCAATTTATTAATAGTTTTATTTAGAATTAGAACACACTTAAGGGGTCCTAAGTTCTTTTAATAAACCGGAGACACAGTGTTACCATAAAGAAAAGATGGAGAGGTTAGAAGGGAGGTTTCAGTGTACATTGGTTTTGAATTCTTGAAAATTGCATTGAGAGTGGTTGATAGAGCGTGGTACGGCATTCAACATTCGCGTAGTACGGCTAAAGAACGAATATCTGTTTTTGTTTATCGTCGCATCTTCCTATATGTGCCTCTTGCAAATTTAAGACCCCTGAATGCGATTTACGACAACAAATTGAAAACGGATGCAAAAAGCTCCGTTGGAATTATTCAAAATCCGATATCTATAGAAGAAATCTACTTCAACACCCAATCAATCCTTCAAGTCTGGTTTCAAACACAGTAGATGTCTCAACGGATTTAATTTTTGACACCATCAGAATATCAGCTGTCATGAGTTCTCACAATAGAGCAAATAATTATAAATCTTGTTGGTATGACGAAGAATGTAGGAGAAGTAGAAAAAAATCGTTCGTGTTTCTTAAAATCTTTAGAAAAAACAATAATTTGGCCTCTAAATCCCTATATCTTCAGGCAAATAATTCGTACAGAAGATTGTGTAGCCTCAAGAAACAACAATATCTAAAAAACATGGCGTTGAATCTCATACATTGTAATGATTCTAGATCATTTTGGACAAATGTACGCAATCTAGCTGGCCGAAATAATAAGTCAACGATCTCTGCTATTGATGTGGATACAATGGCTACTTATTTCAATACACTTTTCACAGCAGACCCTGGTCAAATGAACATAAGTTATGCACTACCATTCACTTATATTGATGAGTAAGATTCCCGATTTTTAATGCTAGAGCTATTAGTGGCTTTGGAAAAAATGAAGGATAATAAGGCTCCGGGTTTAGATGGCATACCGGCCGAGTTTTACAAAAATGCCAGCTCACAATTTCTAGAACAAATTTTACTTTTAATAAACAAGATGTTTATAGATGAGACAATTCCAAATAGCTTCCGATCTTCATACATTTCTGTGATCTTTAAAAAGGGAGATCCTAACCTACCGGAAAACTATAGGGGAATCTCTGTTCTCAGCTCTCTGCGGAAAATTTTCACTCAATTACTGTACTTAAGGCTTGTTTCCTGGGTTGAAAGGAATAATAAAATAAGTTATTTCCAAGCTGGGTTCAGAGCAAATCTCTCTACAATAGACCAAATATTTATTCTAACGAGTGTTGCTAAACGTTTTATTGATAAAAAAAGGAACCTCTATGCATTTTTTGTAGATTTCAAAGCCGCCTTTGACACTATAAACAGAAGTTTACTACTTTTCAAACTTACAGATATTGGCTTGTCTACAAAGTTCATAAGAATATATGAACAACTAATATCAAATACAAGTTCAGTAGTTAAAATTGGTATGAGATTGTCACTTAATCATATTTTGAGTCCCTTGATTTTTTCCCTCTTCATCAATGACATTGAAGATCAAATTCCAGGTGGTGTTATTTTTGGAGGTGTACTTACCAAGGTGCTTTTATATGCAGATGACCTTGTCATTCTAACCGATAATCCAGATACTTTGCAGCTTCAGATTAACAAATTAAAACAATATTGCGATACTTGGGACCTTAAAATCAATACTTCAAAGTCGAAGATAATGGTTTTTAGATCTCAAAACCGCAGTAATAGGGCTAATCGCAATTGGCACCTTGACGGCTCAAACATAGAAGTAGTGACTGATTACAAATACCTAGGATTTACTATAACACATAACCTAAATCTTGGAGCCCATTTTAAAGACAAAATGAAGGTAGCAAAAGCAGCTATCAATTGTATGTGGTCAAACTTCTTCAAAAGTAACTCTATAGATGCGTCGACTAAATTTAAAGTATTTGAAACAACTATCAAAAATTCTCTCTTATACGCTAATGAAGTTTATGGATACAAGGAATTGGAAGTAATCGAATTAGTCCAACGGTACTTTTTCAAACGTATTTTCAGACTCCCTGCTAATACACCAAACTACGCTATTTACATTGAATCTGGCCTGTCTCCAATTTACTTAAAAAACCTTAAAGCTAACGCAGACTATAGTTAAAGTCATGAGTAGACCTAATAATAATATTCAGAAAAAGATTATTTTGATAGCTCTACGGGGTAGGTACTCTCCTTTTAAAGACTGGTTTGATTTGGCATCAGAATATAACTATCCGTTGTCACTAAGTATTGATAATTTAGAAGCATTTAGAAATGAACTGTATGACCTCATTTCTATTATAGATGAAACAATGTATCTAAAATCAATAACCCGCGCAAGAGAGTCTGTTACAAGAACAGCTTACTCTAAACTCAACTTATGTCTCGGGTATGACAACTATTTTCGAAACGAGTTTACTGCCAATGAGATAAGTCTAATCTTTAAAATGCGCGTTGAAATGCTTGAGCTCAATTATAGACCTCACAGAAATGATTTGAATCCGAATTGCTTACTATGTAACCTTAATCAGGCTAAAAATATTTCGCATTTCTTAGCTTTTTGTCCAATAATACAGGAAATCCGAAGATTTTATTTTAATAAAAGTTTTTTTACAATTGAAGAATGTTTTGCAATTTTAAATGGGGAAAGTGGATGGAAAACTCTCATTCGATTTGTTTCAGAGGCTCTAGCATATAGAAACATGTATATTAACTTTTAACACATTTGTTTTAGCTAAACTAAAAGCCCAATTTGTGTATTGAAACACTTTAAATTACTTTTTATATATACCTTCGTTCTTATTTATAATTATATTATTATTATTTATTACAATTGTAATAATTTTTTATGTAATTAATATTGTATATTATAATGTTTGTTTTCAACTGTTCTTTTCATTGATATTAGGTTTATATTTTAACTGTTTAATGTAATTTATAAAATGTACTCTCTCTAAACGTATTTATTTAATTCTTATAATTAGCATTTTCGGCAGACGGCTTATAAGCCATGCATGTAAATCTTTTAAACTAATTCTGTTAAATAAATTATGTATACAATAAAAGAAGAAAAAAATATCTGTTTTTGAAAGTGCAACCAAAGTTAGATCTAAAGGTAAACCGCTGTTTAAATGACTATAAAAACGGGTGAGGCAAGAAATATTTCGACGATATTTGAGTGACGTAATTGAATTAATGATGTTACTGTCGCAAATCATTTTAAAAGCTCTTTGTTGAATACTTTTCAAGAGGCTTAAGTTAAAAATGGAAGTTATACTCAAGCCTTAGACGTATATACATACATATTATGTTTTATATATTGTAGCCTGATTAGAAAGAGGGTCTCAGAAAATTCAAATATATTGCTGCATTTTTGGCAACATCGCGTTATGTGAGCCGTATGAATGTGAAAACGAGTATAATAAGCTAAGAGTACTATCGTCAGTACCCGTGGCATGATGGTTAGTGCGTTGGACTGTCATTCGATTGGTCTTGGGTTCGATCCCTGCCGATGTCATCTAAAGTTTTTTTTCACGGGTACTGCCTCTTGCGAGGAATTGACAAATTGTCCAAGAGTAATTCTTGGCATGAAAAGTGCTTTCTCAAATTAGCCGTTCGGATTCGGCATATAAACTGTAGGTCCCCTCCATCCCTGCAATTACTCGCACACAGGAATGGTTGAGAGTTGTAAGTCACTAGGCCCTGGTTCTCTACGGACTGTTGCGCCACCTAATTTATTTACTATCGTCAGCGAAACAGTAGACCATTAATACCAATAAGAAAGAGTGTTGGAGACAAAATAGAGCCCTATGGTATACCAGACTTCAGCCCATCCAATACTACTTGCATTGAATGATCTGACAGGTAATTTCTACTTCAATGAAGGAGGAATTTTTCTTAAGATAGCTTAATCCCAAATATCAAATAATTTTGAAAGTTACAGTATTGAGTACCTAGGCCCCTTTTTTAAAACGTAATTTGCTACATTTATTTCTTTGTATTTATTTTATTATAAAAGCAACATAACAGCAAATTAAAAAAAAAAAAACTTTGGAGCAATCTATTGTTAAGGGTTTAGCAATTAACTAGTAACAATTTACTAAATGACTCCAAAATTTTAAACCTTTATTTTCATTTTGTTAACTAGTAAATTAAAAAGTGAGCATCCAAACATGTCTAAAAAGTGACAGTTCGTGAAAATAAACAGAGCAAATACCCTTAAACGGACCTATTAATTGAAATTCCTAATTTTTGACCGGAAAATTTAACCAATACTCTTATAAGAATAATTTTTAAAATGCCATATGGATTTAGAAAATTCCTAAAAGTAGAAAAAGCTATTCCATGATTTTAACTTAAGCTAATTGTAAAGAGATAGGAAATATGTTAAAATCGTTTAAAATTAGGTAAGTCATCTTTTAAGCTTAGTAAATTTTTGAATCGTTTAAAATTTTGCGCCTTTAGTTTTAGTACTAACGATGATGATTTTAATGATATTAAGTAAACAAAAGTTAAACTTTGTTGTTTTTTATTTATATAAATGGTGACCCAGTTACTAGAACCCAATTGAAAGCATGTATGCATGTAACCCGGCCGTGTGGCTGGATAATACAGGGTGTTTTTTTAGACGTGTGGTTTTTAAGAAGAAATAAAACGCATGTTATGCATGTTTAATATAAGAATACCTAAGTGTTCGCCACTAAGTTTTATAAATGATTTTCAATAAATTCTAGACAAGAGGTCCAATTTTCGACAACTTTTTTCAGCAATTCGGTCCGTATGTCAGCAATACCGCACGGAATATTTTTTTCCAAGGCGTCAATCATCATAGATTTATCTGCGTAGGACAAGGAACTTTACATAATCCCACAAAATCCCAAACGACAGTACACAGTAATTCGCTTACCAAAAAAATTAAGTATTTAAATAAATTGATTGTTTTATTGGCTGTAGCGCCGACTTTTAAGAACAAAAGGTCGTCCACTCATTAGTCATGGCTCTACAGTGTTCCCCATGACAGTTACATTATGGCCAGCTATTTATTTTTGTAGAAGTATATACCAATGATTCCCTCTGACCATAGAGCACAACAAACAGATTTTTTGAGAATGGGCGTCTGAACAATTATATAATGATCACTCTGAAACATTCAATTAAAAATGAGCTTCCTCGCTAATAAAAAATTCTTGCACTAGTTCGATTTGATAAGCCCGCAAACTAAAGTGTCTTGCACAAAAAAAACAACTCCGAAAAAAGAATTGCCAGATTAAAAACCACACGTTTAAAAAAAACACCCCTTAGAACATGGTAATGCGATTATGAATAAAAGATTAAGTGAAATATACTAAATCAGCCAATATTCTTCCTCATAGTTTCAACAAAAAAACGCAATCTTCAATCATTTTTTTTTTAAAGAATGCAGCCAATTGATCGCAATCAATTTTTGTAAAAATAATATTATGATACTGAAATTTGCTCTAGCTTATAAGATATTGTATCTTACAGAGTATAATTATACAATAATATAAATTAAATGAAATGAAATGAAATAAATGACATTTGAGACTTCATGTATTCTCTGCATTCACTTTTCTTAGTCTTAGTCTTAGTCTTAGTCTTAGTCTTAGTCTTAGTCTTAGTCTTAGTCTTAGTCTTAGTCTTAGTCTTAGTCTTAGTCTTAGTCTTAGTCTTAGTCTTAGTCTTAGTCTTAGTCTTAGTCTTAGTCTTAGTCTTAGTCTTAGTCTTAGTCTTAGTCTTAGTCTTAGTCTTAGTCTTAGTCTTAGTCTTAGTCTTAGTCTTAGTCTTAGTCTTAGTCTTAGTCTTAGTCTTAGTCTTAGTCTTAGTCTTAGTCTTAGTCTTAGTCTTAGTCTTAGTCTTAGTCTTAGTCTTAGTCTTAGTCTTAGTCTTAGTCTTAGTCTTAGTCTTAGTCTTAGTCTTAGTCTTAGTCTTAGTCTTAGTCTTAGTCTTAGTCTTAGTCTTAGTCTTAGTCTTAGTCTTAGTCTTAGTCTTAGTCTTAGTCTTAGTCTTAGTCTTAGTCTTAACATTCACTTTTATTTTACTACACACTTTTGTAATTTTGGTTTAAAATACATTTTTCAATGTCATACACCGAAAATTTATTTTTGAGGTGTGTGGGTCACTTCAGAATATTTTGTGTAGTGAAATTTCACTTAAGGATACAAAGACTTCAAGTGAATGCAAAGAATGTATGAATTCTCAAATGATTGTAATCAATTGATTGCAGTCAAATGATTGGAAAATATATGATTACAGTCATTTTAAGGTCAAATGATTGGAAATTGTAAAATTGTAAGTCCCAATCATTAGGGGAGATTAATGAATGCATTCTTTATATTGAATTCATAAAAGATTGCATTCCCAACAGATTGCATTCCTTTACAAGCATGTCATATAGTAACTTATTTATCTCCATAATAGGTGCGTATTCTGATCTATTTTTATTTTCTTTGTTTTTTTTTTTGTTCAAATATAAAACAAATTCTTTCAGATCAGTTACAAATATGTACATATTTATATTCTTATAAATAGATTCACTTAGCCCTAGTAACGTATTTCAATATTTTAGTTTAATATAAAATCAATAATAATAACACACTAAAATAAAAAAATGTCCTATAGCTAGTGTTTCTTTTTGTATTCATTTTCCGTAATTGCGCCCCGAAAAAAGCTCAACATATGAAACCACAACTACACGGCGACAATGCCGATGACATCATACTCGAGAAAGCATGTAATTACACCAAGTTGCCAAGTGTATACCCTAGAACGCTAGAACAACAACAAAAATAGCCACCACCAAGTGGAATAACAAATTTACTTTGTCATAGAAAAACTATCCAGTTAAATTTCAAAAAAAAAACTAAAAATTCATTCATCCTTCCAATGACCATGTCGTTCTTTTTCTCGTTGTCGTTCTCATTGTCGTTGTTGGTTGTTGCCTCACAACGACAAACCTTGCCTTGCGGTTTTCATTTTAGCTTTTCAGTCAGCCTCAGCACAGCATTGGATCTGGAATCTACATACTAAACCAATCCTATCTATATTAAGTACATACTTATATGGAACAGGAAAGGAAAAGAGACTTCAATTCAACTCTTACCAAATTCATTGGCATCAAAACTTCAAAGCCAAAATGCATAAGAGAGATGTGCATTTGAATTTGAATCCTGTGACCTGCGCTTCTGCTTTTCTATGATGCTTTTGAGTGCACCAAAAAAGAGAGAAACATCGCAAATAGGAACGAGAAATATCGAAAACTGTAAACCAAATCCGACATAATCGGAAGAGCAATACCAATTTGACGGACGACGACGACGCACGACGGAAGGAACTTTGAAAACATATCTAGTTGTTAAGGAAAAAACAACAACAACCCGAACACTGTTATTCAAATTCACAAATGCTCTCACAGTTGTGTCCCTCTTACAATTTTCCTTGAGCTAATAAATGTGACCCCATTCCTATTATTTTGAAAAAGGACTATCGAAAGTCATGCTTCACACTATAACCGTTATCGTTGCTTGTCTTTCTTTGTTATGATATTATTATACCAAATTGTTTCTGTGTATTTGTGTGAAGTAATTCCACAAAAAAAGAAGACCTACATTACATATACATACACGTACAATACAATACATGAATACATGTATAATGTACATGTCCATATTCAAAAAGAGCTTTCAATAGGATTTTGGTCCTTTGGTCTTTGGTGAGCCATGAGCTCTAAAATCGGACAGTAGGTTATGTTATGTTATGTTGCCACATTGTAACTATAGTTCTATAGGTATAGTATTCAATGTTATTAGAGAATGCGTTAATTAAAAATGCAGTACCGCAACGATTTTTGTTGTTGCTATATTGATGAAAAATTACTTTATATTACTTAAGCTTTCATTCAAATACTACCGGAAAACAGTTATCCACCACGGATAGGTGTAAAAGATTAAAAGGCTACGAGACAGGTAAAAAGTTAAGGTAGGTATGTATATTTTTCCATTTCTTAAAATTATAAGAAAATCATATTAAATAGCTCGCTTTTTGGTTAGCAGCGGTCACTTTTGAAGCTGTCATATTATGACATTTGACAAGTAAAAACAGTGGCGCAATATTTTAAACAACCTTTTTTCGAGGGATGATCATAAATATTTTACTTAGTAGCAATTTTCTAATTATTTTGCAATTTACTAGGGACTCCAAAATGTTAAACCTTTTTTTTGCTAAAAGTAATTCTAATTCCCTTTTATTAAAAAAAAACTGGCAACCGAACATGTCTAAACACTAAACAGTGACAGTTCGTGAAAATAAACTAATACTACGTTTCCACCGGGCACTAAACCGAGATTTAGCTAGATTTGTCACAAATCTCCTTGAAATCTCGAAGATTTACCATACAAATTTTAATCTCCTCAAATGAAGATTTCAAATAAAACTCATTGAAATCTACTTGGAAACATTAGTTTGTCAAATCAAACGAACTTTTTTTTCGAAAAATAATAATTGAACCGACTCATTTAAACGCCAATTTCGTTTATTGACAGATGGAAATGTCAACAAAACCTATCTGTCTCACTTTTATATGATTCAAATTCAAAACAATAAAAAACTTTCAAGAAATCGCAGACTTAATAAAATGTATGTAAGTATACAAAAATAATAATAGTACAAGAATATAATAAAACTAATTACTTACAGATGATGAGTGAAAACATAATAAAAAAAAAACGAAAAACCTGGGCAGTGGAGGATGAAAAGCTTTTGTTGGAGTTGTGGGCCGACAAACAGGCTGACTTGATCGGCCAGAGAAAAAACTCGCACGTTTATAAGGAAATGGCAGAGATTATGGTGGGATATACTAAAGAAGAAATAAAAGTGAAAATTCACAACTTAACCAATCGGTATAGGTAAAGTTCTTTTTTTGTTTTCTTTTTAGAATTTATTATTACATTCTTTTCACTAACAGAAATGAAAAGAAATTGGTGGGCCCTTCTGGAGGTTCTCCGTCTCAATGGGGTCTGTATTTGCAAATAAATGCAATACTGGGAGAATCCTCTTCTCAAGAGGTATGGACTTCCTATAATTGGTGTCTTTTTTTTTTAAATGCTGAAGATGAGAACAAAGATCTTCAAAATTCTGTCGGGACATACGGAAATTTTCTTTAAAGAATTCATCGTCATTCTTAATAACATCCTCTTCCCAAAAAGTACTTGAACGTACCTGTGAAATTGGAAATATAATAAATACAATGGACTGGGAAATTGTACATTGTACCCTTAACCCAGACTTTTCTTATAGGCTGCTTTCTTAAAAATTTATTTTGGATTGATTTTTTGTTCTTTCTAGCTACCAAAATGTTTACTGCAGGCGTTTTTTTCTATAAAAGTGAATTCTGCTGTCCAAAGCACCCATTACCACTTTCAAATTGTTGAAAAGAATCAATTGACGAGATACTAAAAGTTTTAAGTTACCGACACTCATTCTTTATTAAAGAAATTAACACTTCATAATTAAAAAAATATTGAATTATCAATCAATAAAATCAATTCAGATTTCATATTTTTTTTCTTTTCGAAAGGAGAATAATTTGACGTTTGGTTGTTATGACATTAACCAAACGTCAAATTAATCTCCTTTTCTTTGGTTGAAACACCTCATGATTGATTTTAAATCACTTGCCTTAAATCTCGGATTATTAGTTGGTGGAAACGTAGTATAAGCAAACAAACTTAAACGGACCCATTAATTGGAATTCCCAATTGAAGACTGGACCATTCCATACACTCCTCTTAATTAGTTTGGCATAATACATAAGATCAATCCCGTGCTCAAATTAGGAAGTTTACGTACCAAAATCAACCTAAAACATATTTTTTGACATTGGGCAAAAAGGATTTAAGTCAGAAACTGGTCACACAGACTTAACGACCTTAACACCATATTATCAAAGCGAATATGAATTTTTCATTCTTATTGTCTTAGTCCTAAATAAATACTTTATTTAGCACTTGTTCTAGATTCAAGTTGTTAGTATAAAACGAAAGATACAAAAAACTGCCGTTACACCAAATCAAAAACCTAATATGCAATATTTTACTTAAGACCTTTTGACCTAACGCCAAGGACCACAAAACAAGTAATACAAGTAGGTACTTGTGTTTCCGGTGAAAACTAAAGCCTACAACGCTTAGGTGTTTCAAGTTTTTAACCAAGAACCGAACTGTTACCTTGTCAAACCTATGCCTATAGTAAAATTTTCCATCATCTAGCCCTTTGAATGTATTTGCTCGAAAGGTTCAAATATCGCACTTATGTTGTTTTAGACGTGTGGTTTTCAATCCGATAATACTTTTTTCGGAGTTGTTTTTTTTTTGGCAGATTTAAACTGAGATTGGTTTGTCATTAGTCATTACTCTTGAACCACGTTTGCAAACCGTCAAATTTATTACCAAAAAAAGAGGCTGGGATGCGACCCACACTGATAACTTCCCATCCTTCCTTCGATTTGTCTTTTAAGCAAGGTTTGTAGGTTTTCGTGTTTTGTTAAAAAAGTTATCAGTAAAATTATTCTAAAAAAATCAAAAATAACCAACAATATTTGACATATAATGAAATAGTTTGATTTCAAAATCTATTTTTATTAACGAGATTTTTAGTCGAAAAACAACTTTTACCAATTTTAGAATTTCTTAAAAGTAATACAATACAAATTGGATGAATTAAATTAATTTGAGAGATATCAAGAACCGAACATCAATTTTTACCAATTTTGCGTATTATTTTTTGTAGATTTTATTTTTTTATGAAAAAACGGACTGTTAGATTTTTACAAAAAAAAATTACTGAATGTTAAAAACAATATTTTTCGTAAAATAAAATTAATTTGAAGCATATATCTCAAATTTTTGAAAAGACATTTGAGTTAAAAATCAATTTTTACGAACTTTTATTCATTTTTTTTTAGGTTTTTATTTTTTGTACAAAAACTGTAAATTCGATTTTTCTCAAAATTTTACTAAATGTTGACAACAATATTTTTTAAAAAATAAAATTAGTTTAAAGCCAATATCTCAAAGTTTTGAAAAGTTATTTGAGTCGAAAATCAATTTTTACTAACTTTTATTAATTTTTTTTGTAGGTTTTTATTTTTTTGTAAAAAACTGTCAATTGTATTTTTCTCAAAATTTTACCGAATGTTGAAAACAATACTTTTTATAAGTTAAAATAAGTTGGAAGCCATAATCTAAAATTCTTGAAAAGATATTTGAGTCGAAATTCAATGTTTACCAACTTTGAGTAATGTTTTTTTTTGGTTCTTATTTTTTATAAAAAAAACTGTCAATTCAATTTTTCTCAAAATTTTACCAAACGTTAAAAACGTTATTTTTTGTTGCACAAAATTGTTTTGGAGATAAAACCATTCTTTATTCCTTAAATTTTCGAGGTGACACATTTTTTCAGTTTTTTTGATTTAAAAAAAAACCTTTTAATTGGATTTTTTTCCAAAAATATACTTGTTTTGTATCACGTTACAATATATAATACACAATTTAATTCAAGTCTCTAGCGTTATTGGTTCGTGAGATATTTAGGGTTAAACAAAATTTTCACCTTTTTTTGAAACCGCTATGGTAAAAAAAACACCCACGCAATTTTCTTAAGAGCCCTTTCTGCATCTTTTTGCATTATTATTTGTATATAACAAAATTCATTTGAAGTCAATATCTCTTCTGGTTCTTGAGCTATGGAGAACGAAAAAAACGTCGCGGACGTGTGGACGTACGAACGTACAAACCAGGGTTGTTGCGAATGTAAAAATTTTGACATCCGCGGATGCGAATGCGGATGCGGATTTTTTTAGACTCACATCCGCGGATGCGAATGCGGATTTTAGAATTTATTAAATAAAAACAATAATTTTAAGACCGTAAATAAAGGAAAATTTTATTGATTATCTTTAATTTTTAATGGGTGAGTTATATTTAATAAAAAGCAAGATTGCAGCCTTCTCAGACTGTCAGACTGCAATCTGTTTCTTAGTGGATCGTATAAATAAATATCATACCTGCATCTTCTTTCTTTTTTTTGAAAAGATTTTCATTATTCAAATAAATAAATAAACCAAACTCCTCTGGGTGCTTTGACTTCAGGTGATTTTTCAATGAAGAAGTCGTGCGTCCTTTTCGTGAATATGTTTTACGACATATTTTACACTCGGACTTGTCAGGATCATTTTTGTTTAAATTAAAATAAATCCAGATGATGCTTTTTGTTAGTGGCGGCATTTATGTTCTGTATTTGTATCACTTTTTCACTAAATACATATATAAAAATAAACTGTGTCCTCTGGCCACTTAGCTAGCAAGAGCTTTTACATATATCCTCCAATCTGCGACCATTGCATATCACTTGTTGCTTTTGTCGTCGCCTGCTTGGGACCGAGATTTTTGAATTTAACAGTTTTACTAAGGGTGAAAGGGTCGTTGTTGTTGATCATAATATAGTACACCGTGCTGTTGCTATTTTTCGATTGCAACTACAAATTTGAAAAAAAAGCGTTTAAAAACATCCGCATCCGCAACAAACTCAGCATCAGTTTATGCGGATGCGGATGTTGGAATTATTGCGAATAATTCGCAATTGCGGATGCGGATGCGAATATTCGCAACATCCCTAGTACAAACGTACGTACGCACGCACGCACAGACATCTTTCTAAAAATCTTTTATTTCGACTCTAGGGAAAAACGAGACGTCGAGAAATTTCAAAATTTTCAATTTGACAAATGCATAAAGTCGGCTTGTCTATGCAAATAAGCCCGAGACGATTGATGCTTTGGAAGAGAATATTCGACGTGTTGTTGATGATATATGCAGCGTTGCAAAAGCTTAATTCACTTTTAGCTTAACTCATGGCTTTAATTCACAGTTCATCAACTGAATTATGAATTAAACGAAATTTAATTCACAAGTCACCAACTGACTTCTGAATTTAAAAAAAATTAATCGCAAGCCATCAACTGACTAATGAATTAAATAAATTCAATTCACAAATCACCAACTGACTTATGAATTCACAAATCATCAACTGACTTATGAATTAAAAATAATTAAATCGCAAGCCACCAACTGACTTATGAATTAAAAAGAATTAAATTGCAAGCCACCAACTGACTTATATGCATATTTTATTTTATAAGTATACCTTGGGTTAACTAATTTTATTTAAAAGTGTAAATGGCAAGTTTTTTTGTATGAACTAGTAAGTAAGTAAGTAAGTAAGAAATTCATTTATTCATAATTTTTCTATTACAATAGTTAAAAGTAAGAATGAATTAAGAAGCTATGGCTTAGCCGTCAGCTCGGTTGGCAAAATATTATTTAATATGTAACTTTAATTTTTTTTTATATAATCTCAATGACAATCAATCAAAATATTCTGTTACTAGTAAAGTTCTATATTTATATATGGCTTTAATATAATTAGCTAGTTTTTTCCAATCGCCTTCGTTTAAAATTCGTATTGTCTCCTGCAGGGTAAGGTATTTCTTTCCGAAGTAAGTTAATCTTTGGGACGAGTAGATTGGACAAACACTCACTATGTGGAAGCAGTCCTCTTTCGCTTTCAAGTTGCAAATATTGGAAAATTGGTCGAAGCTTCCATTATATGGGGTACCATTTAAACTGAGTAACTCACATCTTGTTTTAAAAATAAGAGATATTTCACTGTAGTTGAATCTATCATTAAAGTAGTTCTTATCCTTCAGGTTGTAGTTCAGGAGAGGATACAATATTCTGGTTTCTGATTTACGGGCTTGTTCAATAAACGACACACGGAAAGAATCTTCTTTTTTTTTGATTGTTTTATATAGTTGACTCTTCAGATTGCCCAGGTTGTTGAGATCGAATATAATTGATTCTCCACATTCGCTTCCAATGTTTAACCACCTAGTCTATGTATGTACTATTTCTTAGTATGAACTATTTCTTAGTAACGCCAAGGTGCATATATTTTTTTTTATAACTTCACCACATTAATAATAATTTATCTAACTATGTTTATTACATATAAATTCAGTTTAACATAGTGCATATTTGGCTAAAGAAATTTTTAGAAAATGCTAAACGAGGAAGTTCATAGCACCCATTTTAATGTCAAGGAACAATTCGCAGTAACTTTGTCAAAAAGTAATAGTATATTCTTTGTGAGAGGTTACGATATAATATTTTATTATATATCAATTTAAATAAATAAAAATAAATCGGGTGGCGCAACAATCCGTTGAGAACTAGGGCCTAGTGACTTACAACCCTCAACCATTCCTGTGTGCGAGTTCTGTTGTCAGGGATGGAGGGGACCTACAGTTTAAATCCGAATCCGAACGGCTAATTGGAGAAAGCACTTTTCATTACAAGAATTACTCTTGGAGAATTTGTCAATTCCTCGCAAGAGGCATTACCCGGGTACTACATATCAATTTAAAGGCCTTAAATATTTCTTTAAGATAATACAAAGAAAATGTACACATGTATGTACATATGTCATCACTGATATTTCTGAAATATCGATGGTTAAAGGGTAAGTTAAAAACACTTGATTTCCAAGAAGTTAATACTAAATATTTAAGTATATTTTATTGTTAGAAAAATAATATTGATTTTATTTGACAGATTTCGTTTGATAGCAAAGTTACATATATTCCTACAGCAGTTTAAACAAGAAAGAAGTTAAATTATTTTAATCAATTTCAAACCCAAATATGGGTGATTATACAAAAGTTGGGTAACTTTTGAGGATATTTTGTTTACGATAGTTTTTAAATCAAACTTCTATAAATTCGGGTGTATATGATAGCTAATCTAATTAATATATTGTTCCCAATCGGGCTAGTCACTTTTTTGAGTACATTGTAAGATATTTAAAAATTTCAGAATTTGCCTGCCAGAGGACTGACGAGTATACACAGTTTTGAAAGTAGGTATTATAATGAAATTGAATCAAATTAGTAAAAATTTAATAATTATCTCTTAAAATCACTTAGAAACAATTAAAAATAATTATTAATATGTAATACTAGGAGAAAATACTACATCAGTTTTCAAAACAGACTTTTGACATTTAACGTAACGTTATTCACTTATTCATCTTTTACTACTTTCACATAGTTTTACTAAATATTTCAAAGTAATCAACAAACAAAATCTAACAATATTCATCTTAAAAGTACTAATGATCAAGAAATGAAGAACAATAACAATTTACCTGACACAGAACTGACGCCACACTACTGACGAAAAAGACGAAATTTGAGATTATAATCTGGACTAATGTTTTTTTTTTTGTAATTTCAAATATCAACAAACAACATTTTAACAAATGAAAGTCTAATACGAATAAATAAAAATAAACTTTAGATTAACAAAAAAATAACGACTCACCATAAAACTGACGTGTTGACTGGCTAAGCACGTGTATAGACAACAAACATAACCCAAACTCTGGTACAGTTATGGTGGCCGTCAAATTGTGCGACCCGCAACTAACTTTATTACCAACATTAAAATTCAAAGTGGGATTTGACGTTGAGTCGGCGATATTTCACACGAATTTTAAATTTAAATAACACACAACTGACGAATAAAACTGAACACAAAATTTCTTATTTTTTAAAATAAAGTGGAGAACACTGCATTATGAAAGTTGTAGTATATATTAAACTATATACATCACAGATTGTAGTAAATTGATACACAGTCACTTAATGGTTGGTTTTCAGGGTTGTGACATGCCAGAGGACTGACGTTTTAAGAACTAATTGTGTTTCTTTAATAACTTGTATTCAAAATGAAGAACTGAAATTGGGTGACTAAATAAAGGTCTTTCTATTGTTTTAAAAATAAATTGCAATCTCAATAAAATATAATCAGACTTTGTATATATTGGTTGATGACATCGAGTTACCCAACTTTTGTATAATCACCAATATCTAAAAAACGCCACCAGCTATTTTTTTGGTAATATTTGACAAACATAACGTGCTAAATCTCACCTTTTATTTGATACCACTTTCATTATTGAACGCACTGATTGCACGCTCCATACAAAAATAGGCAACATCCTTTTTTAATTCATAAATCAGTAGGTAGATGATTTGTGAACTAATTCTTTTTAATTCATAAGTCAGTTGATGGCTGGCGATTTAATTCTTTTTAATTCATAAGTCAGTTGGTGGTTTGTGAATTGAATTTATTTAATTCATAAGTCAGTTGATGATTTGTGAATTGATTTTTTTTAATTCATAAGTCATAAGTTGGTGACTTCTGAATTAAATTTGTTTAACTCATAACTCAGTTGGTGACTTCTGAATTTTTTTTTTTTTAATTCATAAGTCACTTACTTGCTTAATGATTTTTTAATAAACAAACTCGCAACCCTGGATATATGGCTCTAATTGCTACAAAAATTGGGCCACTCGGCTAAAAGTTATTTGAGCCATCTGAGGGTCACCACTTGCTCGAAATCATTTTTAAAGCATAATGGCAAAACTTGATCTCTATAATAAAGCTATATTCTTGGCCATATCATTAAATAAATTATATTCGTTTTTTTTGTTCTTAAAAACCACATATTTACAACAATAAAAAACACCCTTTACTTTCAATCATCAACATTTTTAAATTTCTTTCCTAGGCTACAGGCAAACTCTCTCTCTTCCTCTCCTCAGTGTCCTATTTTGTTGTTTTGCTTTCGGCGATGAGCGATGGGCTATGATGGTAAAAAGCTCTTTATTAATGGCTCAGATCAAAGCATGAACTTATGAACCTTGAGTTTGGACATTGTTTGTTTGTGCGGTGTAAAGCTTTACGCTTCTGACTATTTTATATTTATATGTATTTTATATTGCAGTTAAGTTTAGTATAGCATAAGTTGCTTCTTTTTGTATAAGTTCATGTGAACCTACTCCTCTTAAGGAGTACTAGGTATATAAGATAATGCTTTTATCATTAGCAAACCTCATTTCTGGTAATGATAAACTATGTCCTAGATTACTATATTTATCATACACTGCAATTTAATATACATATATCTTTGTACGATAAATTTTATTCGGAATACTTTAAAATAAAAATTGTAAAAAAGGGATATGCCAAAAACGTATAGGTATGTAGCAGTCAATGACACCATTAAATACAAATGAAATTAAGTGTTTTTGTTATCAAATTAAACAACGCAAAAAGAGGAAACTATTTTTTTAAATAAAATAGAAAGTTTCCTATGAAATAAATATAGTGGTCGTAATTTTATTTCGTGTTGCCTAAAAACGAAGTTGCAGAACCTAACGTGAATGTTTTGTTGATAATGATTGAAAAAAGAAGGCTTCTTTTTATTGTGAAGTCATATTTAAAAGAATTGGGGATTATCTGCAACAATGAATTTCATATACAGTGATGGAAAAAATAATAGAAACAAGCTTCGCCTTCATTGTTTTTAAAACATAAAAAGGTATTTGTGAAGAGTTGGAAAATAAAAACTACACAGATAAATTTTCGATAATTTATGGTATTCTGCTATGGTACTCTTTTTGTAATGAGAAAGTAACGTATTTCAAATTGTTTTAGTAATTTGTAGTGATACCCTTATTTTAAATAACTGCTTAACCCGTGCGCCCCCTCGAATTCACCAATTTGGCACATGTCTCCACTGGTATGGAGTAGCATTCATTTTAAATTTTCGACCACAACTCGTCATTATTTTTTGATCTAGGTACAATCTCCGATGCTTCGCTTAAGGGTACCCCATGAGTGCTCATTTGGGTTTAGGTCGGGGGATTGCATAACATTGATTTTGTTTGTTTTAAGTATTTTTAAGCCAACTTGGAGGAATGCTTTGGGTCATTATTCTGCATTAACTCCCATTTAATGAGCACCTTCTCTTCAGTTCATGGTATCATGACTGAATTTAAGATGTGGACGTAATCTACAACGCACATCTTATCCTTGATAATATTGGACCTACACCAGATGCTGAAAAGCACCTCCAAATTATTTTATTCCACCAACGTGTTTCATTGTCTCAATACTTTGTAAAACAACAAAACAGACAATTTTTTCAGCTGTAGTTTGCTTAGAGCATTTTTTTGGCGACGACGTTAGAAGTTCAGGTGTATTTTGTTTGTACAGACAATGCTACAAGAAGCATACTTGTGAAGTTCCATTGCCAACTTTAGTTAATTCAGATTCATAGTATTTTCATTATTTAAGCAATTCGATAATTTCAAGACCAAATTTTAATTTTGTTTGTTGCATAAATATTCCTGAAAATTTCTTTTTGAGGGACTATGTTAATGTTAGAATTTTGGTTGTAGTTAGATTTTGGAATACAAATTTAAGGGGAACCATGTCTTAAATTCATTATTAGCAGCACTTTTACTAAACATAAGCTTCAAAGAATAATAAGTAAACTTTAACTTTGGTAACTAAACATTTTTAAGTAATGAATGAAAATTATATTTTGCGAAAATTATATTTTCACTAAAAGAAAGTTCTGTACGTCAACAATAAACATTCATGCCGATTACATGATCTATTGAATGAGTTTTACATGAATTTAGAATGATTTTTTGACGTTTTCATTTTGTGATAAATGTCAAAATTTGCTTTTTTATTTGCTCTGCATTTATTCAACAAGTTCGCTTTAATCGTTCTGATTATTTTTTTTTTTAAATATTGGTGTTCCTTTGATGCATAGTTTTTTTTTGATAGCAACTACATACTACAAGTATCTATGCTTCCATCAATCAAGAATGTTATGGATAAGGTATTTTTCGATTATAACTCTTTTTTTTAATTTAATATTTATTAATTAAAATGGAATTGAAAAATAGTTGCAAGCTTAAATCATTAAAAACAAACTATAAATATACTTTTATTAATTAAATTGATACAGATTTTAATAACTTGCAAAAATAGTTGGGCCGTTCACTAACGAAAATTTATTAGAATTCAATAAATTGCGCTCGCACCCTTAACTTGATGGTTCTTCGAACGCATCTTTGATACAATAATTCGAGGTAAATTATGAAATTTAAAGAATTTCGTAGTGATTACTTAAATTAGTGAATTAATTATAGTAAACTGATGTTGAACATGCTTTTTTCAAGACAAAAATGTACATTGGTTCGCTATCAACAAAATGACTGCAAAATTAAAGGTTAAAACTGACTTTTTCATCGAAAAAAGTAAAAAGAAAAACCTGGAAAAAAACTTATTAACCTCCTCATTTTGTTTTTGCTTTGCAAAGTGCCGCTAGCCCACGGCATCGTTTTTTTTTGTTTGTGCTCACATCTATTCATGGATTAATTGTCAAAATTACAAATACAACAA
Source organism: Eupeodes latifasciatus (assembly GCA_920104205.1). Taxonomy (NCBI): domain Eukaryota; kingdom Metazoa; phylum Arthropoda; class Insecta; order Diptera; family Syrphidae; genus Eupeodes; species Eupeodes latifasciatus. The sequence continues at coordinate 97,963,653 of OV049924.1, read as the reverse complement.
TGTAAACAAACGGGTTTTGGAGAGTGAAACGTACGAAAGATTCCGATCTTGGTAAATGGAGTATTTTTGATCGGAACCAAACAAATTGACCTTTATAGATGATGTGTTGCTTGTCTCCATGTTTGCTATATTATGTATTTTTTTATGTTTATTTTTAAAATAAAAGAGATTATAGTTATCTTAAAAAAATAACAATTTATTGAAACTTTATGTTACAAACAATTTTTTATATAAATCAAACTAGCGACGCGTTTCAGAACTCATGAACGCGTCGCTAGTTTGATTTATATAAAAAATTGTTTGTAACATAAAGTTTCAATAAATTGTTAATTTTTTAAGTTAACTATAATCGTTTTTATTTTAAAAAATAAACAAAAAAATACATAAATTGACTTTTGTTTCATCCGACCACTTCTACCAGGAAGACTTTCATCTTTTAATAGGTTTCTTCTTGTTCTAGCTGTCACTGGTCCGTTTAATTCATTTTTGAGTTTTCTTAAACTAAGAAATTGTTTTTTCTTACCAATAGTGTATCAAAATACGAAGCATCCTTCATCTTGTTTCTTGTTTTGAGCTTGAATGCAGAGCTTAAAATACTTTTTTCTTGGAACAGTTTAAGGATTTCACAATTTCAACCATCGTTTTTCCAGTTTGCCTTAGTTTTTTCATCACTTCGCGTTTAAAATGAGTATAATGTAATCCACGCCCATATTTATTAAAATAATAGATGACTTTTTAAAATGTTGTCTAGTATCGAATAGGTACAAAACATTTGACAAACTAATAAACAAACTCAAAACGCCTGTTTTCATAAAAAAAAAATTGATCCTTACGTTAGAATGACAGTTAAAGTAGCTTGTTTCTATTTTATTAACAATAAGTTGTTTTCACGAAACAATTTACCATTTGAGAGCATTATTAGGTACGATTAAAATATATAAAGAGTAACGACAAAGGACTTAATTGCTAGAAAAATATTGTGTATTGAAAATGATGTAGGCATTTGTTTCTATTATTTTTTCCAACACGATTACCTAGTGACTTACAACTCTTAACCATTTCTTTGTAAAAGTACTGTTGTCAGGGATGGAGGGGACCTACAGTTTTTAAGCCAAATCCGAATAGCTAATTTGAGAAAGCACTTTTCATGCAAGAGGCAGTACCCGTGAAAAAAAAAAACCTTAGATACCAAGACCTCTAGCATGACAGTCCTACGCACTTACCGCCACGGGTACCGGCATAATATTGTTCCTTATTTTTAAAATTATGTCGTTGTCACTGCTAAAATGATTACCTAGTATGAAGTTGTAACAATTTGAGCAAACCATTGTCGCAAACATGTTGAACCTTTTCATACTAATTGATCATGAAAATCATTTTTATTTGATTATTATTTTGATTTTAAATTTACTAAGGGACTCATAAACCAATTTCAATAATTTTTTCTTCAACAAGCTCTTAATATTCCCAATATCGATCGGCGAAATTTCCGTTCCGAAAAAAGTTCCTATCGGAACCGATAAACCGTTCGGAGAACAAATATTGACGTATGCCAAAGCATCAATTTGACATTTTACAATTTGTCAAGTAAATATCAAACTGTCTTTGATTTTTCAAGAATTTCTTTTTCATTAAAAATTAATCTCAATTAAAATCACGAATTTACAATTGATAAAAAAAAACTTACAAATCTTTTCCTTCCTACAAATTGCTATTACCATTAGCATCCATCTTTAAATTTACGTTCGGAATAAATTCCCGCAGTGTTTTGATGTCGGAGAAAATCGGAACAAAAATTGTATATAAACACCGTCACGCTTACCCCTAAATACTTTCGAAGGCATGCATCGCACGAGTTTGACATTTTTATGGTACATCAAAATTTATTTCGCAGACTATCCGAATTGTGTATCCGAACGGTTACGATGATAAAAAATTCCTACATTTCGGACAAATCCGAAAAAATTGTTTTCGATCGGTTACCTCGGTTACCTTATATGAATGCAATTCATCAATATGTTCGAAATAACTGCATACTAAAAATATTTTTAAACAAAGATTCAATAAATCAATAAAAACACCTATATCTAACGATTTTCAACAAAATGTTGAACAATTAAGTTTTTTTAAGAAATCGAATGGCAATTAAATTGTTGAAGTAAAACTTATTTTGCAGGTACATACATATGTATAGTGACCATACGTCCCGGATTGTGCGGGACTGTCCCGCATTTCACATAGTTATCCCGCACCATAAATTGTCCCGCAAAATGTCCTGCATTGATTAATTTGTCCCGCAAAGTCCCGCCAAACCAAAATATTCAAGAATATCTAATGAAAAAGTTGCTCATATGCACATCTGCACATCTCAACTCTTCGTCATATTTTGTATCCCTTGACAAATGTCCAAACGTTTTAAAACATTTTTTGGAAGACCCAAAATCAGAGTTATGGTTGATATTCTTGCATAACCAGTCCTCTTTGTTCCATAATGCAATTTTGCAGGTAAAAGGCGATAACAAAACCATCATGGAAACAAATTGCGAGCCTAAAGTTCAAATTGAAAGAAAGAACTGAGGAACAGTTCATTTCAATCACAATGACACAAATTTTAAATAATTTGGAAGAATGTGGTGCCATTAATAGAACGTGGTTCACTTCTCATATTAAAAACTTTTACAAAAACTGCTTGCAATACCTCGAGAAGTGGACTTCTCAATGTAAGAACGCCGAATATTTTCAATGGGTATGTCTCCAAAAATCAATTGAGTGGCAGGAAGTTCAAAAAGGACTGTCGTTCATACTAGAAAATGCAAACGATTCAATTGCTGAGAACGACTTGGTTGACGAAATTTCTTATTTAAAAAAAAAAATATTTTATTCCGCAAAAGTCGAACAATGGATCGACCATGCTTGCTCAATTGATTTAAGGTGGCTGGAGATATTTAAATATTTCGGCGAAAGTAATGTACGAGTACCTTACAAAAATCTATTAATGGTTATCGAATATATTTTGAGTCTTCCTGGAACAAATGCTTCCATTGAACGAATATTTTCGATAATAAATCATTTTGTGGATGCAATAAAAAACCCGAATGTAGTTTTTTTTTAAGATTCTATTAAGAATAATGGTGAAGTTTTAGAAAAAATTCACACCAGTGAAAAATATAACTAACGACCTGGGCAAAAAATATTTTTTTACAGAATATTAAGTATATTTATGTTAATTTTTTTATTTTATTTTATAAAGAAGAAATTTGTTTAAGTTTTGTGATTTTTTGTATCTTAAAGACTGATTAGTTATATCAGCCTATGAAATATGTTGTACATGTTGATGTATTTTTTATTATTTATTTATTGTAGTACTTAAAAAGTAAATAAAATACTTTCATAAATTAAAAAAATTGTGTCCCGCATTGTCTTAAAAAATATCTGGTCACTATATACATATGTATGTTTTTAAATCTTAAATTATAGGTAATATTTTGAAACAAACTCTTTTGTTTGTGCGATCTAGTGGTTCATTTTATTGAATGTGACTTCGTATTTGTCAATTTCCTCAAAACTATAGGTAACTGTCATTTTTGACGTTTTATGAGATTCTATAACGCTTGCAAACAAATTTATGTTCTTTTTTACATTAAGCAAATCTTTGACACCTTTCGTCCATTTCCTCCTTGCAGAGTTTAGGCCCAACTATAATCGACATAAGCCAACATAAGCGAATGTAAAAAACCTAACGAAAATGTGCTTACGTTTGCAAAATTCCCGCGCAAACCCATAATTGACTTAAGTGATCAAAGCCATCAACATTACATTACAAAGCAATAATAATTTTTTTTTTGTCAATCTCGAAATATATTACACATACACGCTCATTAGTTTTGAAATAATTGACATGTACAGTGTCTCTGTTTGTTTTTCATGTGTATTTGAACAAACCTGTCAGATTTTACTTATGCGCCGAGCGACTGAGATCGCTCTTGCTTATGTTTGCTTAAGTTAACGAAACTGAGAAAAATTAACTAAACGGAACTAGACTCGATTATGGCTATTCAATAAAGCGTGTATGCATTTGCACGTTTGCTTATGCGCGCATAAGCTAGCTTATGTCGATTATAGTTGGGCCTTTTCAAATACATACATATGTATGTTTATATTTAATTCTTCTGCTCTTTCAAGCTTATTCTAAAAATTTTCAGAAATATTAGAAGTACAAATTGGCCCGTTGGCATTCAAAACTTTGAGTTATTCAAGGAAAGCAAATCAAAAATTTTCCATCCTTAAGCTTGGTAACTAATTAAATAAATATCTTATATCGAATTTTGACAATATCTCACTTAGATTTGTATTATTGGAAGTAAGAACACACCACATAAAATTTTCCTTAATAATAATAATAATAATAGAAACCTACTGTCAAAGTTTGAATGGGAAATTACAGATAAATTTAACTCACGAACTCGATGCGGAAACAGCAAAATTAAAGTCTGATAGACTCAGAAAAATCGGTTCCAACTTTAATTTGACATTGAAGATAGTTTAATTTGACATTGAAGACAGTTTAATTTGGCATTAAAGATAGTTTGAACACAAATCGAAGTCAAATTTTAAAAAACTTTTTAGAATCTTAAATAAATCATATATACATACATATAGTACATATGTACATTTGTGTGTATGTACATACATACATACATATATCAACTTTTCTTATAGGACCCATACACTACACAAACTGTTTGAGCAAACGAATGTAGGTATTTTGTTGTTGTAAAAATGTTTGTGCAAACTGTTTGTGTAGTGTGTAGCGATTATGCGTGTTTGCGCAAGCGGTTTGAACAAAATCAAAACAAAAATGTACAAACATGTTTGTGTGGTGTGTATTGAATTTTGCTCAAACCAATGCCAATTTTCATAGAGTTAACATGAATAAACAAGAGGAACAATTTTTTTGGACTGAATTCATTGAACTTTATAAAATTTTACCGGTATTGTGGTGTGTAAAAATTCGTCACGCAACTAATATCTCTCAAAAATGTTTGTGTAGTGTGTGGCGAAACTATGTTTGCTCAAACATACGTTTGAACAAACGTGTTTGCGTAGTGTATGGGCCCTATAACATTTCCGAAAATATTTGTAAGGGGCGTTCATGCAAAAGTCTGACAGAAAATTATATGTATATTCCTGCAACTTGGAAATTTATCCCGTTGCATAATTACCCTTATTGTTATTTATGTCATCTAACCCTTAGCCACGTTGACAAAATTATGATTAGTGATATTTTACTTTGACTAATATTTTCTTGTTTTTATAAAAATAAATGTACATGTACATACAATATGGATGTGTGTATTTAAGGAATTTAAGTAAAATTTTGTGGTACTTACCATTTTTTCCAAAAAGTAATAAACAGATCTTGAAGAATTCCTGTCTTACTTTTTTATTAGCAAAGCCCAAATTCTCACACTTTGGTTATTTTATTCATTAGATTTTCTTAAACAATTATTACATACTTTTCTAACAAGGAAACCTTTTTTTCTATTTTTAACTAATTTTAAAAGTTTCACTTTTTCACATTAAACACACAGTAATTTTTTATTTTGACTTTTCTTTCTTTGTTTGTTTTTGTTTTGTTTCAGTGATGACATACCTGATGAGTTTAAGGGAAATTTCGAGAAGGTACTTTTTCTCAAGAAAGTTGTTGCTATATGCGCCTGCTTGCCGGTTGTACATACGCTTAGCAAAAATACATTAAAAATAAATTGTCGTAGGTATGTATGTACAGTGAATCAAAACAAACATTTTACAATAAAAATAACTTTAAAACCGCAAAAAAAGTTATATTATTCAACGATGTTTCCTTATATTAATAATACAAACATGTTCTAGTGAGAACATGATGGTTGGTACGTAGGATTGTCATGCTAGAAGTTTTGCATCCTGAAGGTTTTTCCACTGGTACTGTCTCTTGCGAGGAATTGATAAATGCTCCAAGAGTAATCCTTTCATGAAAAGTGCTTTCTGGCTGAATCACATACACGCTTCAGCTTCGGCTTCGCCTGACGTTTACGAGTTCAGCCATAGGAATTCAATGCATGCTATCACAATGGAGCTTCGACCTCACGTTTCGTTTGACAATCGTAAGGAAAAGAACGCAATGTAACGTAATGTAACTTTATAAATGAACCACCTTGCCAACCGATTTTTCGAAATCTAAGAACAATTGGCCAAAATACAAGAGAACGTTAAATAGTTTAGTAAAACCTGAACTCTTTAATAACCCCTCCAACACTGAAGATCTTGACGACAAAGTCAATAATCTAACATTAGCCCTAAACAAAGCTCTAGATACTGCATGTCCTCTTATACAAGTAAGAGGTAAAAAGAAACCACGCTGGTGGAACTCAGGGCTAGATCCACTTCGTAAAGAATGCAGAAAACTCTTTAACAGAGTGAAAGCTTCTAGAGACATGTCTGACTGGGATTCATATAAAGAATCACTGAAGATACATATATAAAAAAGAACTGAGGAAAACCAAACGATCGTCCTGGAGAAACTTCTGCAGCAACGTGGAAGAAAACGCCTCTGGCCTCTGGACCAATTCAAGCGAAGAATCGCTCAACTTGCTACCACACGTTCACTTTCCAGGTAGCTCTAATATTATTAATAACATTGTACCAAATAGTTGTGACAATACATTATATCCCCCACAAGGTCTAGTCACTAGGGAAAAACTCAAATGGGCTATTAACAGCTTTAAGCCATATAAATCTGCAGGTCCGGATGGTATAATTCCAGCTGAACTGCAAGAAAATGCAAGTTTTGTAATACCCATCCTAGAAAACAGCTTCAAGGGATGCCTTAAATTGGCATACATCCCGATGTCTTGGAGACAAGTTAAAGTCGTTTTTATTCCAAAAGCTGGAAAACCCAGCCACGTTAACCCTAAAGACCTAAGACCTATCAGCTTATCATCATTCCTTCTCAAAACTTTTGAACGTTTGATCGATATCCACTTAAGGGCAAGTATTGATAAGTCCCTCCTTTCAAAGGCTCAACACGCCTACAACAAAGGGAAATCAGTTGAAACGGCTCTACACAGTATAGTACGTACAATCGAATATTCCCTCCATCATAAAGAGTACACCTTAGTTGCCTTCTTAGATATAGAAGGTGCCTTTAACAATGACGACACATCTGCAATTGCACGTGTATTGATATCTCTGAAGGTAGATAAATCGATCAGCGAATTGATTAATCAGATGCTGATAAGTAAGATTATCAATTCAAAACTGGGCGATTTTACTGCACAAAGGGGTGTCAGCAGAGGTACGCCACAAGGTGGTGTCCTATCCCCTCTCCTCTGGAACTTAGTAATAAATGAATTACTAATTACTCTAGAAAGAGAGGGATACAGAGTGTTTGCCTATGCGGACGATATTGCTATTGCGGTAACGGGTAAACATCCCAATATACTAAAAGACCTCTTATACAAAACGCTTTAAATAAGCTCACCAGATGGGCTTATCGGTGTGGACTAGGCGTTAACCCACAAAAAACCGACCTTGTCCTCTTCACAAGGAAATACAAAGTCCCACACATTGACCCTCCCCTCATAAACGGTGTACCACTTAAATTCTCTGAACAAGCAAAATGCTTGGGTCTCATTTTAGATAAGAAATTAAGTTGGAAACCTAATATTCAAGAGAGAATAAACAAGGCCACAGTAGCCCTGTTCTCCTGTAAAAAGGCCATTGGTAATAAATGGGGCCAACAGCCCCGCATTACACACTGGCTATACATCTCGGTCATAAGACCGATCCTTACTTATGGAGTAGCGGTATGGTGGACGGCGCTAGATACAGCGACAAATCGCGATAAACTCAGCAAAGTCCCCCCTCCGCCTCACTAGATGTTCTGTTCCATCTAACACCGCTGGACATTTTCAGCAAGCAAACAGCCGCTAACACTGCCATACGGCTTCAAGCCTCCTCTCTGTGGATCAATAATGGAATTGGCCACACCACTATTTTGAACTCGTTCAGAACTATAAACAGTAATATTGACTACACCATACCCCATCCTCAGTTTAATAACTATAGCTTCAAAGTAACTATACCTCCCAGGTCTTCTTGGGAGAATACATCATTTTTGAACGATGGTCCTATAAATTTTTATACAGACGGATCAAAAACGGAGGATGGGGTTGGTGGAGGCGTATACTCAGATAGACTATACTTAAGTCTCTCCTTTCGCCTACCCGATCATTGTAGCGTGTTCCAAGCTGAAATCCTGGCTATAAAAGAAGTCCTATCCTGGCTTAGAGAAAACGTTATATCAACTAATGATATACGCATCTTCTCGGATAGCCAAGCTGCGTTAAAGTCCCTAGACTCTGTCTCCACTAACTCACTAACAGCCCTGAATTGTCGATCATCTCTTACGGAGATGGCTACACAGTTCAACATTCACCTTTTTTGGGTACCGGGCCATAGAGACATTCCAGGAAATTGCAAAGCTGACGAACTTGCAAAAAGCGGAACAACTTTATCTCTGCTGGCTCACAATGCTAGCATAGGTATCCCCTTAGCTACATGTAAACTCATGCTAAAGCAAGATACCATAGAGAAAACAAACTTCAGGTGGAATAACACCACCACCTGTTTAGCGACAAAACTAATTTGGCCTAATCTTAGCGCCAGGCGCTCAAAACAATTAATCTCTCTGAGTAGATTGCACATTAGCTACGTTATAGGTGTCCTGACTGGGCACTGCTTAATAGGAAGGCATGCTATTCGACTTGGAGCCCCTGCAAATGATTTTTGTAGGAGTTGCATTGACGAAGAAGAAGAAGAGACAATCTCTCATCTTCTGTGCACATGCTCTGCCTTATCACAAAGACGTAGAATCCACCTTGGAGACTACTACTTCAACGATACCAGCGATCTAAAAAATTCTGACATTATTTGTCTCCTACGCTTTATTCGAAGCTCCAATTGGTTCAACGAGTTAAGCTAATTAACTGATCCATGTGGTATCACAACGGACCATATTTTGGTCTTAGTGTGTTGGACTTCCCAACCAACAGCCACTTTAACCTAACCTAACCTAACGTAATGTGACTCCAACAAACAAAATATTTGCTCTTTGGACGGATGAAATAATAGAAATGTCATTCAAAGCAACCTCGAAGCATGCCCAACGTAACGCAGACGAAGCCGAAGCTGAAGCGTGTATGTGATTCAGTCATTCTTCATTCAGTCGTTCGAATTGGGCATAAAAGCTGTACCTACATAGGTCCTAAAATTACTTCCACACAGGAATGGCTGAGAGTTGTAAGTCACTAGGCCATAGTTCTCAACGGATTGTCGTCCATAAGGGACGGGAACAAAAGTCTAGTGAAATGGATCACGTTTCATAAAATGTCAAATTCTGTTGTTGAAACAAAACTAAATAATACGCAAAATATGAAATATTTGAAAATCAAACAATTATTTTAAACAAAATAGCAAAGAAATAGGATCTTTAGCTTTCTTTATGAGAACTCCGTACTAAAAAAAAACGTCCCCTTAAGTGCGCTGGGGGAATTTGGATTTTATATACATATGTATGTATATGGAAAAGATTGTGTAGTTAATCCACACCTTTGGGTCTAAAACCAATTTTTCTGAAGATCAATTACTGTAAATTTGTACTTTAAGCAGTCAAAATAATTCGGTAACAGAATCAACTCAAAGTTGCTCACCAATAGGCCACAAAATTAATAACAAGTAAAAATTTGCTAGGAACTTTGGTGTGGCACCTCTGAGCAATATTAAGTTGCTTACTCTTTCCCGCATCAAATAACTAATATAACCGGCAACCATTGGCCTACTAGATATGGACTGCTAGTAGCCATTTCGCGTTGAAGCTACTAGCATTCCTGTAGGTTCTGTGGAAATATAGGGAAACTCTTCTAACTTGAATTTTGAACTTGAATTTTGAATTTTGTTTATTTTTTTAAACTTTATAATAATAGATTCCCTTTGTTTCTCTGGAAAAAAAGCTGGTTTAGAAGTAGAAACAGCAGATGGCGTATTAGAGTTAGTTATTATTCTTTCACCGAATCCACAAGAAGGTTAACATGCCGGCAAGTTGTCCTTAAATTTATAAACTTCCAAAAAATCTAAAAATACAAAAAAATATTAAATATAATCTCTATGAAAAAAATGAACAAGAAAAAAATGTCAAAATAAAGCAATTTGCGTGAGTTTTATGTGAAAAAGTAAACTTTGAAATTAATAAATTAATTTTAAATTAATTAATTAATAATAGAAATAAATATGTTCTTACCTTAAAATTACGATTAATATTATTTATTTAAGCAAACATATTAAACAAAAAAAACTGAGTCGAAGTTTTGTCAAATTAAATTCACCCCCCTCAAAATCTATGTGCACTGTACACATATTATCTTGAGTCAAAAAATGCGTACACTTTTGTAATATTGGGGACATCTGCAGAACTATGCAGCAATGCAGAAGGAAGCACTTACATGTTGAAACCGAAAGTGGGAGAGAATACTCCAGTGGTAAAGCGTGAAACATGTGGAAACAGCCACTCCAACAGCAAATTTGACAACTCAAATCAAAATATGGCAACCATCTTTAGCTTTGTCTATTAATTTTGGGTTTGACAATGAAGGAACATCTTATAGAACTAGATAAACAAAACTAATTTTTGTACGACAAAAGACGTAAATCTTGTAAAAATATTGACATCAAGCAACAAAAATGAAAAGAAATTGCACTACAAAAAATGTTTGCATATAATTGCTCAGAACCTTTATATCCTATAATTCTTTTTTACTTCCTATAAAATACTGTAAGTTTGTGACAGTACAGTGTTGAGCCTTCACGAAAGTGGAACAAAATAAAACAAAAACCTAGCAATCGTTAGAAAATAGAAACAAATCTGAAAATATTTTAGGACAAATAAAAAGTATTGTTTTCAAAGTCAAAATGTGGCCTATCAATAAGTACGTAGTGTTTCTCTGTAGTCTTTAAACGACAGTTAAAAGGTCCTTCTAATTCTGTATATAGTGAAATAGCATTAAAATTCGAAAGGTATTTCACTGATTACAACAATCCTAACTATAAAAATAAAATTTAAATGTCATTTTTACAAAAAGTGTAAAAAAAAATGTAGAAAGATCATAGATCGATTTTATGCTAATGAACATGGAAAACCAGAGTGAGAAGTAAGATTTTAATTTTCTTTAAAACGAACTGCAGATAAATGTAAATCAACCATAATTAATAAACAAAAACTGTGTTCTGAGCCTTAACCAGCTGTCTTCGCTGAACACACTCAAATTCATCGCATCCAATGATAATTCACTCGTTCGCATTTACGAACGTAAACATGGCGTCTAACAGCAAAATTCACACAGACATTAAAGTGAAGTAAGGTCGGTCTGTTAATTGTAATCATGCAATTCGAATTTTTTTTAATATAATTTATCTCCACTTAAAAACAAGTTTTAAATCTATTAGTTGCTATTTCTACCAAATATAATACCCATTTTCTATGAAAGTCCTTCAATAAGTTCGGATTTGTATCTTTTTCCCTGCTAAAAAGTTAAATTAAAATACACTGTTTTGATACAAGGGTGCATCAAAAACTCCCAAACTGACAGTCGAGTCGAGTACATAGTGCAAAAAGAAAATGTTTTCCTTTTGCTGTAGTCAGCAGATTTAAAATAATATAAAAAAAAAAAACTGCAAGTACAAGAAATTTGTGAGCAAAGCAAGAGACTGTATTATGCAATTACAAGGAAGAAGTTAGATAACACAAAATGATTTACAACATCCGTCAGCCTCCAGTTTATGCCGCCCAACAACAGCCACTTGGACAGAACAGTGGCGGCGGTGGTGGTGGCGGGACAGATCAAACCACATCAAGTACAATAAAGCAAAACAATGGGCATTTGCTGGCAGAGAAGCTAATCATCGGCCTTGACCATGTACCGCCCGCATTCAATCTTCTCGCGCAGCTAAGGGGCTTGAATGGTGCCAATTTACAATATATCCGCAAGGAGACAGGGGTGAATATTACACTGCGCGGTATGGGATCGTTGTTTGTCGATCCCACCACCGGCACCGAGTCTCAGGAGCCACTTCACTTTTTTATCGAACATCAGCGTTTGGAGAATCTCAATTCGGCCAAACAACTCGCAAAAAATCTGATCGAAACTTTGCAACAGGAGTTCCTACAGTTTCAGCAGCAACAACAATCGCCAGCACTACCTCAGATCAATATACCACCTCCTTCGCTGATAAGTGTGCCTCCGCCGTCGATTATTCAATCGAACGTAGCTCCTCCGGCAGTTCCTGCTGCTGCTACTGCTGGTGGCGCAGCTCCGGCGAACATAATTCACCAGCAATTTGTGACGCAAGGGGGAATCCCTATCCATATGCAACAAGGGAATATGGTCATCCAGCCGCAGCCGGGAGGTAGTCATAACTTGAGCATACCCCCACCAATGAAACAGATTGTCCAGTTCCATCAACCGCCGCCACAAATTCAAACGGCAGGTGCTCCATTGCAAACCACACAGACCACATCGTCTCCGATTATTCTCAATCATCAGCCTCAGACTTCGATCCAGTATCAATACATTCAGCAACCGGCTAGGGATGCACAAGGGAACCAATTGACGCTGCAGCAGGTTTGTAATTTTGTATTGTCTTTGTAGTCTATTTTGTTAGTTGTAAGATGTATAAGCATTTGGCGATCTTTTGGCATTATAGCCGTCCGAAATCCCAAGTTCCCTAAGGAGGTGGATTTGTCCAGGCTGTTGTTCCCTTCTTCTCTTACTAGCTTAGCTTACACAATTTTTATATCGTAGCTAGAGCATAGAATTTGAAAAACATATCTTCAATTTTGTTTTATTTTTTGTTAGGGTGTTTTGTGTGCATCTAAGGCTTATGTTAGGCTGTTGGTGTTCCCGGTAGCAGTTTTCCATCCTCTTTTTTGTCCATCCGAACATTTTATATAGTTTCTTAACATGGTCAGGAACCACGTCCTTGATTTGACTCCAAAGGCTAGAATCGCACCCTACAAGCCTGAGTTCCAAATATATCGAAGTAGCCCATGAATGGTGTCCACTGAGTAGTTTATCCTTACCGGGAACTAAAGGCACCATCTTTATTTAAAATAAAACCTAAGAAGAAGAGCCTCAGTACCTGTTCTTGAAGTCATTAAATTTAAAAACATTTTATTTTGTTATATTTCATTAGGTATACCACCAACAACCGCAGCAAATACAAGGCATACAAATGCAGACCCTACCACCTCCCAATCAGCTGCAGCAACAACAGCAGTATATTACTGTCCAAGGAAATACCGCCTATATGGTTCCTCCTCCAACGATAATCCAACAGACTCAAGGTCAACCGACTCAGTTGTCGATTATTCAACATCCTCCACCACTTCATATGCAGCTACCACCTGGTTCGATCACTGTCCAAACCCCAATGGCGGAAGCAATGCAACAACAATTGGAGCAGAATCAACTTAGGGCGGAACAAGCCTCTGGTACAGAAAATGAGGAATACTCCATCGAGAAGCAAGAGGAAATTGAGCAACCTGCAGTAGACGAAGAAACTGGAGTAGTTGTACCTACTGCAGCTGAAAGCGAAGTGTCTCTCGTTCGGACCCTAACGACATCCGTTCCACCTCCTCAACAACAATTGATGCGCCAGCCACCTCCGCCACCAATGACACATGTACCTCCGCCAACAATTACTATGTCTGTGCCTCCGCCGATAAATGGCGTCCAGCAACATATCGTTGGAAATACTCTCTACACTACAACAACCACAAATCCTGGCGGCAGCATTCAGCAGTTCCAACAGCAAGTTATACCCTTGCAACCACAGCATCAACAGACGCAGCAGTACATTCATACTGCTCCAAATGGTCAGAATTATGTTATGAACACTGCGACAGCTCAATGGCAAGCTCGAGCTCCGCAGCCTACTCAATTCTTGACACAGCAAATCTCGGCTGGCGACATTCACACACTACCGCCGCCAGCAGTTTCAATGAGTGGGATTCCGGTGTCCGGAGCTTCTGTTCAACAGGCAGCACCAATGGCAGTTACGTTTTCGCAACCCATGATGCAACAACAACTTCAACTACAGTTTCAGCCCCAAATGATGCAACAAGTACAAATGCAAGCGCAACCCGGTACCCAGCAGTTTAATATTATTCAAACGCAACCACCTCCTACTCAAGCGCTGCTCCAACAGCATCATCATCAGCAGCAACAGCAACAACAACAACAGCAACAACAACAAATGGGACTTATAAGTGTGAATCAAAATGGTTTAGCCTACACTCAAACAACTTCAAGTGCTCCGCCCGCCTTTTTACAACAGCAGCTGCAGCATCAGCATCAACAGCAGCAGCAACAACAACAACAACAACAGCAGCAACAACAACAGCAGCAGCAACAATTACAACAGTTGCAGCAGCAACAACAACAACAACTGCAACATCAGCAACAAAGATCTCTGCCACCGCCTCCGACGGTAAAAAAAGTATAAAATCTTTTTTTTCAAGACAAATCCCTAAATTAATAAAATTTTAGTATGCGGAGCAAATGATGGTGAGAAGTGGACAGAAACGGAAATCGACCAGCGATCCGACCGATGCACCTCCACCAATGCAACCCAGATTAGGTGTGGGGTAAGTGAATTTTTGAGTTAACATTTTTTTGCATTTTTTTTTAAAATTACATAAATCAATTAATAAAAACGTGTGAAGATTTTTAATGCGTGGTTATGGGCAATTCATTTTGTTTAATATAAAGATTTTTTTTTTTAAATCTTAGATCTTAGACCACCAACGCTGGCGAATTTGTAAATATATTAAAATAATAATAATAACACAAATAATTTATTATCAAGTATCGTAGATCTTGTATATTTGTTAGATTTTGTTCGAATTGAGATTATTAATTTGTTTGTTAGTTTTTTTTTTAGATATTAAAGATAAAAGCTCTTAAAATACTACGGGTGGGTGGATTTTCGAAAGAATTCGATAAAAATAATGTGATTTCATTATGTTTCAAATGATAGTTCCAAAATGTTACGTTTTTATTTTAATTAGCTAACATACAACTAACCGTGAATATTAACACTTTTATTGTACAAACCGTGCGTCGGCGTCGTCGGGTCGCCGTCTTTTATTTGAAATCAATTTTAATAATGCAAACTCGTGGCTTACAAGTACCTTACCCTCCTTAACTTTAAATTTATATATTAAGATTTATGTACATTATTGAAATATGTAGGCAAAAGCTATAAATTAGGTCGGTAGGAATGAAAAATACTATACAAATATATAAATGGAGTCCAGCTGGAAATTTTTAACTTTAAAATGCGATTACCGAAATACCAGTTGAGGTTGAAGCAAACAGGAAAGTTATCATTCAAAGCGCAGGATTTGAGGAATTGTTAGTGGCCATATATCTTACTTACTTAAGGTGGCGCTATAGTCTTGTGTGAACTAGGGCCTCACCCAACAAACTTTTCCATCTAGATCGGTCCCTAGCTAGATGTCTCCAGTTTCGCGCTCCAAGTTGGGTGAGATCACTTTCGACTTGTGGGCGCCACCTTATTCGCGGTCTTCTGTGGGTGTGGATTCGAAGACTCTCCGGACCGGAGCATTGGTTTTCATGCGCTCTACGTGACCCAGCCATCTTAGTCGTTGGACTTTTACCCTTCTGGCTAAATCTACGTCGCTGTACAGCCCGTACAGCTCGTCGTTCCATTTTCTTCTCCACTCCCTTCTTTGCATACGGGACCGTAGATTACGGGAAGAACTTTTCTCTCGAAACGACCCAAGGTGCGTTCATGCGCTTTTGTCATAGTCCATGCTTCTGCACCGTATAGCAGGACAGGAATGATGAGGGTCTTATACAGCGACACTTTGGTCCCTCGAGAGAGGGCTTTGCCACTCAATTGCTTTCTTAGCCCAAAGAAACAGCGGTTAGCAAGAGTTATTCTTCGTTTGATCTCAGCGCTGGTGTTGTTTTCTGCGTTTATAGCGGAGCCTAGGTAGACGAAGTCCTTGACTACCTCAAAGTTACGTCTGTCGATGGTGACGTTTTGACGAGACGTCGGTGTTGTAGGCCCTTTCTTGACGACAGCATGCACTTTGTTTTGCCCTCATTAACCGTTAAACCCATTTTTGCCGCTTCTGCCTCAATACTCACGAAAGCCCCATTGGCAGTGGCCATATATCACTAGTTTGATTTAAAAGTTGAAAATATTCTGTTGAATACCCTTCAATATTCAATACAAAAACTTCAAAAAAGTAAATTTTAATTGGCCATAAAAGTGAAAACGCGGCAAATTTATTTCATTTTCGTGAATATCTTGGAAGAAAAGCACTAGATGAATTTTGATTTAGAAAATCGAGCACATGGTTGATTTCGTAATTGCAGTCTTTGTTGGTCATGCCTGCAGGCGTGCTTTGTTTAAAAAGAGCTCATAAAAGAAAATATATATGTTTACAGTGGTGGCTCAAACAATAAGAGTGAATCAATAAATTTTCTTTACTTTAGGTATGTATTTTATCGTAATAATCTTTAATTTGTTTTAATATACAATTATCTGAGGATTTGCTGTCAAAATTTTCCAGAGTCACTGAATTATGTCCAAATAAAATAAAATAAAAGTGCACACTGTAAGTTTGTAATATTTCTGTGGTTGGTTCTTATTTTTAAAAAACCAATTAACTAAAATAACCAATTTTAGCAATGAAACTTCAAAAAATTGAGACGCACAAAACATTGTTCTAAACAAGAACGCCCCTTTGATTTTGCAATTAAGAGATAGGGGATACCATTCTATTGCGAATGCACTCCATCGTTTTTAGTGTGTTGTACCTCGAGTATTAAGGGACCGATATTAAAGGCAAGAACAAGCCGAAACAAGGGGACGTCCAAAGAAAACTTCACCTACCCTCAACAAAATAATAGTTAGAAAAGCTCTTATAGATCCATTTGCAACATCCACCTTGATAAAAACAAATTTGTCGTTGGATGTTAGCTCCCGAACGATTCGCGAACGTTTACAAGAAAAAACATTACACGGAAGAATAGCTAGATAAGTTCCGTTGCTCATTGAATTCGCAAACTTCAACCAAGCATCAGAGAATCCAAGAAACTGAAAACATATTTACTGCTACGAAGAAACCAAAATACATTTGTTTGTAAATGATGGCCGGATATATTTTAGAAGGAAAAAGAATGAAGAACTAAATCCTAGAAACACCATAGCATAGTGGTGGTAATATACAAATTTGGGGTGTTTTACTTATAATTGAGAAGGCCCTATATTTTGGATCAGAAATATTAAACCTCTAAATATTGGAAAACGTTATGCTTACATTTGCAGAAGATAATGGGTCATAAGTTTGGACATTCCAGCAGGATAATGACCCTAACACACACAGCTAAAGTCGTGACAAGCTGGTTTGAAGAAAAGAAAGTCCGATTTTACAATTGTACAATCGCCAGATCTAAACCCCATCGAAAATCTTTGGAAATATTTGAAAATAGAATATTTTGCTAGAAGACCACAAATACGAAGTCACTTTGGAAAGAAATTCAAGAACAATGGTACGCAACACCTATGGAAACGTGTCAAAAACTAATTGACTCTATGACAAGATGGTGTGAAGTGGTTCTTAAGAACAAACGTCTTGAGCTTACTCATTTTCCTTTAAAATTTGAATTTTACCTGGTTTTTGCCTTATCATTAGGACAAATCTGAAATCTGAATTTGGGTTATAAACTTCATTTTTTTTAAACTAACACGCGTGGCCTACTATAGTAGACAACTGTAATAGTTTTCTTCATAACTTAACATTAGAATTGAAATAATTTTTTTTTTTACTTTACACTCCAACCTAAAATTCATAAATTATGGTTATTAAATGTTTAAGGCTAATTGAATATTACGTAATAATATTTATTTCATTTATATGTTTTTAGAATAAAAAATTATTAACATTATTAGATGGTCTACCATAGTAGGCCACGCGTGCATTGGTGTAAAAAAATAGGGCGCGTATTAACTTACAATACATGTGAGACTTTTATGATAAAACTGTAGTAACAGAATATCACTCTTATTATCTTGGCAACCACTGTATGTATTTATATAATATATAGTTTTTTTTTTTAATGGGACAAAAATTAGCTGATACGAAAATTAAAAAACCAAAAAAGGAGAAAAAGATTTTTTAATATGAAAACCTATAGAAATTTCCTTTTAAAACATTTTCGGATATCATTTTTCAAAACTGATTTCGGATGACAAGGTCTAGATTTTAAGTATAAACCTCTTTTATTCATAACAATTGGGACTCAGATTCAATCCTGTGAAAGTAAAATAATTAAATATATAAAAAAAAAAAACAAAATAATATTACAAGTATAAATGAATGTAATTAAATAAATAACTCGCATTTGCTTCTCTGGCATTTTCGTGGGAATTCAGCAACACAATAAAAACAAATGCCAATTTGACCGCTAATAGACTGTCGTTTTACTTTTATGAACACAATATTGTCACCCAAAACTCATGCTGGGGTGGAATCGGCTAAGGTGATACACAATTGACTATCATATTTTTGATAGTCAAATTTGACTATCATTCATTCCGTCTGTGTATTCAACTCAATTCAATTCGATTGAACAATTTCAGATTATAATATTGTCACAATTCATTGTTGCTATGGTGAAATTTTAAAATGATTCCTATAAAATATCCATTATAATTTTCCATTCGTTTTTTGTAAGCCTCTGGTAGCTCTATTCAGAAACGATATATTTGTAGGAAAATGACTATCACATTTTTCTTGTGACAGCTTTTTAGGTATCAATGTGACTATCACCTTACATAGATCAAAATCGATTATTTTGACTATCATTTAACAACAATCACTTAAGCCGATTCCACCCCTGTTTGTTTACTATAATGAACTCAATTTTAACAGTATTGCGAAAGTTTTGCAATTACGAGCCTATATTAAGCTATATTACATTCTATAATTTGTTTATGTAGAAATACTGATATACAGTGATGGAAAAAATAATAGGAACGATCTTAGCTTGCAAATTCTAATGCAATAAAAAGCATATTAAGAAGAGTATAAACAAATTTAAAAAATATCTTACAACTCTCCACACTTTTAAGAACAAAAATATCATATTAAATTATTATACTTAAACAAAAAGAAATAATAATAAAAAATCTTTAAAGTATTTCCCACTAATTTGCCATGGAAAAAATAATAGAAACAAATTAAGAATGGTACTTTATAGTAATAGAATTATTAAGTGATTATAATTTTTGATAATTCTTGAAGACATGGTCGTTGTACATTTATTTTATATAGCGTAAACGTATCTTTCATTATAGAATTAACCACCTTGACACATGTCCTGAAAAGTGTGGAATACCATCAATTTATTTTATTTTTAACCTTGCCTTTGGCTTTAAAATTTCTTTTAAGTTCACCCAAGACATATTCCATTATTTTAAAAACAAAATATTTTGATTGGCCTTCTAATAAGTATATTGCGTTATTTAGATAATATTCTTTCTACAACTTTTATGAGTGATTTGGATCATTATCTTTCGTGAAACAGAACTAAGACCGAACTTAAAGTTCCTTGATCGTCTGACAGGATTTTTTCCACCTTATCTAAACAAATTTATCTTTGCTTTTCTAAACAGACGATCAAGAAACTCTTAATTCGATCACAAATACACGAAGATGATAATGTAGTTAAGAAGTTTGGTTGTTTTTTTCATCGTTTCTATTATTTTTTTCATCAATATGCGCCGCACCTTCTTGAGAGACGCAAACAAAATCAATTTTTATCAAATCTCTCTCATAGACAAAACCCAGTTTAGAAATGTTATGATATAGCGTCCGCCAAATAACTTATTTTTTTTTTTTTTTTGAAAATACTATAAAAACATCTAGTATAGCTTCGGCTGTTGGCACGTAGCACTGTCCTGTTGAAACCAAATGTTGCCAATATCCTCCTCTTCAATTTTTGTGAAAAAAAAATTCGTTCAACGGGCCCGATAACGATCGCCATTGACTGTAACGGCCACTCCTTGGCCCAATTATACCTCTAGACCAAAATCCACACCAAACAGTTACTCGTTTTGGGTTTATCGGATTTTCATTGTATGCGTGCGGGTTTTCTGTGCCCCAAATGCGACAATTTTGCTTGTTTGTATACCCGCCAAGATCAAAATGAGCTTCATCTGAAAAGATTATTTTTTTTTTTGGCAAAATCGGCATCTTCTCAAGCGTATACACAACCATATTCGTTCAGCGGAAGGATAAAACTAATTATCTGTCAAATCTGACATGACATGAGTTAGATGGCAGACCCTATAGTTGCATACACTACATTTGGAGACTATTATATATACGGCCTTAGAAAGTTTGCAGATTATTCCTTAAAATATACACTGTCCAAACAAAACAAAATACATTTTTCCGGAAAATTGTATACTGTTATTGAAAATGATTTAAAATTTCACTTTGTATTAATTTTTTATCATTTTCTAGTCCACATAAGACTTCTTACAAACAAAAATTGCAATACATAAAAGAAAAACTGTTTTAATAATAAAAAAAAGAGAACGTAGTGTTGAATTTATTTATTTATTTATTTATAATTCGTTAAATACTAACGTTAACAATTCTTAATACTTAAAATCTAAAAACTTAAACTAGACTGTTGAAAAATATTAATTTGCAATTTATACTTTTTATATTATCATTTGGTGAATTAATACAAGAGTACAATGTATTATAGATGTCAATTAATTGATTTAAGGGGCTATGTACACCATAGTTTGATCTGCTAAAATTAGTATTCAATGGTTTTTGGAGTCTTATACTTGAACGACTAAAACTAAAGTTTAAACTACCAAGAACTGAAAAATCTTTTCTGAATGGCTTCGAGTCTTGTGACGTGTACGGCGTAGTAAGGTGACCATACTGTACAAGCATATTCCAGGACTGGTCTCACAAATGAAACAAAAAGTAATTTTAAAACATATGGATCACGGAAATCACGGCCAAATCTCTTAAAACCCAGAACTCTATTTGCTTTTTAACTATGAAGTTAATATGTTCATGGAATGTTAGTTTAGGATCTAAGACAACACCCAAGTCAAAAAATACATATACTCTACTTGAAGGACAAGAATCAAACATGTAACTAAAAACGATTGGAACTTTTTTGCGTGTAAAACTCATGGTTTTACATTTGTCAACGTTTAAAACAAGACGATTATTATTGCACCATTCCCTGAATAATATTAAGTCTTCTTGCAAGAGAAGACAGTCAGATGTAGAGTTATTTTTTTTTTTTTTAAATTTTAATGTCATCAGCATATATTAGGACATACGAATTTTGTATGATCGAAACCAAGTCATTTATAAATAAAACAAATAGAATAGGACCAAGGTGACTACCCTGGGGGACACCAGAATTCACAACAAATGAACTTGAACACTCATTACTAAATTTAATACTAAACGTCTATCATGCAAATATGAGGAGATCAGTTTATGAAACAGTCGTTAAAACCTTGCTGTGATAGTTTTAAAAGTAATGTTTTATGACACAATTTATCAAAGGCCTTGCTGAAATCAGTAAAGACACATTTTACTTGTTCACGTTTTTCAAAAACATCTAAACAAAAGGACGTAAAGTTAACAAACATTTTTGAATTGTATATTTAAACAATAAGTTACAAGTAAAATAATGAAATCTTTTTGTTTTTAAATATTTTTTTAATTGTTTTTAATTAAAGCTCATACAGTTGTTAAGGAAATACGAATTCTTTATATTTAAGTAGTTAGAAGGAACAAAAATATGAAAAACTCTTCTCGAAATTAAGATTTTAATGTTTAATTTAATTTAAGAGAGTTTGAGTTGAATATGGTAATTTTTGATTTTAGACAGATTTTTTATTTAGATAAAGAAGTTCGGTGGGAATTTGGACTCCATAAAATATTTCCTCAAATCGGGTTTTGCCCTTCACACTTCCAGCCTAAAAATAGCCATCCGTAGTAAGGTAGATATTTATAAGAATAACAAATACAATATCCAAAGTAGAATCACTAAAGATTGAAATAAATTTTCGACGTTGTTACGTTCGATTGATGTGTTCGTAGAGTAGCTTCCAAAGCATACAAAGCACTATGACGTCAGTTTAAAACTCAAGATGAACTTTGACATTTCGACAGATTTTTTTTACAATTTATAAATATAAATATTAATATGGAATTTTAAAAAAAAATCAACATGGTTATGAATTTATGTGTATTTACAGTTTAAACAAAACTTACCATTACCCACAAGAATAAAACAAATGTATATGCATACACGAAAAATTGTAAAGATATTATTTAAATAACAAAACAGCATTAAAATCTCAATTTTCAACTACGACAATATTTTATACAATGATCGATATAATATTTCAGTGATAGGCATTTTATTAGTATTTCATTTAAAAAAGTTATATGCGAAAAGCTGATTATATATAAAAATAAAAGCACTTTAAACTTAAAAAAAAATACTAATCTAATTCAATTCTTTATTTATTTTATGTTAAGATATTATTATTATTATATTATTTAAATTTAAAAAAAAAGTCATATTATCATTAATTCAATAAAACGTGTTTTCGCTACTTCAAATATAGATTAAGTCATTGATACTAATAATAATAAGTAATCCTATTTAATGTCGTTTTCTCAAACGCTTGTTTAAAGATGTTCTTTTTTAGATATTTAATATTTTGTACACAGAATTAATTATATTTGTGGTAAAATCATTAATAGCTGCAGATTCTGATATGTTTCTTTGAGAATTGAGTGTCGCTTTTCATTTACATAATTCAACAAAAAAGCAGAACATTTAATCACAAAAACCATAACCCTTTTTTAATTTCATGCTTAGGTCTATTTGGTAAGATTTTGTCCCATTCTTATACTACCTTCTTTTTTAGATCATTTGCATTTCTTATCGTTTGTTTCTTAAGTTTCTGGTCCAAATAGTCCCATTCATTTCCGATTGGATTAATATCCATTGACTGTGGTAGAGTTTCCCTAACTCTAGGGCAATTATAAAGCAGGTTCGTTGTGTTGGTAAAAAGTGAACTGGTTTTGTGGATCGAATTTTTGTACACTTTCTTTTAAATTTTGTTTCAAAAACTCAATGAAATTCTTGTGGTCTATTAAACCATCATTATTATTCTCCTACCCTAACTGCAGAAAAAAAATCCCAAACCGTCGTCGATCCACCTCCACCATGCTTCACTGTTTTAACAGAGATATTACATTTTGATTCGTCTGCAAACATTACATTTTTTCAAGAGTCACAATCCTTGGGTTGATGCTCATTTTCAAAGTTGGACCATTTAACTCTGTTTACAGAACTTATAAACTGTTCGCGAATGCAGTTCCTAAAATTTTTTCGTAACTTTTAACTACTTTTGACCTTCCTTTGCTTTCCAGGTCCGATATTTCTTTCAATGACTTAACAATAATTTTTCTTAACTTAACCGACATTGTTTTCTTCTCATTTTGTTAATTTTATATATTTTAAACAACATTTTGTAATATGCATAGTGCATACATTTAAATGATAAAAATGTAGTTGGTATTGATTTCTCGAATCAAAAATACTGTTTGAATAGGAATTTAATCTTATTTTATAGAAAATTATTTCCAGATGAACCATAATGTTGGTTAAATATTATTTATCCGATTTTGAATGACATTACTTCATAAAGTTAATGATTAAGAATAATTTGTAATTCAAATTAATTGCAATAAAATGCAGATTTGGTTAAAAAGAGTGTACACAATATTTCGAAAGTACTGTACGAAAATGATTTCGACTGACTGTGTCAAAATATATTTACTGTTTTCTTAAAAAAAAAAAAAATACCCAAAGCTTCTTTCTTGAAACGACTTCATTAATTAATTGGACAACAAACAATTTGAATGTTTCTGCGCAGTAAATTTTGTAATCATCCTTCTCTGTTAATCTCCACTTTTTGTCTTAAACTTTGAATATTTTGCCAGTTTTTCATAAATGTTTCGAGACCTTGATTGATTTGCATTTGGTTTTCGTAAATGAAAATAAGTTTTGGCATTTTATAGGAAAGCGTTTTTGTAAATTTTGCAAGCAAATATGTACAAAGCTTAACGCTTTGCTTTTTTACGTATGTACATATATACATTTTAACGGAACTCCTACCAAATCTTACAAATTAAACATAACTTTAAACTAACTTACCTTATTTTAAGTGAAATATATAACAAAGAAAAATTGTAAATTTTATATATTTATATTTTATATGAAATGATAATTATTATTTTGTACCCATTTACAAATAAATTAATAGTCAAGCTTCACTCGAAGGATTTAACTATTCAAGACTAATTTAACTAAGTGACGAATTAATAATAATATTATAAAATATTATATCAACAACATTTTTATATTTATATTTTGTTTGTATACATACATTTTAAATTATAATAACATAAATAAATTATAAACAGAACTCAACGGGATCTAGCGGATTATACACAGGCACCTCCTCCACCACCACCGCCACCACCAACAACAACAACCACATCTAGTTCTAATTTAAATTCAACAGGTGGCGTTGGCATCGGCCAAGGTTTGTATTTTTTAAACAGATACTGAAAACACTGTTTTCTTCTTATTTTTGTTTTTAAAGTAGATTTCAACAAAAAAAGGGAAACGAGTAAATTTGTTTTATTAAATAATATTTTTTTAGCACTGATTTAGCGCTGTCAAATTTTAAGGATGACCAATTTCTCAACTGAAGCCATCACCCACAGCATAAACAATTTATTGTGGTCGATAGGACATTTTATATTCAGAGAATTTTATACATTTTTTTTCGTCTACTGGTTTTACTTGTTTCTCTTTAAAATATTTTAAACCATTTAAGGTTAAAACCTTTCTTCTAGAGTGTGCGTGTTGATTTAAAAACAAATAAAAAACAATAATTAATGAACGAATTAAATTTATTCAAAATTTATATTATTATTATTATTGAATTGTAGACTTTAAACTGCTTATAAGAACCTTTTTCGTTTTAAATCGCATACAAATGTGTCTTTTGGGCTAAAACTAATTTCACTTCTGTACAGGCTATGATTGGGTACACAAAAATTACATTTTGGAATATTGTATAAATAATATGTATACATTTTTTCAGGTTTTGAAGTTTGAGATAAAATATAAAAATGCTTCAATTGAAATAAAAAGCCTCAATGGATCTTTGTCTAATATTTTTGAAGTAAGATTTAACCATACGATTTTCAATATTAGCGTGAAACACAAAATTTGTATTTATTTTGATAAATAAAATAAATGGGCCTTAGAGGGATTCTTTGACGGCTTATTATTCAGAGTTGGAAAAATATAATTAAATTCATAAACGATTACTTGTAATTGTCAATTACTTTAATTAAAGAATTTCAATTACTAATAAAATGTAATTGAAAAGCGTCAAATACTTGCAATTTAATTATATAAATATAGTTGAAAACAAAAGTATTGATTCAAAATACAGTAATGAAATTTTTTTCCAGTAATAAATTATCACAAAGATGTAATTAAATATTAATATCTTCAATTACATTTTACGTGATATTAAAAAAACGATTTCCTGAAATACTAAAATCTTTTATGTGTGTTGCATTGATTAATAAGGAAATAATTTACCTTGACTTTTATTTATAAGTGCTTTCCCTCAAGAACTTGAACAGATCAATTAAAATTATCAATTACAATTACTTTTAATTGTAATATAAAAAAGGCAATTATTATTAATAACTTGTAATTGAAATGAAAGTTGAGATTAATTACTAATTATTTTCCAACTCTGTAATTGTTAAACAAATTAACTCGTAAAATCCTGATGCCCTACTTTGTATTACATTCCAAAAATCAATGCTATTTGAAATTAAAGAGAAAAACACGATTTAGTGATACAGTGTTAGAAAAAATAATAAAAACAAGTGTCTTCATTATTTTCAATATACAACATTTTTTTTAGCAAATAAGTCTTTTGTCGTTAGTCTTTCCATATTTTAATCGTACCTAATAATGCTCTCAAATGGTAAATTTTTTTTGTAAAACAAATTTTTGTTTTCACTTAACGGTAAAAAGTTTGAGGCCAATGATGATGATGCCTGGAAAAATTAATAGAAACAAGCTACTTTAACTGTTATTCTAACGTAAAGATACATTTTTTTTAATGTAAATAGTCGTTTTGAGATTGTTTATTAGTTTGTCAGATGTTTTTCTTTAATACTAAAAAAAATGTTAAATGGAATAAAGTTTTGTGGTCTCATGAAACGAAAATCAATTTGTGTGGTTCAGATGGAAAAATGAATGTGAGGAGGCCAAAAAGCAAGAAATTTAACCCAAAATACACAAAGAAGACAATAAAACACTGGAATATTATAATTTGGGGCTACTTTTCAGGCTCTGGAGTAGGTCCAATATTTTATATAAAATATAAGATGTGCGGTGTGGATTATGCCCACATCTTAAATTCAGTCATGCTTCCATTTACTGAAGAGACGATGCCAATTAGATGGGAGTTCATGCAAGGTAATGACCCGAAGCACTCCTCCAAATTGGCTAAGAACTTCTTCCAACAAAACAAAATCAATGATATGGAGTGGCCATCACAATCCCCCGATCTAAACCCAATTGAGCACTTATGGGGTATCCTAAAGCGAAGGATCAGAGATAGCAAAGCCAAAAGTAAAGACTAGTGGAGACATGTGCCAAATTGGTGAATTCGATTGGGCGAAGAGTGGAAGCAGTTATTAAAAATAAGGGTGGCACTAAAAAATACTAAAAGAATTCTGAACGATTTTAACGTTAAGTTACCTTCTCGCTAAAAAATTAAGTACCATTTTAATTTTGTTTCTATTATTTTTTCTAGGATGAAACAACATAATAATCACAGTTCTACTTTTTACCATTATTTCTCATTATTATATTTTTAACAAAAATTGTTGCATTTAAGCATTAAATTATTAAAAATCTATTTGTGTAGTTTCTATATTCCATCTCTTCACAAATACCTTTTTATGTGTGAGAATGAAGACGAAGCCTGTTTTTATTTTTGTTTCTATCACTGTATATTGAAGATTTCCTGAATACTTTTTCGATCTAACACTCCATTAAATAAATAAATCGTCTGCATTTTTTTTAATGCATTACATTCTAAATAAATATACATCATTATAATAATTCATTTCTGAAAATTTTTAGACGTCATAATAAGACATTTAGCACCGAGGCAAAGTGCGGTATTTTAGAGAATTGGAATTCATCCTTATAACCATAGTCGTTTCACTTCAAAGTCAATTTACGTTTTTTAGTAGCGTCGCTTTTAAAACGGTACTGTGTAGCTTACATTTGACAACTGTATAAATTGCAATTTTATAGCTCTGTGTTCCGATGCATTCGAATTTGGGTCACCTAACATTTCAGCAAGAGTCAAATCATTTGAAGACGTTTTGTGACTTCGTAGATTGGTGAAGACGGGCAGAGAAATAGTTTACAAGCAGCAAAATCATAGGAAACACCTCTTCCGCCTATCTCTTTTATTCATTTTTTGTTGTCTGCTTAACTCTAATTTTGACCAAACCTTAAAAAAAAACGTTTGTAGTTATTTTTTTATACATTTAACTATTTCATTACTCTCTGCAATTCTTTACCGTTTCGTGTTGGTGGTCCAATACTACTTAATTCCTTTGCCAAGGACTTATATAAATCTTTTTGTTGACTTGTATAGACGTCTCTTCTAAAGATTGTGGTCATCTGTTTACACTTTAAAAAAACATAACTCACAAATTTTACATTTTTTAAAAGCATCAATTGAACCGCTTTCACGAATTTGAAGATGAATTAATGGTTTGGAGAGCATCTTATTCCATTGAGTTTCAAAACTACATCCTTTTTATTTTACATAATTCCGTTGTTTAACATTTTGCAAGATTTTTCGTCTACACAACAACAATACAACGCGTATATTTATACCACTTTGGAAGTGGACGAGTAGATCCAACGTCAAAACTGTTGTATTTCAGTAGTCCCCTTCTTTCTTGATCAGAATACCATTAAAATGTTTGAGGTTCGATGATGGCTAGTAAGATCCTTGAGCCAGAAAAGCAATATAATAAAAGAAAAGTAAAAAAAAAAAAATAACTTAACGAAGGTTGAAGTACTCATTACACTTGTGGACAAAATTACATTTTTATTTTTACAGTTTGTTATGATTTTGTAAAGTAGAAATCTTTACCTTCTAGATACGGTTTAAATCATTTTAGTATTTTACTTATTTTTTGTAATTTCTCATTAGTTATTATGAGATGACTTCTGGGTCTTCATTTGACTCTTAATAAAATAAAATTCGGTGGCGCAACAGTCCGTTGAGAACTAGAGCCGAGTGACTTACAACTCCTAACCATTCCTGTGCGCGAGTACTGTTGTCAGTAATGGAGAGACCTACAGTATTAAGCCGAATCCGAACGGCTAATTTGAGAAAGCACTTTTCATGACAAGAATTACTCTTGGAGAATTTGTCAATTCCTCGCAAGAGGCAGTACTAGTGAAAAAACTAGATGGCATAGGCAGAGATCGAACCCAAGACCTCTGGCATGAGAGTCCAACGCACTAACCATCATGCCACGGGTACTACGCACATTTGACTCTATTAGAAGTTTTTAAAAACCTTGATTTTTTAGATTTTTGAATAATTCGTTTTAGAGCTTAATCCGAACCCAAAACTCGGATTTCATCTATTTGTGCTCAAATTTGGAAATACCCATTTTCAACATTATTTTTATAATTTTTCAATAAATTAAAAAAAGCTTGCTGTATAAACTAAAGGCTACGAATTTGTAATAAGATCAAAAATTGCTTTTATACCGTTTTCCGTTTTTCTGTTAAGAACAGTTTTAACATACAATGTATGAGGATTTTTTCAAAAATAAGTAAGATACTGAATATTTTTAAACAGAATATTGGAAAGACGATTTTAGATCTATTTACATAGACAAACCTAAAATAAGTTGTATTTTTTCGAATTATATAAGGGTGTATCTCAAAAACCTGAAGCGATAGATTGATTTTAAAGTTGGATTCTAATTTAAGCCATCAAAAGCCTTAGAAAAAGTATAATTTTATTGACACCTCCATTACCTTGTTGACCAATGTTGTCTTCAAAATGTTCGTTTGAAACATTTGTTACCACTGAATCTGATGAAAACTCAACTAAGACTTCTACAAAGATTTATTTAAGTGACCAGGAGTGTACGAACAGATTTTTGAATCCATAGTCAATGACAACATTACTCGCACACAGGGATGGTTGAGAGTTGTAAGTCACTAGGCCCTGGTCCTTCATGGACTGTTGCGCCACCTAATTTATTTATTTAAAGTCAATGATTTTCAAGATATTTTTCGTTTAACATTTTTTATAAAACTTAGATTAATTAATTATTCCAAAATGCTGATCCTGATACTAGCCTGTACAGAAAGTTTTAGTTTTTCGACAGTTTTTTTTTTTTTGGTGTTTGGTATTTGCTTTGTTTTTATTCAGTTCGCGTAAATTTGCTTTTTCTTTTGAATTTGTTATAAATAAAATTAAAAATCATCTGGACTTCTATTAGATTTAAGAACAAACAATAAAAAACAGAAAAAGATATTTCAGGTTTTATTTGTCGGCCAAACAACGGGACAACAACTTTCAAGGAGGGCACTTTGATTTTTAAAAATAAGTTTTTTTTCCTTGATAATTATAGATTAAATAATTTAATATTATTAAACATTGCAAGTAAACTAGAATAGACGCTTAAGAACGCAGCTTTGAACTTTTGTTCTTTTATTTATAACAAATTTCGAAAACTTTCATTTATTGTCAATATAGATAACAGTACTGAGCCACCGACGACTACAACAATGGCAACCGAACCTAATCAGTCTACAACACCAAGTCACACGACTCAAGGTCAGAAGCCTGTAGGAAGTCATCCAGCCTATATAGGTATGATGCGGTATAACTCGGACGTGCGCAGAATGGACGGAGGCGGACCACAGCCACCTCGTCCTCAATACTCTTCCGGACCTCCACCACCAAGGGGACGAATGATGTTTAACAATAACTACAACAGTATGAGACCATCGACTCAACATGAAGGAAACTATCGCATGGGGTTCGGACCGCTACCTTATCGCGGCGAAGGTCCTAGCCAGGGCATGAATAACTATGGTCCCCGTAGGATGCAGCGGTAGTGATGAACTGAATTAAAATCAATTATTTACTTAATAAGAATTTAAGGCATATTTATTTACAATTTTTAATACATTATTATTTTTCTTTTTTAAATGCAAACCAAATAAGCTGAAATAAGCACATTTTTTATTTTTTATTTTTGTTTGTTTAAACATATAATAGATCCGATATATAATTATATATACATACATATATATATATTTAGCATAAATAAATTGGATGAATTAAAGACCTACCAGTACCCGATGAATTAAACTGACTAAGTAGTGCTGTGACATGATTAAAAGAAAACAAAAAGAAACACACATTTTATTTAATATTTATCAATTTGATTTAAAATAATTCGATGTGTATTTTATGTGGCTTTTAAAGTCCAAAAACAAAGATCAAGTAGATTTTATCAATTTAAATTTTAATTATATACATAATTAATTACAAATTACATATTATTAAATGTATACATAAATTGTATATTAGGAATATCTTTTAGTGTTTTAGCGATGATAGTATAGAGTTTTTTTTTTTTTTTAAATAAAATTACAAAAAATACAAATGAACTGAAATTGAAATTGTTTTTTCTTTTTTCCCGGAAAGATTCTTATTGTTTTGAGTTTAGGTAATATTTCAATTTGATTTTATTTTTCTGTTCGAAAAACTTTCTCGATATTTAAAAATACAAGTTTTCAATTGGGATTTTGTGTACATGTTTTCATTTTGGTCTTATGAAATATATACCTACAGTCTTATTTTATAGAATTCGCTAAACAGATCAATAGTTATACAGTGAATAAGGATTTATGTAGGCTCTATGTAACGTTGCGAAAATTCCTGTTTATAAAAAAATCTGCTATAAATTTTAGTTATACAATGCTTATATCAAAAAAGTACTAAAATGTCTATAAAATCAGCTTGTTGTCATAACAACTAAAATATTATAACAAAATAATTCCAATTATTTGTATGATATTCTTTTTCGAAAATCTATATTTTTTTTAAATTCTTCGTTTCTTCGGCTCACGACTCACGCACGAGCTAAACTGAAGAGGCATTATTGTTTTTATTTTAATTTCAAAAAGAGAGGAGAGAAATCAAAATGACATTTACGAAATAATAATAACAATAATTTCCTTATGTAGGCTCTATTCAACCTCAAAACGCGTCTAGCTTATTATGGGACTATGCAACCTTGTATAAGTTTTATAAATAGCATTTTTGCGTTTAGAGGCATTATAGAGATTACATAACTTTATGTAGGCTCTATACAGCGTTTTTAAATAAGACTGCTAGTGATTAGTGACGTTGTGTACAACTCGTCAATGAAGGTTGAAAATATTCAAATTAATTGCAGACATCTTAGGATAAGAGCTCGTCGATATTATTTAACATATGTTGAGTGATATGAATCACTTAAAGAATTTTATTTTTTATTGGTACAAATTATAAATAATGGTGTTCAGTGGGAATTTGTTAACATAAACCTTACTTTAGAATTAGATTTTCATCAGCTTATTATTTTGTTTATTTGTTTGTTGGATTTTCTGACGACTATCGCCCGATGATAATGGGCCTTGAGAGTTCAGGTACTCCCATAACCGCAGATGCTATCAAAACGAAACTACTGCAAGATGTTAAAACTAGTAAGTCCGAAACTGCAGTGTTCTTTGGCAAACGAAAACCAACGAAAAAGTCATGTGGACCAAGGTGCTACGAATGTCGAGATTTTGGCCATATTTCTCGGAACTGCCCTTGACTTGTTTCTTACCCTTGTAAGTACACTATTAGTGTTCCATCTCCTCTAGGCTCATCTGACCATTGTGTCATATCAGCAAATTTCTCGTGTCAAAACTATCCAGTTAAAGAAAGAGCTCCTAAGAGAACCGTTTGGCAATACGAGAAAGCCAACTGAGACGGTCTCAAAATTTATTTTAGGATCTATGCTTCCTCGATAGTGATGTTGACGCCAGCGCTGATATGATCACAAGTTTGATTCTTCTGGAAATGAGAACTTTTTGGTCATTTGTAAAAAACATGAGGAATTCTTCCTCTTTGTCGGTTCCTACGCTCGTTGTCAATGACATTCCACTTGTTAGTTCTTTAGAGAAAGCTAATCTCTTTGCCAGGCAGTTCGCCGCCAATCAATCAACGCTGCCAATGATTGTTATGACTCCGCCTGTCATCGAGCGCGTTAGTGAATCTATGGAACCAATCTTTTTTCTCACTTGTACTGTGGCGAGAGTCCTAAAAGATCTTAACATACATAAATCCGCTGGTCCGGATGGTATCCCCGCTATTGTTCTGAAGAGGTGTTCTTCAACGCTGGCAAAACCACTGCGTAAACTTTTTCATCTGTCCTACTCCTCAGGTCTCGTTCCGAGTGGATGGAAAACCGCATTTGTCCAGCCTATTCACAAAAAGGCGAATCTTCCTCGCCCTCTAATTACCGACCGATTGCACTTACGTCCCTTCTTTCCAAGGTCATGGAAACGCTGATTAGTTATTAGCTTAAGAAATATCTTGAGGAACGGAAGCTTCTTAATGACTGGCAATACGACTTTCGTCGCAATAGGTCCACTGGTGATCTCATGGTTCATCTCACCGAACAGTGGAACAAATCTTTACATCGTTTTGGAGAAAGTAAGATTATCACACTTGATATTTCAAAGGCATTTGATAAAGTCTGGCATCTTGTTCTCTTATCGAAAATGCGTGCGTTCGTTATCGACGAATCACTTCTTCGTTGGAATACAAATTTTTTTTCGAACCGTTCAATACAAGTTGTTTTGGACGGATTCAAGTCTGAAACCCACATAATAAATGCTGGTGTGCCCCAGGGCTACGTTTTGTCTCCGACCCTCTTCCTCATTTTTATAAATGATCTTCTGTCTGCTACTTCTAATCCAATACATTGTTTCGCTGACGGTGGAGCGATCACATACGCGATGTCGCCAAAAATGTC
The DNA here is from genome assembly GCA_920104205.1 of Eupeodes latifasciatus. Taxonomy (NCBI): domain Eukaryota; kingdom Metazoa; phylum Arthropoda; class Insecta; order Diptera; family Syrphidae; genus Eupeodes; species Eupeodes latifasciatus. The sequence goes on along the minus strand of OV049924.1, from coordinate 97,930,226 downwards.
GCAAGATTTCTAGGTTTTTTGAGACGTTGCATGAAATTTCTCTCCGTCTGATCTGGCTACAATCTACAAAACCTGTATACGTCCGAAACTTGAATATAACTCTCATCTCTGGGCTGGTGCTCCAGTAACTTATTTAAGCCTCTTGGACAGTATTCAAAAAAGAGAGTGACATTAACATCATCAACTCGTTAACGTCACTCGAACATCGACGCAAGGTTTCTTGCCTCACCCTTTTTTACCGTTATTTTAACGGACTATGCTCTAGTGAAATAGCCAGTTGCATTCCTCCCCTTAAACAATTTAACCGTAATACCCGCGCTTCTAGGAATGCCCATCAGTTTACCCTTGAGCCCAACTTCGGCCGTATTATGAAGTACAGAGATTCTTTTTTTAGCCGTACTACGCGAATGTGGAACGCCTTGCCGCGCTCTATCTTTCCCTGTCATTGCAATGTTCAGGAATTCAAAATCAATGTACACCGACACCTCCTATCCAACCCTTCCTTCTTCCTTCTTTTCCTAATGCTCACACTGTGTCTTTGGCATATTAAAGGTATAAAAAAACCCTTTTAGTGTTTGCTAATTATAAAAAAAAAAAAACGAAAAATAAAATCAACAGTGATTCTAAACATTCGAAGACACATAGTTTGTATACTGCTTTTACGGCTAACGCAGGAAACAATGTTTGGTTTATTGACTCAGGTGCAACGGCTCACTTGTCTATGAAGCGTGACTGTCTCACAGATTTCGAAGAACCGGATAAGGGAGAGATAATATGGGCCAACAACTCTCGCCTGTGTGTTAAAGGGATAGGAAATTTGAACCTACGAGTTGCTGTTTAGAAGAATATCCGAGATGTTTCTGTGAAGGACGTGTTGTACATTCCCAACTTGTGCGTTATTTTACTGTCTGTAAGCCAGATGGTTAAAAAAGGAAATTACGTTGTCTTCGATTCAAAAGGCTGCACAATTATCAGTAGCGATAAACACCGCTTCGCATGTGGGTGATATGTTTAAGTTGAATGGATCGAATATTAATGTGAGTATGATGGCAAATGGTAACGCCAAAGAAGCAAAAGCAGACGATAGTGAGTTGTGGCATCGTCGCATGGGTCGCCTTAACTTCGATAGTTTGCTAAAACTATCAAAGTTTGTTGTCAACAAGAAAAACTGTAAAGTTTGTGTGAAGGGCAAGCAAACTCGAATGCCTTCCAAGGAAAAGGGCACTCGCGCGACAGAAAAACAGAAAAATTTAGTAGAAAAATCTTTGTTTATTTTTTGAAAGCAAAGTCTGAAGCTTTTCAAAGATTTTTCGAATTCAAAACTTTTGTTGAAATACAGAGCAACAAGAAAATTAAGATTTTACGCACCGATAATGGCACTGAGTTTTGCAACCGTTCATTTAGCAAGCTGATGAAAGAAAATGGAATTCAACACCAGACGACAACACCGTATACGCCAGAGCAGAACGGTTTAGCAGAGAGAACCAATCGATCGATTATCGAGAAAGCACGCTGCATGTTATTTGATGCTGGACTTGACGTTAAGTTTTGGGCTGAGGCAGTCTCTACTGCTGTGCTGTTGTGTGCATCAACAGATCTCCTAGCAAATCAACAACTTGTGTTACACCTGAGGACACTTTTTCTGGACGAGTTCCAAATCTTAGTCATGTTCGAGTGTTTGGGTGTAAGGCAATGGTACATATGCTGAAACATTGCCGGAAGAAGTTTGATTCAAAGTCAGAATGCTGCATTTTTCTCGGTTATCGATTATACCAGGCTGAGAAAGATAAAGTCTTAACTAGTCGAGAATTGTCAACTAAATAAAAGTAAACTATTAGACTCAAAAAATGCTAAATATTTTTATATATTCTCAAATGAGTCGATTTCAGTGGGGGATATAGGTGACAGTGAAGATGATAGCACCATTAAAGAATCACACGACAACACTGAAACGTTTTACTCAGAAGAGGAAGAAGTTGACGAAAAACCGAGAGAGTGATATGAGTTGCTTGCCACGCCAGCACAAACAGCTAATGAAGTCACTGAACCACGACGCAGTCAGCGTGCATCAAAACCTGTCCGAACGGATGATTATGTTTGTCAAGCTAAATCCGTTGAGCTTTCCGATCCCTTAACAGTTGATGAGGCATTAAACAGAAGCGATTCGAAGTTATGGGAAGATGCAATGAAAGAAGAGTACAACTCTTTAATTGAAAATGAAACTTGGGTGTTAATCGATATTCCATCTAATAAGAGACCAATTGATTGTAAGATGCAAAAGGTAATATACATACATATATCGCTACAAAGCCCGTTTAGTTATTAAAGGGTGTGCGCAAAAAAAGGGTTCGATTACGAAAAAAAAACTTACTCCCTGGTAGTGCGATATACCTCTATTCGATTCTTACTAGCAACGGCCGCCAAGTACAACCTCGATATCGATCAAATGGACGCAGTGAGCGCGTTCTTACAAGGCAACCTGAAAGAAGAGATTTGTATGGTACTGGTATGGTATGGCTTCAATGACAAAAGCCTAAAGTATGTAAATTGAAAAAATCTCTTTCTGATCTGAAGAAAGCTAGACGTGTTTGGAACCAAAAATTAGATGCGGCATTACAGAGTTTCGGCCGTACAAGATCTAAAGTCTATCCCTGTATTTATTACAGATTATCTAAAGAGAAAAATGTTGTATGTAGCAGTTCATGTAGATGATCTTCTCATATTTACAAATAATAAATACCAGAAGTTGGAATTGAAAAATAACTTGCAAAACGCTTTCAAAATGAAAGACATGGAAGAGGCCCGTTTTTTCTTGAGCATTCAAATTAACAGGTATCAAAAAAGTGGTTTAATTTTATTGGATCGAGAGTTATACATCAATGAAATTCTTAATCTATTCCATATGTGTGATTGTAACTTAGCGAAAACACCTTTCAATGCTAATGCTAACCAAAAGTTGACAAAGGAGATGTGCCCACAAAACGAAAAGGAGTGTGCTGAAATGAAATATGCACCCTATCAAGAAGCTGTGGGAAGTCTTATGTTTGAAGCTCAAGTTTCAATCAGATAATAGTGATATTAGTTTTGATGTAAGAACAGTCAGTCTATACAACCAAAACCCGGGAAAAGCCCACTGGACAGCAGTGCTAATATGAAACTAGTTTATACCGCTGGGGAAGGTCATGTTTCCGGATTTTGCGACGCCGATTGTGCTAGTGACACAGATGAGAGACAATCCGTTACCGGTTATACTTTCTTGCTTTAAAATGGCGCAATCTCACAGAATTGGAAAAAACAGCCAACAGTCGCCATCTCGACGACAGAAGCAGAATATATGGCACTAACTGCAGTGACTCAAGAAGCAACCTGGTTGATAGGCTTACAGAGAGAGCTAATTCCAAATTCACCAGATTCAACTATTACTATCATTCGTTGTGATAACAAAAGTGCTATAAGCTTGGCTCTAACCAGCACATATCATGGAACCAAACGCATTGATGTTAAACATCACTTTATACGAGAAAAAATTGACGAAGGAAAAATTATTTTGAAATACGTCAGCACTGAAGAAATGACAGCTGATTTGTTGACTAAGGTTCTTCTTCGCCCGAAGCATATTACTTGTTCTTCTGCTCTTGGACTAAGCTTTGATGTTATCTAATTCAGTGAGGGTGTTCTGTTGTTTATTTTACTTTAGAATGGAGGGTGCTGCTTCGCACACAGGGTGTCGATGGAAAGGCAAGGACAGTTTTTCCCAATCAACTCTCAGTTTTCTTTAAATTAATTTTCATTGCCCGTACCCAAAGCCCCTCCCTCTAAGGTGTTGCATTTCAGTATGTTAAAACTATATTGGGGTATTTTAGACAACTGTTGGAATTCTTCCTTGAGTAGGGAGTGTTTTAACTATTAAGGACCTTCTCCTGCTGGACAACAGTGTTATAAGAAAATCTAATAACTGAAACTTTCACTATAGCTTTTGGAACTAGTACAAACACTACGCTTCTGAATACGCACACAATATTTCAAAAACACTTTATACATTTTTTTCAAATATATGTAGATCTGTACTGTGACATCTGTTGGTGCTAAGGCGCCAGTTATAGCTATCATTGAAATGGATCCGGAAAAATTTTTGAATCGATATTTGACGGTGTTTCCCTTTGATTAGAAATGAAAATTATATACTGATCGATCGGAAATCACACAAAGCATTTTTTTTGACAAAAAAAAGTGTAATTACGCATTTATTTTTCTCTATATTTCTATTTTCCGGACGGTAATCTATTTTCCTGAACAGCTGATACTTTTATGTTCAAAAATAAAACGAATAGTTTCACTGTTCCAATTTCACACAATTCCAATGACAGATTTCTGTCAGTAAACACTTTTCGGTGGATTTCAATCAGGAAATTTTTTTCAATGACAGAAATTTCTAATGATAGCTATAAACGACCTGCCAAAAAAATTCCAATGTTTGTTTTCAATGATAAAAACCAATGATAGCTATAACTGGCGCCTAATGACTCCTTAATATGTTAAGAAAATAATTTGAAAAGAATTGTCCAAAATCAACCACTAGGTTTTATTTCGCCCACTTGCAAAGCTTTCTACTAGGAAAAATTATTTTTTGAGTCAACAAAAATCAGGTACAAAAATCAAAATTGGTAATGGATTAGAATGAAACAAGTTTCTGTTAAGTTTGATAGTTGGTACTTTCTTTTACTTTACTCTTAATCATTTCGTAATAATGTCAAAATTTCCTTTTACCCAACTACAGTGCTTTTTGATGTAAACACCTAAACCTTAACTGTTCCATAATAATTTACAGCCTTCAATGTAACACCACTTCCTTCACAGTTGTGATGAAGCTGTTAAAACCTTTCTATTTTCTCAAATTTTTAAAATAAAAGGTTGAACCGTCAGGATCACTGAAATTAAATAGTTTTATCGTCTTAAAAAACCACGTGATACCATTCTTTTTCAATATTTGTTGAGTTTTGAAAAACTCTTTTAGCATAACTTTCCGTTGTTCGTCAAGTTGCTGTTTTTTTCTTAAGTTCAATTCGTTTAAGAAGGCTCGACTTTAAGTGACTATTAAAACTTCTTGAGAGACTTGCGTTTACGTCAATTTTTTGTTTTACTTTTGGCCCATAAGCAGATGCACATCTTTTAATTGCTCGTCTTCAAGCTTCTGTTTTTGCGATTCTTTTATCTTCCTTTCGGTTTTATCTGTCCGAATCTTTATTTTTAAGTTAGAATAAAAGCCACTTAGACCTCAGATAATTTTATCAGCTGCTGCAAGTCGTCCGGTTAGGTCTTGGTGTCTAATCAAGTCGATCTTAGCTTTTGAAACACAGCTAAAGCATGTAGATCTATACCCATTGATCTTAGATTAAAAATTGAATTCCACTTGAAACACTAAAATTGTTAATTTAAACTACCCAGTACTTGAAAACGCTCATAAACAACGATTAAGTTATTGTTGTATCCATTTAGTTGACGAAAAAAAAACTTCTTCTTTACGTATTAAATACATACATATGTACCTTACAATTAGGCGAAAACATCTTACCATCTACAGAAGTCACATAGTTCTTAAGAAACAAAACACCTAACCCTACAAACTTTTAAGCAAGACAAATCGACAGACATGATGGGAAGTTATCAGTGTGGGTCGCCTCCCAGCCTCTTTTTTATTAAAGTATCGGGGTTTTCAATAAAAGCGCTACAAAAGTTTTTTTTTAAATAAAACAAAAACGGTTTTGGATATCAATGAAATTCTTGATTCCTGTAAAAGCTTTCGATGCCATTATGTATGGAACTCGATTTCTTTTGCATGGCCACCACGGGCACGCTTGCAGAAGTCCAGACGCTGAACCCAATTTTCGACGATTTTCAAGCATAAATCGGCCGATACTGCTGCAATTTCACGTTCGATATTCGTACGAAGTTCATCAATCGTCGCTGACTTGTTGGCATAAATCACAGACTTGACGTAGCCCAACAGGAAATAGTCTAACGGCGGCGGGGTCAAATCAAACGACCGAGGCGACCAAGCGAATGGACCATTTCGTGAGATAACACGTTCTCCAAATTTGGTTTCAAATAAATTGATTGTGACAATCGATGTGTGGCTTGTGGCGCGCCGCGCCGTCCTGTTGGAAGTCCATATCATCCAATTAGGGCCAAAAATATTCGGTTATCATTGAACGGTAGCGATATCCATTCACAGTAACGTACCGGTCTTGATCATCACGGAAAAAGTACGGCCCAACGACGCCGCTAGCCCATAAACCACACCAAACAGAAATTGGGGAGAGTACGATAACTTTGGCGACAAAGTTTAATGACGGATTTGTATAGAACAGTTAAAAACAAGCATTTTTTACTATGGGAGGGGGGTCTATCTCCCCCCGTTTAGGCGGTAGGGGCAGTTTAAAAAAATATGTACATTAAATGGAAAAAAATAATTAAAAAATAACGGTAATACTTATAATTAAGTATTATACCTTTTTTTAAAGCCAACACTTTTGTCTATTAGCTTGTTTTTAAATCAAGTCAAAACTATGCATAGTTTTTGAAAAAAATTGTTTTAAAGTCAAAATTTGTGCAAAAAAAAGTTAAAAAAAAGGTTTAAAGTGTAATTTTTCAAAACTTTCAGATTATCTACTATTTTTTTTTAGAATTCATTGCTCTTATTTGTTTTTGATCAAAAACTGAAAACTAGATGACTTTATGTCTTCTAGTTCTTGAGAAAATTGAAAATTACCAAAAAAATATTTTAATTAAATTACTTTTTCCTTGCCTAAGTATTAACGTAGTCTTATTTTGATAGTAATAATCGAATATGGATTAAGATACACCTAGGGTAAATTAATTTTTCTTAAATCCAGCTTATTTAAATGCAAAATAAACTTTGCATGCACCCCATCTTGCACCCACCGAATCGTGCCCCCTCCCCCCTTGCACGCACTCCAACTTGCACCCATCCCAAATCCTATAGTGTGCCCAAGCAAGGGGGTTGCAGATGCCACTGTTGCATACACCCAAACTCGCGCACACCTTACTCTTGCATACACCCAAACACGCATTACGCATACGCAAATACCATTATTACTATCAAAATAAGACCACTCAAGCAAAAAAAATTAAAATAGTAGTTGTGGTTATTTTCAATTTTCTCAAAAACTAAAAGACATAAAATCATCTAGTTTTCAGTTTTTGATCAAAAACAAATAAGAGCAATAAGTTCTGAAATAAAAACAATGGTAGATAATCTTGAAGTATTGAAAAAGTTACACTTTAAACCTTTTTTACTCAAATTTTAAGTTTAAAATTAAATTTTTCAAAAACTACGCATAGTTTTGAATTGATTTAAAAACTGGCTAATAGAAAAGAATGTTGGCTTTAAGGAAATACAACTTAATTGTAAGTATCACCGTTATTTTTAATTATTTTTTTCCATTTTAAATAATAACTTTTTTAAATTGCCCCTCCCGCCTAAACGGGGGGAGATAGACCCCCCCTCCCATAGTAAAAAATGCTTGTATTAAGACCCTCTACCAAAAACCGTTCTTATATCTTGGCGCCAAAGTTATCGTACTCGTGCCTAGAAATTTTTTAGGGATGCAATGGTGACTCAAGGAGTACGCGTGGATTGCTGCCTGACCAATACCGCATATTTTGTTTATTGACGAAGCCATTCAGTCAGAAATGAGCCTCATCGCTGAAGATGATTTTCCGATGAAAATCCGAATCATTTTCATGTTGTTGCTCAGCCCAATTCACGATCATACGACGCTTCTGGTGGTAAAGCGGCTTCAGTTCTTGTTAGGATGAAGGTCAAGATCTTCCCGCCACAACGACGTCACAGAGATGCCCAACGCTTAAGAACGACGTATGAGACACATTTCGGCTTTCTACAATTGAATCCTCAGCGGCAGCAATATTCTCGACACTACGGGCACTTCTTTGTCTCGCTGGCACGGGAACATTTTGTACTGTGCCTGTGGATTCAAATTTTTTCACTAGACGTCCAATTATTGATCTGCTAGGACGATTATGACGACCATAAATTGGACGTAGCGCTCTTAACGTTGAGGCCACTGCCTTCGAATTTCGGTAGTAAATTCTAATAATTTCGACTCGTTGTTGGCTCGTATATCTTTCCATCATGAAATGGCAAACCTTACTGAAGAGAAATGTCAAAAGAGCGGCAAGAAATATAGCGTCGTTTGCTGTCCCTGTCGCTCTACTTTTGTAGCGTCCCTGTTGAAAATCCCCGTATTTAACGAAAGAGAACAAAAACTGGTAAACCAATTCAAAAACCCAAAATGTAATTTTTTAACTGAAGAGGAAGCTTTATTTACCTAACGCTAAAGAATTATTCTCTTGAAATTCATACCCTTCATATTTTACCATGCCTTTGAACATTCAAACATTTTTTATTTAAGTACGATTGAAGCCAGAAAGCTTCATTGGTGATCTTTGATTTAATTAATTAAAAACACTCTTAAAATTAATGCATGTAAAACTCACAATACAAAATATAAAACATAATTTGTTATTTTAATGTATAAAAAATAAGTTTTATTTCAAGAACAACAAATTTATGTTGGGAATGAATAACATATAATAACATAAATTATTAAAAATTGAAAATATATATTTTATTTATATAATTTTGTACTTATATAAATAAATATTCATATTCATATAATTTTTATTTTTCAAAAGCAAATTTGAAATAAAACATTTTGTCCATTTTCTAAATAAAAATGGTTCCATAAGTGTAAACATCAAACACGTGAGAAAGAAATCCAAATAAATTTGTCTAATTTTGAATATGGCATTGATTTTTAATTAATCAAAACAAAAAAACAAATCCTATGCGTTTTTCAGTCGAATTTTGTTTTCTAAACTAACCGCGAACCTTTTTCCCAAAACTAAAAAGAAAATTCGTTGTATACTAAAATTAACTCACACGCATTTTCCGTTTACTTAGAAAAAAGAAAAACAAGAAGAAAAAGAAGATAATAAATGGAATGGAAGATTTTCTTAAAAGCTATCAATAATAGTTTATTATACAAAAATATGAGTATATATACTGCAGTGTATCGAGTTTGAGCTCAGGACTGAAGAAACTGCCTTTAATTTAATTTAATTTAATTTAATTTAACTTTTCCCTCTGACTGATCTGTGCCATTGTAATGTATTGTCGCACAAGTCGCGATATCTCATGGGCTTGTTCGGTTTGTACTCTGATGACACGTTGTTGCATTAGATTGCCGACTTTCATGTCCAGGAAGAGTGCACCGTCCTCGGAACGAACCTTTAAAAGAACAAATTTGTATTAAAATACTCCTTAACATGGGGAATAGACCAAAAGTCAATAAACAAACCTTTCTTGTTGAAATGACTTCCATAAAGGGCCAATGCTGAAGCGTCTCATGTGTATTGGGATCAAGGAAAAGCACCCCTGATCTGTTGAGTGCCAAAATAAGATCCCTCCACATGGGATTGCTTTCTTCAACATGCGGGCCTTCCTCGGCCCAAATACGTTTTACAGCGAAGAAACTACTACCGAAAAGCGACCATCCGGATAATACATTCAGGAATTGCGCCTTCACTTGACCTGGACTTAAATTGGAGACTGCCGGCCAAGCAGATTGCACTAAACTAACCCATTGAGCAGGTCGAATTTCCCTAATGCCAAGCGCCGGCTTAGGCAGAAGGAATTTGATTTCTTTCATCGCAGGAACGTGATTCAAATCGGCAGCACGATGTAGAAGTGCTGCTATTCTCGCCATATCACGCACCACTTCTGGCATTGGTCCCCCATTGCCGGGTAGTTCCAACAAAAGTCCTTCCAAGTAATCTGGAGCAACTTGATTGAAAAGCACTTCGATGTAGAGTGGCGTTGGTGAGGGGTCACGTTTCAGTGAGAAATGCCATACAGATCGACAAAATATTAAGTAGAATGGTTGACCTGACTTGAGCAACTCGGTGGTCACATCCAAGATATATTCATCGGCAGCCAGAGGCATTGTGAAGGCGTCTCCCTGAACAATACAGTACAGAGAAAACTCTTGCTGTTCTGCCTCTGAATCAACACCGAGCAATGCACATAGCTCTGATATTACATCCGCAACAACTGTCGAACAGCGGGTGTTGACAACCCTCTCGGCTCCACCTGGAAGACGGTAGATTTGCCTCCTAGCGGATCGTCCAGCAGAAACGGCGGTAACTTCTTCCACACTTGGAACGTTCTTGCGACCACCGCAACGAGCCGTTTTTCGTAAATTGGTCAAGCATACTGCCGCTGTTCCGTGGCATGACCGTCTACGATCCGAGGCCGCAGAAGTCAAGTGCTCCATTAAGTAGGGTCGTAGGGCATCCGAACAACCAAAGTAAGCTGCCAGTATACTCAGAAGCCGCCATGCTCTCTGTGAAGAATCAGGACACGGTGACCTATTTGCTGTGGTCTGTTTCATCAATTGACAATAGACTTCATCCCGCAGCGCTAAATACTTGTGACAGTGCTAAAAAAAAGAAAGAAAACAACTTGAATATTTTGAATCATTAGTTTTTGAAATATTTTACCATAAGGACAGTATAAACACATTTGACCTCGGTGAGTTCTGGGTCAAGAGGCACATCGCCACAATATCGAAGAATACAGTCGAAGCACTCCAAAGCAAGCGATGCCAAGTCTGTTGGTAGCCGTAGAAGTGGTGCCCTAATTGGTGTACCCTGCCATTTGACAAGTTCCGCATACGATCGGTTAGATGAAGCACGACGATCTCCACGCTCATTTGATCGATGATCAACCGTTTGACTGTTGTAGAGGAAAAGAGAAAAAGGAAATGGTTAAAATAAATAAAGTCATAACATAGCTAACAAGATGAAACTTACTCATTTCTAAAATGCTGCATGGCGAACTGCAAAAGTGAATACTTTGTAACCGATGGAGGTGTTTCCGGATGTGACTCCTCTGTGATGTAATTTGATTCCATACTTGATTGTTGTTGAAGTTGATGCATTTGGCTGGCTGATGTCTTACGAGAATGTAAATAGCTCTGCTGTTTGATAAAGTGATGACGTTCAACTTGCTCTGAATGATTCTCCAAAACTAATTGAGCTTCATTTAACATTCCATTGTTGGTGGCATGGCCAACATTTCCGCCTTCATCATTTATCTGACCATGATGATGCGATTGCAGTTGCTGTTGTTGTAGTTGATGCTGCTGTTGGGCTTGTTGTTGATAAGAATTGTGATTAATCATTTGATTATCAACATCTTGTCTACTATTGCGATGGTGAGTCTCAATTACATCTTGACCTTGTGCAGAGTCTCTGTGGTTGGACTGACGTGATTCCAAACGTTCAATGGGAACATTAAGTGTTTGTGCGGCAGCTCTAGCTCCAGATGATATAGTCGACGATTTTGATTGAGCCTGCAGAAAATAAAAAGAAAAATGTAATAAAAAAAAAGTCACTGATAAAAGATTGACAACAATTTAAATTGCGTTCAAAAAATCGAAAGTGGTCCGAAGTTTAGGAGACATGCGCTATTGTATATGCGGTACATTTTATTTTTTTGTTTTATTTAATGACCGTGCACTTAACTCTTAAGAAGATGTGAAAGTTACCTAGCGCCAATAGACGAGACCTGTTCTTTCATATGCCATTGACCATAAGACCATGCACCATTACTACCTAACCACTGTCATATAAGACTGAATCCATTTGTTTAAACAAAAACGGTCTGAACTGGTTCAACGGTATGGTTGATTTCCCATCCATTACTCCGTGGCTACAATGTACATTTATATACATATCATCTAGAGCCTGAGGCGCACTTTTCCGGAATCATTTGCTGGTTGGGTGTTATTAATTGTGAAGTTAAGTCCATAGAGTTACTGTCCTTTGAGCATAATAAATTTAGCTGTATGTAACCGAAAGTTGAAGTTTGCTCAAGACAGTTTCTACTTTATAAGGATTATATTGTTCCTCCCCTCAGTATAACAACAATGTCTTCAGAAAGTCAAATTTGAGAATGGAAATTGGAGTTGAGAGTTATTAAAGTAATTTAACTTGATTTGAAAATGATCATTACAAATTGGTTGCACCTGCAGTGAGTAAAAAATTAACGCTTGTTCTAGGAGAATTCATTTTGAAAAAATATGGAGAAGTTTAAAATATTTGTTTTAGTTAGAAAATGATATAGGTAATATACCGAGAACTGAGAGCTTATTTTTGGCGTGAAGGAAACCAGTTGATATTAAAGTTGCAAGTAGACTAAGTAATGATGATATAAGAAACGTTTGTCTGCCAGCACGTATAGTGGCCGAGTTTCTGAGAAAAAGTGCCTCAAAAGAACAACTTTTCCTAAAGTTTAAATAGGGAGGGAAATGCATTGCATCTTGACGTGTCGACGATTCGCTGATTTCAAATATATATTCGACAGTCGTCAGGTGGCCGCCTTTTCCCAGCAGATGACATTTAAAATACGTTTTTTTTTAGAACTTGTCGGAAACCACTTAAGACTTCCCGAGTTCAAGGTGGGTACATTTTAAGGGCCGATGTTGAATGTAAACAACACCTAATTGTCGAGTTTTTCCTGCATTTCATTTGACATTTCTCAATTTCAGACTAACTCAAACTTAACCATGCAAAGATGCACAAATCAGCAACGCGTTAAAGTTATTCAGGCTTATTATAAACAAATATAGGTGTTCAAATCAAATTGCACTTTATGATTTTTTCGGTCAACTTAATTTTCTAAATGTGTGTATAATCGGAAAAATCGTTTAAAACTTTGAATAAACCGGGTCTGTAGGAGACGTGAAAATATCAGTGCATACTCGTATAGCTCGTTTTGCAGAAAATTTTGCTGTTGTTCGCGATAGTATGGTTGAAGAGACGCCCACCTCAAGTCTTCGTCGTACCCATCGTCGATGAGCATTATGCATAAAGACTTGCATTTACACGCTTACAAGCTGCTTGACCATGCTTGACCATTTTAAGCGTCGGCAATGGTCAGAATGGAGGCAAGAAATGGCAGTAGTGGATGATCAATTTTCAACTTCAGTGATGAGGCACATTTTCACCTCAGGATATTCGTCAATAAGCAGAATTTTTGTATTTGGGCGAACAAGAGTGATTGTCGAAAAACAAATGCACCCACACGAGTGATTTTTTGGTGCGGTTTATGGGCTAAATGGCGTGGCGGCATCATTGTGCCGTATTTTTTTCAAAATAAGGCCACACAGCTAACGAAACAATCGCTCCTTTGCGCGACAAACTCAATGGCCGTATTATCTCACGTGGTGGCGATGTCAATTTCCCGTCAGATCATGTAATGTGACACCGTTGGACTTTATTTGGGGTTATTTGAAAGAAAAGGTATAAGTCAGCGACAATTCAAGAGCTGATGGCATATTAACGGCATAGAACCTCAATTATGCCCCAGCGTCATCGAAATTTGAACCATCGGTTGGAGGCGTATCCATGGCAAAGACGCGGCAGCCATTTGGCTGATATTTTGTTCCATACATAATTGAACCATACCGATATTAAAAATAAATAAATTAGGTGGCGCAACAGTCCGTAGAGAACCAGGGCCTAGTGACTTACAACTCTCAACCATTCCTGTGTGCGAGTAATGTTGTCAGGGATGGAGGGGACCTACAATTTATATGCCGAATCCGAACGGCATGACAAGAATTACTCTTGGAGAATTTGTCAATTCCTCGCAAGAGGCAGTACCCGTGAAAACTCTTTTTTTTAATTAAGGTGGCACAGGCAGGGATTGAACCCAAGACCTCTCGCATGACAGTCCAACGCACTAACCATCATGCCACGGGTACTACTACCATACCGATATTATCGTTAATAAAAAAATAGCGTTAATTTCCTAAATAATTTGTGTTTTATTTAAAATCAACATCGGTTCTTAAAATGTAACCGCCCTTTACATGAAAGAAATGCATTCTTTTGACAGACGCGATTAAAGAAGATTAGGTTAGGTTAGGTTATAGTGGCTGTCCAAGATGGAAACGGACACACTTAGGCCAGTTTAATGGCCCATTGTGATACCACATGAATCTTGAGGTTTCTTCTTAAGCTCAATGGAACCAGTTTGAGTTTCTTACAAAACGTGAGAGGCTGATTATGCCGATATGATTTAGATCGTTAAAGAAGAACTCTCCTAGGTAATTCTTGTGTTTTCGAGCCAGAGCAGGGCATGTGCAGAGAAGATGAAGAACTGTTTCTTCCTCTTCATCGTCCATACAGCTTCTGCAGAAATCATTTGAGAATACGCCTAATCTCATGGCGTGCTTTCCTATTAGACAGTGTCCGGTTATGACACCTATTATCGAGCTTATATGCGATCTGCTTAGAGAGAGCAAGCACCTTAAACGTTTTAAATCCAGTGTTGGTCAGATGTTTTTGTGACTTGACACTCCGTTCCTGGCGAGCTCATTTGCCTTACAGTTACCTGGAATGTCTCTATGGCCCGGCACCCAGCAAAGGTGAATATTAAAGTGTTGTGCCATCTCCATTAGAGATGATCGACAGTTCTGGACTGTTATAGAGACAGAATCCAGAGATTTGATAGCGGCCTGACTATCGGAGAAGATACGGATATCAGATGTTGATATCACGTTTTCTTTAAGCCAGGACAAGACTTCTCTTATCGCCAAAAGATCCGCCTGGAACACGCTACAATGATTGGGAAGGCGGAATGAGAGACTTAAATTCAGTTGTTCAGAGTACACACCTCCACCAACCCCTTCTTTCGTTTTTGACCCATCTGTATAGAAATGGATTGACTCATCTTCTAGGAATGTCCTATCCTAACAAAAAGATCTGGGAGGTATAGAAATCTGGAAATTTCTGTCGAATTGTAGTTGGGGGATGGTGTAGTCTGTGTGCTTTGGAATTGATTCTAAATAACTAAGAATTACGGAGTGGCCAATGTTGTTGTTAGTCCACTGCGACGAAGCTTTGAGGCGAATAGCAGAACTTGCAGCTATTTGTTTGCTAAAAATGTCAAGAGGTGTTAGGTAGAGTAAGGTGTCCAGTGCCGCAGATAGGGTCGTGCGAAGCGATCCGCTTATACATATGCAAGCTGAACGTTGGACTTTATTTAATTTATCTGGGTTTATACCTTTTTCTAAAGCAGTCCACCATACTGCCACACCGTACATTAAAATCGGTCTGATTACCGATGTGTATAGCCAATGCGTGATTATGGGTTGTAAGCCCCATTTATTACCGATGGCTTTTTTGCAAGAAAAGAGAGCTCCAGTAACTTTTTTAACTCTTTCCTCTACGTTGCGTTTCCAATTTAGTTTTTTATCTAAGATAAGACCCAGGTATTTATTTAATTGGTATCTCCTCGAAAATAAGACCAAATCGGTTTTGTGTGGGTTAACACCCAGTCCACACCGATCAGCCCAAAGTATTAGTCTGTCTAAGGCATTTTGTAAGAGTTCTTTTAACGTGTTAAGATGCTTACCTGAAACTGCTATAGCAACGTCGTCCGCATAGGCTATCACTCTGAAGCCCTCCGCATCCAGACTAGTTAGGATTTCATTCACCACTAGGTTCCAGAGGAGAGGGGATAGAACACCACCTTGCGGTGTCCCTCTACTAACGAATCGTCTGCCAGAAGAGTTGCCCAGTTTTGAGTTAATTATTCTGCTAGTAAGCATTAAATAAATTAACTCCCGAAGCGAGCTCTCTACATTTAGAGATGTTAGTACAGATGTGATTGCAGATGTGTCCACGTTGTTTAAGCCACCTTCGATGTCAAGGAAAGCAACCATAGTGAACTCTTTATGATGGAGGGAATATTCAACGGTGCGTACTAAGGTTTGTAACGCTGTTTCCATCGATTCACCTTTACAGTAGGCATGTTGAGACGAAGACAGAAGTCTTGTATCAATACTTGCCCTTAAATGGATATCAATCAATCTTTCCAAGGTCTTAAGAAGGAATGATGATAGACTTATAGGTCGTAGATCTTTAGGATTGACTTGCGAGCATTTACCTGCCTTGGGTATAAAAACAACTTTAACTTCTCGCCATGCCGAGGGAACATGGACCAGGTAAAGACAGCTGGTAAAAATTGCCTCAAGGATTGGTGCAATTATGTCAGAAGTCTTTTGTAGCTCGGCTGGTATTATTCCATCTGGTCCTGCAGATTTAAATGGTTTGAAGCTGTTGAGAGCCCATTGTAGCTTGTCCCTTGTGATCAGACCTTGTGGATATGTTGTATTGGGACTTGAACGTATATAACCGTTGCAAGTCTCGGTAAGAGAACTTCCAGGAAAATGAGTATCCAGTAGTAAGTTCAGCGATTCATTACTTGAATTTGTCCAGTAGCCGTCTGCATTTTTCATGCAGCTTGGCATCGCTGGATTAGTTGAAAGAATTTTCCGTAACCTAGAGGCTTCAGAAGTTTCTTCTATCGTGCCACAGAAGGATCGCCAAGAAGATCGTTTAGATTTCCTTAATGCCTTCTGGTAAATTCTTAGGGATTCTTTGTAAGAATACCAGTGAGAGGCTAGTCTTGCGGCTTTGGCTCGGTTGAAAAGTTAAGTATAAGTAAAGAAGATTAAAATCGCAATTTTTTTAATTTAATTTTTAGTAGTATGGATTTTAAGGGAAACCAGAACATAAAGTTTTTTAAACCCAACAAATTAAAGCTTAACTAAAAGAAGAATAAAGGTGAATTTGTCTTCATCATTAAATTGACTAGTATCATAGCATCGGCAAATCATGGAGAAGACCCAAGAATACAACATAGAAACACATCACACATCTTTATCGATTTCAAAGCAGGCTATGACAGTGTCAACACAACATTGATGAGCTATACCGTGCCATGTTGAGTTTTGTTATTCCTGCCAAGCTGATACGCTTTATCAGAATGACGCACGTTGTCGAATGCTTGTTGCTCCGTTAAATTTAGTAGAACCTCAACAGATATCTTCAAAACCACCACGACACGGCGAGACGCGCTGTCATGTAGCTTTTTTAACATTGTTCTTGAGAGAGCTCAACTCTGAGGCCAACATTTTTCAAAAATCCACACAGTATCTTGGGTATGCAAATGACTTCGGGAATAACCAAACGAGTAGTTACGGGTGCCCTTTCCAATATCGATTCTGATGGGGACAAAAAGAAGTATATTCTGTCATCGAAGAGTTCGATTCCAATCGCAGACTTGGTCAGCACGTGACGTGATAGGTTTAACTTCGGGGTGGTCAAATAATTCATCTACCTGAGCACTGTTAACTCTGCAAATGCCATTAGTGATGAAATCAAGAGTAATAAACCTTTCCAATCGCTGTTTCTTTAGACTAAGTATAAGCAATTGAGTAAGAAGGCCCCACAGCGAAGCATGAGGGAGAGGTTGTATATAACCCGCGTTGTCCCGGTTTTTCTGTATGGTGCAGAAGCATGGACCCTCTTTCAGGTGGATGAAGGCTCCCTTGGTATCTTCCAGTGGAAGGTTCCACGTACAATCTTTGAACCGATACAAAACGATACAATCATGTTTATCATTTTTAGAGCTCTCTTTTGAATTCTGTCCAAGAAACGCAAGTGGGTTATAGGAGCACCTTTCCAAATATGGGAATTGTACTCAAGTTTTCGACGAATATTGATTTTATAAATTATAGCCAGATCAGAAGGGTTTAAAAAAAATTTGCATCGGAGAAAACTTAAACACTTAGAAGCATTTTTGGCGATGTCAAATATGTGATCACTCCCCAACAAGTGGTTTGTAATGCACATACCTAGGACTGATAGCTGTTCAGTCTCCTCGATGCAAGTACCACTCATGGATAGTTGCATTGGGGGAGGGTTACGCTTTTGCGACAGAAGACAGCATTGAGTTTTCCAACGAAGCATTAAATTCTACACGTTTTTTGAGTCCCAATTGTAAAATGCTGTCAATATCAGAATTTAATGAGCTTATCAAACGCTGCCGTTGCGTTGGTAGTCCACATCCGAAGAACAGGATGAGAATCTTAAAACGAATATGAAAAGCTGATGGTACTTTCATCAGCTAAACAATTTAGTGGGTTAGAAGTTTCAGACAAAAGATCATTTATGAATATAAGGAAGAGAGTCCGAAACAAAACGGAGCCCTGGGGCACACCAGCATTTATTTTATGGTTTTCAGACTTGAATCCATCCAATACTACTCGAATTGAACGGTCCGAAAGGTAATTTCTAATCCAACTAAGAAGAGATTCATCGATACCAAAAGCACGCATTTTCGATAAGAGAGCTTGGTGCCAAACTCTATCAAATGCCTTTGAAATGTCAAGTGCAATAATCTTACTTTCTCCAAAACGATGTAAAGATTTATTCCATTGTTCGGTGAGATAAACCATGAGATCACCAGTGGACCTATTGCAACGAAAGCCATACTGCCGGTCATTAAGAAGCTTCCGTTCTTCAAGAAATTTCTTAAACTGAAAATTGATCAGCGTTTCTATGACCTTGGAAAGACGGGACGTAAGTGCAATTGGACGATAGTTAGACGGGGAGGAGGATTCGCCTTTTTTAGGGACATGCTGGACAAATGCAATTTTCCATCCACTCGCAAAGAGACTAGTAGAATAGGACAGATGGAAAAGCTTACGCAGTGGTTTTACCAGCGTTGAAGAACACCTCTTCAGAACAATAGCGGGGATACTATCCTTGCCAGCGGATTTGTGAATGACAAGATCTTTTAGTACCTACTCTAGCAACTGTACGAAGGCGAAAGAAGATTCGTCCCATAGAATCGTTTACGCTTTCGAGTACAGAAGGAGTCATGTCACTCATTGGCAGCATCAAATTAACAGCAAACTGTGCTGCAAGCAAATTTTGGCATTATCAACCGAGCTTACGTAGGGTGTGTCATTTAAAACGAGCGTCGAAACTGATGATGACGTACTGTTACACACATTTTTCACAAATGACCAAACATTTTTACTACCATTGGGACATTGTTGCCGTAATTTGTGGTCATGCAAAAATTGAATGCGTCGTCTATGTCCGTTACAGGTCTTTCTAGCTTGTTTGAACTTATTCCGGTTTTCCTCAGTTGGGTTGGCTTTGTAATTCCGGCTAATATATCCGCAATTGTTTTATTTTTTTGCAACAGCACAAAATTTACCGAAATCGGTTGGATACTTTTTAAAAATTTGTATTGCAAAGTTCTATTTGGCCTATATTTATGCATGTTATAAATATTTATACCTGTTTATAAGTACTAGATGAAAGTTCAAATTATTTTGCGTTTTTTTTTGTGGTTCAATGCACTTAATTTCAGGAAAATTATTTAAATTGAAATCTATACCTACACAAACTTTGTATACGTAATATTAAAATATAGTAACAAATCGAGTATGTTTCCATTTTTTCCATCAGAAATTCTTAAAAAGGAAGCTCAATCATTGTTCCATTCTTCAACACCTTGTGAAACTACAATATGTAATGTAATTCATCGTGATCGCGCTCTTGGAATTTAATAAAGACTAAACCCATATATCTTTGCGTTCTAGATGGACAACAACCGACGAAGACGATGAAGACGAAACGCAACGTCACGTCGCGTCGCGTCACCGTGGTTTGTGGACGATGTCTAGATAAACCAGTCTTTATTTATTTTTGTATTTCTCTTTATTTTTCCACAACTTAAAAGTTGAAATTTCCGCATTTGGCGATTGATAAAGTGGGTTAAGTTATTTTGTTTGTTGTTGTTTTTGTTTACAAAGTTTCATTTACGAGTATATTTGCTCTAAATTTGTTTTGAAATTGGGAAAGGTAGATTCTTAATTTAATATTAACAATGATTAAATTTAAACTTGGGTGATATCACTAATAGCTTAAAAAATGAATATAATTTTAAGCAGACAAACTTGCAAAATGCTCATCTCGATGACTTAAGGCCCAACTATAATAGACTTAACCGAAAGTAAGCTAATGTCAAAACCAAACGAAAAGTTATCAGAAGTTATATCGTCAAAACAAAAAGTAACCATAATGGATTCAAGTAACTTAAGCAAATGCGTTTCAAATTTGACATTTGCTTAAGCTCGAGCCATTTAAATAGCTCTTGCGTAACTGCGCGAAAGTTTCAGAAATTTAACGAAACTGAGCAGAACGTCTATTATGGTTAGTGACATATAAGGCTGCGTATTGCGTATTGGTTTGTTCCCTTAAGCTGGCTTAAGCTCGGTTAAGTCTATTATATAGTTGGGCCTTTAGTCCTTTACAGTGTAGGTACCTACCAATTGGTACTTTTCGACTTCTTTAATAGATAATGATCTTTATTTGGATTGATGCCAAATAAAGATCATTAAAGATCATTCAGTTTAAATTGGTTGGATTGGAATGTTGAAATAGTGTATAAATGGCTATTGCAACCATAGATCCATAAATGGGAGCATGAAAAATTAGTATGGTTGCAATATCTTCAAAGTTAACCTATTGACGTATAATAGAGACAATATTATTTAATAACAGTGATTGCACTAAAATAAATTTAAAAAAAAACTGTTTGTTTCTTAAATTTCTGAAAGCTGTTGGAAATGGAAATTAATTGTTGTTCTTGTAATAGCTTTTTTTTGTTTTCGTTAATAATTGTCGCAAAAAAAAAATAAAAATGAGTTTATGTAAAGTGTATTTCAGTTCAAGTTCGAGAAATATTCAAAACAAATATCTTGAAACTTTCTGTTTTCGATTCTAGACCTGATGTGACTGGAAAGATTATTCCACAGTCTGGCAGCATGAGCAAAAGCATCAATCTTTGACACAACACTATAGACGTGGGTATCCCAAGTTAGTCTATTGTTATAAATCAATTCTAAGTTTTTTAATTGTGTAACATAATCAATTATGGAATTATTTAATATAATGGAAGAGAAGTTTTCAGGCTTGAGTTTTTTTTTGTATTTTATTTTTTATTTTAGAATTAAGTTTAAGTCGACCAATCATACCAGTTATCATTGGTTTTCATCATTGAAAACAAACATTGGAATTTTTTTGACAGGTCATTTATAGCTATCCTTAAAAATGTCTGTCATTGAAAAAAATTTCCTGATTGAAATCCACCGAAAAATGTTTACTGACAAAAATATGTCATTGGAATTGTGTGAAATTGGAACACAAATTAGTGGAACGATTCGTTTCACTTTTGAACATAAAAGTATCAGCTGTTCAGTAAAATGAATTTCCGTCCGGAAAATAAAAAAATACATTTTTAGCGAAAAATAAATGCGCAATCACACTTTTTTCTCAAAAAAAATTCTTTGTGTAATTTCTGATCAAAGGGAAACACCGTCAAATACCGATTCAAAAAATTTTTCCGGATCGATTTCAATGTTAGCTATAACTGGCCTCATATGTATATAGAGTGTAAATCAATGTTCATTTTATCTATTGTATTCATCATCATGCTCTCAGGAAAAGTAATATATACCTAACTGAAAATCATCAGCGTAGATATGGTATTGTAGAAGCACAAAACAGAAGGCAGATCATTGATGAACAACGAAAACAGTAAAGGTCCAATGATTGATCCTTGAGGAACACCAGAATGAACAAAAAGGAACGAAGACAGTTTTCCATTACAAGATAAGGTTTCCATGACATTGGTCAAATATGTTTAAATAAGGTTTTAAGTTGTGTTAGAGAAGTTAAAATTAAGTAGTCAGTTTATCACAAAAAAGATTAGAATTCACACAATCAAATGCCTTCGAAAAGACAAGTTAGGTTTTTACAGCAGGAAACTTTTTGTCTAAAGCCTGTCATCAGACACATTAAGCAAAGCTGAAACGCAACAATGTCTAGACTGGAATCCTGACTGCAGAGGAGTCAAGAGTTTTTTGTCTTTAATATATTTTTTTAATTGGTGACTTATAAATGTTTCAGAACTTTTCTTTTAGTTTATTTTTAAATTTTCAATGATGAGATCATTTTTAATAATTTCTGATTTCACACTTCGGAACATAGCCGTTTCACTGAAAGCGTTCCATTTTCTTTGTATTCCCACCTGTCAGTTTTACTTTCAATGCTTGATTTTAGGGGCCCATTATAGCAATTATTGGTTTTCATCATTGAAACCAATTATTGAAATTCTTTTGACAGGTCGTTTATGGCTATCATTAAAAATGTCTGTCATTGAAAAAAAATTCCTGATTGAAATCCACCGAAAAATGTTTACTGACAGAAATCTGTCATTGGAATTGTGTGAAATTGAAACATGAATCGGTGGAATGATTTGTTTCAGTTTTAAACATAAAAGTATCACCTGTTCAGGAAAATGATTTTACGTCTGGAAAATAGAAAAATATATTTTTAGCGAAAAATAACTGTGTAGTTCATCTTTTTTTCTCAAAACAATTCTTTGTGTGATTTTCAATCAATCAGTACATAATTTTCATTTCTTTTCAAAGTGCAACACAGTCAAATATCCATTCAAGAAATTTTCCGAATTGATTTCAATTATAGCTATAACTGACCCCTTAATCAGGAAATATGTATCCAATGACAGACAGCTATAACCAACCTGTCAAAAAATATTCCATTGATTGGTTTCAATGGGCAACATAAGGGACTTCATTTGCAGTCAACTGCATTTTTGGAACGTACATTTTGACCAAGGCAACCAGTTAGTTTTTCAAGTTTCAAATGGAATTGTGCAGAAAATAAATAAATCATAGAGTAATAAAGTTTAGCTTTCAGTTGAATGAAAAAAACATGATCAACTGTCATTTTGACATAAGCAGATTTTACTTGACTGGAAATTTAGGCAAATTTTGTCTTGCCTAACTTTCCAGTCAACTTTCCAATAATCTTCTTTTGCTTTTAAATAAATTTGTATTGTTGGTTGTTTTTTTAAGAATGAGTCCAATTAAACTCGTTCAAAATCGAAACAAAATTGAAAAAAAAAAAATAGTATTAACGGCATTCGAATCTATTATCATAGATAGTTAGATTTAAAATTTCTTAAAATTACTTTCGTTACAAGCTCTTCTATAAAACGCCTTACAGGACCATCAAGATGACTTTAATAACAATCAACCAAGAGAACAATATTGACTTTAGTAAAGCTTTTGATTCCCTTGAACACGAAATGATATGGTCCTCCCTGAAAAATCAAAACATAGACCCATATATAGTAGAGACGATTAAAAATATAAACAAATATAACACCGCACGAATAAAAACAGAGAACATAGGACGCAAGTTTAAAATAAGAAGAGGAGTTAGACAAGGAGATCCGCTTTCACCACCTCTATTTAGATCAGTTCTGTAAGACATTTTCCAAAAAAACTAACTGGAAGAAAACATATAGAATAAGGATCTGTGGATAAGTTCTAAACAATTTAATTGAATTGAAGACGATATAGTTCTTATTTCTACAAAAGCTACACACATTCAAGACATGTTAGCATAACTAACTACCTTGTGTAAAAATTATGGACTTCAAATAAACAAATCGAAAACTAAAGCCATGACAAATCATTCAACAGACGATAATAAAGTTGGACGGAGAAAAAATTAAGTACGTAGAAGACTACTTATATTCGGGCCAGCTAAAATTATTTAAGGACCAAAAAAATAGAGAAATTAACAAACGCATCACAAATAGCTGGAAAGAATTCTGGAGCCTTAAACATATTTCACAATAGGACCAAAGTGCAGACACAATGAAATACATATATCTTCGATTCTGCTATTCTACCGATCCTTACTTACGGACTACAAACAATGAGCTTGACTGCAAAAACACTTGACCAGCTAAGGATATGTCCGACCAAAATGGAAAGAACAGTTTTGAACATACGACCAAGTCAAAGGGTATGAAATGAAGATATTCGCAATAGGACCAGAATTATTGACGTCATAATTAGAACAAGGAGGCTGAAATGGAGCTTCGCAGGACATGTATTTAGACTTCAGGACCAAAGATGGACAAAAATGTCAACGAAACGGAGACCAGAGAACAATAGACCAACAGGACAATCCAATAAAGGATCAGTGATGGATTTACGCCTAGGCCCGTGAGGCCCAGGCCTAGGGCGGCATAATTTGAAGGGCGGCAAAATTTATAAATGCTTAACACTTGAAAGCGTTTCTACATTTAAACATACCTTAATGAAAGGCACAAATATACCTTCGGTCTAAAGTTTCGGAACGCATCCAAAATCATAACTTCTGTTTTCCAATTTAAAAATTCAATCTAGAAAATCTACGTTAAATTTGAAATTGCGAAAACAAACAAAACAGAACTGTAAGATAGAAAAATCTCACCTCATCTCTTTGTTTTTGTATTTGCAGGGATCAGTAATACTGATGATGCAGACTTTAAAAATTCTAGAAATGTTTATAGTGATAAAACAAGGTATTGTTTCAAAAGTTTATTTCAACGTACGCAAAAATGGAGCGATTCAGTGCCGTGAGTGGTAGATTTATTTAGAAACTAAAGGCTCTGTATTTTGTATTCCATGCTTATTATTTGGTAGAAGTGGTGAAATGAATGCTTTTACTGACGAAGGATTCCGTGACTGGAAAAAATCAAAAGCACGCATCGAAGAACATGAAAATTCTGACTTTCACAAAACTAAAGTTAGTCATTTTAAAGCTTGAGCAGTAGTTCACGGGCGTGTTGATCAAAATCTAATAAAACAACTCGATGAAGATATAATGGAAACAAATTTTTTACCGAGCAATTGCAATTTTTAAATCACTAGTAATAAGAGGCCTGCCATTTCGAGGAAATTCAGAACAGTATGACTCCTTGCTAAATTTGTTCCATTTTTATCTGAAAATTTAAAATTTTATGCACACCCTGGTGTTTATCGTGTTTATCTAAAACAATCTATGAAGAAATTATACTGTTGATTCAAAATAAAGTACTACAACAAATTTCTAGTGAAGTGCAATCTCCTAAGTATTTTGGTATAATTGTAGATTCTACGTCTGATTTAGCACATGTCGATCAGCTTACTATAATTATACGATATGCATGTACGTGATAACGGTGAAATTGTTAAAAGGTTTCTAGAATTTCTACCAAATATCGGCCATAAAGCTAAAGATATTAAGGATGTATTGTTAAAATCTCTAGAAATACTTTACAAGAACTATACAATTTATTTACTATATCTGCTTATCGTTGGGAAATCTTGGTGCAGCGTACAAATTTAAGAATTAAGAGTCTTTCTCAAACTCGTTGGTCTGCTCGACATGATGCATGTTACGCATTAGAAAAAGAGGGGTCTGCAATAATTGATGCATCGGAATTTATTGCCGAAAGCAGAGATGAGAAACCGACTACGCGATCTGAAGCTACGAGATTGCAGCGAAAATTACAACATTTAGAAAGAGCAATCCTAGTCGTTGTCTGGAATGTAATTTTAGGTCGTTTTAATGCTGCTAGTAAGAAGCTTCAAGAATCTCAAGCTGATTTATCATCCGTTGTGCAGATCTATAGACATGAGAGACAGACAATTTTCTGAATATGAAGAAAAAGCTAAAGCACTGTCTGGAGTTCAGGATTATTGTCGTTATGATACTCGTCGCCACCAGAATCATGCAGCCAGATGACTGACGGGTAAATGAAAGCCCACCTTTTTCTGGACCAGAAAATGTTCGCACAAATGTTTATTACTCTATTTTAGACACTCTTAGTCTACAATTAGCCGGGCGTAAAAGTGCATATGAAACACTTTACCAATACTTCAATTCTTTCGACAATTAAAGTGAAATAGATACAAACGAGTTGAAAAATCTTGCCAATAAATTAGTCAATAAGTATCCTGACTATTTGGAAGAGAAGTTAGACAATGAATGTATTAATTTCTATTATCAATTCAAAGATTCCTTAGCAAAAATAGAAGATGCCATGTATTGCATTCCGGGAGTCTTCTAGATGTTTATCCAAATTTGAAAATTTTTGAATTGATCAATATAAAAAAAAAAATATTTATTATTTGTCTATCTAAGGATTATAACTTATTAATCTTTCATGTTAACTAATTATATTTATAAATTATACTTCAATAAAATAAAGTTATTTAAAAAAAAAATATTGAATACAAATTTATGAAATAAAATTTAACAATAAAGGCGGCTCATCGAACGGGGCCTAGGGCGGCAGCAAGCCTAAATCCGTCACTGTAAAGGATGGAGTGAAGATCTATTACAAATAATCGCAAATTGGTAAAAATAGAGACACATGGACACATTGGAGGCTTATGCCAATAACCAACATTATTAACTTTTAAAATTTTTCCTAACTGTTTTATTTTAAAAATCATTATACAAATTTTAAAGCCATAATTGCATAGTCGTAATATTTTAAGTTTTTTTCTTTTTAATTTTACATTTTAACAAACAATACCATTTCTTGTAACGCTTTAAAACATTTAGTTAATAATATTGTAAATAAATAAATTTAATCATCAAACTAAGGCAATAAAAGCTTATAATATTCATAATAATACGAACATAGTAAGGTCTCAGATCTTTTTTTATAAGCTTTAAGACTTTTCTAACGTTATCGTTCCTCACCTTCAAGTCGTTAGATACACTTTTGCTGATCATATTCTCTGAATAATTTCTCATGCCAACACTGGGACATATTTACTTTTAAACCACAAAGTTTTACAACTTCCATACCTCTTCAAAAAAAAAAAACACCTTTTCACCACATATAAATATTTGCATATAATTGTCAACTTAATTCTTTTTTAAAATAATAATTAAAACTTTTTTCAGGTAGTATTAACTTAACAAAAGTTTGGAATATAGTATTTTATTAATACTATGCTTTAAGAAAGTCATCATTATTTTATTACAAAAAAAGGCGATAACTTTTCTTTTATTAAAGCAATCTTATTGTTATATAAGGTCGAATAGCATATTGAGATCGTAGATCATTGTCAAAAAATAAGATAACCATTTAAATTACATTTATGCTTTCGTTTAAATTCGTATCTATTTACAATTGTTTTCATTGTAAAAAGTGTATAGAGGTTATAGATGCAGACAACTTGCTTGCAACATTTATGCTGACATTCAATTACGCAACACATCAATTTCTTTGATGTCCGCACTAATTTCTCCAACATATCTTTTTTTGTTTTGCTAAACAAAGGTGAACTTTCACACAAAATTGAAGAAAAAAAGTATATTACACTTTAGTTGTATCTCACATTCGTTACATTCAATTTCATGATTGAAAAAATCATTTGTTAATTCTTAAAAGAGCAATTTGTGAAACATCGCAGTTCAAATAAGAAATTCAAAAAATTAAAAAAAAATAATCATTTGTCCACCACGAGTCAGTCTACCTACGTACATAAATATAAAAATAAACATACATAAATAGGAGTATAATATCATTATATTTCTTTTCTTCGTTGAAAATGATTGCAAATAAAAATGAAAAAATTTAAAGATCAAAATTATAGTGAAAAACTTGTGTGTCTACATTTACGTGGGTATTTTGCAGCAACTCTTTTTTTATGTTTTTGTTAAACTGATCGATGGCGAAATTGAACAGAAAAATAAAGTAATCGACAAACTAAGAAGAAAACAAGTATCTGCATCTTTGCAAAGATCCCCAGAAGATCCCCATCGACATTGCCATCGCCATCCCCATCATCTTTGGAAGATCATTCAAGTTTGCTACCATTTTCACTTGTCCGAGTAAATGTATACATGTAAATCGATACCTGCCATTTTACCATCAATGCGATGAAAAAATAAAATAATTATTTTTGTTTTGTTTTAAACAATATCTGATATAAATATAATGTTATTGTATATTACAAGATTTGATTTTGATCTTGAAAATTTCGAATTCGAAGAATAGCTATCTAATTATTTTGTATGCAAATAAAACTTCAACTTTCAATAATGAAGTGGAACTTGCTTTCCATTATTTTTGATTAATTTTTTTGTATCGTTTCTTAATTTTTATTTTTGTTGTTTGGCTTAAAGATGTATGTTCCTTAGAGTCACTTGGAGTGAGTTGTAATGAGTAAACAGATCTTAACATTTTATAAATGTCAACTAAAAGAAACAACATTCAACTATCAAAATGCTAGTAGGTTTAGTAGGTGGATAATTTAGCATTAATTACTTGTGTAATATTTTCTTTCTGTTTTGTTTGAGCTGTTTGCTAACTTGATAAAATTGCTTGATAAATTTAGTTTTTAGCAACTTATTAAAGACTGCTGTTAATTTTAAATCACTTAAGCTTGGTGTACACAACTGGATAATAAAATGTCAGAAATTGTACATAATCTGACAAGTACGCTTATACTAGCTGATAACCACTTGTCTTGTCGGAAAATTTATCTGACAGTTAATTGTTACGATAAATTGCAATGAGCAGGTTCAGACGGCATAAAGGACTTGTAGATAGGTATTTTATATTTTCTGATTGGCCAGCTGGAAAAGAATTGCCTTCCAAGTCAACTTTATTGAAAGTTAGTCAAGAAAAAATTTCCCTTGATATCAAGTCATATCTATAAGGGTGGGTCTAAAGCGGCATATACACGCATCAAAATCTCATCAAGCATGTGAGAGTGTGTTTGTAAATTCTTTTTCGTGTTGAATATACACACATCAAGCATGAGTCATCAATCATCATTTTTTCGTAGATTTTGGATGTGAATGGATGTGCGGATTCTTCGTTAGAAAAATATGAGTGACATGGACGATTGTTGCATAGCTCTAGCGCTGGCGTTAAAAATGAAGAGGAAAAATTTGCGGAAAAAACGGATCTGGATGAAAGAGTGGCTGAAAAAACGAAAGCAGTTTACACATGAAAATCATTTGTATGAACTGAAATTAAGTTCGCCAAGTGACTTCAAAAATTTCGATCGCATGAACGAGGAAACATACAACCAACTTCTGGAAATGATAACGCCCAAAATTATCAGAAAAGATACCGCAATGCGAGAAGCTATACCTGTTAGTCAACGTCTGTCAATAACTCTTCGGTTTCTGGCTACAGGCAATACATTTGCAGACTTAAAATTCATCAGTGCTATTTCTGAACAGTCTATTGGTCGTATTGTCATGGAAACGTGCGAAGCTATTATTGAAGTCCTAAACGATCATATCAAAGTAAATAAAACATTATTTTTTCAATGTAAATATTTTTTACTTGTATTATTTTCTCTATATTTTAAATCAAAATTAGAAATATAACTATTTATATAGGTATAACAACGCTGGCAATGAACGGTACACTTCAATTAATTCTAACAAAAAATTTTTATCCTCCATCATATATATAAAATATCCTTCCGAATGATGTCTTCACTCTAGCAACGCAAAAACAAGAATGATGCTTGATCAAGCAATCAATCACGAATACACACTCTTCAATCACTTGTCAAGCATAGACTCCTGATTGAAGAAAAATCAAAACATTTTGATTTCGCGTCAAGCACACACACACTCTATACGTGTTTCAATTTCACAAACACACTCTTACATGCTTGATGAGATTTTGATGCGTGTATATGCCGCTTAAAAGTTCGCGGAATGTAGTCGTTGGAGAAGCTCTGGGGGAAATTTGTGTACCTCATATTCTTTGGACATTTATTAGGAAAATTTATGCCGAGCTTGATTCAAATCAGGCGATTAGTGTTTGAGCTTTTGCTAAGTGAGTAAGTCAATCTAACAGCCCTATTATGGTTATCAAATATCAACACGATATTTGATAATAGTTGATAATTATCAAAAAAATTAATGAATCGGTATTATGGTGATCAATTATCAATATTTTTGATAAATAGTGAATTAAAAGATCTATTGTGAATAGCTTTATTGATAAACTCGGTATTACGGCTATCAAACATATTGATACCCATCATCAAATATTCTATATTCGTAAATGGTAAAGAATTGTAATTTAAATACGATTTATAAAAGTTTTTTTTGTAGTTTTTATTAAATATACAAATTGAAGAACGAAATGCCTTCACTAGAATTGTTGTTTGAAGGCAATTGTACTGAGGAGCGAAGGTTTATCGTGCAAGCTAAAATAAACAGTATTACAAGATGCTTCAAACCCACTGGACAAATTATAAATTCATGAATTAAAATATTCTTTTCCTAAATAAACAAAATATTATTAAGAAAAAAGAGAAATTTATTTAATGAAAACAACTAACATTATTCCGCCGAAATTATTTATAGACCAAAACACAAGAACTCAACACAACAAATGACAAACGTCAAACACCAAACAAAACCTATTCACAATCGTATATTGATTAGTATTCACAATGGGTGAAAAATTATCATTTGATACTCATAATACCAAATTATCAATAAATTGATAGAAGTTATCAGTTATCAAATAATTGATAGTTGATAGCCATAATAGGGCTGTAAGGGAAAAAAATAATAACGGACAAAATTGAGTTTCGGGCAGTAATAAAGGTCTTGACTAAGAAAGACAAATCGCCTCAGAACATTTTGGAAGAAATTTCAGCTGTTTATGGGGACTCTTGTCCTGGAAAAACAATGATTTACAAGTTGCATAGTCTTTTTTAAACGAGGTAGAGAGTCCATAGAAGAAGATCCCCGCTTGGGCCGACCGATTGAGGCATTTTTCTCGAACATCGTCGGAAAAGTCGAGAAACTTATTCTGCAAAATTCTCGACTAAAGAAAAAAACAACTTGCAGAAATGGTTGGAGTTGTATCACGTACTACCATTTTAAATATTCTGCATGACCATCTTGGCATGTCTGAGGTCATTGCAAGGTGGGTGCCGAAAAATGCTTGCAGCTATTCCAAAGCGACAGCGAGTTAAGTCTTCTCGTGAGCTTTTGAATCTTTTTAATGGAAAGAGTGATGAATTTATTGCCAAAAATTATGACTGGTGATGAAACTTGGGTTCATCATTTTGAGCCTGAGTCAAAACAGAAGTCGATCCAGTCAGTGGCGCAAAAGAGGCGAAGCACCCCCTAAGGAGTTCAAGGTCTCATAATTGGCTGAAAAAATCATGGCTACAGTCTTTTAAAATTCGGAGGGGAATTCTTTTATTGATTACAAGGAAAAGGGTGTCAATATAACCGGCGGATACTACGCAAACATCCTACATAATTTAAAAGAAGCCATTATAGAAAAAAAGAAGAGGAAAATGGACAAAAGGTGTTTTGCTTTTGCAAAACAATGCACCAGTTCACAAGAGTCACGTTGCGATGACTGCCTTGCAGAAATGTGGGTCCAGTTTATTGAATCACCCCCCTCATAGCCCAGATTTGGCCCCTTCTGATTATTTTTTTTAATTCCAAATCTGAAAAGACAAACATAGATCGACAAATTCAAAATGTCCACCAACTTACTTTCAAAACGATGGAGCCATATTTGTGGAGTTACATAATATTCATATTACGTAGAAGTGAAAAGATTGATTGACAGAATTTCGAAATCCAAAATAACTAAACCCTTTGGTAGATTTTTTTAAGAAAATATTTATTTAAAAGAAATGTAAATCGAAATATCAGTTCTTTTTAAATCAAAATTTTGAAAAAAAAACATTATTTCGATTACAGAATTCTAAATATTTTACTTCTAGTGTCAATCCATTTTAATCCACTGACTTTTCGCGTTCGTTGTAAAACTTAATAATAAGTTTGTTCACTGAGGTTTTATCTAGATCAGAACAGCACAGGACAGCACAGTTTCGTGAGAAACGTCAGATCAAGTTAGAACAGTCAGTTAAACGTCAGTTGTAAAAAAAAAAACAAAACAAATTTCAAATTGTGTGAATTTTTCGTTTACCGCTTATTTTTTTTCATTTTTTGTGTTTTTACTGTGAAAAATATTATTAAAAATTATTGAAATGGAAAATCAAGTGATTGCTAAGATAATACTAAATGAAAATGTTAGCGGTTCGGACACAGATAGTGACTCAAAAGCAAGAACAGAAAATCCTGTTCTAAACTGTTCTAGGTTTGTCAATGAACAGGAAAGTAGAACAGTTCAGCACAGAAAAAACCTCAATGAACAGCAAAAAGCTGTACTTTTCTGTCTAGAACAGTCCAGCTCAGCGTCACTGAACACACTTAATGAAATCCGTCGGATGCACTACATTATCTATTCCAAAGACTGCCTTATCTTTTCTGAACTTGTGTGTCGACAGATGCTGTCAGTTTCTGACATCTTAATGTCATTTAATTCAATAAACAAAGGAAAGCAAAGTGATAATTTGAAATAATTAAATTTATTTATTTAATAATTTTAAAAATATACAAAGGATGGATTGACATTCAATTTTTTTTTATTTTAGAGACCAATCTGCTATCTGCCCAAAGAATCTACGAAATCCCAGAACCCAGATCCGTCCTAAGTACTTGTTTCTACGTTCTGTTGTGGTTTAGGGGCTAAAACTTTGCCTCTATTGTGGACATTAAGATAAATTTCAAAGAATCGAAAGTAGAGAATCTTTAAAAACTGCATACAGGGTTCGATAGATACAGCAAAAATTTGTTTAAGTTTTTTTTATGTTTGAATTAAGAAGTTTGTAAGTTTTCAGTAGTTTTACCTTTATAAAAAAAACCATTAGTAAATTGCATTGGAATTTTGTATACCTTTTTAAAATCAGTCAAAGATACTTTAAAAGCTGGAATCAAAATTTAAATCACTACTAACAAAATGTTAAAAACACTTAAACACCATTGTAATAAGTTTTTCACTTACATTTTTTAACTTTCCAATGTAAATTTTAGTTTTGTTTTTGTTTAAAAAGAAAACCGCTTTTGATTCTTTTCGAAATGATCGCGAATGCGAAAGGGTTGCGATTTTAGTAATACCATATATGTAGTTGGAAAAATTGTCGGTAGTGCAGGGCATCTTACCGACATTCGTTAAACTTTCTTTCGTCGGATTTGGTTGTAGCAAAAATTTGGAAAACAATTGAAACTTTCACCTAATCTCATTCACCGATTTGTAATTTTTAAATTTTAATTATTTTTAGTTTGCGTATTTTGTATGTTTTACATTTGTTTGATAAGGAAACTTCTCTTAAAAAATACCAATAATTCTAAAACTTTTCCCATTTACTTGAATTTTTGTACAGGCTATTGATGCAAACAAATCAATTCAATTAAAAATTAGTTGTTATACTTAAAAAAAATCCGCATTTTTTATTTGATTTTCTTTGTGAATCTCTTATTCATGTTAAAAGATAACTCAACAATACTCTGTCTGCGTCTGGACTATTCGGTTCGTTGATTATCTTTAAGCGTGTAATTCATGAACTTTATCCGCAGTTAAGATCGACGAACTCACTCTCCTCTGGCTATAACAAACCAACTTACTATATTCTTTAACTGTTGTTTTTGATTTTTGTTGTAAAGAGCCATAAATTAAAGCTTTCGCGGTGGCGGTGAAAACTGATGATGGACGCAACCGCTGCGCTGCTGTCCAGACCCTGGGTCGTCGTCGTGGAAAACTTAAACCAAGTCTAAATTCGCCCCTGATTAAATTAAGCAACCAAAATGCGCATGCAATTAAAACGGAATTTATTATAGGCTCACGCTCACGTATATTTTTTTCTTTCTTGCTTATTCTCAGTATGGCGTGTTAACTACCGATAAACTGTATGGCATTTTTGGCTCCACTTAACTGAAACTGAGAACTGACCTGATTAAAGGTAGGTAAGTACTTTATCGATGGTATTTGCATTTTAATTATAAAAGTATTCAAGTAATGAGATGCATTTCAGTTAGAAAAGTGTTTGTTGATTTATAATGAATTATTATTTTATAGAAAAAGAGATAGACCTTTGTTTTTATAACAACAAAATTAACTGTCAAAAAATACAGTTTTTTTTTTTAATATAAAAACAGGGTAATATTAAATTCATCATTTTATTCGAAATACGAATGGAAATATAAATTTAAATTAATTCAAAGTAAAAGGAACACTTTGCAAATTCATAATAATGGTCCTCCCTCACACAAAAACTCCTTTTCTCATCATAAAATTGTCAAGACCGTATGTGAATTACCCTAACTTAAATTTGCTACAATGCTGTTGAAAGAGATTAAAAAAAAAGAACTTTTTACTAAAATTCCCTTAAGATTTAGGAAAATTTCATTAGAAAAATAATTTTCTTTGTTTTAATAAACGAATGTCATAAATACTAAATCGATCTTGAACAACTATTTGAGGAAATGATTTATTTATATTTTTCTAAAAAATCAATGCATTTTTACGAACAAAACACAAAAAATGATTCTTCTCTCTAGAATAAAAAACGTAGGTACAATTTTAAGCTGCTTTACAGCAATTAATTGCTCGTATTACAGAATTCGGCGTATGAGCTAAAGTGACAGTTTCAATTATTTTCCAAACGTTCGCTGATATCAAATTCCACGAAATAAAGTTAAGCGAATGTCGGTAACATACCCTGCACCACCGACATTTTTATCAACTTATCTGAAATCGCAGCACTTTCGAACTCCATACAATTTCCATAATCTTTCATCTAACCAACATCGAAATGAATCTAGATCGAATTTTGTATTACACGAAAACAAACCAAAATTAAATAAAATGCACGACTGGGTCGCACGAACTTGCTCCTGTATGCAAAGAGTCTGTTTAAAGTACCTATATAAGATTTTAAAATATACCTGTTAAATAAGTTTGTCTTCAAATATATAAATGCCATTTGATTTGTCAAAAACACCGCGCGATTCATCCCAAGACACAACTCATCCTAAGACAACTCATCCCGTAAATGAAAAATACTTGTAAGCATACTTAACGAAACAATTGTTTGTGTATTCAACTAGTTCGTTCAAAACCTTTTCCTTTGGATAGCTTTATTTTACTTTCATATTAGAAGAACCAGGATGGAAAATAAATTATCTGAAGATAAGAAAGAGGCAGAACATGAATGTTTAAATTGTAAAGCCATCGCCCATTGATTGTGTAGTTAGGTAGGTGTCTAAAACAAATAAAGAATAGTTCATTGGCGTGCTCAGCTTTTTGTAGATAGATAGATAAAGACATGTTTATGATGATAATGAAGAAATGTTATTGGTAGGTAGAAGGTACTTACTACATCCAATCACATTCCTTTTTTCCTACAAGTTATCAGCGCAAACATGGAGTTATTACGTTCAGTTTTTTAAAAGTTAAAAAAAGTTAAAGTTTAAAAAAAACGAATACGAAAAGGTACAAGAAATTGCTATTCATGTGTTGTTTACAGTCAGGCTCTTGGGCGTTTTGGATTTTAGTTAGTAAGCAATAGTTGTAGAGGTTGTACGTAACACCTATACAGGTAAAATGTGTATACATACGTTGAAAAAGTGATTCTTATAGAAAATACATATACTCTTTCTTTAACTTGAAGGTACTAAGTATTTATTCTTTTATATAGGCAAAGGCAAGTAAAATATGTGTGAAACAACCTTATTCTTGAAAAATAATATTTTAACCTTTTTATTATAAAATAATAAAAAGGTACCAAGATAATACTTCTTGATAGACGCTTTTAAACATATCATATTCCTTAATCCGATGCAGTGCCGCTACACGGTCATGGTTGGTATTTACAATAGTTATAGTTATAAAAATACATAAATATATGCCAAATGCATTAATTTGGATAAAAGATAGGAATGTAATTAAAATTTTGTCAAAATAATGCGCTCTTTCTGGCTCATGCACAGTTTAAATAATTTAAAAAAAAAAACTATTTTAAGATTCAAATTTTTTTCTCAAAAATAAGTTTGTCTTCAAAAATTTGAATGCTATTTTATAAATCAAAAAAACCCTTGATTTTTCATTTTTTTTTTTTGAAAATCGTTAGAGCGTTTTTTTAAATTTATTTTTTCAAATATAAAATTTTTCAATTTTGTTCAAAAATATTTTTGGTACGCAGTTGTTTAGTGATTGTAAATGTATGATCCACATTTGAATTTCGTAAAAAAATGTTGACCCGTTTTTGAGATATAGAATTTTGAAAAAAAAATTCAATATTTTTTTAAAAATCCAAACAAAAAAAATTGCACTTTTGATAATCAAATATTATTAAGGCAATATTAGAGCTCGTTCAAAAAAAAAATATTAAAATCGGTTCATAATTTGATGAGAAAATTAAAAAACAAAAAACCGTTCTATGAGCGGTACATTTCCGGAGCAAAAATATGTTTTTCTTTTTAAAAGAAGCCAAGTTAAAAAATAAAATTTTAGAGAAAATTAAAAAAAAATCTATCGGTTTGTTTTTGAGAAAATTCAAATTTTCTCTGTTAGTTTTAATCTTAAAAAAAAAAAAATTTAAAAAAAAACGCCTAACGTGAATCTGCTCAAAACCTTAACTTCCAAGTTTGAACTCAATCGACCCAATGGTTTAGGCTGTAGGAGCGTGGACAGACAGACAGAACAGACCGGACGGAATCGCGGGACCCACCTTTTTCGAGTTCGAAATTTTGCACGAATGCAAAACTTGCCATATAGTAAAAATGGAGGAGTTAAAAAATCTAAGTAAAACATTTATCAAAATTTTGATATTCACTTCTAAAGAATCATTGACCGATTTTGAATAAGTATAAAACTTTCAATATATTTTATTACAAAGAATTCATTACTTTCGATTCCTTGAAATCTTAAAGACCACGATAGTCAAGTTCAGAAATGGTAAGGTAGTCTTAAAAATTGACAATGTAGTTTTTATCCGATAAATTTCTTAAATAAGGTTTACAACGAATGCGAAACATCAGTGGATCCAGTTGAATCACCGAGAGTAAAAATTTTAGAATTCTGTAAGTGACATGATTATCTTAAAAACGATTGTCATATTACACGTTAACTCTTTGCAATTTAAAGAGTATTTGAAGAAAAAAGTATTTGCGTTAAAATAGCAATCAAATTAGAAAGAATTTATTAGTGGTATAAATGCATAAACTTGAATTTTAAATAAATTTACATTTTTGTGTATCTCTTTGAACAAAGAAATATTATGTTTATTTAAGTAATTTTTGCATTTTAATTCAAACCAAATGATTTTATTTCGTTCTAACTGGTTTAACTTTAGAACGAATAATTAAAGCTCCTAAATCTGAAATTGGGAACATTTTAGAATAGCATATGTTGGACTATAAAATGACTCGCCACACTTGTTATGTTGTGAAAAAGTAAAAAACTAGATTTTTCGAAGGTGCAACTTTCATGTTGACCTTTCTAACGATAAAAAAAACTAATTCTTTTCATCTGCGTATTTATTTATAAAGTGAATTATAAGACAAATTATTGTGCAATGTTCTTTTTCAACTTCTATCATCATAAGTGAATAAACGGAATATATGCGTTAGGTCTGTTTAATTTTATCGAACCATTATTTTGGAAAATTATGACAGCTGTCAAAAAGACGAACTCCGAAAAAAGTATTGCCAGATTGAAAATTACAACTCTAAGAAAAACAACCCATTACTAATTATTATACTGGTAGACAAGGTGTTGTTTATTCATGTACAGTACATATATGAATAAAGCTTTTTAAGTTTATCTAAATTCATGAAGTTATAACTTTTTATAAGTTATAAGATTTCGCCTGTTTCACATAAATCTTTAAGAAACGCTGAACCACTTATGCTAAATCTTTTTTTTAACTGAAAAAGGCAAAATGGTTTGAAAATAATGTTTGCTGTTGTAACAAAGTCGCCTTCTAAACAGGGTGTAGCCCTGTTTATTTTAAAGACATTAAGTCTTTAAAATAAAATATAGTGCAAAAATATAAAAGTTCTTTTTGCAAACGGGTATTTGTAAAGAAAGTTCAAATCAAAGTGCACTATAAACGAAACGCAAAACACCGTTTTGGATTATCCTTAGTATTTTTTAAAGGGCATATTTAAAAAACCTGATGTGATAGAAAAATTTTAAGGCGACATTTGAATTTAGGTCCTTTTTTGTTTATTCAACAGAAAAATAAAACGTTATTTTGTAGATCAGTGTTATTATTTTATATAAATTAAGATAGAAGATTTGCCAGTTTAAAGATCACATTTAATAGATATAAATAGAATAATGAAAAGTAATTTGTTTACAAATGCGGCCTAAAATATTTACATAGGTTGTAGTCTAGACACATTAAAAGTGTTTTTTTTTTTGTTTTGTTCGTAACTGTATTCCATATAGCTGGACATTTTGACGTATTGTTCATTTGTACGTAATATTTAAATAAGAAAGTGATTAAAACTGCTTCAGACAGATGTTAAACTTGCACATATCTCGTGACATAACTAATAAAATGAAGACATAACATTTTTTATAAAAAAAATAGCAAGGTGACCAGTGAGAGAATTCATACTAATAAGTTCGAAAATATTGAGTTCTATGTAGTTTTTTAATATCATATTCTTTTTTCACAAAAATTCGGGCCTGGTGTTCTTCAATGTAATTCACTTTGTTATCAAGTTTATTATTATTGTATTAAAGAAATCTTTAAACTAATTTTTTAAATACTTTTAATTTACTTGCAGCTGAAGCACGCGACGACGGAATAATTGCCATCATATTGTTTCTATACTAATATCTTTGATCTATATGACTAACTAACTCTAACTCTTTTCCACTTCAACTATGAATACCCTATTATTTTCAACTGAATTACATATTTCTTCTACATAAAATATAAATGGCTTCAAAACGTATTTTAAACCAGAAAAACTGTTTTGTATTTTAACTAAAATAGTGGGTGATTTTTTAGATGTTTGGTTTTCAATCTGGCAATACTTTTTTTCAAAAATAATCATTTTTGACAGCTGTCACTTGATCTATGCTCAATTTAGTTTGCCATTTCATAATGAATAGACTTACTTCTGAACAACGTTTGGAAAGTATGCAAAAATTATTACTAAAATTGTTCGGTTAAGCCGACGACGAAGGTATCTTTTGGTGAGCGTAGCCTTTAGCGTAGCCTCAAAGATGTTGTTATTTTACACTGCTGGATTTTTTTTGTGGAGTTATGTGAAGTCGCTTGTTTACGCAGATTAGCCCGAGACGATTAATGCGCGTTATGCTGACATATGGTACCAGCTTCTGCGAAAAAAGATCAAAAATTAGGCCTCTGGCCTGGAATTTTTTCGAGTAATCCGCTTAATTCTGGCCATAAAATTTAATTACATGTGTTTTATTTCTTATTAAAAACCAAACGTCTAAAAAGAACACCCTTTATATGACATTTGATCGTTTTATAAAGTCTTTGCTAGAAAATATAAATAATGCATATACTATACATAATTGACCTACAAGAGCTCTGTTCGAATGAACTCTTTATTCAAGTATTATATATTATTGGTTATTTAATAATAATAAAAAAAAAACGTTAATTGATGTAACGGTTTTATTTTTCATCTCCATTTTATCTTAAAAGAATGCAAAAATAAAACAACTCAATGTCTAGCGTACATTGTTTCACATCACATTAAATGAAAGATTATTATAGACTCATATAATATGAAGCTTTGATCTTTTGTGATCATAAACTCTGGGCCAGATTATATGATGTGTGTTAATTTATAATCAAATTCAAAAGAGAGCAAAGAAACTGATTTTTCATATTAGATCATAATATTACGAATAAAGATAGTTTATATTAATATGATCATATCTATTCATGATATTGAAAGGGGTTTCATTGCAAAGATTTAATTTTTTTCAAGAACGGGTTTTAAGTACTTGATATTTTATTGTAATTTAGCTTTTAGAGTTTAAAACTCTAGATTTTTATCCTCACATTGAATTTTGTCTTTGGAAAAAAAATAAATGTTAACTTTGAGACATTTTGAAAATAAATTTTCAACCTTTGTGATTTATATAAAACGCTAGGTACTTTATGGTATTAAACCGAAGGCAAAATTATTTGGAAATTTTATTTCAAAGAAAAATTGTTCTCGTCATCAAAATTACGTTTTTTATTGTCACACAAACAAAATAATTCACAATATTTGAAGGTTTAAGTTGTCTTGAATTCTAATCTCGCCTTAAATATACAAAAATATCACATCAGGTTTTTAAACAACGAAAAACGGTTTTTAAATTGAAAATGTTTAAACTCCATCCATCAGTTAAACCACAACAATATCAATACTGACTGACCTTCTTAAAGTATGGGATGCAGCTCGAGCTTAACTTCCATATAAAATTCTATCCAAAACTTATACAGGGTGTCCCGTAAGTAATGGATAACCCTAAAATGCCGCATAGTAGACTTTATGACCGTCCTGAAAACTGATAAAAAAAAGTTCTATCCCAACTACAAGAAAATTTATATGCATTTTTTTGTTCAGTGCATTATTTTATTTTTTTCTTACTTTACATTTTTGAATACCACGACTACAAGTGAATGAGTTCCATCATTTTCCCATCAGCCGCAAGATTTTGAAACGAGAATGAGTTTTTGTCGACAAATGATAATGAAAATTGAAGAAGATCCGCAGTTTTTTGACAAAATTCTTTGGAGCGATGAGTCGACATTTAAAAGAAATGGCTACACTAATCTCCATAATCTCCACTTCTGGGCACTACAAAACTCAAACATCATGAGGGAAGACAGGTCCCAGTACCAATTCAAATAAACTATTGGACTGGGATTCTCAATGGGAAAATAATTGAACCCTTTGAGTTGCCGGGGATTTTAACTGGCCAAGGTTATTTGGAGTTCCTCCAAAATGATCTCCCAACCTTGCTGGAAGAAGTGCCTCAAGAACTAAAGGAATCCCATTGGGTTCAAAATGATGGTTGTCCAACACACTATGCTGTGCCTGTGTGGGCATATTTAAATTCCAGATATCCAGGCAGATGGATAGGACGTCTGGGACCAATTTTATGGTCATCCCGTTCACCAGACCTAAATCCACTTGATTTTTTTATTGGGGATGCATTAAGGAAATCGTATACAGCAAGCCGATCAGGTCTTTAGGGTAGCTAAGAAATCGTGTGGAGGCAGCTGCATTACAAATTTCTGAGCAAAACCTTGCACGTTCATTTATTCGGAGGTGCCGAACCTGTATAAGAGTGGGTGGAAAACAGTTTGAGCATTTGCTTTAAATTAAAAAAAAAATTAAAAAATTATCTATTTTTGTTTTTGTTTTCTAACTAAGTGATCATGTGATTAAAAGCTGGCTCAAAAACTTTTTGTTTAGATAAAATAACAAATAAACTAATAGCAACCAACAAAATATTTGATGGGTTTGTTAAAGCCCAATAGAACAGGTAAAATTCAAAACAAGCTCGAAAATGTAACCGTTTTTTGCACTTTTTTGACATTTTTATCAATAATGCATTCGGCCCTAGAAGTTGAAAGCTTGGATTTATCATAGGACAACATCGTAGAAACAGCCAATAAATCAAAAATCTGCTATGTTCAATGTTTGGTATTATTTTGAAAACTTTTTTTTTGCTAAAT
Organism: Eupeodes latifasciatus; assembly: GCA_920104205.1. Lineage (NCBI taxonomy): Eukaryota > Metazoa > Arthropoda > Insecta > Diptera > Syrphidae > Eupeodes > Eupeodes latifasciatus. Next base: position 97,888,755 of record OV049924.1, on the reverse strand, counting down.
TTACTCTAGTATTGCAGATTTTTACCAATAACTCGCTTTTGACTCTAGATATAATACTAAGTAATACCATTTTGAAATCTGCATTTAACGCGCATATTTTTAAAATAGTTGGCCACTCAGGTATTCAAGCATTTTTTTTATACCAGCTATGATTTAACTTTTTCAAAAATTATTTGTTTTCACATTTTGCATTGAAATCCAATGTTAAATAATTTTTTTCTCTAAGAAGTCCAACAGTTATAATAATTTTCTTCTACTTATGTGTTGGCACAAGTAATGTAAAATATTCCTGCAAAAAAAAAGATGGAACTCATTCACTTGTAGTCGTGGTATTCAAAAATGTAAAGTAAGACAAAAAAATAATGCACTGAACAAAAAAATGCATATAACTTTTCTTGTGGTTGGGATAGAACTTTTTTTATCAGTTTTCAGGACGGTCATAAAGTCTACTATGCGGCATTTCAAGGTTATCGATTACTTACGGGACACCCTGTATAAGTCAAGCTAATTTAAGCAAAGCATTTTACCCGAGTGGTATGCAACTCTAGCTAAAATTTCATATTTTTGTTTTATAGTGGAGTGTTTCATTGAACTGTCAAAATTTTCGAGATTATTAGAAGTCGTAGCTAAAAAGGGGAATGGTGGGTTAAATCTCCTCACAAAATTTGTTTAACAGATAAAAATGATATTTCGAATATACATAAATACAAATACATGTAATTTTATCTGCTAGACAAAATTTTAAAAATATACATACATATTTTAAATAGTATTTTTTAACGAAAATAGTTTTAAAGCGGTCCCTCTTGTCATGATTTTTCTGCCTTGTTTAAATGATTGAATGATTGTTTAAATGAATGAAAAGGCATTGAGAAGTTATTTCTTGAAGAAAATCTTTCGAAGCTGAAAAAAAGAACAAAAATAATTCCAGTTCTGACGAGAAAAAGCATTTGGCGATTTTTTCGAGGCAACATTCCTTATTTTGTAACTTAGAGGATACTTAGGGGCCAGTTATAGCTATCATTGAAATCGATCCGGAAAAATTTTTGAATCGATATTTGACGGTGTTTTCCTTCAATTAGAAATGAAAATTATATACTGATCGATCGGATATCACACAAAGAATTTTTTTGAGAAAAAAAGTGTAATTACTCATTTATTTTTCTCTAATGATACTTTTATGTCCAAAAGTGAAACGAATCGTTCCACTGATTTGTGTTCCAATTTCACACAATTCCAATGACAGATTTCTGTCAGTAAAAATTTTTCGGTAGCTTTCAATCAGGAAATTTTTTTCAATGACAGAAATTTTTAATGAAAGCTATAAACGACCTGCCAAAAAAATTCCAATGTTTGTTTTCAATGATGAAAACCAATGATAGTTATAACTGGCGCCTTAAATTCCCACAAGATCAATTGCATTTAAAGAAGAAAGTTTTTCTATTAAAATTTAGCTCAGGCTTTAGCTGAATTTTAGAGAAAAAACGTGAACTAAACTTAAGCTTGAGCTGCGTTCTACAGATTTGTGAATTTGAAAAAAATTTTGCCAAAACTCATGAGGTAAAAGGTTAAATAAGGATCAATAAAATGCATCCATTTGTGGGTTGTGAATATTCTAGGGATAGAAGTGCTAAGCATTTGCAGATAGTGAAATGTACGATAATCCCATCAATTATTTTAGCTTGTTTAAAATTGAAACACTTACTATTCGAAGTCTTTAAAACTAAAAACACGAAACTAAAACAAATTATGAACTTGTTCTTTAGAAAAAGTCATGGTTCAGCAAATTTAATTCCAAAAAGATCATTTCATGAAAGAGATGATCAAAAACCTTATAAATCGTAAAGATTCAGTGTCAGTCGAGGTCATGAAAGCTACATCAAACGATCAAACGAAATTGAAAGAAGAGGCTGGGATACGACCCACCCTGATAACTTCCCATCCCGTCTGTCGTTTTGTCTTGCTTGAAAGTTTGCAGGTTTTTGTGTTGTGTTAAAAAAGTTGTCAGTTGAATTATTCTTAAAAATTTCAAAATTACCAACAATATTTTGCATAGTCGAATTTTTAGTCGGAAATCAATTTTTACCAACTTTTGTTAATTTTTTTTGGGTTTTTAATTTTTTGTAAAAAAAACTGTCAATTATATTTTTTCAAAATTTTACCGAATGTTGAAAACAATATTTCTTATAAGATAAAACTAGTTGGAAGCCATAACCTCAAATTTTTGAAAAGGTATTTGAGTCGAAATTCAATTTTTACCAACTTTGAGTAATTTTTTTTAGGTTTTTATTTTTATAAAAAAAAAACTGCCAATTCGATTGTTCTCAAAATTTTACCAGATGTCAGAAACGTTATTTTTCGCTGTATTAAAGTTTTTTGGAGATAAAATCATTTTTTGTTTGTAAAATTTTCGAGGTGACAAATATTTTTTTTCAGTTTTTTTTTTATTTATAAAAAACCGTTAGTTGGATTTTTTTTTCAAAAATATATTTGTTTGGTATCGCGTTATATAATATAATATAAAATTTAATTCAAGTCTCTAGCGTTATTGGTTCGTGAGATATTTAGGGTTAATCAAAATGTTCACCTGTTTTTTAAATAGCTATGGTAAAAAAAAATACCCACGCAATTTTTTTGAGATTCCTTTCTGCATCTTTCTGTATTTTTATCTGTAAAACAAAATTTATTTGAAGTGGACATCTCTTCAGGTTTTGAGCTATGGACGACGAAAAAACGTCTCGAAAGTCAAAATTTTCAATTCGACAAATCGAACCGATTACAATTACTTCCTATGGGAAGTTAATAATATGTAGCTATGATATTAACAGATGATAAGACAGTCTCTAACCGTCTGTCTAAACAACAACTAAAAAAAGAATCAATGAGGTAAAAAATGATTTAATTAGTAGCTTTCTGAAAAATCTAACGATCATTGGAAAACTGCAGATGTCATTATTAAAGCTAAACAAGTTAATTCACCAATAGAAGTATTTAACGCTTTTGATATAAGTAAAAGATTTCGAAAAACTGCAATTGAAAAGGCTCAGCAAAATAGTAGAAGAAAGAAGACTAATTCCGAACCATTCGGTTAAGATTAAGAAATAAACATTCCACGACAAACTAAGTACATCGAATTATGGATGTGGTGAAAGGAAAAACAAGTTTGCTCGGCTATGTTCTTAGATGTTGATCAAGCCTTTGGAATGATTTGGCACTTAAGATTGGAGTAAAAACTGCATAGGACCTTCCCAGACAGTACTTCGAAATATTTAATCGTATGTTACTCTTTAGGGTACGGTACGACTAAAATTAAAACTAATCTAAAGAAAATAGAAGCCGTCGTACCGCAAGGAAGTGTCCTAGGACCAACCTTGTATCTAGTATACAAGAGATAATTCAGTGGATACTAACGCGATCATGGCGGCCCTTGATGCTAGTACTGCAATATTGGTGCCAGATAGATCCGATGAAAAGCCTAAGCAAAAATTGCAAGGTGCAGTCGATAAAGTAATTCTTTGGACGTAAACATGGTGTATACAACTATAAATGGAACAAAATGGACACATATGAATTTTACAAACAAAAACATAAATAATGTTCCAATTTCTAAAGCAGTACAGAAGTACCTTACTTAAGTACTGCCAAATACCTTGGAATGACTTTGGATGCTTAGTTTAAACAGAAGGAGCACATTTCAAAAAGAAAAGAGAAGAGTTAAACGAAGTGCAGAAGAATGTACTGGTAAATTGTAAAAAACTGGCCAATCTATCCAAAACAAACTAATTTTATATAAGCAAGTACTTGAGCCTGTTTGGGCTTATGGCATTAAAAAATGAGACTGTAGAAAAAAAAAACAAATGATGAATCATTCAAAAACTCCAAAAGAAAGTTCTGCGTCGAAAAATAAATGCACCTTGGTATATAAGTTTTACACCGTGACTTTTGAAGATTTCAATAGGATAGAAAAAATATGAGAGACGATCAAAAACCTTTAAATTCGTCATGATTCAGTCGATCTCATGAAAGAAACTTCAAACGAAATTGACAGAATTTCCAACGTAGCACAGTAGAATGACCAAATTTTTTAAATCTATATTGATTTACCTCAGATGTACTCATAGTTTCGAACCGAGCCAATATCTCCTTCACTGAAATCTTCGCCTCAATTGGCTCTTCCAAAATTGTCTCCATTCTTCCAACCGAACCACTACTTGTGATACTTGTTCTTCGATTTTTTGTCGACGATGACGATCCAACAGATGATGTTCCCGATGAAATACTTCCTCCTGCTCCATTATTATTACTACTACTACATTTCGCATTAGAAGACTTATAATTGTCATCCATAAAGTTTATATCATTATAATTATTATTACTATCAGGTCTTCCAGCTCTGCTATTACTCGAACTCGAGCTACTACTGCTAAAACTTTGGCTTTTATCATACTTAAAATTATTATTTTTACATAGACTATTATCATCATCGATATCATGTTCATTTTCATTTTCCATCATATTGTTAACATCGTTGACATTATATTGCTCTTCATCTTCATCCTCATCAACTGCACTCCATGCACTATCAAAATCGAAAGTTCCACCTTTGGCACAATTTTTAATCGAAAGATCATTAAGTTCATCAAGATCACTGCCCCTTCGTTTGTGGGTACGATAATTTCGTGATTGATGCGTTTGCGTTTGGGTGTTATGTGGATGTTGATGGTGCAGCTGATGGTGCTGATGAACTTGAGCAGATGTTTTTCCTGTGATATGTGCTATTTCCGCATCTGAATCCGAATACATGGCATCATTGTCTTCAAAACTATCCGGATCTGTTAAGTTGTTTAGACTATCCAACGATGCGGAACGTTGAATGTGATTATTATTATTGTTTTTATTTTTACTGATTTCCGTTTGGTTTTGTTGTTGTTGCTGATTATTATTATTATTAACAATTGACGATGAATTCAGGTGTTTTTGCTTATTGTTATTATTGGTATGTTCATTGTTTATTGAATTATTTAATTTATCGTGGTGAATCCGGCTTATGAGGGATTCCATTTTTTGAACGATTCCCGATAGTTTTCGTGCTTCATTTTTTGATGCTGACGATGATGATGATGAAGACGTTTTTGTTGATTTTGTAGATTTTATTGATTTGGTACTTTTGACGCTTTCAGACATCTTAATTATTATTTTTTGTTTATGACTTAAGAAACAAAATTATTTTTGTACATAATTATTTTATTTCGTTCAAACCTACATAACTCTTAACTAGGTACTTTAATTTCAGTTCAATTTTGAAACAGTGAAAGTTTCAATAAGAAGAAGAAAAAAAAAAACAATTTGCAATTCATTTCCACTTTAAAATCGTCCAAATTTTGTATAACAGTAATTAAGCAACACCAAATTCGTGCGTGCATAAATTAAAATAAAAATTTATATGAGAAAGTTCCAGTTAACAAAAATAAAAGTATCTTCTTGCAATTTATAAAAAAAGTGTATGTATGTTTTAATTTTATTCATTAACATTAATTCATGGTTATCGTTTAACGAAATATAACAAAACATAATTTGCGACTTCCGATCATTGGTTTGCGTAAAAGCTCAAATATTATCAAATTTTTATACGATTAAAACAATACAGGTTGTACGGTGCTATGCAGTCTGTTCCACTTTCCGGTTAATAATACAATTTACGAAGTTAAGTTTATTTTGTTGTATTTTCAGGCATTCAGAGTGTTCATTTAAGCGAAAACACTAGAGCGACTTTATTCACTAGACCGTGTTCTATATTGTAACCTTTTTTAGAGTACATATACAGAATACTTTAAATATGCCTAATCTAGTAATTCACAATGGACACAAAGGTTTATTTATGTAAATTTGAACTTATATATATTTAATTATGTTGTGAGTTGTACTCGTATAATATTTCAAACTAGGGTTTAATTAATTTTTATGAGTACCAAAACTCTATCCACATGATGTTGACATTTTGTTGACATAACGTTCTCATAAAGAGTAATTTAAAAAATGATGTAAATTCTTTCACTAATAATTATCTATTATCCAACGATTTAAAAACTGATCCACTAATATCAAGATTTATTATTTGCATAAATACAATATATTTCTCCAGCGCGAACGATATGAATGTTTTGAATTTTATAAATGATTCGCAGAAATATACATAAAGACCGATCACTTTGATAGATACTCGTATCATCAATATTAATTAAAAAATATTTTATAACCGACACGACGACGACGGCGAACGTTGCAAAAATATAGGAAAGAAGAAAACAACAAATTAAAGAGCAGTTGCGCTACTTAATAAAATTCAGTATAAACATGAGCAGTGCAGTGTTGATGGTACGAGCCATTCTTTTCAACTAAAAGTCTAGTTTGACCATTTGGTTAGTATAAGCCGTTGATTTGATGGGTATTTCTTGTGTATTGCGGTACTATGGACAATCATTTGGCGTTTCCATTTGAATTAACCAGTATCTTCAGTTAGCCAGGTAGGTTAGGTACCAGCTTGAGCTTCAGCTAGCTAGATGTTGGTATGTACATATGTGCAATGAATTTATAGACAGGTAAGTGTTTTAGAGTGCACATTAGATATATGAACAACAACACCAACGGCACTCTTTTATGGTTGCCATTTTTATTTATGAATTACTTTTATATAATGCATTACAATATTATTATTTTTTTTTAACAGTTGTTTTAAAGGGTGATTTTTTAAAAGCTTTAGGAAAGTTTAAAACAAAAACACATACAATTCAGAAAAATGCATGAAATATTTATTTAAATCGAGAGTACGGTCCATATTATTTAATGTTTGAAGATTATTTCATGCAAATGTTGACCTTGGGTTTCGTATTGAATCCCCCAAAAAAAAAGAATCCCCATGGGATAATATCCCCAAACAAATTTAATCCATTTTGATAATATCCCCAGAGACGTTAGACAAATGGACAAAATTCCCAACTAAATAATTTATTTTGCCAAAATCCCCACGAAATCTCCAAATCCCCAGTATCCGTGCATATCTTCATTTATGCATGCAGTTTTTAGAAAAACTCTTATGAAATTCTCTTATTGTGATATTTATAAATGATAATGATAAACAGTTTCTAAACAAAAAATCACTATGAAGGCATGCACTTCTCAGTCTGACTTTAGTATTCCGAGTAGTAGTGCCGAGTATTTCTTTTGTTTTGGAATAAAAATTGAACTGGATGATGTTATTGTTCCCAAATCTTTGGATTGTATTTCATGCAATATAAATGAAATTTAATATATTCAAAACAATAATCGCGCGCGATTTAATCGCATGATTCACTACTTGAACATAATTGTTTTGGGGATATTCACTTGGGGTTTTTCGCCCTGGGTATTCTCTCTTTGGGAATTTTGCTGCTGGGGATTATGGATTTGGGGATTTTCCTTTGGGGATTATATCTTGGGGGAAATTATCACCAACCCGTTGACCTTGACTGCGCCTCAAATGGTCCATCCGCTTAGTCCAATTTTGGCATACTCTTTCCAACATTTCGGCCGGTATCTCACAAATAAATGCTTCAATGTTGTCTTCCAATGCGTCAAATGAAGAGGGCTTGTCTGTATAGACCTGAGCTTTAACGTAGCCCTACAAAAAATAGTCTAAAGGCGTTGAATCGTACGATCTAGGCGGCCAATTGACCGGTCCCAAACGTGAAATAAAATGTTCACCAAACTCGCTTCTCAATAAGTCCATTGTTGCGCGTGCTCTGTGGCATGTGGCAACATCTTGTTGAAACCACATGTCAAGCAAGTCAAGCTCTTGCATTTTGTCCAAAAAAAAGTTGGATATCATCTCACGGTAGCGCTCACCATTCACAGTTACGTTACGATTCGCATCATCTTTGAAGAAGTACGGTCCAATGATGCCACCAGCCCATAAACCGCACCAAACTTTGACTTTTTCTAGATGCATTGATAGCTCTTGCAATGCTTCTGGCTGATATTCACTCCAAAATCGACAATTCTGCTTATTTACGTACCCATTGAGCCGAAAATGAGCTTCGTCGCTGAACACAATTTTTCGGTAAAGAGCGCGCAAAGAACTTTCTTAACAGAGCACGCATTTTAATAATGAAATTCAATAATTTGCAAGCGTTGTTCGTTTGTAAGACGATTCGTGGTTAAATTATAGACCAAACTGAAGATGTTTGACAGTGAAACAAAACACGAAACGAGCGTCAGCTGTTTAAACCAGTGCAGTGTTGCCAAAAAGATAATAGCTAAAAAATCACCCTTTAGAAGCTTTGATGGTTTTGAAAGAACCCTACACATATTCATTATAGAGTACACTTTTGCAAAGGGATATGTAAATCAAACTCATCTTAAAATAAGACGATTGTAAATCAAATAGATTTGTGTTTAATCAATTGAAGAGCTTTTGAACAGAGATATATGTACATGACGACGGGATAGAGCGTACTAAGTAAAGATAATTGTAAGATCTTCTACAATGATCAATGAATGAACATGAGGTCAGATAGTGTTCCCAAAATAGTTGCCAAATACTTTTCAATACAAGAAATTTTGTTGGCAAATTTGTCCTTAAATCTTACAATTGCATATACATAAGTAGTTCCATATTATATGAAAAAAAAAAATAATGTTTAACAATTAAATACATACTTTAAAAAGGATATCTGAAAATTAAAAATGCCGTCTCACAATGGCTAAAAATGACATTTCTGGTGTTTTGTGACACATTTGGGACAGTTTTTTTCTTACGGATTCGACAATATTGTAAAATCTTTACTTATTGCCTTAAAATAAATGACGTTATTAATGTCAATATTGATTAAACTATTTGTATTTAGTCTGGTAAGATTTACATGCGAATAATTTCAAGAAAATCAAAATGCCATCGCTTTTCTTTGTAATTACTTGTAGCTTTTTAGTTAAAAATTGATAAAATAATACATCTGTCTAAATTTCAGCTTTTTAAATTGATATTTAGATACATCTATTTTGAGGGTAAACGAGTTGGAATAATTGTTATGGATTAATTTTAATGACTAAATTACAAGCACGAGTTATAGATCGGTAGGGCTTTTGACAGGCTTCTTACCGACTTAACGATATTTTATGCGTGACCTAAGAATTTTGCAAAAAAAAACGTAATGTACCTTCAAACCTCGGGCGTTGCGAAGTAAGTTTACTTGTACTTTTTGATTTATTTATTTATTTCTTTAAGATAGATTTATTTGGGCGTTGAGCTCAAGCTTACGATATTTACGATCTAAAGCGATCACAAAGCTAAAAGTAACATTTCAGACTACCTTATAAGAGTTGTTTCTATTCAATATGTCAAAGTCGGCACGACCGAACGTGTGATTGTGGTTAAGCTACTCGTATAACAAAGGTACTGAGAACTTATGGCTAAAACAGATGTGCACAATCATCATGCATGTTGGTCTGCACCCAAAAGCCCAAAACACACGTGCATACTATCCGCCATGTAAATGATGCATAGTTCTGTCAAATAAAATGAGAGTAGCCGATATATCTTTCTTTTTTGTCTCAAAAAATCTATTTCAAAGAACTAAATATCAGTGAAAGCACTTTTAATGACAAGAATTACTCTTGGAGGATTTGTCAATTCTCGCAATTGTCAAATCCCTAGGTCCTAGTTCTCAACGGACTATTGCGTCACCTAATTTATTTATTTTTAAATATCAGTGAAGCCAGATGAATTTTTTTTTGTATTTTTGTTGCTCGCTGTATTCGCTACAATGACTGTGCGACGAATTTAGGAATATAGACAACGCGCTGCTGTGAATGCAGCCTTTTTTCAATTCTGCTGACATAAGACCCCGTGTAATTTAAATTGACCGCGTTAAAAAATCCGCACACCTGTTTTAGCAATTACTCTTTCTTATTTGAACTCAATGTTCATGTATTATTTTCTTAGGTAAACGATTTTACATTTCCATGCGTTTATATTGTTTTCACGATATATGTAGGTATTTAATTTATCACTGGTCTCCAGAAGTGATTTGCGATCCTTGAATATTATTAAAATTCATTTTGATCTTCTCTCAAGCTAAGTATGGATTCAGACAATTGTCAGATCTTAAAAATTGTAAGATCTGTCAGTTATTTCATAAAAGCTGACCTTTTACTTCACACGGTTGGTAGATTTTGTCTCAAAGTCTTACAATTTCACTGTCAAATGGTTAAACTGACGTTTCCATCAGGGTAAAATTGTCAGTTTACTCGGTTGGCAGATATTTCTCGATCAGTTGGCAAACATTGTCAGAAGAAATTCACTTGAAATTTATTTTTAACAAAAATGGAAAATAAATGTAAATTAATTACGCTACGCAGGTTCGACACTTATTTATTGGTGATTTCTTGCCGCAGGGCTTGTTTTAGCAGTTTGTTTTCTGAGAAGCCGACATTTAGTCAGTTTTAAAATAATTTTATGTAACCATTTACGATCCACTTTCTTCACTTCTTCCTTTTTTTGTAAATAAATGTTTATGTTTGTTCAAATTCAAATACATACATATGTATGTAGATTGTACATGTATGGTTAATCAGCAGTTCTGTCAGGTAGCCGCATATACCAGAAATTCTTGGACACTTTTGTATTTATTTTTTGATAGCCCATCTATTTTGACTCATCTGTTCTTTTACACGTAAAACACTAAAAAATATATGTATCTTGATGACCTATCTACATATATGTATCTGTAAATGAATGCAAATACATCTTACGATTTCAAACGTGTCTGAAAATATCCTTATTATTTTTTTTTTATAATTAGCGAACACTAAAAGGGTTTTTTATACTTTTAATATGCCAAAGACACAGTGTGAGCATTAGGAAAAGAGCATTATGGTCTGACAGTAAAAAAAAATGTGTATTCAGACGGTTGTTGACATTTAGGAAAGTTTTTTCACTGACAGATATCAATATCGATTATTTTTCCAATATTTAAAAAAGGGGATAAAAATGAAGTTGGAAATTATAGAGCAATCTCTTTTCTGAACTCAGGCTTAAAAATTCTCACAAGCGTTATACAGCAGAGACTGAACTCATGGCTGAATGAGAACTCAATTTTGTCGGAATTCCAAGCCGGTTTCCGTAAGGGCTTTTCTACGGTGGATCACATTTATGTGCTGGCAAATGCTGTTGAGCTGTATATGGATAAACGTAAAAAGGTGTATGCGTGTTTTGTTGATCTTAAAGCAGCGTTTGATTTAATTGAAATTAGATCTCTTCTCTACAAGTTGGCAAACAAAGGACTTTCGTACAAGTTACTCAAATTTATCGAAGCCATGTATACGGAAAGAAGTGCAGCGATATGGAATGGAGAAATGCTTTCAGCCTACTTCAGAACCGAACTTGGATTAAAACAAGGTTGCGCGCTAAGTCCCACTCTATTTTCAATTTACATAATCTGCCGAACATTTTACCTGGCGGTATTCATTTGAATGAATGGAACTTAAAAGTTTTAATGTACGCAGATGATTTAGTGTTACTAGCAGTCTCCAGAAACGCTACAATTAATGATAAATCGTCTTCGTGACTACTGTATGCTATGGAACTTGTCAGTAAACCTAGCCAAATCTAAGGTCATGATCTTCAAAAAAGGAGGGGGAATGCGTGCAAGGAATGAGTGTTGGCATTATGGAGGAGAAAGTATGGAAGTGGTAAAAGAATACGTTTATCTGGGTTTCACCTTAACACCTTCACTTAGTTTGGAGAAACATCTTGCAAAAAAACTTATGAAGTACAAGGTAGCTATAAACATGACGTGGAAAAATTGCTTTAGTAACGATTCAGTACCAAACGCAGTTAAACACAGAATTTTCGAAGCAACCTCAAAGTCAATTTTATCCTACGGAGCACAGTACTGGGAACACAAAGAGAGTGATACTGTTGAAAGACTTTTATCATATTACCTGAAAAGAACTTTCAAACTACCGATGACAACTTCCTCATATATGCTTCACTTGGAGACTGGGCTATCACCGTTGTACATACAAACTTTGAAGCTGCATGCAGGCTATATATGTAGAACAATTGGTATGGACGAAGGTCGAATGCCCAAAAGAATCACAAAAATTGCAATTTCAAAAGGAAAACTGTGGTTTAATGATTGGAAGGAGTTGGCGATTCAGTGTGGGAAGACTTTTGAACTAAATTTTGCAAACGTAGGAGAATGTAGAGGGATTTTCTATGATATTATTGCTGCCATTGATGAAGATATGATGCAAAGATGTATAGAAAAGGTGAGACAATCAGTGCATCGAGAAATTTATTCAGCACTTAACTATTTACTCGGAGAAAACTCCTATTTTAGTAACCGGTACAATACAGAGGTCATCTCCACTATTTTTCAAGCAAGGGGAGAGCTGCTGCGTCTGAACATTGTTCCACATCAAGAAGACCTGCCACTGATTTGTAATCTCTGTAATGCGGGAGTGAGAGAAAATACAATCCATTTCCTAGGCGAATGTGCGATTTTGATGGAAATTAGAAGGGTATATTGGAGAGTCAATTATCTCAACAGGTACGAGGTGCTGGAAATTTTAAACGGGAAGGACTGGATGAAATTATTCCAGTTCTGTAAGGAGCTGCTAAATTATCGCAAAAGAATCATCAACGAACTTTTCTAATTACTTAAGTACATATCAACTTTAATTTTGCGAATTTTTAATAATCAAATAGTTCTAAATACTCAATTTTTTTTTTTTTTATTGTTCACTCAGGCAGACGGCTTTAAGTCATTGCTAAAGAATTGTATGATTGTTAACAAAAGATATATAATGAATAAACTTAGAATTTAAAACTAAAACTGAAACTGAACTGATATCAATATTGTGAAATCTTCCAATCATCTGTTATTCACTAAACTTAATTAAGTCTCAAACCCATATGATTTTAGAAGGTATCCTTATGATAACTCTCATTCTCAAAGAATCAAGAGTATGTCTTTATTACAAGGGCAAACATTAAATTATGAATTTATTAGAAGTAAGATAACTTATACAGAAAGATATCCTTTATGTTTTCAAAGTTATATTGTTTTTTATTGTTTTTATCATATCAGTTGAAATCTAGTGTATCTTCTTTTAAGAAGAAGCATAATCACTTTTTCTTTTATAGTTTGACGTTATTTCACTATTGGCAACCATGTTTCCTTCCAATATATATTACTGGTTATAGTTTTCAGAATTGGAGAGCAAGCCGTGCGTACCACAGTTCACGTATGTATAGCGAGATGGGTTTTGATGCATGTATACAGGGAGGTAGATACATTGCAATTCTTTCTTTTTTAATAATAGAAAAGATTGATTTTATGAATATTCAAAAGCATGTAATGCAGTTAAATTTATGTATATAGATACTCAAGAGTATACATATGTATGTAGCCTTTTTATTAAATACTTTTCAAGTATTTGGTTACTTTTATAATAATAATGAAATAATTTTCTACGTATCTGAATTTTAATTAAAAAAAAAATATGACAGATACCAAGACGGAGTTAGGATGCTTAAGAATATTTGTTTTATAAATGGGCAACAGAAATTTTGTGATTTTACAAATTTAAACCTTTTCTTTAAGACCACGTGAAAAATAAGACTTCAAGAACTTAAAGATAGTATTCGTGAAATTATCTAGGACATTATAGCCCTAAATGTGCGAATTTGTCCTAAGTCCTAAGTTAAATAAATATGTACCTATTAATTTTTCTTAAAAATAATCTTATTGAAAAGCACAGTAGATATATGTTTATTTTTCTAGTAAAACAAAAAGATTAAACAAAGCTAATACCAATCTAAAACAACATCTACTGGCTTTAAAAAGATTTGTAGTGTTTTTGTTTACTTTTGTTCAAGTTTTCGGGAACTAAACGATAAACGGTAAGTTGTTGTCACTAGGGTAGTGAATAAAATGGATTTAAATTGAACCTGGGCCTATGTTCTGTTACTTTTTTAACTCCACTTCGAGAAGTGATGAAATTTGAAACTAATCACAATCGTCGTTTTTCTTTATATTTTTTGACAAATAAAATTAACAGAAACACTGGAGTTCTGTATATTTAAAAGTCTTTCGTACTTCAAAAAATCTCACTTGATTTTCATAACGTGAGAAGAATGGATGCTTCAAAAAAGGTTAGAATGTGAAGATTAAAATAAATGTTTTCAAATATTTTGTTGCAATTATTTTATATTTAATTGTATTTTCAGAAAAATACGAGTGTTTCAAAAGCAAACAAATCAAAGTTAATTGAATTTATGGACCAGAACTTGGAGTTCGCATGAGGACAATTTTCAGAGACGAATTCCAATGCAAAACAACTCAAATATGTGAAGATATCGACGATCCAACAGAAAAGTAGAGGGCCTGCAGTTAAAGAGTGTTGAACAGTTGAAAAAGGTTAGTGAAAAAAAGGATAGTCCAGTCAAAATATAATTAAAATTTAAATTTCTGAAAATCATGTTTTTATACTTTACGCTTACTCGCAAAAAAAAGTTATTTGTTGTACATCTCACGAACTACAAAGATTAGCTGAAAACTTTTTTGTAGTACGAGTATTTATCGTTCAAAAGTTACAGCCTACAATCTTCTGCTCAGTAATAAATCAGCGGGACCGGACGAGATTTTCCCAGCTCTCCTTCAAAACGCTCTCAAAGTAATAACTCCGTGGCTTAGGGTAATCTTCATAAGTTGTATCAAACTTAGATACGTCCCTAATAGCTGGAAAAAGGTCAAGGTAGTCTTTATCCCAAAAGCAGGGAAACCGACTCACTCGACCGCTCAGGATTATAGACCAATAAGTGTCTCTTCGTTTCTCCTTAAGACACTGGAGAGGATAATTGATCTACATGTTAGAGAACTTCTCAACGAACACAACTTGTGCAACTACCAACACGCCTACCTTAAAGGTAAATCAGTGGAGACTGCCTTGCATGAAGTAGTTTCACATATTGAGAAAAGTCTTGAACATAAAGAATATACCCTGGCAGCATTTCTTGATATCGAGGGTGCGTTTAATAACGTTAAAACGGAATCGATCAAGACTGCCTTAGTTGAAGTTGGAGTTGAATCTGTCATTGTCGATTGGATTTTCACCGTGTTAAATGGCAGAATTATCAACTCTCAAATAGGAGTTAGCACTATTGAGAAAACAGTTACTAGAGGCACACCACAGGGAGGAGTCATCTCACCCCTGCTCTGGATCCTCGTAGTCAACAAAATTCTCACAAAGTTCAAAGATCAGGGCATTAAAATAGTTGCGTATGCAGATGACATAGTGGTTTTGATAACAGGCAAGTTTCTTACCATCATCGAAAACATTATGGAAAATGCATTAAAGGATTTATCTTCTTGGGCAACTAAGAACGGTCTCGGGGTCAACCCCACCAAGACAGAGCTAGTTTTGTTCACGAAGAAACGGAAACTGGAGGGCTTCAACCCTCCCAAACTAAATGGTATTCCTCTAAAACTTTCTAAGGAAGCTAAATTTCTAGGAGTAATCCTTGACTCCAAGCTTACATGGAAGCGTAATACGGAGGAAAGAATGAAAAAAGCACTATGTGCATTCTACACATGCAAAAAGACCTTCGGTGTACGTTGGGGTATGCGACCGCAAGTCATCCAATGGATGTACACAGCGATTGTCAGACCCATTCTTACCTATGGCTCTATTGTATGGTGGAAGACTGTGGAAAAATCAAGCTATCTCAAGAACCTGAATAAGGTACAGAGACTAGCCTGTATAGGAATTACAGGGGCTCAAAGATCCACACCACAAGCGGGATTGGAAATGATCTTGGACCTCCCGGCTCTGGATGAGTTCATAAAGTGCACGGCAGCCAAAACTGCAATTCGTTTAAGAGAACTGAGTTTTTGGAGGCATAGCGCTTATGGCCACGGGTCAATCTTACAAAGATATGACACGATCCCAGGACTGAGAGAGACCACCGATTACATCCCCCCTTTACTAGATTTGGACAGGAAATATTCTATTTTCATACCAGAAAGACAGGGTTGGGATCCTAATTCACTTATAAGTAAACAGGGTATCCCTTTCTACACTGAATGACGGTTCAAAAATGGAATCAGGAACAGGTGCTGGAGTGTTTTGCCAATCTCTCAACATCAGAGCGTCATATACACTCCCGGCTGACTGTAGTGTCTTTCAGGCCGAGGTCTTTGCCATTGGAAAAGCAGCTGAATTGGCACATCACGAAAAGCTAAGCTCTTCGGAGATTACTTTTTTCATGGACAGCCAGGCTGCTATCAAAGCCTTAGCCAGTGAGACTATTAGATCAAAAGCAGTTTTAAACTGTAGGAAGGAATTAAATAAAATCTGCCACACTAACCAGGTAAAACTCTGCTGGGTTCCCGGACATAGCAATATAGAAGGGAATGATATAGTAGACGAACTAGCCAGGAAAGGGTCAAAAGCAGACACAAGTAGTACCGACCATTCAGTCAGGGGACCACTCGTCCCGATTGGGGTACTCAAGAGGAAGATAGACCTTAAACTAAAAGAGAAAACCAATATCTCCTGGAAATCCAGGAACGATTGTGCAATCTCTAGAAGTTTATGGCCTAACACAAATGAAAAAGAAACTCGGTATATTCTATCGCTGAGTAAAAATAACATTAAAATCTTGATAGGTGTACTAACAGGTCATTGCGCCATTGGCACAATGGCTAACAGGATAGGGGCATTTGCACCCGATTTTTGTAGGAGCTGTCAGGACGAGGAGGAAATGGAAACCATTAAACACCTGCTCTGCGACTGTCCGAACCTCCAAACCAGCCGACTCCGTCATTTCGGAAACAGGTTTGTTGGAGAACTGGATGATCTATCACAGGTCTCAATGGCTAGCATGAGGAAATTTATAGATAGCACAGGCTGGTTCGTTAACGAGCCAGTCTACGCTAACCGACAGAGTGGAATTGAACTGAGAGCATCGATGCTAAATTTTTACTTTTACAGGGGATCACAATGGACCAATAGGCCCCCGTGTACGCAACAGCTTCTTGCTGTGCACACTCCTTACAACCTAACCTAACCTAACCTACAGCCTACAAATGGACATATTTGGGATTTGTTGCATTTGTTAATAACTATGTTCTCAGTGTGTGGACAAATTTTCATTGATATTCGAACTTCAGGTAAAATGTCTATTTTGACTGGATTATGACTGAAGTCTAAAAGATTAATTTTATTCATTTCAGCATTTTGCTTGTAGTCTTGGATCGACTTGAAAGGATCAATTAAAAAACAATCAACAGAAAGTCTTCAAAAACAAAACTGGGGGAGGTGGACTTTCTGAAGTTCCAAGAGAATTGACTGAGAACAAGGAGAGAATAATTGCAGCATATTTAGGGTACAAAAGCAGTTGCGAAATATGTAAGTAAATAAAATAGTTTAAAGCCTTAAATATTTTAAGTTACCATCGCACAAAGTTAATTTATTATTTTAATAGTTTTATGAAAAAAGTAAGTAATTACCGTTTCGAGTGGAACTTCCAAGCACAAAATTCAAGTTTGTGAGTCAAATTACAGAATTTTTTGTTGCTTTTTTTTCTCACTCGAAAATTCGTTGATTTAATTACAGAGCATGGATCCTATTATATGGATCAGGTAAAAAGTGGTTAAAATTAACGTTTCTTGTTTGTTGTTTCATATTTGTATTCCTCAAATTTTGTTTTAATTTTGCCAAAATTAAGTGAAAAAATCATTATTTTCCCTTGAAATGTTTGATAGCTGTGGAAAGCAATGTTCATTTACTAATTATGCAAATTATCCAAAACGAGAATTGTTTCGCAAAGTTTTGGGACTGATGTTGCAATTAGAAAATTTAGTTAAAATGGCATACTGTTAAATTTTTAAGATACATTTCCTTATTTTGCATTCTTCAGGTTATACTTGAAAGTAAGTAACTTAAACAAAGCATTTTACACAACAAATAGCTAAATTTGATCCCACCTTCACCAAGATCCAAAACCAAACGTCTAAAGCAATTAATGACGTAGGAAATGTAAATTGATTGGTATAAATTATATTATACTAGCGGCCCGGTACGTGCTTCGCTACGTATAAAGCATAGTAACAAAAAAAAAAGATTATATAGTTCATTGATTCAAACAAAAAAAATATTTTAAATTGCTAGCTATTTAAAAGTCCAAATGACCCAAATGATATATTGTTTATATTATATTCATCAGCAAAGAGTAAAAACTAAAAAATAAAAAAGAATTGGGTACTCTTACTATGGTGGGTCTATATGGGCTAGTCTAAAACAGTTGGATAATAAATATTTTTTGTTTTTCCATTTTGAGCATGAATAAATAAACAGTTAGGGGTACCGACTCTAGAACAGGCAACATAAAGTTGGCCATGTAAAAAACATAATTCCTCCAAATTGACACTACAAACGTGAAGTGTTTGCCCTTGGGCCTTATTTATGGACATTACAAATGATAATTACACAGGATATTGTAATCTTTTGAATTCAAATGGCATATCAGTTGGAATCATAGGGTTACGTGGTATCAAACACACTTCTCCTTTTGATTTACCAGTTAAGATTGTAGCTTCATCCAAATTTGGCAATAACTTTTTCACTGCCAATCTGGTGCCATTACACAGTTTTGGTGGATTAATATTTCGCAATAATATAATCAAAGAACCAATTTTCAGATTCAAGCAATGCGGTGGTATACCAGCAGGTTCCAATGAATTTAAAAATTCGATTGGATAATTCGTTGCCTCATCTTGATTCATAACACTGTCAATTGATTTATATGTCGTGACTACACCTGGCAGTTTCGCTTGAATTTGAAAATTAATGTCATTTGTATATTATATTCTTCGGTGCTAAAATGGCGCGCGTTATCTCAACCAATCATGATTTCTATAATTCTGAAAAATATTCGGAAAAACACATTCGACTCATCTATAGATTGCACAATTGTACAAAAATTGTTCGGTAAAGTGATCAATCCGTTGGTACTGTCGATTGGTATTTGGTATTTTGCCATCACCAATTTCTAACAATTGTTTTGAAAACTCATGGGCAGTTGCATCATTATGTAGGTGAATACACATATTTATGTTCAGTGTCAATTTTCGTACATATTTCGAAAGAACTGATGACTTCAAACAGGTGTTTATTTCATCAGCAGGAGTTGATCGAGAAATAACACGCAATGTTTGACGAAAGTCCCCTGACAACAATATCAGAGCACCACCAAAAAGCTGTTGATTACCGGGTAAATCTTGCATTGTTCGATTAAATCGTTCTATTGATTCTTTATTCGCCATTGTGCACTCATCCCATATAATAATTGACGTTAATCGCAGAACTTTTTCCATTGCGGAATTTCTCGAAGTATTGCAAGTTGAAACTCCAACTTGCACATTCAATGGCAATTTGAATGCAGAGTGTGCGGTCCGACAACCTTCTAATAATGTAGCAGCAATTCCCGAAGATGCAAGTGCCAACGCAATTTTCTGTTCCGACCGAATAGTCGCTAAAATCAATGATACAACGAAAGTTTTGTCTGTACCTGCACCAGGTGCATCCAAGAAATATAATCCACCTGTATTATTGGAAACGACTTGCATGATTGTGTCATATACATGTTTTTGTTGAATATTCAATTTGGTGCTATTATAATTTTGTGATTATCAGATGGCATACGATCAAGAGCAATTTTGAACAATTGAACTAATGCGTTATGCTGATGGAAAACCCTCGTCTTGTATTTGAAACAATTGCACAACGTTGATCCAATTCACAATTTTCATCACCAATAAAGTAAATTTGCAAAAATTGATGATCAGCGTCGGGGTATGGCAATATGGAACCAGCTTGAGAATAAATCTGGCCCTGAATCTGTAACATGTATGTGTGTTATTACACCCACACTTTTTTGGAAAGACTCAAATAAGTGCGAAAGAGAAAGTAGGTGAAATAGAAATACTTTAAAAAGTCTCTACCCGCAGAGTTCTGGGTTCGGGATTCTTGGATTGTTTTTGACGTTTCTCTTTCTTGCCTTTCTTTGTTTCTTGGCGTTGCTTTATTTTTCTTTCTATTGTTACCGAGTAAACAAGAAATATTCCGCCGGACAAATTCAAGTGGAGCAAAGACCTTTTAATGAAATTAAATGAAGGAATGATTGAAATACTCTAGCTTGGTAGTTTAAGCTTTGGAATGTTTCACCCGTTGAAACAAAGTGATAGCCAACTTTTCTGGCCCTCAAAATTGTATTTTTTTATGTCGTTTTCAATAAAAAGCAGGTTAAAAGTTTCTTCATTCATCCTTTTATAAATTAAAAACGATGGTGTATCATTTGATTTTAGTTTTTTTGTCAAGAAAATGAAGGATTCTTTCCAGATTTCAATCTAATTCCTATTTTTACATTATTCGGAATTATTATCCGTATTCATGATGTCAATAATCATTGCTGTAGTAAAAAGTGCAGTTTTCTTTAATTATTTTCACACTTTGACTTTGTGGATGAGAACAAAAAATGAAAGAGAAGTGTCAAAAACACGCAACTGAAAACAATCCGAGTGTAATAATGCGAGATTGACGGTATGAGTGTTCAAAAGAAAATATGCGAAACACGCACCATACAAAAAGTCTGGGTGTAATAACACACTATGCAATTGTAGGTAGATGTTGAATCAGAATTTTTAAGACTTTATGACAATCCTGTTGAGGTATTTGCCTTAAAAGTCGGCATAAAAGTATCTCTAATAATTTTAGTAGCACCAAAAGAAGGTATGGAAATGTTGAATTGTATTGTTGAATATTACTCAAAAACTGCTTCGACGTTTTAAATGTCCCAAAAATAAATGAATACAACGGTTCGGGTGGAGTTTCTAATGTTGGCAATCTCACTTTACCATTAGCACAACACATTCAAGGCGTTTCACCTGGAAAGTAAGCCGCATCACAATGTGGACATAATGCCACTTGATTTGCATTACGCGTTCGCCGGCCTATGTTTGGTCATCTTGCTCATGGTATTTTACCTTCACTCAACAATATTTTGGAAAATATAAACACAACAAAGCAATAATTATCGCTGATAAAATGAAATGATGTCATTTCATGCTGAAATTAAGTTTGTTGGCCAGAACTAACGTCACTTTTTTGTCTTCGATTGTTTTGCAAATGTTTAAATTGGCTTTTAAGTATTAGTACAAATTGTTTGTATATGGGAGTATAGAAAGATGTTGATTTTACACTTTTTCAAGATTTTTTTTTTAATTTTCTCTACGTACAAACCTTCTTTGGACTTCCACGAATAATTCAAGACCAAAATTAGCCAAATTGGTAAAGGCATTGTTGAGTTATAACATTACAACGAAAAGTCGCATTGATTTTTATATATATAGATTGTAAACTAACAAAAGTACATATGTAGATGGAAAGCCTTTAAGCTATTGGTTTATTACCAGTAAAAAAACAAATGCTCAAAACCTACTGCAAACATTTGTCTTTTATTCTTATGTTAACAACGACCAGCAAACAAAACACTTGGTAACTTATGTAGTTCCTTTGACTTCTGCATTTTCGGAATGTTTAGAAAAATATGTAAAGTTGATCATAACTTGATTTTTCCAACATAGAACAATTAAATAATGTATACTATGAATTTATGTTCACTTCAAGACTTGCTGAATTGGATATGGCATTGATAATTTTAGACGTTTCCAGTTCAGTTTGTTATGAGATGCGTTTCGGTTTGATGTTAAATGATATAAAAGTACGCACTCGTTCGTGGACTTGTTCATAACCTTAAATTCCGTACTTTCATAAACCACATTATGTTTAAATCATGACCCATATTATAAATAATAAAGTTCAAAACAAATAAAACAAAAAATGTTGTAAGAAATAACATTATTTTTTACTTTGTCGATGATTTCATTTTCTTTTAACTGAAAACTACTATTTTCTAATTTTTTCTTAAATTAAATTCTGTGGATTGATGCAAGACGTAATGAGGCTCATATCATTAACAAATTACACAAAGTCAATAGATTTTTCTTGAAAATCATTGAATAAACAAAAATGCAAGAATTATAATTTATGAGTAGAAAGTTAAACAATTATAACAATAATGCAACGTACTCGTATGACCAATACCTTAGCATCAGTTGCTGCATTTTTGTTTTATTTGTTATTTTAATTGTTTATGCATCGCTGTATTAATGGACATTGAACAGTGGCGGATGTCAATGAGGGGCTTTTAGAGACTAGAGGCCTCCCAACAGTTGATTTATAAAATAAGTTTCTATGCTATTTATGAAGAAGTCTACAGAGCTTTGCTGCAGTACTATTTTCAAACATCATAGTTCAATAACAAAATAACTTCAGGACTTAACTTCTTAAATTTAAGACTTACTTAATTCTTTTTATACTAAGGGAATTAACAAATAAAAGTATGTTGAATAGCGTAGGGGGCTTTATTAGCTTTCTATCGAATGTTATTTTAATTGGAGATTTTATCAAATTTCTATGTTTAAAGGCCCATAGATCTTGGTCAGTATTTCCGAAAAAAATGACGAGTGTTTAAAGTCGCATGCTACATACTTTCGACAGGTTCCTGCTACGGTAGCCTTTATTTTTTTCTAACTTTTTAAGACATACAAATGTGTATTCTTCTATTTTGTTTATCCTGGATTAGTTCACAATATTTCACTTCGTCTCATTAACTTTGTTATGAAATCGATAAATATCCTTGATTTTAAAAATTATATACATATTTTTAACATCGTGTGTCAAACTTTAAAATTTAGTTCTAAAGATATTGATAAAAACAGTTCAGAGTATAATAAGATGCAAAAAGGTGTACACTGTACACGTACAGTGTACACGAAGAATAGCCGTATTTTTGTTTGGGATTCCAAATGTAGTACAGTGAGAAATTGCAAAAAAAAAACAATAGTTCAGTTTTAATATTTGAATGTTAAGTGGTTCCTTCGTTGATTATGGTTTAACCATGCGAAGATCTTCGTATGGCGATATATTCGTTGACACTAGTCCAGTCAGCTTACAAAAACAAAACTATAATTTTATTTATTCTTACAATCAATTTTATAAAAAAGATTACAACTACGTACAGGGAACTCAAAGATCGATTTTATGCTAAGCAACGTTGAAAACATGAAAGACAAGTAAGACTATACAAATATTGAAAACACGCATTTACAAAAAAGATTCAAAAAAGTTGAGCCGTCAACTCATTGAAAAAAACACAAAAGTAACTAAATGAGCAAAAAATAATTGAAAAGAAGCAACTCTATCAAATAATAAAATATGAGAGTTCATCTTGAGTTTCAAAAATGACGTCACAGTGTTTTTTTAATTCTCGACACTACTCTACGAACACATTCATTGAGTCTCAAGGAGATATAACACGTTCCAACGTCTTAAAATGAAAACTCGAAAATTGATTTCGATACTCGAATAAAAGTCAAATCTCTATCCGCAGCAGCATTTTATTTGCAATTATTCACTGCGGATGACGTTTTTGTTATTCATCTAAATTTCTACTGTTCTACATATGGCTTTTTCAAAAATACACTCCTATTTTGACATCTAACAATGTCTGACAAATATCTACCAATGAGTTGACAGCTAGGTTGTTTTAAATAGAAACTCATGGTTAGATAATTGTTTTACAGTGACAATATCTATCAAACTCGTCATGCAATGACAAAATTGGTAGGCCTGACAATCAATAAATCAAATAGTCCAACAGTAAATTGTCAGATGCGCATTTTTTGGCAATTATGTCTCAAATACATTTTCTAATTGTATTAATTTTAAGACAACACTGTTGTAAGACATTGGGCAGGTTCAGACGATATATAAGGAACTTGACATTTCAACTGTCAGTTGTGGAAGTGTGTTAAAATTTAAGCTCCTCACAAAGTTATTAGTTTTTTTGCACAAATTTCAAATTTAAATTCAAAAATTGCTCGTTAAATGATTCTTGGCACCACTTGAATACTTTGCAACAGAAAAATCGTCTAATTAAACAAGGTAAAAAAGTATATTAAGTTTTAAATCGGTGCAAAATAAAAATTTTGCATTGCGGGAATCCTCTATGAACGGCAACAAAAGAAATATAACAGAAACATCACCGGAACTAAATAACACCACTAAGAAACGCAACTCAAATTTTTTTGCGAACAAAATGGCAGTCGGGAACATGTCTATTGATGATTTCAAAAAACTTCTCAACGAAACAATCTACGAACAAGTTAAAGATTTAGCCACTAAACTTGATGTAGCATCCCTATCCTTAGAGCTGGATGCACTAAGAACGGAAAACTCACATCTGAGTAAAAAATTATCGGTTATGACGGAACGTTGTGATCTTTTGGAGTCTCAAATCGAAATAATTTCACGTAAGGCTCACGAAAACTGTATGGTGGTACACCTTCCTCTAGACAGAGAAACCGACGCAGTTCAGTTAGCAACACAAACTTGCAGGGGGCTTCTCAAGTTAAAAGAAGGTGAAGATATTCACTTGAAGAAATCACGAGTAATCAAAAATTCACACACCCAAAGGGGAACGGTTTTCTTAGAGCTAGAATCGTCGGATATCGTAGACGAAATAATGTCAGTAAATAGCCAACTAAAAGGAACTGGCATAAGTATATTTCGCGAACAAACTCAAATGTATCGACAAAAAAGACGAGCTCTAATTGAAATTAAAAACAAATTATCACAATTAAACGCTCAAGCAAAAATTATAATCAAAGGTGACAAAATGGAAATCAACAACCACACTTTTATTTACAAATTTGCGCGTGGCCTAATTGTCAAAACTGCAGCTGAGATGACATATATGAACAACATGTTTGGTGACAGCTCACAAGAATATTTTGACTGCAGCGATGGAGTGAAGATAGACCCGGTTGATGATCGACAATCACCACATACCTCTCAACCGATGACAGCGCCTCCAAGGCGTGAAGTAATACACCCTAATAGTATTAGAAAACAATAGGAAATCAATGCCGTCTGCCAAAATATAATAATTAATTTTACTTATTTAAAAATTCTTTCATATAATATAACAGGTCTCAAAAGCAAACTTTTACAACCAGATTTTTTTAATTACATTTTAGATTTTGATATTATCTTTCTTATTGAAACCTTTTTAGAGGAAAAAAATGAAAAGGAATTTTATATATATTTTAAAGATTATAAATTAACTTTTATCCCAGCAGTTAGATCCAATGTGCATGGGAGAGCTAGCGGAGGCATGTTATGTGGCATCAAAACTAAAATTAATCATTTCGTTCATTGTAAACTTGTTGAAAATAGGCTTGTTGTTAAAATTTCTACCAACCAACGTCAATTCTATATTTTACCGGTGTACCTTAATTGCAATAGTTGGTTGAATGATTTTGAAAATCTACGCAATTTCTTAAACAATTCTTCCTTGGAAAATGTAATGATTGTCGGTGATCTTAACGCGCGAATTGGTGAATTTCAGAACTCTCCTGCTCATACATTACATGATTTTAGGATTTTTGATGAGGTGAGAAATTCAAAGGATGAAACCCTTAACAGAAATGGTAGACTAATAACGGAATTGCTAGAAGATTTTGGGTTTTTTGTATTAAATGGGGTAACAAGCGGTGACAAATATGGCGAACTTACTTTTATCAGCGGTCAAGGGCAATCAGTAATCGACTATTGTGCAATTTCTGGAGAGTGGTGTAACTCAGTCGAAGACTTCCAGGTGTATTTGTCTAGTTTTTCAGCTCACTTGCCACTATTTGTCAAAATATGCTTCCACGAGAATATACAGCAGACGAACGTAGATATTCCTCGAAAACTCAGATGGTTTGAAAATAAAGCTTCTCGGTACAAATCTCTCTTGAATCAGCATTGCAATCTTCTCCCTCTTCAAGATGAGGGCAATGTTGAACAAATTGAGGAAAGCATTACAAGAGTAATTTACGCTTCAGCTGTATCTACAAGTATTAGCTCCACGCTCAATTTTAAAAATAAATGGTTCGATAAAGACTGTGTTAAACTTCGTAAGCTCTCGTTCAAGTACTTAAAACTCTTTAGAAGAACTAACTCGGTTGCGTTTAAAAATATGTACTTACACGCAAACAAAGAATTCAAACAATTATGTCACCAGAAAAAAAGGCTTTTTCTAAAAAATCTTGCAATGAACTTGCAGCACTCCAAAAATTCCAAAGAATTTTGGAATAATGTAAGAGAGTTAGGTGGGCAAAGTAGAAGTATGAAGATTTCTCTCGAAGCTGAGACTTTAGCTGCTCATTTTAAAACTCTATTGTCAGCGGAGGAGAATCTTCATACTTTTAGTTTTGCGTTACAAAATGAAGTTGTATCTGAATTAGACTGTACGATTTCTTGTGAAGAGCTTGATTCAGTTTTGCTGGTTATGAAAAACAATAAGGCCCCGGGTTGTGATGGCATTCCAGTCGAATTCTTTAAAAACGGAACAGTACAACTGAAAAATTATATTGTGGATTATTTCAACAAGATATATAATAATGCTTGCGTTCCTTCTGGTTTTAACAAATCGCTTATTTTTGCAATATTTAAAAAAGGCGATGCTTCCCAAGCAGAAAATTAAAGGGGAATCTCTATTCTAAATTCTCTCAGAAAGATCTTTGCCACAATTCTTTATGTTAGGCTTTCTACGTGGATAGAAAATTTTAATCGTCTCAGCATTTTTCAAGCAGGGTTTCGTTCCGGGTTTTCAACAATTGACCACATTTTCGCACTAACTAGCATAGCCAGAAAATATATTGAAATGCATAAAAAGTTATATGTTTGTTTTGTAGACTTCAAAGCAGCATTTGACACAGTCAACAGGCAAGCTCTGATCTACAAACTGGCATCGCTTGGAGTATCCAGAAAGTTCTTGGTAGTATATGCGAAATTATTATCTTCCTCAAGTGCAACCGTGTGGGATGGATCCAAGCTGTCTGAATGGTTCCCAACTTCTGCAGGTGTTCCTCAGGGGTGCATTCTAAGCCCTATACTCTTCGCACTATACATTGACTCCATTTCTGAAATTCTTCCAGGTGGCATTAGCTTCGCTGGTCAGCAAATAAAGGTACTCCTTTATGCTGATGACTTGGTGTTGCTGGCAGAGAATCCTTCAACTCTACAACTGCAAATAAACAAACTTCAGGCTTTCTGTGAAACATGGGATCTACATATCAACGTCTTGAAAACAAAAGTTATGGTTTTCGAGAACCGAAGGAGTAGACGGGTGGAGACTTGGCGACTCAATAACCAGTCGATAGAAGTAGTTCCTGAGTTCAAATACCTTGGCGTACTGTTGTCTAGCAACTTAAACTTTCGAAATCATGTGAAAGAAAAAAGTAGAGAAGCAAAGCTGGCACTTAACATAATGTGGCCAAAATTCTTCGCAAATCAAAACATTGATCTGTCCTCAAAATATAATGTATTCAATGCCACAGTCAACACTTGTATGTGCTACGGGGTGCAGGCATTTGGAGTAGACCCCTTTGAAGATTTCGAAATTGTACAGAGGTACTTTTTCAAGCGTTTATTCCGTCTACCAAACGCTACTCCTACCTACGCCATTCATGTAGAATCAGGTTTGCCACCCATTTATTTGCAAAATCTGAAAGCTCATTCTGGTTTTTTAATAAAAGTAATGAAGAGAAGTGAAAGTAGTTTACATAGGGCAGTGTTAACTAGGCTATTGCAAACAAATGCTTATCCGTTCAGAAATTGGCAACAGCTGGCGTTATCTCATGATATCGACTTAACTTTATCGGAAAATAACGTTAGCGAATGGCAAAATATGTTCGCAAGGGTCATAGCTAAAGAAGATGACAAAATATACGACCAGTGTTTAACTAGAGCGTCCTCATCACCTTCCAGATTTATTTACTGCAACCTTAACCACCAAATGTTAACCATTGATAGTTACTTCAACACAAAATTTTCGTCAAAAGTTATAAGCACCATATTCAGAGCCAGAGTTGAATTATTAAATTTGAATTTCATGCCACATAGAGTCGATCTTCAGCAAACTTGTGATCTATGTAACAGGAGAGAGTCCGAAAATATTTACCACTTCATTGCTGTATGCCCAATTCTACAAGAAATCCGAAGATTACATTTCCAAGAAAGTTTTCTGTCCGTAAATAGTCTTTACGAAATATTAAATGGTGCTCGTGGTTGGCTCACCTTGTATAAATATTGCAATCATGCTTTGACTTATCGCAATAGTTTTTTGATAAATTAGTTCTTACAACAAGTCTCTATTCAATTAAAGGGCTGCAAATTATTGCTTTTAAATCAAATCTTTATTATTTCAATAAATGTTTCATTAAAATTTTAAAATTAAAAATTTAATATCTAATATTTAATAGATACTTAAAATTTAAAATTTTATATAAATTTATTCCTCGTATGTTAATATAAACTTTTGTCTAATATTTTGCATAGTATTTATTTTTGTAATTTATTATTTCAAATTTCTTCTAACTCTTTTTGATACATCTTCTCCTTATATAATTTTATTTATTTTACTGAAATGTCATCTCCGGCAGACGGCAGCATTGTCATGTCCGTATTTCCAATAAAAAAAATTGTAATTTATCTAATGAATAAAGGAAGACTCTAATCTAATCTAATCTATAAGGAACTTGAAAATAGGACAAGTTTTCAGTATATTTTGGAAGTTGCTAAAAAATTGACAATTAAGGCAACTTTATTGGAAAGCTGACTGGAAAGTTTGTACAAAAAATTCCCCAAGTCTAGTCTACTTATCATGTCAAATGACAACTGATCATGTTTTTTATTTTAACTGAAAGCTGAACTTCATAACACTGTGATTTATTTATTAAGTGTACAATTTTATTTCATGTTTTATGTAAAGGATTCCTTTTCAATTGCAAAAAGCAATAAGCGATATTTCTTTACAATACAAAGTATGACTTATGATTGACTTGGAGCTTGCCTGAGGAGTTTTTTGTAGACAATACCCGTGTTTTTTTGGAAAATCTTTCCATAGTATAGTAGGATTTTACACGAATAACAAAAACAATATCCATAGTATGAATACTACCGTAAAAGTTAGAGTAGAATATTATTATGGATGGGTTTTTGACATTTATACGAGTCTCGAATAGATCTTATGTGATTTCGTTCTCAAATGTTGGTACGATTGATATTGCATTTGTATCTCGATGGGTGTGTTCATTGAGTAGTTGTGCATTTGGAATCATGTGTGTTTTCCATTGGGGAAGAAATCAATCTATTACTGTTGATATTATTTAGTTTTGTTAGTGAAAATGGACTAACTGAGCTTATTTTGCAAGAGAAAACAATAGAAAAGATAATTAAGTTTTGCTATGTTTCCACCAAAGGTTTATCTCAGTTTAGATTAGATAAATCTTTTTGGTGTTTCCACCGCACAAGAATATTTAAAAATGATTAAGTTTGACAGCACTTTCTAAAATGCAAATGGTGTTTCGATGTTTCTTATGAAGTGCAAGTGAGATAGTTTGATTCGTGTTAAACAATGAAAAACTGAATAGTTCGGCACCATATAAGAATATGCTACCTACTCCATGTGCATTTTTTTTTTTTGTAAATTTGATTAAAACAAACCTATATTTTTTGTATACAAACATGCAAATAAACAGACCATAACGCATTATCTGTGCAACCAACTCCTCCACACAGGTTTTTCTTCACAAATTTTGACTCGACTCTGATCCCCGACCGGAATCGAGGCGAATCAAGCTCATTTCAACTCGATTAAGGTATATAAAGAATTTAGGCGAGCTTCAAGCTCGCTTCAACACCACATGTTAATGTAGTAGTCTACGAACAAGTCCCCTTCTTGAAGTTTTTATTTTATGTAAAATTGTTTGCTTAAAACTTTGAAATAGACTATCACATTACACAGACGTATTTTCTTGATTTTGATAGTCAACTATCAAAAATCAGCTTCTACGATTTCACCCCTGGTCTGAATTTCGCTATTTTTTTTTGGAATTTTTTGATAAATTATTTTGGCAAATATTCAGTTGTATCAACTTTCAAATATAAAAACCGGACTACTGCGGATCGTTTTTTTGGAAATTTCTCACTGTAGGTACTATATATGGAATACGAAAAAAACGCACTTAATTATGTTTTTGGTACTTTTTGCACGATAAACTGATGGTCAAGGTTAGTGAAGTAAAGTTCCGAGTTTGAAATCATTGACAGCTGTAAAACAAACATGTAGCCTGAACCTGCCCATTTTAAGCATGTTTTTGACTGACTGATCTGGCAATATTGTTAAATATACCAATACTGTGTACTTGTAATTATTAACTCCTTTTATCTTTAAAGAATTTTCTTCCATCGAAAATAAAAGCGGCTTTTGAGTCAATTTCTATAAATATCACGTAGCATTTTTACTTAGTATGTACTTATTTTCGATAAGAAAGGTTTATACAAAGGTTTTTATTATTCAATTTTTGTTGTGAAACTAAGTGGACCGTTTTTATAGTAATTGATATTTTCTAGCAAACATTATTATTCATTATAAATCATAATCAAATTAAATAAATTCATGTAGAATTCAAAACTATAACAAATTATATTTAACTCACCTGTCTGAATTCCTGTGAAAAGGTTTGTATCATAGCTTGTATAGCAGATGCACGCACTGCGTGAAGTGTCAAATGGCCGCCGTTGCGCATGTTTAATTGTAATGCAGCGGGACGTGGAAGAGTAACAGCGCCTTGCAAATCGTTAAAGGGAAGCGATTGCACCACAATCAAATAATCTGCATCACGTCGCGCCAAATAGACGCCACTGTGTGATATGCCCATAATCGAAACGTCAGGAAATTGAGGAGCACCCTGAACAGCAAACAAACGTGCAAAGTAAAGCGGCCAACTGCGTGCCATGTCGACCAAGTGTCTTTTGACAATCGCACGAATATTCTGATTGCGAGCAGTTTCAACGGTTACACCGTGACCATTGAGCATATTCATAGCTGCAGACTTTTCCTGTGGCGTCACGCGCAGACATGGTGTTAGGCCAAATACGTCTCCGACAATTTGAGCGAATAAAAGATCCAAGGCAACTGGTGGACCGATTGGTTCGTTTGGATGAAATACCTCTTTACGAACACGTAGCTTCCATGAGACGCGATTATATGTGAGACACGCCGTGGCAGGTGATTTGAGCGATGGAGGGGCTGGAACAGGTGCCGGAATAGAGAGCACTGGCCATTCCTCAGCATATTCTTTTTCATCATCTCTGCGGGTACTCTGAGAAACCAAAGTCGAACTAGATGTCTTGCGTTTGCGTTCTTTTTCTAATTTTTGAACCATATGTGTTTTGAAAGTTGCAGTTGTGGTATTGGTGGTTGTCGTAGAGCTGGAGGCATAGTGATGGTTCTGGTTATGGTTCTGGTTATGGTTCTGGTTATGGTTCTGGTTTTGAGATTGCTTACGGTTCGGCACCTCTCGCTCTGCCTGAACAGCGAATGCCTTAGATGGAGGATGATAAACTTTGTTCCCCTCCTTTTCTCGTTCAACCTGCCTCATTTCATAAACACGTTCACGTTTTTCTCGCTCCTTCTCACGTTCGCGATCAGATCCAGTGGATGGAGGTCCTTCGACCTCAGCTCGATCCCATACTGACTCTGAAAAATCATCGCGATCTCGTGAACGGGATCTCGATCTTGACCTGTCCCGGTCATTTTGAATCTCTTTTTTGAAACTAGTCTCGTACACCATGTCTAACTTAGCAGCCTCAGCACGGCCCCACGAATCATAGGTGTCCTTTGAAATCTCAGATCCATTCCAATTATGTCGTGCACCAAATGTATCGCGCTCTTGCCGCTGAATGAATGCTGGGATGTCTTGTTGCATTTGTGATCTATATTCACGCTCATCCATGAGGTCTTCACGAACGGGTGGACTTTTCGGTACGGGTGGTGGAGCTGGCGGGGCCGTTGTTGGGGGACGAATGGGTGGTGGTGGAGCTGGTACAGATGGAGCTGGAGGTACAACTGCTGGCCAGCTTGACTGAGGAGGAGGCGATAGTTTTCCTTCCATTCGTTCAATCTGTGATCTCACTGACGAAATATCAGTCGAAGTACCCATCATTCCGAAATGCCCACTCAGCTGTTGTTGTAACATAAGTTTGCGAGTGTCTTCTAGTTTTGCGGGTGCTCGATGTTCCGATTTTGTACTGATAGAAGATCGAACTGAATGACCCGCAGTTACTTGTTCTAATCGTTGACGCATTTCTGAACTTAATTTAAGCTTCCCAACAGTTCCTGGTGACGGGCGATCAGCACCAATTTCGAAACTCTTTCGGGATACTTTTGTTGAAGCACCTGTTTGGTTTGAATCAGTAACGTCCTTCATGTGCTTATTACCAGAAGTCTCAATTTTAATTTGAGTTCTCATGAATTGTGATGTATGCATAACCGTTGGAGGAGAAGGTGCTTTGGAAGAACTGACTTCAAACTCTTCCCATTCGATTGCCGAACCATTTAGGGAACCGTTTGAGCTATGCAACTGAGATTGAGGTGTAGTTTTTCTTTGACTTTGTCGCATTTTGAAAACAAAAAAGTCCTCTTCGCAATCTGGTTGCGGTCCGTCTTGAGGTGGTGGCCAACGCCATTTACCAATACGAACCGTTTTTGCTCGCCCATATGGATCGAGAAAATGACGGGTTTCCGACGGATCTTTTGACTCGATTGGTGGTGGCATTGGCGGGGGAGGTGGAGGTGGGATCAGAGAGCCCCCACTTTCTGAGGACGTCTTTCTATTTCGATCTGCATCGGTAAACTGGGATAATCGATTCTTGAAACTCTGCCTGCGAACTGAAGACTGAGCGTTTGTTTGTAAGTTTATTTTACTTGTTGTCGTATGCGTAGTGAGGGATGATTGCATAAGTGGTGGTGATGCAGGCGAAACCGGTGCTGTGTCCTGTTGACTGAGCAATGTTTGTAAAGCTTGATTTTGGGCTAATAGCTGTTGTTGAATCTGCAAGTTTTGTGCCATAGCGGATTGCAAAAATGCCCGTTGAACTTGATGTTGATACATAGAGGGGTCTGAATCCTGAGGAGGGCTCATCATCTGCATTAAGCTATCGGTGTTGACACCAGTTAGGAGAGGTCCGCCCACTGGACGTCCCATACTCGAGGTGGACACGAATCCTGAAGTCGTAGCAGAAGGGTGATGTGCTGTACCTCCTCCTTTGATAGTTTCGATTAATTCAGCTTTTTCTTGTAAATTATTTACGGTGTCGCTTATAAAGATGGGCTTGAATAAACCCGATATATATTCGTCAAGATTAGCATCGTTACTACTACTCTCACTTGATTTCTCTCCGCCCCCTTTAATTTTGATGGATAGTAAATTTACATCGATTAAGCCACTCAAAGAATCATCTATTACTGCTGCTTCCATAAAGTCGTTACCTCCTCCGCGGATACTGGCGGCCAAGGAACGAGCATCAGAAAGTTCGTCGAGTGATCCGTCCAATACAGGACTGAAGAGGTCATCAAGAAACTGGTCAACATCGGAAGCCTGTGATGGAACACGTACTCGCCTTACATGACTAGCCAATGACGGTGCTTCACTTGTATCTGACATAGCCGATGATCTAGTGGCGTACTCTGATTTGTCCATGTATTTACTTGAGTGTGATCCTGCATGCGATCTACGACCGGCATGCTGGGACTTTTGATAACGGGGGCCTGTTTCTTTACCCATGGGAGCCAAACGTTCGGCTGAGTGATATCTGTCATTCAGGCGACTCTCTGACAAGCCAAGATCTGTCAAAGGCTCTGGCTCTGGTGTGGTTACCATGTCAACATCGTCACCAGCTAAAAGGTCATCTAATGATTTTGATCGTGATTTTTCAGTTTCAAAGTAACGTTCGTTCAAGGCTGAACTTCTGGATAGAAGGTCTCGTGAATTCTTTCGAATAGCGTTGTATTCAATTTTCTTTTCCATAACTGGCTCTGGAATTGGAGCTTCCATTGGCTTTGAAGAAGATTTGGTTTGTGGTGGTTCCGGAGGAGGCACTTGAGGCCGTTTTGGACTACTCGGTTCAATTTCCGGCAGTAAAGTACGTGACAGCTTTGAGTCTGTCTTGAATAAATCACTTCGAGCTGCTGGGAAAGCAGGACATAGTTCCTTTTCGGCCACTAAATCTAGAACATAATCTAGACCACAAGAGTCTGTTAGCAGTTTTCCATCATCAAGAACAACAGTCCATCCACGATTTGAAATACCAAGTGCTGAAACTGCCAGCGAAGCCGCCTCTTCACATGTTGTCCACGAGTCAATAGCCACTGTTTGCGTAACATCATCAGGCAGTGTTAAAGCGACAGCAATGTCTGATGTTCTAGAAATTGCTCGCCATTCAACCCAAGAAGGTGTAAAGCTACGAGATGCATTTACCTGCGAAGAGCCGGAATTACGAAGAATCTTCTTAAGTAGAAGTTCCTTCATGGAAATGGGAGCATTGTCAGCAATGAATTTCATCAAATACTTGCTAAATGCTGGGCCTGGTTGGAAGCATGACAAACAATGTGCCATAAGCTGCCATATTCGCATAGATTGGCTTTCTTCAACTCGATAGACTTGATTGCAGATTTGTACAAGAATTTCATCTCGAAGACCTCGCGAAGAAAGTCCCTTATGGACAATATAATCGGATAAAACTTTTTCCTTGTTACTATCTAGCGAAGTATCATTAGTCCATCGCAAAATCAACTTGAAAACAGCAAGTGCATCCTGAAAATCTTGATCACGAGAAGCTGCTCTAGTCAAAAATGGTGCAGCGATTGGGTCACGTCTAGGGGATAGCCTTAATCCATTGCAATAAACAGAACTGAATTTTCCAAAAGAAAATTGATCCAAATCTTTAGGCAACTCACTTGCCACTGGTGGGCCAGGTACAGTCCCCACCACTTTGACCAAATGACGGTCGCCGTGAAGAGGTGTCCAGCCTTCTGTTTTTGAAAAAATAAACGCCAATTCGGCAGGAATGTCCAAATAAGCGACCTGACTTCGTTCAATATTTTCCTTGGCTATTTTTTTTGCTTCGCGTTCCTTTAGTGCCTTTTGTGCTTCCAGACGACGTTTGTAATCTGCTTTGAGTTTGGTAAAACGTTTTCTTGCCATTTTTCCTCGCCAACATGCTTGGGCGCGAACGGCACCATGTCGCAACTCTTTAAAATGTTTTCTCTCCTTGTAACCGCGCCATTTGGATTGAACTTTTATAGCGGCTCTCTTTTCACGTGCAAGTCTTCGACGAATCAGCATGCCACGGACACTCTTTTGGATGACTACGGCCGCATTCTTCAAACGATCCGATCGACCGCTTTCAAGAATTCGGTGTAAGGCCTCACGCAAAAATACTCTTGTAGCCCCCAGTTGGAAATCTGGACCCTCGATTCCGGTGCGTGGAAGTGACTCTAGAACTGTTCGACAAAGTTCACGGTAAGGTGTACCTCTGGGCAATGGTGATTTCATAAGATGGCGGTACCGTTCAACAAAATGCTGAAATCTCAATCGGACGGGATAACCCCTTTGTCGAATTTGAATAGTATCCAGCATTCCCAGGTAACGCAGCTGCTGAAGAACACATGGCATATCCATTTTAAGAGCGTGTTTTTCGTTGTTTGGTTTTACGCAACGAACGAACCAAGGATTGCAACGACCCATTGATTGCAAAAGTTGTTGCAGTGAGTCTGAAAAACGGGCAGCAACTGTAGGTGTTCGTGGTTTCATAGTTACAAAGCGTCCATTCGAACCCTTTGGCAATGTCTTTCCAAAATCTCGTTGAGCTCGTAGTTGCTTAGTAAGATCCACAACAAGTTGAAGTTTACTAGACGCAAGCAGTTCTAGCACATCACCTCGCAGAGCATCTCGATTTTTATCTAAAAATCCATCCACACAATACCAAACTTGGCCAGCATAATGAGTTATTCCAAATTCTTGAGCTCCGATTCGTGGTCTAGAGTACAATTCGTTTAGTGCGTGATTGTAGTGGCACTTCTCCAAAAAGCTCATGTCTGAAGCCCTCGGGAAGTTTGACTCGTCATCTAAAAGATGGAAAACACCCACTGGTTTCTTGGCCAGTAAGTGAATCACTGGCAAATTGTCGTCCCAGTTAAGAGGTGTCCATTCGAGACGTTCTCGAGCATATTCAGCTTGCTCAAGCTTAAATACATGTTTATTAAAGTAAAGTTGTAGATTCTCATTAGCATAATTAATGCATAGCTGTTCAAATGAGTTTTCAGCTAAATCTTCGAATCCAAATATATCCAAAATTGAGATTCTATGTGCGTCGTGGGTGCCACCTTTTTGCACAATGGAGTTAATTCGGGATACTAGCCAGTTGAAGAGGCCAGCGTACAATGCCTTAGCGAATGCATCTCTTGAATCCAAGGCCTGGTCAATCCCCAGGGGTGTGTGTAAACGTTCCGATCTAGCTTCAGTAGTGCGGCTAGTGAGCGACCGATGAAGTCCATCAGCAGAGATGTGCAGCAAATGAGCAGCCCATTTTATTTCAGCGTCTGATCCAACTTCGACACCTTCTTGGCCGTGTCTTAGTTGGCGTCTATGGAAGTAAACATTTCCAAGATGAAGCACCGAGGCCAAAACTCTAATAATTCCTTCTCGCTCTCCCTCAGACACACCCAGAACTTGCATAGCACTTTGCAGCGAACCCCAATCAACTCGTCCTGGGGCGCAATCAGATCCACCTTGATTAAGATAGAAGTATTTATCAGCTTCTAATAATCCATACTTTGTTCTCTCTGCCTCCGAAAGACCACCCAGCATTTCATAAAATACATGATAATTTCGTTCACCGGGTGCTTGTGTAACGATCCTTGATTTTTCTAAAAGATATTGTGTAATCTTAGCGCCAACAATGGCACCTGACTTAAAGTAAACTTCTAAATACTTTCCAAAACGAGAACTGTTGTCATTTCTTGCAGTTCTTGCATTTCCAAATGCCTCCAATAATGGAGCCGCTTCCAATATCTGCTCAGTAATGACTGCTGATGCAGATCCACCACCTGGTACGACAGCTGCCAAATATTGCATGACCAATTTTGTAGATTCAGTCTTTCCCGAACCTGATTCTCCAGATATAACCACAACTTGGGGAGATGGCAAAGCAGCATGTGCTGCTGCACCGATTGCAAACAAATGTGGTGGTAGAGTTCCAAGTGGTTTGCCAGCGTATTGTTTTGCTACTTCTAGACCGTATGAGTCTGGGAACATTTTGTAGGGATTTACTGCTATTAGAATGCTACCAGCAAATGTATAAATTAGACCCTTGTCATAGCGCAGTCGTAAATTCCATAAAAGTGATGCCTCGTGAAGATCATCTAATTGGGTCATGTCATCAACTCCACTGCTGCCAAGATCTTGTCGGGGGCGTAGATTACCCTCGCCCGGTTGGAGTGCAAACGTCTGTGGCTGAAAGAAAAAAAATATCATTCACTATTTGTTTTTTTTTTAACTTTAAAGTTTGTTTGCTTAATTTTGGACCATTTTTGGATAAACTTATACAAGAGTAAATGTAAAATATATCATACTTATAAAATGTACACAATCAAAACTAATTCCACGCGTTCCTAAGGCCGCGGCCACGCAGTAAGCGGCTGAGCGGCTGAGCGGAAAAAAAATAAAAAAACATATGAAATCACATAGAAGCGGCCACGCTATGAGCGAGAGGCGAAACAAAATTCTGAGCGGCTAAGCGGCGCCGCTCAGCAACCAAGCCTGTTTTAATTTTCTGAGCGGCAAGAAGTAAAGATGGTCAAAGTAAACATTGAGTTGTTAATTTCGTGTGTGCAATCTCGACTTTAACTACTAATCGCTCAAAAGCAGTCGCTCAGTGCCTGGCCATACGTCGCTTAGAGTTGCCTCTCAGCCGCTTACTGCGTGGCCGAGGCCTAAGACGACACAGAAATATCAAAATAGTTTCTTACTTTCCAACTTAAATAAATAGGGTTCTTAACATGGGTTGAATTTCTTATTTTCACCAACTAGTCGTTTTATCCCCGACGCGCATAAAAAGTATAGTTTTTGAGCTTGATTGTCGCTTCGAATCCCAAAATTGTATTGTTTCAAAAATTTTATTTCTTTTTAAATGGGAAAGGTATTCAAAAATTTTGTGTCGAAGCTGAGCAAAAGCTAGAAAATCCTAATTAGTTTGTTTAGTAACAGTGTTAAAATTTCATGTAACGTTAGCGTTTGACAACTGTCAAAGTCAGTTTTGAAAATATTGCCGCTACAAGTGCAAATCTTGCGGCTTTCACAGGAACTAAACGAATGAAAACAGATTTTTTGGCCACCGGTTCAAGATCACAACTTGGATAATACGCTATTTAACTCGACCAATTATGACTTCGAACTCCTCTTCGAACTTTTTAAAAACGTAGGCCTAAGCATTTACGCGAATAACCACGAAATCTAGACACATTAAAATTCAACATTGCTCAAGTTACCGCCCGAAATGAGCGAAAAAGTTAAATTGTTATAATTTTCTTCGGCTGTATTGTCAGGTACGTTCCTGACAATACTTTCTCACGAAATTGTAAGTTCACGCGATTGTAAGACATTGAGGCCAATTTTGTAAATGTAAAGATCTGAAGATATCGACTGTCGGCAGTACCGTGATGGTCGGTGCGTAAGCCTGTCATACGAAAGGTCTTGGCTTCAATCCATGCTTGTACCACTTTTTTTGACGGGTATTGCGAGTACCTCTAAGAAGGAATTGACAAGTCCTGCTAGATTAACACTTGTCATGAAGTGGTTTCTCAAACTAACCGTTCGGATTCGGCATAGAAGCTTTAGGTCCCCGCCATTCCTGATATTACTGATATTAGTCAGTAAGTCCTAGTTCTCTACTAGCTGTTGCGCCTCCTATTTTGTTTATTTTTTTACTTGTCGTTTTAGCAAAAAGCCCTCAAATCGGAGCAACCGCTTAGGCTCTAGCTGGAATAAATTTGTATTGATAAACGTACGCATGCAAGATCGACGACGCATAGACTTAATTTTAGTTTTTCAGTATTTTCGATCAACTTTATAACAAGTTTAATATAAAATATATTCCTTCAATTTAGAATTCATCCATTATTAGAATTTAAAAAAATTAAAATCACTCACAAAAATAAAAAACACAAACTAAATGAACTTAAAATCCCACCCCGCATTATTTTTTTAATAATCAAGTTCATACTTCACAGTTCAATCTGCCCCCCCCCCCCTTTCACGGATATTAAATAAAAGAAAATAAACAATAAAAAGAAATCACAAACAAAACTAACATGTTCTGCAATACAATCACTGCACAAAGTGGAAAGTCTCTTCACAATTTGTGGATAACGATTCCTCATTTTGTCCCGATTGTTGCGTTTATTCTTGGTGGATTCTGTGGTCGATGATGTTGACATATCTTCAATACTTGGTGGTCGCTGGCGTCTCAAAACATGCGGCGACAAAATTTGAATAGACGGCGATGATAATGGACTAATAGGACTAATCGAACCACATTTCTGCCACGGGTCCAAATGGAAGCGTACAATACGCATCGATTTCAAAATACAGTACACATTTTTAAAGAATTATGCAAACCAAAAACTAAAAATCAACGAGTAGAGTACTCTTAAATTCGTTACCAGGATGAAGCTCATCTAGTGAGAAACTGATGATAACCATTCGTATACCCGAACGGTGTGAAACTCTTCCAAGCGAAACCCATTATATGCAACATCAAAAGTAGAAGCTTCAGCAGCAGCTTCATCTGGAAAAACTCGTTCGTGTCTTAGATTTTCTATCGACCACAAAGACGACCAGTCGACCGAACAACCCATGCAGCATTGAAAACAATTTCAAATAGAAGAAGAAAAAAACACACTTACGATTCCTTAATGCTCCACATTTGGAGTCGGAGTGGATACTGAAATGAGCTTGCTGCGCCCGCCATGCCACAACCCGTAGTGACAACTTTCAACGCAAAAAAGTATACATGTCTCTTTAATGATACTTAAAATTGCGGACGAATTTTTCTTGGAACTTGTTGAACGTTTTCTGGACAAAAACTGAACATGATTAAGATATATACGAGCTTAGTACCCACTTACAATGCCTGAGCTATCTTTAAACTAAAACCGTTGACTTAAGGCCCAATAATTATATCTGGACTCTAGCTGGCGTGTTGTCTTTTAAGTATCCTAAGTTTAATAAGCAATCATCTGCTTTTTGTTTTTACTAAACTTTATTTGCATTGAAAGATTGTTTATAGTCTTTTTAGCAAAAGCGAAGACAAGCGACGACTCACGTCCTAGTCGATAATTTTATAAGCTAGTTTGAATGGATTCAGTTTTCTAAACTAAACTGGATCTCGAAACGAATGTATTATTATTACAAATAACAAGAAGTTGCTACAAGTTTCAACCTATGCAGTAAGATAGATAAACGTCAGAATGATGAATGAATGCTTTTAATAAGGTCACATATTCTACCTTGCCTTGGACAAAATTATAGAACAAATGTATCTTCCAAAATATCGAATAGAAACACGTTACTCGTAAATTAAGGTGCTTCTTTGTGAATGTATTTTGTTTCGGTGCTGCAATTTGTCAAAAAAGTCAACAAAAATCGATTCCCTGGAACTTTGAGCCCTTAATAACGGGTGATTTTTTAAGAGCTTGAGAACTTTAAAAAAAAAAAAAACGCATAAATTTGCAAAATCTCATCGATTCTTTATTTGAAACGTTAGATTGGTCCATGACATTTACTTTTTGAAGATAATTTCATTTAAATGTTGACCGCGGCTGCGTCTTAGGTGGTCCATTCGGAAAGTCCAATTTTGGGTAACCTTTTCGAGCATTTCGGCCGGAATAGCCCGAATTTCTTCGGAAATGTTGTCTTCCAAAGCTGGAATAGTTGCTGGCTTATTTGTGTAGACTTTAGACTTGACGTAGCCCCACAAAAAATAGTCTAAAGGCGTCAAATCGCATGATCTTGGTGGCCAACTTACCGGTCCATTCCTTGAGATGAATTGTTCTCCGAAGTTTTCCCTCAAAATGGCCATAGAATCGCGAGCTGTGTGGTATGTAGCGCCATCTTGTTGAAACCACATGTCAACCAAGTTCAGTTCTTCCATTTTTGGCAACAAAAAGTTTGTTAGCATTGAACGATAGCGATCGCCATTCACCGTAACGTTGCGTCCAACAGCATCTTTGAAAAAATACGGTCCAATGATTCCACCAGCGTACAAACCACACCAAACAGTGCATTTTTCGAGATGCATGGGCAGTTCTTGAACGGCTTCTGGTTGCTCTTCACTCCAAATGCGGCAATTTTGCTTATTAACGTAGCCATTCAACCAGAAATGAGCCTCATCGCTGAACAAAATTTGTCGCGAAACACATTTCGAACCGAACACTGATTTTGGTAATAAAATTCAATGATTTGCAAGCGTTGCTCGTTAGTAAGTCTATTCATGATGAAATGTCAAAGCATACTGAGTATCTTTCTCTTTGACACCATGTCTGAAATCCCGCGTGATCTGTCAAATACTAATGCATGAAAATCCTAACCTCAAAAAAATCACCCGATATTAATATTAAGTACTCGCCCACGCCATTTTAAAAGATCTTGTAAATATATAAAATAACTGGTGTTTTTTAGACGTGTTGTTTTCAATTTGGCAATACTTTTTTCGGAGTTGGTCTTTTTGACAGCTGTCACTTGACTTTGTCTATTTCATAATAAATAGTCTTACCTTTTTTTTATATTGTGCGTGCACTAAAGGGGTTATGAATACCCTTATAATGATTAAACACAGTGCGAGCAA
This sequence comes from Eupeodes latifasciatus, assembly GCA_920104205.1. Taxonomy (NCBI): domain Eukaryota; kingdom Metazoa; phylum Arthropoda; class Insecta; order Diptera; family Syrphidae; genus Eupeodes; species Eupeodes latifasciatus. The sequence goes on along the minus strand of OV049924.1, from coordinate 97,846,797 downwards.
TTAGGAAAGGAGGATAGGATTAGAAAGGAGAAAGGAAAGAAAGATTTTGAATGTCTGCACATTGTAATGAGTGGGAAATATTGAGTCAGGTAAAGCATTCCACATTCGCGTAGTGGCGGCTAAACAAAAAATCTCTGTACTTAACAGTACGACCGAAATTGGGATCAAGGGTAAACTGATGGGTATTAGGGTTGAATTGTTTAAGGGGAGGAATGCAACTGGCTATTTCGCCAGAGCATTGTTTATAAAAATAGCGATAAAACAATGCCAAGCATGAGACCTTGCGGCGGTGTTCAAGAAAAGCAAATGTCTCGGTGAGAGAACGATCTCCTATCATTTTTAGAGCTCTTTTTTTTCAATTCTATCCAGAAGACTCAAGTACGTTATTGGGGCTCCAGCCCAAATATGAGAGTTATACTCGAGTTTAGGACGAATAAAAGCTTTGTAAATTATAGCCAGATCAGAAGGGGTAAAAAACTTCTTGCATCGTATCGGAGAAAACCTAAACACTTAGAAGCATTTTTGGCGATGTCAAATATGTGATCACTCCACAACAAGTGGTTTGTAATGCACATACCTAGGACTGATAGTTGTTCAGTCTCCCCGATGCAAGTACCACTAATGGATAGTGGCATTGGGGGAGGGTTACGCTTTTGCGACATTAGACAGTATTGAGTTTTCGAAGCATTACGAAACATTAGATTCTACACGGTTTTTGATTCCCCATTGAACAATGATGTCAAGGTCAGAATTTAATGAGCTTATCATACGCTGCCGTTGGTAGTCCACATCCGAAGAACAAGTATGAGAATCTAAAAACGAATATGAAAAGCTGAGGGTACTGTCATCCGCGAAACAATTTAGTGGGTTAGAAGTTTCAGAAAAAAGATCATTTATACAAATAAGGAAGAGCGTCAGAGACAAAACGGAGCCCTGGGGCACACCAGTGTTTATTTTGTGGATATCAGATTTGAACCCGTCCAATACTACTTGAATTGAACGGTCCGAAAGATAATTTCTAACCCAACAAAGAAGAGATTCATCGATACCAAAAGCACGCATTTTTGATAAGAGAGATTGATGCCAAACTCTATCAAATGCTCTTACTTTCTCCAAAACGATGTAAAGATTTGTTCCACTGTTCGGTGAAATAAACAATGAGATCACCAGTGGACCTATTGCAATGGAAGCCATACTGCCGGTCATTAACAAGCTTCCGTTCTTCAAGAAATTTCTTAAGCGGAAAATTGATCAGCGTTTCCATGACCTTGGAAAGAACTGACGTAAGTGCGATTGGACGATTGTTAGAGGGGGAGGAGGATTCGCCTTTTTTAGGGACAGGCTGGACAAATGCAGTTTTCCATCCAGTCGGAAAAACACCAGTAGAATAGGACAGTTAGAAAAGCTTACGCAGTGTTTTCGGCAGCGTTGAAGAACACCTTTTCAGAACAATAGCGGGAATACTATCCTGGCCAGCGGGTTTGTGAATGTCAAGATCTTTTAGTACTCTCCCAACTGTACGAGGCGAAAGAAGATTCGTACCATAGAATCGTTTACGCTTTCGAGTACAGAAGGAGTCATGTCACTCATTGGCAGCATCGAATTAACAGCAAACTGTGCTGCAAGCAAATTGGCTTTATCAATCGAGCTTACAAAAGGATTGTCTTTGGAAACGAGCGTAGGAACTGAAGATGACGTAGTGTTGCGCACATTTTTTACAAATGACCAGAAATTTTACTACCTTCGGGACTTTGTATTATTTTTTGCCGTGATTTCTAGTCATGCAAAAATTGAATGCGTCGAATATGTCCGTTACAAGTCTTTTTAGCTTGTTTAAACTTATTCCGGTTTTCCTCAGTAGAGTTGGCCTTATAAATCCGGAAACTTACTTCTTTGATCCAAATAACCTCTTTTCAGCTCGAATCAAACCATGGTTTTTCTTTAGGTTTGATAGATTTTACCCTATTCGGGATAAAATTTCTCATTCCTAAAAGAATTAAGTTTGTAACCATATCTGCGCTGGAATCCACGTCACTATCAAGGAAGCATAGTAACCAGTTAAAGTTCCTGAAGAAGTCTTTGAGACCGTTCCAGCTGGCTTTCTCATATTGCCATACGGTTCTCGTAGGGTTTTTCTCTTTAACTGGGGTTGAGAAATTACCAGATATGACACAATGGTCTGATGTGCCTAGAGGTGATAATACACTAACCGCATATTTATTAGGATCAGAGGTAAGAAACAAGTATGAAACAGTTCTAGAACATGAACAATGTTTGCAAATCGTGTAAATTTATTGAAACAATCAATTTATTGAAGTAAACTTTTGGTGAGCGCATTATCTCGGATCGAGAGCCTGTGGCGTTTCCTTCAAGTTTGCGTGATATCACGTGGACTATTCTTTGTTCAGTTATCTAAAGTTAATTGTTTACAGAGAAGAGAATATTGGAGAATACGGCCCCAAAGTGGCCCCAATTGTTGGAAAAAGTAGTGGGAAAAAGGATTTTAGGCTAAAATTTATTCGAGCCAGACGCAGCGGCATTACATTAAATTATATGCGTTTTATGTTTTCTTAAAAACCACACGTCTTACTTTTCTTTAAATTTCTATAGCTCAACGGCTTTTTATAGTATCTTGCTCAGTGAAGGGTTTTTCTACAAATTATACAATCTAAAAAACACTCCATTGCTGTTAACACTTAACTCTCACCAACCAATTTTATTTTTTTGTAAATATCTTGTGGATGGCAAAACCTATGGAAAAAATGTTAAGGACAATTTTATAGGAATTTTAATTTCCTACAAAATAGTCCTCTTCACCAAACTGCTAATATTGATATTTTTCGAGATATTATTTGTTGAATCACTTTACGGTCAACATTTGGAAATGTTGAGAATGTGGCGTAAAGTGAGAGACTTAAGTCACGAACATCAACTCAATCTCAACAGCTCAACACTTCACACAATAGACCGAGGAGAATTGTGGACAAAGATTTCGGATAATTCGTTTACGAGTTTGAATTAAAGAACCAATCCCATTGACCATCTGAAACAGCTTAAATTTGTCAATGACTTTGTTTGAAAAATTAGTTTTTTTTTGTGACGAGGTGCATTTTTATCTTGAAGACTACGTTAAAATTTTAACAAACAAAATTCCAACATCTGGAGATCCGGGAATGCCCACTAGTTATTGTCGGGAAGACAATTGCATCCTCTTAGAGTGACAGTTTGCTGATGATTGTGGATCATTGAATTATTTTTTTTTTTCGAAAATTAAGCTGCAAAATGTTAACTGACTTTTTTTTGACTGAAATTGAAGACATTGCCTTGAAGAGCTTTGGTTCATGTAGGACAGCGCACCATGCCACACAGCTCAGTCCACGATCGTGGTATCAGCTGTTTTGACGATATCAATTTGCTGTTTGAAGCTGATACATAAGAAAAAAGAAATTCAATCCTCGTTTTTGATACTTATTTTGTCGGGGTTGATTATGCACGAATTCAAGGACCAAATTTGGTTATCAACTTGAAATGTAACCAAAGAACTATAAAACTTTAAGAATAATAAACAACTTAATCCTAAGAAATTAACAAATTCAACTTAGAAATAAATACTCAAGTAATGTTTTAATTTACACAAACAAATATCATACTTACTTTTCCCTTAATTAATGCTTGCACAACAATAACTTGGGCTGCACGATGTACTTCTTGAATTTCACCAGGAATCGGATGACCTAGACCTGGATCAAACCATACCAAATCGCCTTCCACCCAATCCATGATGGTTATGAATTCTTTGAACCACGTTCCTTTAGGTACTTTTCTGTGTGTTTAATGTTTGTGTTCGCTTTTTATTTAATATTTAAGGTTGGTCGATCATTTGGAAAGGTTAGTTTCGTCTTCACATTCGTTGCACTTTTTTAATCAATATTTTTTTTTAAATATTATAAAAATTTATTGCGAAGGAACATCTTTGCTGGAAATAAAAAAAGTAAATTATTGTTTTTAAGATAAAATAGAATAAATAAAAAATATCATATTTTTGGAATATATGTTTGTGGAAATTTTATTCCTTTTGCAGTATGTTGAAATCATTGCTTTAAGTAAAAGCCGAAAGATTTAAAAATTCTTAAAGTAAAGACCTGACAGTTTAATATTTATAAATAAACTTTATTAGCTTCTTATTCGAAATTAATGGCTGCGTTCAATCTCGTGTTGGATAGGGTATTTTGGATAGGCGGCTTTTTAGATACCTTGTTGAACGAGTTGGATAGCTGTATTGAGATAGCTGTCAAAAAATAAAAACAACTTAATTTTCTTGAATTTTTCGCGATACGATTATAATTATTGTGATAGGACAGACAAACTTGCACGCATATATGTAGTTGTAATTTACTAATCCTTATATAAATAATTCTAACGCGCCTTTGTTTCAATTGACATCAAACATTTGACAGGTGGGTACAGTTGTTTTTACATTTTCTGTGGTGTATGGGAAAATAAAATGTTTTTTTTTTTTTTTTTACTACATAGTCTAGTCAAAAATATTGATACAAAAGTTGAGATTATTCGAACATTAAGATCGCTTAAAAGAACCCGCTCTTTTGTGTATCGTACTATAAAATTATTTAACGATACCGGAGGAGTACATAGTGGAGACAAAGGTACGACTGCGTAACCAAGCTCCATTTTTAATAAAAAGAAGTCAAGACTACTGTTTTGGAGAGCCATGTTTAGGCTCTTAATCAAATAATGTTTGCAAACAGGAAATAGACGTACCTAACAAACCTACTCGTTATGTGATTAATAATTGGCGAGTGCATCTCAAAAGGCTTGCCTTAAGGCAAATGGTAGTCATTTCATCTGCGAATTATTATTTGGCTTAAGTTTTTTCTTTTATCCGTATTTATGACTAGACTTAATGTATTTCATTGCATTACGGAAATTATAAAAAAAAAAACCGAGCAGTTTTCGAGTTTTGCACTAAGCACCAAATTTTCACACAAAAATGAAATGCATCTGTCTTTATTGGAAAGGGCTGTAATTTCAATAGTGTCTAAGGAAAATTTTTACAGGATGGGTGTTGCAAAAATATTTTAAAATTATCCATTGAAAAAATAAAAAATATTTTATAGGAATTCTGATAAAATACGGTTTTTAAGTAAACATAATTTGTGAAAAGTGTATTGATATTGTTGATAAATAAAAAGGAAAGGGAGCCGCTTTTTAACAATTTGTGGTTAGAGTTGATTGCTTACCAGGGCTATATAAAACAAAACGGCCACTTTTAAAAAAACATTTCTTCTCAAAAAAACCTTAATTTAAAATATCTAACTTTTTAAAAAAATACGTTATATTCTTTTAAATAATTTTTATACAAATTTCGAACATTTCTATTTTTAACTTCCCATAGGAAGTTATTGTAATCGGTCTGATTTATCGAAATAAAAATTTTGTCATTTCTCGACGTTTCAGGTCTCTAGAGTCTAAATAAAAGATTTTTAGAGAGATGTCTGTGTGTGCGTGTGTACGTATGTACGTTCGTTCGTCCGTACGTTCGGGAAGTTTTTTTTTGCTCAAGAACCAGTAAAGATATCGACTGCAAATAAATTTTGATATGGTGAAAATTTTGGTTAACCCTAAATATCTCACGAACCAATAACGTTAGAGACTTGAATTAAATTTTAAATTATATATTGTAACGTGATACCTAACTAGCATATTTTTGGAAAAAAATCCAATTAACTTTTTTTTTTATAAATCAAAAAAAAAAACTGAAAAAAAACAATGGTCACCCCGTATATTTTACGAACAAAAAACGATTTTATCTCCAAACTAATTTCATGGAACGAAGAATTACGTTTTTGACATCTGATGAATTTAAAAAGCAAAATCTAATTGACAGTTTTTTTATAAAAAATAAAACCTAAAAAAAAAAACACTTCTAAAGCTTGGTAAAAATTTCTTTTTGGCTCAAATATCTTTTTAAAAAATTGAGATATTGGCTTCAAACAAATTTTATCTTATACAAAATATTATTGTCAACATTCAGCTAATTTTTATAAAAATGCAAATTTCAGTTTTTCCATAAAAAATTAAAATCTACAAAAAATAGTACCTACGCAAAATTGGTAAAAATGTATTTTTGGTTCTCGATATCTCGTGAATAATAGAGATATTGACAATTGACTTCAAATTAATGTCATTCATCCACTTTGTATTACAAAAATTTCTAAAAGTCAAACTATTTCATCATGCAAATACTGTTGGTAATTTTTAATTTTTTTAGAATAATTTAACTCACAACTTTTTTAACAAAACACGAAATCCTACAAACAGACAGACGGGATGGGAAATTATCAGAAATTATTTATTTAATAAAAAAATGTTTTGGTTTCACAAAAGTTTTTTCAAAGCATTGTCGTTATCTATAAGAAAACAAACTATTTTAAATATAGTTTATATCAAAAACATACAGCCCAGTAAGTTCAACAAACTCTGTTATTGCAACTGTCCCAATTTCTCTTTGTTGCGCAAATGGAATTTGTACTGTATTTCTATTGAGAACCAGTGACGGATTTAGGCTTGCTGCCGCCCTAAGCCCCGTTCGATGCGCCGCCCTTATTTATACATTTTATTAAATAAATTTTGATCCTTAGATAGACAAATAATACATTTTTTTTTTTATATTTATCAATTCAAAATTTTTTTCTCCTGGCTTTCGTCCGCGCAAAAACGTCGATTATATCGTCATAATTAATTTCTTGGACTAGTTACGCTTCAATAGATAGTAATACAAGAGCATTAAGTCTATCTTGGTCCATGCTTGCACGTAGATATGTTTTTACTCTTTTTAGAGTGGAAAAAGATTTTCTCCTGAACTACTCAAAAAAATTCGGAGAGCAATGTCCACATTCGGATACACATCTCGAAGACTTCGGGACTGCAATACATGGCTTATTCTTTGTGCCGAGCGTACATCTTTTTTTTTTTTGCTAAGGAATCTTTGAGTTGATAATGGAAATGAATTCATTCATTGCCTATAACGTCTCTTCCAAATCGTCAGGATACTTATTGACTAGTTTATTGGCAAGATTTTTCAACTCTTATACTTTACTTTTACGCCCCACTAATTGTACAATAAGAGTGTCTAGAATAGGGTTATAAACATTTGTGCGAAAATGTTCTTGTCCAGAAAAAGGTAGTCTTTCATTTACCCTTGAGTCATCTGGCTGAATTTGTCTGTTTTTTTTTGTGACGAGTATCATAACGATAATAATCCTGAACTTCAGACAGTGCTTTAGCTTTTTCTTCATATTCAGAAAATTGTCTGTCTCTCATATCTTGAAGAAATAAAGCCAGAGAACTATTGATCTGCACAACGGATGATAAATCAGCTTGAGATTCTTGAAGCTTCTTACTAGCAGCATTTAAACGACCTTAAATTACATTCCAGACAATGACTAGGATTGCTGTTTTTAAATGTTGTAATTTTCACTGCAATCCCGTAGCTCCAGATCGCGTAGTCGCGATCTCTCATCGAGTTTAAGAAAGTCTCTTAATTCTTAAATTTGTAGGCTACACCAAGATTTCCCAACGATAAGTAGATATAGTAAACAAATTGTATAGTTCCTATAAAGTAGAAAAATAATCAACAGCTTCTATTACCGATTCAACTGCACATGACCCTACCAAATTTAAAGAATGGGCGGCACAAGGAACATAATCTGCCAAAGGATTAATTGTTTTGATTCGTGTCTGAACGCCTGAATATATACCTGACATATTGCTCGTATTGTCATTGACCACGACATACAGTTCATTATAATCAAAACCATTATTTTCTAGAGATTTTAACAATGCATCCTCAATATCTTTAACTTTATGGCCGATATTTGGTAGAAATTCTAGAAATTTGTCAACAATTTCACTGTTATCTCGTACATATCTTATAATTATAGCACGTGCTATATCAGGCGTAGAATCTACAATTATACCAAAATACTTAGCAGATTGCACTTCACTAGAAATTTGTTGTAGTACTCAGTTTGAATCAACAGTATAATTTCTTCATAGATTGTTTTAGACAAATACGATGTATTCCCACTATCAGGGTGTGCATAAAATTTTAAATGTTCAGATAAAAATGGATCAAACTCGGCAAGGAGCTCTACTGTTCCTAAAAAAATCCCGTTATGAGGATGATTCGTTCTGAATTTGCTCGAAATGGCAGGCCTCTTATTGCTACATAGTTATTGCAATTACTCGGTATTAAATTTTTTTCCAAAACATTATTTCCTCATAGAGTTGTTTTATTAGATTTTGATCAACACGCCCGTGAACTCATAAAGATACAAAAAAAAGAGATGATGTGAGATTCTTCTATTCTTACAGTTCTCTTTTGTTTGCTTTCGCAATTTCAAATTTAACGTAGATTGATAGATTGAAAGATTGAATTTTTAAACTGTCAAACACAAGTTATGATTTTGGATGCGTTCCGAAACGCATTCAAGTGTTAAGCATTTCATACATTTTGGCCCTGACCTCACTGCCCTAGGCGTAAATCCATCACTGTTGAGAACATACATTTTATTTCAAAACCTCTGAGAAACTTAAATGTTTTAATATCGCCTTTAATTTAATTCTACAAAACACAAAACAACGCTATATGTGGATATTACAAACAAATTTCGAATATTCTCAGACCAAAATATGAATTCTGTTTTTACAAAAAAATTACATTTTTGACGCCTGGTAATTTTATTTAAAACATCCAATTGATAGTCTTTTTTAACAAACAATAAAAACCTATTAAAAATAGGTACCTAAATATTGTTTTTCGTGTAGAATATCTTGAGAACAAGTAAACTTATTTCATAATTTACAAAATGTTATTAAAATCAACAAATATTAAAAAAAAAAACGCGAAAACTTAAAAAAATACTCCTTAATTTTCTTAACGTCTGGAATATCTCTTTAGGAAACAACATCAACTTCAATTATCGATTTTCTACTTTTAAAAATGCTTCAAATAACAATTTGGCTTATTACAACAAAAAAATATCAGATTTCTATACCGACAATGGGAATTAATCAGTGTAGGATGCATCTCAGCCTTATTTTCTATTAATTTTTGGGTGTTGATATTTAATTGCAATTTTATTTTTATTATTGCTGCTTTTTTTCTATTAATTTAATTTAGTGTTGAAGTTTTTGAATATAATAGAATAATAACAACAACAACAAAACAAGACAATGAAATGCGGTCCCACGCGTGCGCTCTCAGTCTCGGTGGGATGCAGATCGGCACTCCTCAAACTTTGAGCAGTTTAAGTAATAATGTTTACTGTGTGTTTTAAATTCTTAATATTTTACTGTGTTAAATACTAAACAAGGTCCACCAAACCTCTATTTTGATCTAAAACGATTTATTAACGATTACAAAACAATACGGTAGTGGTTGCGATTGCTATTCTCAAGAAGGTACATGTATTTACTATATGAAGAAGTTCTCTTTAAGTTACCTTCAATTTACTGACCTTGCTTTTGGCAAGAAAAATGTATATAAAAAATCAACAGACCATAACCAGGCCAATTAGCACCTATAACTTTTATCGTAATAAATCGTAGTTAACAGTCTTCTTTTTAATGACAGTGGTTTAGACGGTTCAACAAAGACAGAAAACCTATAAATTTAAATATTGTTTCTATACAATTTTCTCTTCTTTCCTTTCAAATGTGAATTTAACAATAATTTCATAAATAAGGCTTTTATTTTTTCTGATGATGGTTAAATCTAAGTACCCTCAACCAAAAATAAAAACAATTTCTTAAACATGAGTTAAACACAACTAAGCATACAAATTTCTTTTCATTTTTAGTTTTTTACTTTCTCTAAAGTACCAACCTATACCTACCTACAATAACGCTGTACGCATTTTTGATACCTCCGGCATTTTCTTATATCTTTACTATAATAAAAATACTTTAAAATCTTTTAAGAGGTCTCTCTTAAGTCATGAAATTCCTTACCATTTGATCACGTTTCATCACCGCCGCGCCGCCGCGCTGCGCTCGCCACCGCCGCCGCCGGTCGTAATCATTGACTCCATCGGTTATACCCGGGGAAATTTGTAAATTAAATTATTATTTTACTCAAATAAAAAAATAACAGTTCAACTTATTTAGATTATAACTTTTGATAAAGTCGCGCATCTTAAATTAAATAGAAATTTCCGCACTTGATGGTGGGGTGGTGTTTTCTTAGATTTACGAGTATTTAGGTTAAAAAGTTTATTTGGAAATTGATTTTTGAATCCCATAAGATATTTACAATTAAAACAAAAATAAAACGCGAGGTCATTTGGCTCATTTGAATGCAGTTACCATCATAGCATGCAATGCAATCTAGACCAAAATTTGTACTTAAAGGTGAAAGCTAAAGTACCTCCATCGAATAACTCTGCTACTTAGCGCGAAAGCTGAAAAGATCAACAACCAGGTCACACGTACTATTTTTCCGGACTGTAGCTAATTGATTATGTCTACACTGTCCGTCTACTATTTTGTTTTGTATTCTCGTATCTGCATAGTTTTGAAATGATATACTAACATAGATTTTAGCACAAAGAGGAGTTTGTTTAAAAATCTAAAGAATTTAGATGTTATCCCTGCAGGTTCAACAGCCTTCAGATATTTTCCTTAATTTATTGGAACATTAATAGTTATTGTACAATGTACATAGTTTAGGTCAGTATTCATTATTGAATGTTCATTGATAAATTCTTTGAAGCCGGCAATGTGTGGAATGTGAAAGAAAGTTTAAAGAAATTTGAATTCTATTTGAAATATTTTTAAAGCCAAATTTGTTCAGTAGCAGATTATTTCAAAATCAAATTATCAACTCCAAATGGGCGCTTGACTTGGCGATGGCGTGAGAATTTAATTAAAGATTCTTCAGTCTATGCGAAAGCTACGAGTATTTTTTTGAGCTTATGTGAAATCCAATTTTTCAAACTTGCGAACATTAAATATGTTGAATGAATAAACAAAGAAGATAAAAAGCCTCAAATCTCATATCGCGCCTAGGGCTCGCACTTTCTACCGTCCGGCTTTGCATAGATGTTCCTATTTAAAAGCCAAACACATCAAATGTTTCTTGGGTGTGGTATACTCGTAAGTTGATGTCTCACAAAAGGTTCGTTCACATATTTCGATTAGCAATCTTTAAGAAAGTAAAAGCGATTCTTTTAAATGATTTCTGGTCAAACATGTAATGTTTATGAAAATGTGTCATAGAATCTTGATGGTTTTGAGAAAGAAAATAAGAGGCATAAGAATTATGAACAATCAAAACCTTTTTCAAGAAAGTTCACACAACATTGCAACTAGAGCTTATTACATATTTTCCTTCTATGTACGAGTATAATCTGCCTAGTAAGAAAAAAAAGAGTCATTAATCAACATGAGGATGTAGGAAATATGATAAACATTACCGTTTTACACGTCCGATCACAACAATTAATTATAATTTCAAGCTATTTACTATACTGTGCAATAAGGAAATACATATAAAGAAGAAATAAAGTGAGAAGTTGAGAAAGTTTTTGCACTAATTTTTCATGTAAACAATTCAAGAAAAATTTTTTTGTCAATAACTGAGAAACTTTTATACATATATCAATTTCAATAGAATTGTTTTGAACTTGTTTTCTCTAACTAGTTAAAGTCAGTAAAATGTCTTACATTTTAATCTAAATTTTTGGCCTTGTGTGAAGCTTCGACCATGCATAATTTTTGACGTTTAGTTTATGGTTGAATCGTACTTAGATTTTTGATATGTGAATTGTGTTAAAGGGGGTTTCTGTCAAGCCCAACTTTAGCTGAAATTCTCTCAAGATTTTAGAAGTTTCCTTATACGAAATTGCATTTCATTTTTAAACAGCCCTATTATGGCTATCAACTATCAATTATTTAATAACTGATAACTTCTATCAATTTATTGATAATTTGGTATTATGAGTATTAAATGATAATTTTTCACCCATTGTGAATACTAATCAATATACGATTGTGAATAGGTTTTGTTTGGTGTTTGACGTTTGTCATTTGTGTTGAGTTCTTGTGTTTTGGTCTATAATAATTTTAATAAGTAGGTATAATTCGCTTATTTTAATTCATGAATTTATAATTTGTCCAGTGGGTTTGAAGCATCTCGTAATACTGTTTATTTTAGCTTGCACGATAAACTAGTGAAGGCATTTCGTTCTTCAATTTATATGTAATAAAAACTACAAAAAAAAATTTATAAATCGTATTTAAATTACAATTCTTTACCATTTACGAATATTTGATACATTTGTCAACGAAGATTTTGTAGCTGATAGAATATTTGATGATTGGTATCAATATGTTTGATAGCCGTAATACCGAGTTTATCAATAAAGCTATTCACAATAGATCTTTTAATTCACTATTTATCAAAAATATTGATAATTGATCACCATAATACCGATTCATTAATTTTGTTGATAATCAACACGATATTTGATAACCATAATAGGGCTGAAAGTTTCACAATTTCTTACACAAAATCCATCTTAAAAATTTAGCTGACATTTAGCCATTACTAAAAATGGAACAATACACGTACACTCTTTAACAGAGATGGTTCAATTGGACAGGTTCAAAAAACATAAGAGACTACATTTGCACTTAACTGCATACATTTTGAGCAAGGCAATTGATACATTTCAAACTCAGAACTTTACTTCACTAACCTCAACCTTTGTGCAAAACTACCAAAAACATTGGACAGGTTCAGACGACATAAGGGACTTGAAAGTTAGGCAAGTTTCTAGTATTTGATTGACCAGCTGCTAGTACCCGTAGCGTGATGGTTAGTGCGTTGGACTGTCATGCAAGGGGTCTTGGGTTCAATCCCTGCCTGTGCCACCTAACTTTTTTCACGGGTACTGCCTCTTGCGAGGAATTGACAAATCCTCCAAGAGTAATTCTTGTCATGAAAAGTGCTTTCTCAAATTAGCCGTTCGGATTCGGCATATAAACTGTAGGTCCCTTCCATCGCTGACAACATTACCCGCACACAGGGATGGTTGAGAGTTGTAAGTCACTAGGCCCTGGTTCTTCATGGACTGTTGCGCCACCTAATTTATTTATTTATTTAGCTGCCAAAAAATTATTATCTTCCAATTAAGGAAACTTTGATGGAAAGTTGACTGGAAAGTTAGTCAAAAAAAATCTCCCTAGCAACAGTTGATCATGTTTTTTCATTCAACTGAAAGCTAAACTTTATTACTCTATGATTTATTTATTTTCTGCACAACTTCATTTAATGCTTGCCTCCTAAGGCAAGCTACGAGTCCATCACGATTTGAGTTTTGTAATGTAAGAAAATATGACTTATTCTTTTTCCAATTTGAAACAAGAAGGCTATTTTCACAAAACAGTATACATATAAGTTTTCCCAGAAAATTAATATGTCACAGATTTGAATGAAAAAAATATATCATCACCTGTCATTTTGACGTAAGTGATTTTGACTTGATAGTAAGGGAGATTTTTGCTGACTAACATTCCAGATAAGTTTCCAATAAAGCTACCTTAATTGGAAGGGTACTTTTATGTTGGCAGTTGGCAGTTGGCACATCAGAAAGTGGAACTAAAATCTTGCCCTAATTTCTAGTCCCCTATGTGGTTTGAAACTGCCAATTTTGTTAAAATCCACTACAAAATTGGGAACATTTTACAGTCAACATAGTTCGCCACACTAAAGCACATTTGATTCTTCGTGATTAAGAATCACCTTCTCAGCTGGAAATAGTGAAATTAGTGAACAAATTTGAGCTGTTTGGATTAGTTATGTTAATGTGAAGAATAGAAACAATTTTGACGAAAACCTAGGCTTTTTGATCTTTGGAAAAAGGAATTCTACAAACGACATTACATTGTACTTTACATACGGACTAAGGTCTTATGGCATTTAGAATTCAGTCAACACCAGAATTTAAGACAATCGATAACCACAGCAACATCTTATCTTCGCTAATTGGGTCAATTGTCGTCGAAAAATCATCTTCAGTGCTGAGGCCCATTTTTAATTTATTAGAGGCTTAATTAACCAGTCATAATCACAGATTCCTGCACCAAGTTTTACAGACGTTCTCGACCTAACAATGTACAACCTGGTAGCATTTGCGTTTTGATATGTATATAAAGAAGGAAGAAAAGAAGGTAATTTTTTTGGACAAGGAAATTCATAAAATATATTTCAAAATTTCTCATTTTAAATTGTGAAATTATAAAGGGTGATTTTTTAGCTATTATCTTTTTGGCAACACTGGTTTAAACAGCTGACGCATGTTTCGTATTTTGTTTCACTATCAAACATCTTCAGTTTGGTCTATAATTTAACCACGAATCCATTTCAATGTTGCCCAAATTTACAAGAAATTCCAAGAGCATACTCCCAAGAAATTCTTATTTCTATAAGTAGTCTCTATGAAATTCTGAATGGCGAAAGTGGTTGGACCATTTTGTAAAGTTTTTTCAACCATGCCATGACTTATTGTTTTTAAATGTTGATATGATTGACCAAATCATTTTGTATACATTTTAAGGACGTTAACAGTGTGAACATTTTTTATTTTTTTATTTTATTTTTTATTTTATTCATTTATTCATTCAAGCAAACTTAAAGCTATAGATACAATATAAATGTTTTTAGATTGAATGAAATTAGTGAACATTCGGTAACTATAAAAGTTAGTGTTGAATGACACGCCAAATAAATTAATTCAAGTAATATCTGATGTGGGGTGACAATCAGAGTTTAATTATTTCAAAAAAAATAAGTTAATAATAAAAGTAAACTTTGAGCAAAAAATTAAATAAATTATTTCAAAAAATAAACTTAACAATTCAAAAATAATATACTGTAAAAAAATAACAAGCAAATATTTAAACTATGTATGTTTGTGCTGCTTAATAGGATAAGGTTCTTAAAAAGGATTCAATGCATTCATAGTCATGTGTGAATATCCAATCTCTAACTAAAAGAAGTAGTTTGTCTTATAATTAACAGTAATTTATTAAAAAGTTTTGGAGCTGTAATTGTGAAAAAAAAGGGAGAAATGTGTTCTACGTGCGAGTGGTACAGTAACAAGATGTGAGTTATTTATACGTAGACTGTAAAGCTGTGAGTTTCTAGTTGCAATATTGCCACTTTGTTTTTATTACAAATTATTCTTATTGCATGTTTTTGAGCTAACATAAGGGGTCTAAAAGTATTTGCGTATGATCCACCCCAGCTGGAAATTCCGTATTGAAGCTTTGAATGCGCAAGACCGTTATAAATTAGTTTTAAAACTTTTTTCGAGCAAAATGGTTTTATGGGGTACATTTTACGAGTAACCAACATCATGTGTGATTTCAAGGAGCGAATATGTTCTTTCCAATTTAATTTGAAATCGATTAGAACACCCAAGTATTCGAATTTCATCATTGACTCAATTTTAAAGCAACTATCGGAACATAAACTATGAGAAAAAAAATTACGTTCACCACATTTATGAATAGGTAAGCAAAATTGATTACAGTTATGGGCATGAAAGCAAAGAGACTGTTATTATTATTATTTATTATTATTATTATCTTTATTTTTCCAACATATAAAGTACAAATGTTTTAATATAAAAGACTTACGAGCATGGCTCAAAAGCCGTCTGCCGATTATATCTAAAATTATTACATTAAAATTTCAAGAGAATTGAAAATGAAAAAGTGTAGAGTATTTTAACATTATGTAAGTATAATTTTGCCAGTTAACATAGACATATTTTAACAAAAATATCATTTGAGTTTAAGACTTTATTTTAAACAAATCCAATTGAAACTACTATAAACATATTTCAAAAGTTACATTTTTTAAACAAAAGGAACAAATTTAAGCTAGTGTATATAAATTTAAAAAAGTTGATAAATTAATCGATTAAAGAGTAATGGTAGATTAAGGGATTCAATATTAACTGAAAGATGGGCTTTTAAAATAATAGATTGATTCTAAAAAAAATTTACATAAGTATTTCTGTAAGCGATAGCTTCAGTAACAAACCGGATAAGAACTTTCCAACCACACTCACCATTAAGAATTGAGTAACTCTCTTCTGTAGAAAGAAAGCTTTTCTTAAAATATAAACGTCGAATTTCTTGGAGTATTGGACATCTTGCTAGGAAGTGATAAACGTTTTCGATTTGATTAAGGTTGCAAAGATTACAATTATGATTTATATCACCCCTATGAGGTCTGTAATTTAGCTCTAGCATTTCAGTTCGGATCTTAAATATTAAACTCATCTCGTTAACTGTGAATTCTTTTCGAAAATAATTAGATTCCGCCAAACAATGATTCAGTTTGCTGTATATCGTTCTTGACATGGACTCTTTAGCACGGTTCAGAGAATTTTGAAATATTTTTTCGTCAATTGCTGAGATGCAGTCATAGAATTCATCCTTCCATGAACCAAAGTTATTCAAGGCTAGATTCAAGGTCGTATTATATTTAGTAGCCAATTCTTGACAATCTTTGAACGGCGAGTAACAACGCTGAAGTGCAATCATGAGTACTTTTCTTTGAAGATTATTATCACATCTTTTTAAAACTTTGACAATATAGTCCGCATTTGCCTTAAGGTTTTTTAAGAAAATTAGAAGTAGTCCAGATTCGACATATATTGCATAGTTAGGTGTGTTTAAGGGGACCTTAAAAACACGTTTGAAGAAATATCTCTGGATAATTTCAAAGTCTTCACATGCTTCGTAACCATACACTTCATTAGCATAACAGAGTGAACTTTTAATTGTTGCATCAAATACTTTGAATTTTACCATCGGTTCGATACATTTGTTATTAAAAAAACTTGACCAAATGCAGTTAATGGCCGATTTCGCAACTGATGTTTTATCTTTTATATGGGGTCATATGTTTAAATTGTGTGTTATTGTAAAACCTAAGTATTTAAATTTTTTAACTATCTCTATTCTTTCACCATTAAGGTTCCAAGAACGGTCATTTCTGACATTTTGATTATGAGATCTAAAAACCATAATTTTCGACTTTGAAGTATTTATTTGAAGATCCCAAGAGTTACAATAATGGTTAAGTTTGTTAATTTGCAGTTGTAGAGTTACCGGATTATCAGTAAGAATGACTAGGTCATCCGCATATAAAAGCACCTTAATAAACAAATCACCATAATATACACCCCCTGGAACACTGTCTCCAATGTCGTTAATAAAAAGTGAGAAGAGCAAAGGACTCAAAATGCAACCTTGCGGGACACCCACTTCTGTCTTAAATTGCTGCGAAGAGATTCTACCATTACAAACTACAGCTGTTGTATTTGAAAGAAGCTTCTCATATATTCTTAAAAATTTTGTTGATAATCCAACACCTGCTAGTTTGAAAAGTAATAGTTTTCTGTTTATAGTATCAAAGGCAGCTTTAAAATCTACAAAAAAAAGCATAGAGATTAGTTTTCTTATCCAAAAAACGTTTAGTGACATTAGTCAGAGTAAAAATTTGATCAACTGTAGAGAGGTTATCAAAAAGTTTAAAAGTTACTAACTTAGTTTTCTCGCTTATGAGCAGCAAAGCAAACCATGTCCTAAGGATTTCTAAATCTTCTTCAATTTTGGCCACACATTCAAAAGTAGTATTAAATTGATAGGTGTATGCTTTATCATCTGCAAAGGCAGTTGGGGAACCATTTTATTTAAGATTGAAAAAAAAATTTGTATAAATTAAGAAAAATAATCGACCGAGAACGGAGCTTTGTGGGACTCAATTTTTTAAAGGAAGTAAACTGCTAAAAGTTCCGTTCACATTTTCTTTATGTTCTCTTTCCTTTAAGTAGGATTGAAGCCATTTAAATATAACACCTCGAAAACCAGCATTATACAGTTTGTTTAACAGAACGTCGTGATCAACCATATCAAAGGCCTTAGTCATATCAACGAAAAGAGCCATGGTAGTTTTGTTGCAATGTAAACTGCTAATGGGTGATTTTTTTGAGGTTAGGATTTTCATGCATTAGTATTTGACAGATCACGCGGGAATTCAGACATGGTGTCAAAGAGAAAGATGCTCAGTATGCTTTGACATTTCATCATGAATAGACTTACTAACGAGCAACGCTTGCAAATCATTGAATTTTATTACCAAAATCAGTGTTCGGTTCGAAATGTGTTTCGCGCTTTTTTATCGACAAATTTTGTTCAGCGATGAGGCTCATTTCTGGTTGAATGGCTACGTAAATAAGCAAAATTGCCGCATTTGGAGTGAAGAGCAACCAGAAGCCGTTCAAGAACTGCCCATGCATCCCGAAAAATGCACTGTTTGGTGTGGTTTGTACGCTGGCGGAATCATTGGACCGTATTTTTTCAAAGATGCTGTTGGACGCAACGTTACGGTGAATGGCGATCGCTATCGTTCAATGCTAACAAACTTTTTGTTGCCAAAAATGGAAGAACTGAACTTGGTTGACATGTGGTTTCAACAAGATGGCGCTACATGCCACACAGCTCGCGATTCTATGGCCATTTTGAGGGAAAACTTCGGAGAACAATTCATCTCAAGGAATGGACCGGTAAGTTGGCCAACAAGATCATGCGATTTGACGCCTTTAGACTATTTTTTGTGGGGCTACGTCAAGTCTAAAGTCTACACAAATAAGCCAGCAACTATTCCAGCTTTGGAAGACAACATTTCCGAAGAAATTCGGGCTATTCCGGCCGAAATGCTCGAAAAAGTTACCCAAAATTGGACTTTCCGAATGGACCACCTAAGACGCAGCCGCGGTCAACATTTAAATGAAATTATCTTCAAAAAGTAAATGTCATGGACCAATCTAACGTTTCAAATAAAGAATCGATGAGATTTTGCAAATTTTATGCGTTTTTTTTTTTAAAAAAGTTCTCAAGCTCTTAAAAAATCACCCGATATATAATTGAGTACACATCCTTAAAATAGCGTCTTCGGTTGACATTCCTGATCGAAATCCAAATTGATTATCGCTGAAAAATTTTTTTTTGTCCAAGAAGGAAATTATTCTTGCCTTTATAAGTTTTTCAAAAAGTTTTGAGAAAGTTGAAAGCAGAGAAATAGGTATATAGTCGGAAACATTCTTTCTATTACCTTTTTCGAAAAGAGGCACAACTTCAGCACACTTAAGGCGTTTGGGAAAACAACCATTTTCAACACTTGCGTTAAACAGGTAACTCAATATATCGACCACATACATATAAGGCAATTTTTTTAAGTAAGATACTAGAAATACCATATTTTTCAAAGATAAAATAGCCATGTAGACTTCACGTGAAGATATAGAATTGAAAACAAAACTATTTGATTGTAAACTATCAGAAGTTATATTTGAAAATATTGAACAATCACAACTTGAGCAAGGATCAACTGAAGGTTTGAGTTTATCTGAAATTTCGGTGAAATATTCATTAAATATATTGGCAATAGAGTTTAAGTCACTAATGGAAACATCATTAATTTGCAAGTTATCTATTTCAACTAACTGCGAATCCTTACCTAAAATATTATCTACCACCTTCCATTCTTCTCTTATATTTCCATTTGCTTTTTCGAATAAACTCGTATAATAATTGTTACGTGTTTCTTCTAAAGGGTGTCCCAAAATTAACGCAAGATTTGAATTTGCCGCCATTTGTGCAGTGAAGTGTTGGCAACCCTGAAAAAAAAGCAGTTTGACAGCTAACAGTATAGGGTTATTAAAAATGGAGCGTTACACGAGAGAACAACGTGTCTTCATTATTAAAGAATATTTCAAAAATAGTGAAAGCTTGGCGGCTGCAGTTCGAAAATTTCATACAAAATATGGTCGGAATAGTGTTTTAACTTCGTCAACTGTAAGAGATTAATTGAAAAATTCATGGAGACTGGATCCGTTGGAGACGCCAAACACACTGGTCGTCCAAAAACAAGCCGTTCAAATGTGAATGTCGAAGCAGTGCGTGAGAGTGTTGCTGACAATCCAGGAACCTCAATTCGACGTCGTGGACAAGAATTGCAAATTTCAAGAACCTCTCTACAGCGTATACTCACCAAAGATCTATGTCTTCATGCTAACAAAATTCAATTAACACAACAATTGAAGCCTAATGACCATGCACAGAGAAGAGAGTTCGTTGAATGGATTATTGAACATCAACAAATGGACCCTGATTTTTCGAGCAAAATCATCCTAAGCGATGAAGCACATTTTCATCTTGATGGCTTTGTCAATCGCCAAAATTGCCGCATTTGGGGTTCGGAGAACCCACATGTGATTGTCGAAAAACAAATGCATCCACAACGCGTGACTGTATGGTGTGGATTTTGGGCTGGAGGCATAATTGGGCCATATTTTTTTGAAAATGATGCTGGTCAAGCAGTGACTGTTACTGGTGCTCGATATCGCGACATGATTACACAGTTCTTTCTGCCAAAATTGGATGATATTGATGTGTCCAATATGTGGTTTCAACAAGACGGTGCCACATGTCATACAGCCCGTGAAACAATTCAATTACTGCATGAGACATTTTCAGGTCGTGTACTCTCTCGTTTCGGTGATCAAAATTGGCCTCCTAGATCGTGTGATTTAACACCATTAGACTTCTTTTTATGGGGTTATTTGAAATCACAAGTCTATGTCAACAAGCCCACAACCACCCGTGCATTAAAGGAGGAGATTCCACGCTGCATCAACGAAATTCAGCCACATTTATGCAGAATGGTCATGGAAAATTTCAACAAAAGAGTGCGCATGTGCATGCAAAGCCGTGGAGGCCATTTGTCCGATGTGTTATTCCATACATAACCCTATCCTATGTACTTTACGAGTCAATAAAAATATAACTATCAAAAGACTAAAAACGGCGTTTTCTATTTAATTCAAATCTTGCGTTAATTTTGGGACACCCTTTATATCTTATGTTTGATTGTTTTACATAAAGAGACATAATAATTTTTAAGATTTCTGTTTTGGGGATGTTTTTTGCACTTAACACTTAAAGTATTTTTCTTAGAAATCTGCTTAAGTAAATTGTTAGTCATCCAAGGCTTTAAATGCTTATGGCTTTGTGAGCTTCGACTTGAAGTATAAGTACAAGAATTTATGTGATTTTGTAAAATTGAACTAAATAAATCAAAGGCCTTAGATGGGTTACTTTCCAAATAAACTAGCTCCCAAAATTCATACTTTAAAATTTCCAATAATAAAGAGTAATCAATGCATTTTTTATTTCTTTTGAGTGCTTTTCTACTACTTTCTGAAGTGGAATCCGAAGCGTTGTTAAGACCAACCATGTGATGGTCTGTTAACATAAGATCATAAACCTCACCATAAGAAATATTACTATGTTTTTTATTAAATCTGGCGAATATGTGATCGATACAAGTACTCGAAGATTCTGTCACACGGGTTGGCTCGTTTATATAACTCTTAAGACCATTTGCTGCCAAGAGAAATAAGTAATTTTCTGTGTCTTTATCTACTTCATTTAATATATTAATATTTATTTAAATATTTCAATATTGCAACAAAAACTCAATCTCATTCTATGATTGCATGATGCAATACAACAAACACAAGATACCTTCTCTAATAATTAATATTAAAGAAGGTATAATCATAAAATATACGAGATCTGATTGATGCTCGAATTTACCTTCATGCTTTGCAAAAGAAAAAATCGATATGACTATACTTTCATGCATATGTCTACATTATGAACGTTTAAAATGTTAATCTTTTGAATTCATGCGTGGTACAAACAAAATTGAAGTATGTATTCAAATGAAAGCATGATATCATAAAGCATGATAGGTATATTAAGAAAAAATATCAAAATAGACATACCAATTTTATTTTCAGTGTAAAACACAATCAATGACGGCCGTTTATTTAATTTATACAGTCGACTCTCCTTAAGTCGAAACTCGGCTTAACTCGAAAATGTTGAGTATTTTATGTAATTCTTTTCAGTTTTCTATACAAAAACTCTAGCTCGAGCAATTTACATTTGGACGGGTTTTTTTTAAATCAAAGACCATGCATTTAACACAAAATGATATTGTTTTTTTCTGCACTAATAGTTCAAACAATCACATTCTAGAAAAGAAAATAAATTCGTTCTTCGTTCGCTTTTTTCTATTTTTTTTTATTGGATTCAGAAAGATCGGGTTTTGAAGACATGTAGAAACTTGAAAACTCAGTTTATTGGAGAAATTCAAAAGGGAATAAAGAAAAAAATCAATAAGTATGGAAGATTTTATCATTGTCCGAAACACTCTTGCCTCAATATGGGCAAAAATTACAGCAGTGGTAGAATTTTGCTACAAACAGTATTTTTATTACATTCTGATGGAGCAAGAAGTTTCTGTTTTGTTTTTTATTAAAATTGTTCTACAGTATTCCCCGCTTAATTGCACTGACCGTTTTGTCAGATTTTTCGGTCAATTATCCGGGTGGTTCAATTAGCGAAACCCGTATAATTGCACGAGTAGTTCAACTAAAAAATAAAATATTCATCCCAGAAATTAACTCTATAAACATTTCAGTGTCAACTAAATTTCGGCGTCTTTTAGTTCGCCAAAACATGATATTATGTTATGTCATCACATGTCAAATAAGCATTGAAATCTGCACTGTCCTCAAGAACGTTATCTATGACCACGAGATCATTTTCTGGCTGCTCTTCTTGAATGAAGCCTGCCTTTAAAAAAAGAAAATGCAAATGTAGGTTTAGTAGTAAAATATTTCCAATATTATCTTTCTAAAACTATTTCTTATAGTAGAAGGTGTTATAAGCCACAAACAATGTTTGCTTATGTGCATTGCTTGCAAAGATGTGATCGACTTCGAAAATTCTTTGTTAGTCTTGCCACGTTTGAAGGTTGTAATTTGTTTCCTTATTATATTTTGCTGATAGTAAGCTTTGAAACAATGAATAATGCCTTGGTCAAGGGACTGAATGATGGACGTTGTACTTGTGGGTACAAACCGCACGTTTATTTTTTTATTATTTTTTATTTTTTAAATCGTCCAACTTCTTATGACAGGCAGCATTGTCGACAAAAAGAATTATTTGTCTGTTTTGCATTATCATTTCTTCGTCAAATTTATATAAAATTTGGGTCCATAAATGTTGGGTCACCCATGCCATGGAGAAATATTGCAAAGGTACAACCTTATTTTTAAAACACCTTGGCGTTTTGGTTTTTCCAATCACAATCATTTTTTTGTCCGTCTAATTATCCTAAAAATAACCATGTATTTAGTTTTTCAGCTGCATATTTTTAAGATCAATTAAGCGAGTAATTCAACTAAGCGGGGTTCAATTAACCGTCTAAAAGGCTTTGCTACTAATACGGAATTTTCGAAGCCAATTTTTTCGATCAATTAAGCGGGATGTTCAATAAAGCGTGGTGCAACTAAGCGGGGATTACGTACATATGTATGTATTTAGTTTTTTCCAAATAAACATTTTAAAAAGGGAAAGAAAATGCCTCTATCACTTGAATTTTCCTAAAACTCTGAATCGAACAATTTCTGTTTTCCCCTGAGAATTCGACTTAGAGAGAGTCGACTGTAGGTATATAAATATAAATGAATGAATTACGGCTCAATGGAAGCAATTTAATGATTTCTTAACATATTACAATTATAGCAATCTTTTGTAAGCAAACACTTTCTTTAATAATTAAGTGAACTGTTACACAAAATATAAAAAAAAACAAAAATACAAATTTTCGCCAGTTCATCGCACCCTTGCTTATCGTGCAATATGCATTTGTTGTTCAATAAAATACATTTTATGCATCATGTATCATATTTTAATTGTTTGCTTATTATAATATTACATACAATAAAATAATGACCGGTATCATGAAAGATTATAAAATTTGAATTTCTTATACTTTTATGTTATGTTATGACTTTATGAGCTATAAGACAGGGGAAAATTCATGATATTTAAGAAGGTTATACATCTTCTTTTATAACCTTTAGAAAAAAATCCTTACTGCATCTTCTATAGGTATATTAACTTCGTTTTTGAGACATCTTCCCACTCACGAGCTCACGATAAATGATGTAAAGTTTTTGCAAGTACCTACATATATATACCAAACCTATGTATCTACCTACACTATAAGTTTTTATATAGAAACCTAAAGATTTTAAGGTGTGATTCCCGTTCTCGTGATGATGAAATGACAACTTGAAAAAAAAAAGACAATACAAAACTATCTGACATTAAAGCATCTTATATCTTCAAGATGTGTATGCAAAAGCTGTTCGCGCAGTACAGGTATTTCTTTAAAAGAGATGACACAAAAAACGAGACAAAATTCGTCATAGATACCTACCTAGTACCTACTGATGCACAGGGTGGTTCAAAAAAGATCATTTCATTTCATTTTTACGGACAAACTTGTGGATGGCATTATTAGACTAGTTTTTTAGAACGAGCGGAAATTTAGTAAGCTTTGGATCGTGTGTGATCAAAAGTTCTTCGATTTATTTATAAAACACTCACAAATAATTTATTCTTAAGAGTTGGATTGTTGATGTTAAAGTTGCAGGTAGCCTTAGTAATAGTGATAACAGAAACGTTCGTTTGCCAGCATATAGTGATAGCGTGTTCAAGAAAGAATGCATCAAAAGTAAAACTTTTTCAAAATTTGAAATATATGCAGCCGGAAACTACTTAAAATGCGTATATTTTCCTTTCACTCTAAAAATTAGGTTTCAGCTTTTGATCTAATGATTTTCAAATTACATATTACGCCTGCAAATTAGGGTATCTGTATATTTGTACCACAATTAAGGAACGCGGCCAACCCTTAAGTGCGAGATTAGGGACCACATTACAAATTACACAAAGAAACAAGTGTGAAGTTAGCCACATTCAGATTTTGAACCTGCTATTTTCAGAACAGAAATCCATCAGAAGATGAAATACCAATAAAATTATTTAAATAGTTCTAATTGATCCTAAAGTTTGTGTTCGTTTGTGCATACAGTTACTCCCACAATTGAGCGTACACTCATATAAAAATAAGTAATTCGTT
Source organism: Eupeodes latifasciatus (assembly GCA_920104205.1). Classification (NCBI taxonomy): domain Eukaryota; kingdom Metazoa; phylum Arthropoda; class Insecta; order Diptera; family Syrphidae; genus Eupeodes; species Eupeodes latifasciatus. The sequence continues at coordinate 97,821,632 of OV049924.1, read as the reverse complement.
ACTTTTAATATTTCAGATGCGATGTTTTTGGCAAATTATTTTTAGGTTCTCTGTTTATTATATTTAAATTAAATTATTTAGGTCTGCTGGACACATTTCAAGAACAAAAATTGTGTGACACTGTTTAACATGGAACAGGTAATGTCATATTATTAATAACTATGGCTGCAAGTAAAACGGGAACCTTTGAATTCATTGACCGAATTATGGAAAAATGGAAATTTTTGGACATTTTCAAAAGAAATATGTGTCAGTCCGTGGAAAATTGACTTTACATTTTACTTTCAACAAGATAACGATCCTAATACATATGTACACCGTTCGTTGTGAAGGAATTGTTGCTTTATAATGCCAGAAACCCGCGCAACGTAAATACCATTGAGAATTTGTGGGAAGAAATCAAGCGAAGACTTCAAAACTGCAACCAAAACAACAAAACAAAATTGAAAGCAAAGGTCAACGAAATTTTGGAAAGTAACAACCCCGTCTTTCACAGGGTGTGATAATGGCTAAAGGTGGTCCTACAAAATATTAATCTCTCAATTTTACCACATTTGTTCTTGCTTTGCTTTGACGCTTAATTTTGTGCCATGTACATACATATTTAAAGAACTTTTGATAATGGGGCCGCCAAATAACTTTTTGTTTTTGAAAATGCTATAAAAACATCGAGTGTAGCTTCGGCTGTGTGGCACTTAGCGCCGCCGCCGTCCCGTTGAAACCAAATGTTGCCAATATCCTCCTCTTCAATTTTTGTGAAAAAAAAATTCGTTCAACATGGCCCGATAACTCCTTGCTCATTTTCGAAGAAAAATGGCCCAATTAGGTCTCTGGACCAAAATCCGCACCAAACAGTGACTCGTTTTGGGTGAATCGGCTTTTCAATGTATGCGTTCTGGTTTTCTGTGCCCCAAATGCGACAATTTTGCTTGTTTACATACACACCAAGATCAAAATGAGCTTCATCTGAAAAGATGATTTTTTTGGCAAAATCGGCATCTTTAGAAAATCAGTTTTTTCTTGTTTATGTACGCTCAGTTTTGAGAGTAACTGTACATATACCTTAGATTCTATTTGAATTCAAAAATGACATTTGTTCTAACTTAACTTAAGAACAGATAACTGTTAGATGTGTTAAAAAAAAGCTGCCCAAAATATCTTACATTCGGGTTCATTTTCAATTTTATCTTTGTCATTTTCAGACAGCGACGTTTAAAATTGTCAGATGTTATTTGGTCAGTTTATATTTCTATAAGATCTCAGAAGATTTCTGTATTCTCACTTCTCACTTTTGCTATCAGAAATCTTAGAACAAAATTTGTATGATTCGATTTCTCAAGGATTTTCTATCGCACATTTCAAAAAGGATTATTTAAGAACAATTTCAGAAATCTTAGAAATATAAACTAGTCAGTTGTTTATGACATCTGACAACTAGAATAAAATCCGCCAACCGTGTTAAGGGACATTTTTCTTTGAAAGGTATTTGACTTTTGTCAGCTCATTGGCAAAATTGTAAACTCTGATCACCGTTTGTATTTAGCTTTATATGTTATTGTAAGTCAGCTTTTTTCCAAGAAAATAAGATTCTAATTGTAGACAAAAATAATTGAATGTAAACTTATATGTGTTTTGAAAATGGTAAAATGGTGTATCTACCAGTTTATAAAAACGCTTTAAAACTAACTTCTTAAACCAAAACATTTAACGAATGTTTTTGAACAACAACAACAACTTAAAGGTGCTACCACTCATTGTTTTTTGGCTGGAGATATAGCTATTTCGTGCTTTGCCACTTTTGCACTCATCAGTCTCCTTTTTTTGTGGTGCTGAGCTTTAATCCAATTTTATTTGAAAAACTTTTTATGCACAACATAGGATTCGAACCCACGCATATCAAATTTGCTCAGTCTTAGAAGTCGTGTGCACTACGCACTCCACTACTTTAGACCACTGACGTCACAGGTCGAGATGTGCTAATTGTTTATCAAATGCATTTGAAGCATCAACCTTTTTATAAGCTCCTTTAAGTATGCTGTTTTGTTCCGCCTCCATTTTTCTCCATACCTTATTTGATAGACTTACAATTCGTAGTACGTATCAAAGGAGGAGAGGTTGGAAGATCGGTAACGAACCAGACTATTAAGTTATTATTGTTATTATTGTTATTTTCAAATAAAATTGGATTAAAGCTCAGCACCACAAAAAAAGAAGACTGATGAGTGCAAAAGTGGCAAAGCACGAAATAGCTATATCTCCAGCCAAAAAACAATGAGTGGTAGCACCTTTAACCCTTTCGGTACGAGAGTGGGACAGAACAAAGAAAATTTATATGTAAACGTACCACTCCCGTCCCGAAAGGATTAAGTTGTTGTTGTTGTTCAAAAACATTCAATGAAATTAAAAGGAATGGTCAAGTCTAACAAGCTGACATTCTAGTACGAATAGTACAATAAAAATAATAACAATAAAAACATTTAACATTTTGAAAATAGTTTATTATTTCATTTTGATAAAAAAAACGAATGCCATTTTAAAAACAAATGAGTTATGGTTTTTTCATTGCCATTCAAAATAAATCTGCTAAAAGGCCGCCACAGCTTTAGTTCTGGTTTCATAAAATTTTTCATGGCCAATTCGCAAATTTGCGACTGTATGTTCTCGGCTAATTTGACGAATACCAAATTTAAGGTTTTGAATGGATTGTGTAGCCTTTCCATAAACTTTATCTTTTCAAATAACATAGGTTAGGAAACTTGTCTTTCAAAATTGCTATTATTTCGTTCCTTGTGTGTCTTCTAACAAGCCTAAAAACCGCACCAAACAATGAAACATTGGGAATGGAGAGCCCTTTTCAACTATTGTTTCTTGATTTTTGATGCCCCAAATACGAAGAATCCGAAGGAAAAATAGTCCTTGAAGATATAATTTTTGAATGAAAATCCGAATCAATTGAGAGGTTTTAGAAACCGAACAGCGGACTGTACTTTAAAAGGTTTAAGACCTTAGTCCTTATTTAAAATAAGGTGGAATGTTTATTGTGGAATACCTAGCCAAACTTCCAAAGCTTTGTTGAATCATGTGTCTTTGCACTGTTAGTAATGATACAGTTTTTACTTATCAAATGTCAAAATATGGCAACTTCAAAAGTGACAGCTGATGCGCCTAAATAGCGGACTGTTTAAAATGGGCAGGTTCAGACGACATAAGGGACTTGAAAGTAAGGCAAGTTTCTAGTATCTGATTGGCAAGCTGCCAAACAATTACCTTCCAATTAAGGCAACTTTAATGGAAAGTTGACTGGAAAGTTAGTCAAGAAAAATCTCCCTAATTATCAAGTTAAGTCTACTTCTGTGAAAATGACATATGATAATGTTTTTTCATTCAACTGAAAGCTGAACTTTATTAATCTATGATTTATTAATTTTCTGCACAACTTCATTCAATGTTTTTTATAAAAGGGTTCCTTGTCAATTTGGAAAAGAAATAAGGAATATTTCTTTACAATGTAAAATACAAATCGTGATGTACTGATGCCTGAGAAGTGTTATGTAGATAATAATGTTTTTGGTAGTTTTTATACTATGAACTTGAAGTAGAGGTTTGTGAAGTAAAGTTCTGAATTTGAAATTCATGACACTTGGAAAAATAATTATAGTTACCTAAGTCAAAATGTACGTTCAAAGAATGAAGTTGACTGCAAATGAAGTCCCTTATGTTGCCTGAACCTGCCCAATGAAACTTCTCATTGGAAAACTTTTTATTTCCAGCATTGGTAAAGTATTTAGGGCGATTTTTGACATTTCAGGTCAAAAATTAAAATTTTTCACAATTTTTTTAAACTTTCCATAAGGATTATAAACCCCATATCTCTTTATATCCTTTGGAAACAACAAAATGTTTCCAAAATTAATGGAAACACATACAAAAATATAATGATTGTTCTGGAGAACATTTTGAAATAAAATGAAAAAAAATGATTATATCATATTCTTATGATATTTTTCCTATACTGGAAATATAAAGAACAACCCTTATATGTTTAAAAACATTAACAAAAACATAAAATGTATTCAAAGCAAAAAAGTAAACAGACAAGGATTTTTCCATCACCGTACTTTTCATTTAAAACTTAAAACAATTTGTTTAAGATTGGCAATTGGAAAACAAATTTTCACTCTTATATTATGAATCTTTTAAATACATACTTAGAATACACAAAACGGTTATTCATATTTTCTTTTTGCTAACTATTCTTCTTTTAAATGCTCGCGTAAAATTGAGCTCTGAATATTAATAAGTCGCTTAAGAAGGTTAGAAATAAACGCGTAAGAAAAATATTTGCAGTTGATAGGTTAATGAACGGACGACGACGACGACGCACGTTTATATCTTTCCAGGTAGCTAGCGTAACGGATACAATAATTTATTGGCACCCTTTTTCATCAAAGCTGTAATTTGGCGAGGTGCATGTTATCGACTAGTTTAGCAAATAATAAAAAAAAATAACTGAAATAATAAAGAGGGTCAAAAATATATTCAGTTCTTTTCTGTAACTTATTTCTTTAAGTTGTTTTTGTATATTAAAATACAAAGTTAGGATTTATGCAGTTAATTAACGTAACTGTATTTGAAATAAAAAGATATTATATTAGTTACGCTATGTTCTTAAAAGTTATTCCTAAAGTTTGTGTATTGATATTTAAAAGTAATAAAAATAATAATTTTGCAATCGAGTTCCAATACCCTCTGACCTAGTTTTATTTTTGTTTGTATATTTATTTTTTGTTATTAACGCCCTCTACTTGTTACGGAATAAATAAATACAATTTCTAGTACAAAATAAACACTGGCCAGTCATGTGTATTTAAATACATAATTCATAACAAATTAGAAAGTCAGCGGAAAAAATCCACACCTTTAGATTTATTTGGATTGCAATTTTGTGTACGCTTTTAAAGCGTCAACTTTTTACCCATACCCAGAGTCCAGTATAATATTCCAACTGACCATACTTTGACTGATAATTTCAGAAATATAATGAAGAAAATAAAGAGTAAAAAAAGGAATAAGTAAAAAGTAAGAACAAAAAAAGAAACTTATTGAAGAATTTATATAGAAACTCTAGAGAGAAGAAATAATAAAACTATACGAAAGAGCTGAAGCAAGAACGTGAAGCGGTTTTTAACGTCCGTCGTCGCTCGTCTTCGTGTTGTGCAGCGGCGGCGGGAGCGCGGCATGGTCATTGGTGGTGGTTTGAGCAGTGCGTGGCTATAATGGACATGAATATAACCGGAACCTGTTTAGCATTTTTTAAAGCTCATCTAGAACAGTTAGACAGTGATATTCTTTCCGTTTGTTGTTGTTGTTTTTGCTAAGTTTATTTTGCCATTAAAACCTACGACACCATGACTGTTTCCCGATGTAATGTAATATTAACAACAAACCAGTGTTATTATTATAAATAAAAATACTACCTGATGACTTACAGATCAATTACAGAAAAAAAATACTTTCTATGAAATTTTTATTTTTCATTCTGTTGACTTATGTTTCATTATTTTTATATTAATTCAAACAATATTTTTAAAGTGAAATAAAATAAGAGGTTTTCATTTTCACGATGGAGAACTTTGTTAATTCTGCTTCCGTCATAAAAGTAGGCCCAAAACTGAAAAGTGTCCTGATAAGTGGTATAAACTTCTTTTTCAAACACGCTTTCTCAGGAAAAGCACTTCCTAAAATAAATGTTTGAAATACTCTTACTTTAACAGATAACTCGAAGCCAATGCTTCTTTTGACTTTCCTTAAACTTAACTTTTTGGATGTAATTCTTTTGAACGCATTAATTACAGCCTAACGTCTTAGCATTCTATGATACAAATCTGATCGTGACCTTTAAATTAGCTTGAAAAAAAACTTCAAAATTATTTGTATTCTAAATATTTAGACTAATCCACAGTGAGTGTATCTATAATGAACAATAATGTCTTTCGTTTTTTTTTTCTAATAGAGGAGACTTATACAAAATTAGTCTACGAAAGCAGTCTATTGAATTATTTAGGTATTTATTTCATAAGTTAAATATAATTTAAAGGTCTTAAAATTATTTATATTGATGCCAACAAAAAATATATACATTTTATGAATAATTGTATATAAAGGCTTTTTACAGAAGCATTAGTCCAACTTTCTCAAAATCTTTATAATAAAGAAAAGATAAAGTTGTTTTATATTGTAAAGTTACTTTATTGTCCTACCACTTTTATCTCCTAAGATATAAACACATATTTCGAGGAACAACAGAAATAGTCATAAAACAAGAAGTTTACCAAAATATTCGAGAGACAATTTTTAATATATAGTATACTAAGAAAAAAGAGGCTGGGATGCGACACACACTGATAACTTCCCATCCCGTCTGTCGATTTGTCTTGCTTAAAGTCTATATGTATCAATTTTCACCAAATTTACGTACTATTTTTTGAAGTTTTTTTTTATGAAAAAACGGACTGTTGGATTTTTATATCGAATGATATATGAATATCGAAAACAATATTTTCTATGAAATAAAATAAGTTTGAAGCCAATATTTGTAACTTTTGAAAAGCTATTTGAGTCGAAAGTAAATTTTTACCAAGTTTTAGTATTGTTTTTTTTTTTAGGTTTTTATTTTTTGTAAAAAGAACTGCCACTTCGATTTTTCTCAAAATTTTATCGAATGTTGAAAACAATATTTCTTATAAGTTAAAATTAGTTAGAAGCCATTATCTCAAATTTTTGAAAAGATATTTGAGTCGAAAATCAATTTTTACCAACTTTTGTTAAATTTTGTTTAGATTTTTAATTTTTTGTACAAAAGCTGTCAATTCGATTGGTTTTTACAAATTTTACTGAATGTTGACAACAATATTTTTTAAAAGATGAAATTAGTTTGAATCCAATATCTCCAAGTTTTGAAAAGATATTTGAGTCGAAAATCAATTTTTACTAACCTATATTAATTTTTTTTAGGTTTTTTTTTTTTTTTTAAAACTGTCAATTCTATTTTTTTCAACATTTTTCAGAATGTTGAAAACAATATTTCTTATAAGATGAAAAAATTTTAAACCCTAATCTTAAGTTTTTGAAAAGATATTTGAGTCGAAGTTCAATTTTTACCAACTATGAGTAATGCTTTTTTTAGGATTTTATTTTTTATAAAAAAAACTGTCACTTAGATTTTTCTCAAAATTTTATCAGATGTCAAAAACATTATTGTTCGTTGCACAAAATCGTTTTGGAGATGAAATCATATTTTAGTCGTAAAATTTTCGAGGTGACAAATTTTTTTTCAGTTTTTTTGATTTATAAAAAAACCTTTAATTGGATTTTTTTCCAAAAATATAATTTTTTTGTATCACGTTACAATATATAAAATTAAATTTAATTGAAGTCTCTAACGTCATTGGTTCATGAGACATTTAGGTTTAACCAAAATTTTCTTTTTCCTTTTTTTTAAACTGCTATGGTAAAAAAAAAACACCCACGCAATTTTCTTGAGGGCCCTTTTTGCATCTTTCTGCCTTATTATCTATATAATAAAATTTATTTGAAGTCGATATCTCTTCTGGTTCTTTTATTTCAACTCTAGGGACCTTGAAACGTCGAGAATTGTCAAAACTTTCAATTTGACAAATCGGACCCATTACAATAACTTCCTATGGGAAGTTAATAAGTTTGACTCCGGGCAACTTACACTGCCAACCACTAGGATGAGGCCACACATTTTAGAACCGATCGATGTTCGCTTTTTATAGCTGATGGAAGTTTTGTGACCGAAAACTTGTACTACCTTTGAATAGGTATGCATTTTATGATTACAAGTTTGTAAAATTAGAGGGTAAATTGAAAAGGAGCGTTGGAATTCCCCAAGATCAAAAAAATACTACTCAAAAAGGGCATAACAAAGTGCGTCACTATAGGATGAGGCCACATTCAAAATTTCAGAAAAAAAAAACGAAAAAAGAAATGAAATACGAGTATTTACATTTTATGGTTTGACAACAATTATTTATAATTGTTGTTTTTTTATTGTACTATTCGTACTAGAATGTCAGCTTGTTAGACTTGACCATTCTTTATTCCGTCAATTTCATTGAATGTTTGAACAACAACAACAACTTAAAGGTGCTACCACTCATTGTTTTTGTTGTTCAAACATTCAATTATTTATAATGTTTGTTTACGTTAGTAATGACTATTTCCGTCATTTTCTGATATAACCTCTATAGGACGGTCTAAACTGGACACATTCAAAATTTTTTTTAATCAAAGGAAATTTGGACCCAGGAATCACGAAAACCTTCGATTAAGGTGTCTTTTTTTTTCAAATTGTCTGCCAACTTCATGAACTTTATAAAAAAAGCCATGGCCAAATGTTTTCAATTATGTTAAAGTGTGGTGAATATAGGGGCCATGGTAAAAGTTCCCAAGTCTTCTGAAAGAATTCAACTTTTAATAACTCTCGAAGTGTGAATTGGGGCGTTTTCTTTTTGGAAAATACAAGGCAAAATTCCAAAAACGCTTTTTATTGTTGAAATCTTTCAATTTTGTTTCAAGTTGTTTTCCCTTTAATTTTAAGAATTTGTAATGGTAAAATACGTACCTGTTCACAGGTAGCAAAAGTTTCCGCCAGCTATGAAAAGCGAAAATCTATTCCAAAATGTGTGGCCTCATCCTAGTGGTTGGCAGTGTAAGCAAAAAATTAGATTTTCAAAGTCTATTTGGATTTCGAAGGCTTGTTTCAATTATATACTTGCTATTCTCACAAATCATCGTTTTATGGCTAAATTAAAATGACTTCGAACCGGCTTTGAAATTTTTAATACAAATATCTTATTACGTAAGACAACAATACAATGTTATATTTGTGTGACACAACATTCTGAGTCAACTTATTCATTCAAAAAAATAAATTGAAAACTGGTTAGATAACTAAAATTAAAACTTAAATCAATTACAAAAAAAAAAAGTAGCTGGGATGTGACCCACACTGATAACTTCCTATCTGTGTCCTTTTGTTAATTTTTCTAAAACTTTAACAAAATAAAAAAATGTTTGAAGTCAACAGTTTCTTTTTACTCATAAAACTTGAGCCGAAAATCATTTCTGATCAGTTGTTTTTTTGTGTTGTAAGTTTTCGTGTTTTGTAAAAAAAAGTTGTCAATTGAATTTTTTTTTAAACTAAATGTCAGCAACAATATAAAATAAGTTTGATTTCCATATCTGTTTTTGTTCCCGACATTTGAAAACCAATTTTTAGCAGTTTTAGCAGCATTTTTTTAAAGTTTTTTATTTCTTAAAAAAAAACACCGATTGGATTTTTTAAGAACATTACCTAACGTTGTTTGTTGTTTACGTAAGAAAAATCCAATCGGTATTTTTTTATAAGAAACTAGCGGCCCGTCCCGGCTTCGCACGGGTAGACATAAATAGGTATAGATATCTAAGTTATAAGCATGCTTATTAAAACCACCATGAATCACTAAATTAGAAAACATTTTTTTGTCCTATCATTAATAATCTTCGCAGCGTAGGCTATGAAAGACATTTTATGGCTATTTTTTAACTCCTTCAGTTGGCTTTAATAGGAATTTCTAAAGATTTGTATTATAGTAATCTAGTACTAAATATAGCCTATACTCAGTGATAATGTAGCTTTCTAATGAAAAAAGAATTATTAAAATCGGTCCAGTACTTTTTGAGTTTATTCGTTAAATACAAAAATACAAATCTTTCCTCTTTACAAAAACTTTCAAAAAATGCTCTTCATCTATTCTCGAAATATTCGAATCAAATATCAGTTCTTACCAATTGTACGTAGTTTTTTTTTATAGATTCTTATCTTAATATATATAAATTACGTGTCACGATATTTGCCCGCGATGGACTCCTAAACTACTTAACCAATTTTAATCAAATTTGTAAACCGTATGCAGTTTGATCCAACTTGAAAGATAGGATAGCTTACATCTCAATTTATGATCGCAATACTATTTTATTGCAATTTTATTTGTCTATTATTTGACAGTCATAATTATCTTTTAGCACCTAACAATTCTAACAGATGGTGACATCTGTTTACTCGGTTGAGTAAGTATTCAATAGATGGCGCTTTGTCAAACTTCCAAACGTTTCATATAAGCTACAATTTAATAGCATAACCACAACATGTTGCTGAGGCTTAAGTATAGATAACATTTATTTTGTAGTAAGCGAAATAGAGTGAGTTTTAATAAATTAAATTCATATTATAGTAAATATAATACAAACAAATATTAGTGTACATTTTCCAATTGATTTTTGTAATTCACTAGACATACCTGGAATGCCAACACATAATCTTCGATTAAAGATTGGTTCACCTACATATAATTCTCCTGCGTACTTTGAATCCACCTCAATTATACAACAGTACACATTTGGTCATCAAAAAGATCACCGGAAATATTCTTGAAGTAAACATTTTAACTAGACAGTTTAAAGGAAAAGTGGTCCTGTTGCCACGTATTCCAATGATACCGTCAGATTCTACCATACCCTTGAGAAGGTTAAAATTTTCCATTCGTTTAGCGCTTTCGCCATGTCTATAAAATAAGTCTCAAGGCCAAACAATGTCCATTTGTGGTTTAGATTTGGGATCTCCATGTTTTTTATCATGGGCAGCTGTATTTTACACGGTCAATGTGTAGGACAACCGTCGAACCTATTTGTGTTAGCGAAAAGCAGGTTAACCGGCAATATTGTGCACTGATTGGTGATTAATTAAATTGAAATTAAAAGTATTTATAATTCATAATAATAAATATTATTGTTAAAAGGTTTTAAACTGACCGCCCTACCCTGTTATTTACTAAATATACTCATTTGTTACAAACTTGAATTAAAAAAAAATAATAAAACATTTTAAATTTTATTCTTTTGTATTGATTTTTGCTATACATCAACTGTACGAAAATTTTGACCAATTATTTTAAAAGTTCTTCATTTTTAAATCCCAAACCAGAAAATTTGTAAACCAGCTTTAACGTTTTCGTCTTCGTTCGTAAATAATTATTTCATATTACAATTGGATAACGGTAGTAGAAAATCACTCATGAAGGTTGCCATGTTTTTTTGCAAATGGCAATGTTAAAAAGAATAATGGTACCCATGTGTGATGTTCTCCTACAGTTCAAAAAACGTTAGCCACAGCAACGTGTGGCCGGGTCAGCTAGTTTTTTTGTATAAAAAAATTTGACAGTTTGATTTTTCTAAAAATTTTAATAAATTTTTAAAATAATGTTTTTACGATAAAATTAATTTGAAAATATTCGAGGTTTTTTTAGGTTTTTTATTTTTTTGTAAGAAAAAAACATTACTTCGATTTTTCTTAAAGTTTTACAGGATGTCAAAAGCTTTATTCTTTATTGCATAAAATTATTCTGCGACTAAAAATTTGATTCAATATCTTTTTTTGATTTCAAGATATTTGAGTTGAAAATCAGTTTTTACTTTTTTTTGGGAAAAAAACTGTCATTTGAATTTTCTAAAAATTTGACCACATATCAAAAACTTCATTATTCATTCGAATTAAGAAAACATATTTTTTTTTATTCGAGTTCAAGGATATATTTGTCGAGTTTTTTTTATTCACTTCCCATAGGAAGTTATTGTAATTGGTCCGATTTGTCAAATTGAAAATTTTGACATTTCTCGACATTTCAAGGTCCCTAGAGTCGAAATAAAAATATACCCTATCTCACGAACTAATAACGCTAGAGACTTGAATTAAACTTTTTATTATATACTGCAATGTGATACCAAACTAGTATATTTTTTGAAAAAATTCCAACTAACAGGTTTTTTACAAATCAAAAAAAAAAACTGAAAAAAAATATTTGTCACCAAGAATATTTTACGAAGAAAAAAAGATTTTATCTCCAAATCTGGTAAAATTTTGAGAAAAATCGAATTGACAGTTTTTTCTACAAAAAATAAAAAGATACAAAAAATTAATAAAAGTTGGTAAAAAATTAACATTTGACTCAAATATCCTTTCAAAAATTTGAGATATTTTCTTCAAACTAATCTTATCTTATAAAACTATTGTTTTCGACATTCAGTAAAATGTTGAAAAAAAAATAAAAACCTAAAAAAATTACTTAAAGTTGGTCAAAATTGATTTTCGACTCAAGTATCTTTTCAAAAATTAAAAATATTGGCTTCAAACTAATTTTATCTCACTTAAATTGGTAACAATTGGTTTTTGACTAAAAATCTCGTTAACAAAAATAGATTTCGTAATCAAACCATTTCATTATATGCAGAATGTTGTTGGTAATTTTTAATTTTTTTAATAATAATTGACAACTTTTTTAACAAAACACGAAAACGAACAAACCTTTTAAGCAAGACAATTCGACAGACGGGATGAGAAATTATCAGTGTGGGTTGCATCCCAGCCTCTTTTTTATAATTAATTTTAATCGTGTACAAAAAAGTTAAAATGCATAAAATAAAATTTAATTGAAGTCAGCTACTTTAGTGGTTCGGAAAATATTTGGAATAACCACTTTCTTAATTTTTTTTAAATTATAAATATTTGTTGTTGTTATTTTTAAAACAAATTTTATCTCTACAGGTTCTTTAGATGTAGAGGACATTTCGAACATACAGACTTATGGACTGACGAAGACCCTCACTAACAGACGTCTCTATAAAAACCCATGCATTGAGATTTAGGGACCTTGAAACATCAAAGGAATATCAAAATGTTCAGTTCGAAAAAAACGGACAAATTATTAACAAAATATCCCACACCTAAAACCTATATTTTTCGTCAAATCTACATAGATAAAACTGCACTTAATTTTATTGCTCCACTCTAAACTTAGGGTACTTAGAAAGATTCAAGGACGTTTAATTGAAGCTTTTTATCAAAATTCAACCTTTTTTGATATATAATAATGTCCTTAACATGAAAAATATCCTTGAAGTAAGAAAATGTTTCTAATCTAATTTTCCTCTGAACTATTCTGTAGAAAGATCACAATATTAATACCACCACCACAGTATATAGGATGATTAAAATTTCGCATCAAAATTGTTAAAATGTTTTGAATTCTTTTATATTTATTGACATTAGTCATCAAAACTTAATTTTTTTTAATTATTCAGCATAAAAATGCCGGTATATTATACAAGAGATTAAAAAGTAATCGGTACTAATTTTAAATGAAAGAAATGTCACGCAATAAATAAACCATTTGATTCGAATAGGATACATAAGTATGTACATACGTCCGAATCTATTTACGAGTATCAAGTTTAAAAGTAGTGGATATCATCAAGCTTTACTCCCAATAAAATACATAAAAATACATATATCTATATGACCATATCAAAATGAGTAACATTTAAAAATTTCAAAGAGAAAATGGTAAAGTCTTGGTTACTCTTTCACCACAACAATTCAACATTTTATACCTAATGATCAAGTCGATGCGAGGTGTTTTGTGGTAAACGTCACATCCTAAGTATACAAATTTAAAAAAATATATATTATTATACAAAATTCTTCTATAATTTGAACATAATTAATTAAACATTGAGAACCTATTAAGGACTTAAGTTACCTTTAACATTAATTGGGTGTTTAAATTCTCATTTAATTACAGGTAAACAACAAACCACAGGCTTAGACTTAAGGAATTCGAAACCAATGACACGTTTGTAAAAATTCAACAACAGAAAAATGAAAAAAAAAAGACGAAGAAAGGTATTTTTCAAGTTTTTAAGGTAGGTAGGTATACATTAATAGATATTTTTTGTTTTCTATAACTTCTGAGTTCGCATAATTTACATTCATATTTCTTGTTTGGCAAGATTGTTTTCGTATCCATTTTTTGATGCCAACCGCAAAAATAAAATACCTGTACAGTATCGGCTCAGCTAGTTATTCCACATCATTTCAATGGCATGCACAACAAGTTGTGAAAAATAATTCTTTTTCTTTTTGTATTTGTTCTCACAGATTTGCGTAGATTTTTCTCGCGAAAGATAAGATACTTTTTTATGTTTTCTTATTCTTATTCACAACTTTAATCAAACAAAAAGAAAAAAAAAAGATTACATAGATTCAAAGATGGCTGCTTCAGATAGATAGGTATAGGTTTTATTAGATTTGTTTAATTGCTTTTTTTAAGCTTGAAAGAAAAAAAGATCTAATATTCAAAGGTATATTTATTGAAGTTATCTTCAATGCACTGTATTTATATTTTTCACTAAATTTTAATTTTATTGATAAAGAATGTAATTACTTTTTTCTCATTATGAAACAGGAAAGCACGTACTAAATTTTGAATTCATTTGCTTTTTTTCTGAGTTAGATTCTTTTACACTTTTCATTCATTCACTTGATGGGGAGACTCATTTACCTCTTCACTGATATCAATATTATGTATATTTCAAAATAGCTATTTCAAACAAATAAGTATTTGTATGTATATTGTATTTTTGTCTTCCGTGGCAAAATAAAAAAAAAAAAAAACTACTTGTTACTACCGCGAATATCCAACAATTCGGTTTGAAAGTTTTAAGCCAACTAATCAAGTATCTCAACGAATGGAATTTAGGTTCTTACCTTTTTACATCAATTTTACACAGATACTGAGACGAAGACTGAGACTGAGATTGAAACATCCATGCAAGTAAATGAAATTCTCAAGACATTCAAAGAAAAATTGTTTTGTTATTACGAGAGGTTTACCTGTTTCTGTTTCTGTTTAATAAATAAAAAAAAAATGTTACCTGCTCTTTTGGATTAACCTGTGTATGATCGGCTTTCAGAGTTTTGTACACAGTACACACCTTAGCCACATCTTAAAATTCTTCCTCTCCCTCTCTTAAACAATATATATATGTATGTATATCAGCAAACAACAACAATACAAATATGATCGTGGTTAAATTTTTGAAAAATGCTACTACGTTTACGTAGTGTTGTCGTTTCAGTTGTTTCATTTATTTTCAAAATATCTTCTTTTTGTATAAAAATACGAGCACCTGTTGAACGTAAGAGAAACGTTAGTTGAATTTTCACATTCTGAGTAAATAAAATTTCTCTTCCAAATTTTAATACCATCACAAGGTATGTACTGTACATCTTATGATAAATTGGAAGAGTATAACATGATAATGATACATTTCAAAAATATTTATTTAAATATAAATAAAGTTGCATTTACCTGTTTCAAACTTTTATACAAATTATTAGATTACATTTTATTTTTCAAACACACCTTTTTTCTAACGTAATTTATATACAGGGTGGTGCACCAATTGTGCTACAATATGAAATTCAAATAACTTTTGTTTTAATCAGTGTATTTCATTTATTGGGGAGAGTACGATAACTTTGGCGACAAAGTTTAATGACGGATTTGTATAGAACAGCTAAGAACAAGCATCTCCCCCCGTTTAGGCGGTAGGGGCAATTTAAAAAAATATGTACATTAAATGGAAAAAAAAATAATTAAAAAATAACGGTAATACTTACAATTTAGTATTATACCTTTTTTTAAAGCCAACATTTTTGTCTATTAGCTTGTTTTTAAATCAAGTCAAAACTATGCATAGTTTTTAAAAAAATTGTTTTAAACTAAAAATGTATGCAAAAAAAATTTAAAAAAAAGGTTTAAAGTGTAGTTTTTCAAAACTTTCAAATTATCTACTGTTTTTTTCTTTAGAATTCATTGCTCTTATTTGTTCTTGATCAAAAACTGAAAACTAGATGACTTTATGTCTTCTAGTTCTTGAGAAAATTGAAAATTACCAAAAAAAATATTTTAATTAAATTACTTTTTCCTTGCTTAAGTATTAATGTAGTCTTATTTTGATAGTAATAATCGAATATGGATTAAGATACACCTAGGGCAAATTAATGTTTCTTAAATTCAGCTTATTTAAATGCAAAATAAACTTTGCATGCACCCCATCTTGCACCCACCGAACCGTGCCCCCTCCCCCCTTGCACGCACTCCAACTTGCACCCACCCCAAATCCTATAGTGTTCCCAAGCAGGGGGGCAGCATGCCCCCCTTACAGATCCCACTGTTGCATACACCCAAATTCGCACACACATTACTGTTGCATACACCCAAACTCGCACCTACCATTGTTACTATCAAAATAAGACCACTCAAGCAAAAAAAAAGAATTAAATTAAAATAGTAGTTGTGGTTATTTTTAATTTTCTCAAAAACTAAAAAACATAAAATCATCTAGTTTTCAGTTTTTGATCAAAAACAAATAAGAGCAATACATTCTGAAATAAAAACAATGGTAGATAATCTTGAAGTATTGAAAAATTACACTTTAAACCTTTTTTTAACTTTGTTTACTCAAATTTTAAGTTTAAAATTAAATTTTTCAAAAACTACGCACAGTTCTGACTTGAATTAAAAACTGGCTAATAAAACAGAATGTTGGCTTTAAAAAAATGTATCAAACTTAATTGTAAGTATCACCGTTAATTTTTAATTATTTTTTTACATTTTAAATAATAATTTTTTTAAATTGCCCCTACCGCCTGAACGGGGGGAGATAGACCCCCCTCCCATAGTAAAAAAATGCTTGTATTAAGCATCATTCACATGAGCGCGACCAACGAATGACGAATGAATTACAAAATGTGAGTTTATATACGTTTGAAGACATATTTCCACACAAATTCTTAACAAAACGATAGCAATATAGTTTCTATTTGATTTATGATTCATACTTTTACTTTTCAATATCATATATTTAAGAAAATTAATTTTTGTCAAACTTTATTCGCGTTCCACATTATCCACACTCGCAAAAAAATTGTAGTTGATACGAACTGTCAAACTTTATTCGCGTTCCACATTATCCACACTCGCAACGAATAAAATAATCGCGCGTACTTAACCTAAAAAAATCATTCTTGTTTTGGTTTCGGTGGTGAATTTTGTTCGGCTGTCAAACTTCATTCGCGACGAATTAAAAACTCTCATGTGAAATAAATGTCAAAATCTACGAATATTCGTTCATTCGTTGGTCGTGCTCATGTGAATATTGCTTTAAGCCCCTCTACCAAAAACCGTTATTATTTCTTGGCGCCAAAGTTATCGTACTCGTGCCCATTTATTTTGTTGTATTGTCTAATATTTGAGTTGTTATAAGTAGTTAATGATCGGGGCGATCTAATGTCAGGATTGGCCGAGTTATAAGTACTTTACTTTTTACTTGTTTGTAATCTAAAAAACCTTAGAACACCTTTTTATAGAAATTATTATTTTGATTTTTTTCAATTATTATTATTATTCTTGAGCTGAATTCGAACAGACGTTGTTACTTAATTATTATTTAAATAAAGAAGCCTTTACAACATCAGAAGTGGGATTTATTGTCTGCTTTTCTAAAGTTTGAGCTAATGAATTACGATCAGTGATTATTCGAAACGGATTATCATCAACATATGCATAAAATCTTTCAAGATAATAGAATATAGCTAATGTTTCTAGTTCGTAGCTGTGATAACGAGATTCACAGCCGGAAGTTGCTTTTGAAAAGTATCCAATTGAATGAAACTTTCCATCATCCTGTCACTAAAGAAGAATACCCCCATATCCTAACGAACAAGCATCACAATGCAATTCAGTTTCATGTGTTGGGTTGAAAAGAGCTAGTACTGGGCTAGTCACTAACTGTCACTAAAACAAAAAAGTGAAAACTCGTTTACACATTTCATCAAAGTTAAATGTTATATTTGGTTTAATCAGCTGTCTTAAAGGATAGGAAATTGTGGAAAAAATTTAATGAATAGACGAAAATATGAAAACAATCTAAGACATTTGTGTAATTCAGAAACATTAGAAGGGAATTTAGGATTCTTTATGAGACTTAAATGTTGATTGTTAGGTCTAATACCAACTTCGCTAGCAGTGAATCCCAAATATTCTATTTGGGTGTAACAAAATTAACATTTCTGAAATTTGAGTTCCAATCGGAATTCAGCTAAATGACGTAAGACACGTTTAAGTAAAATATAATGTTCTTCAATTGTATCAGATGCCAATGTTATATCATCTAAATAAACAACCACAGATCCTTCTTTTAAAAATGGACTTAAGACATAAATGTTAAATCGCTGGAATTTAGGTGGACCATTTTTCAAACCAAAAGGCATAATTAAATACTCGTAGCTATTGTCCATCTGGGGTCACAAAAGCGGTGTACTTTTGTTTCTTAAATCTAAAGTAGTGAAGTATTTTTTTCCTCCTAACTTTTCTAAACAATCATCTATAAGAGGTAATGGAACACTATCACGAACTGTTATTTTATGCAATGGCCTATAGTCTACACATTGGTGTTTCTCGACACATTTCTTTGGAACCAAAACTAGTAGAAAAGCTAGTAAGGCGATTCACTGGAACGAATAAAACCTTTTTCTAATAGTTCTTGGACATTATTCTGAATGATCTTTTTATCTGCATATGACTTTCTTCCAGGACTGTAACTTATAGGTATATCGGACGTAAGATGTATTTTCATCTTTAAACCGTGTTCAATAATTGTATCGGGTGATTTTTTAAGAGCTTGAGAACTTTTTAAAAAAAAAACGCATAAAATTTGCAAAATCTCATCGATTCTTTATTTGAAACGTTAGATTGGTCCATGACATTTACTTTTTGAAGATAATTTCATTTAAATGTTGACCGCGGCTGCATCTTAGGTGGTCCATTCGGAAAGTCCAATTTTGGGTAACTTTTTCGAGCATTTCGGCCGGAATAGCCCGAATTTCTTCGGAAATGTTGTCTTCCAAAGCTGGAATAGTTGCTGGCTTATTTGTGTAGACTTTAGACTTGACGTAGCCCCACAAAAAATAGTCGCATGATCTTGGTGGCCAACTTACCGGTCCATTCCTTGAGATGAATTGTTCTCCGAAGTTTTCCCTCAAAATGGCCATAGAATCGCGAGCTGTGTGGCATGTAGCGCCATCTTGTTGAAACCACATGTCAACCAAGTTCAGTTCTTCCATTTTTGGCAACAAAAAGTTTGTTAGCATTGAACGATAGCGATCGCCATTCACCGTAACGTTGCGTCCAACAGCATCTTTGAAAAAATACGGTCCAATGATTCCACCAGCGTACAAACCACACCAAACAGTGCATTTTTCGGGATGCATGGGCAGTTCTTGAACGGCTTCTGGTTGCTCTTCACTCCAAATGCGGCAATTTTGCTTATTTACGTAGCCATTCAACCAGAAATGAGCCTCATCGCTGAACAAAATTTGTCGATAAAAAAGCGCGAAACACATTTCAAACCGAACACTGATTTTGGTAATAAAATTCAATGATTTGCAAGCGTTGCTCGTTAGTAAGTCTATTCATGATGAAATGTCAAAGCATACTGAGCATCTTTCACTTTGACACCATGTCTGAAATCCCGCGTGATCTGTCAAATACTAATGCATGAAAATCCTAACCTCAAAAAAATCACCCATTATTTTTATCAATGTTTAAATAATATGCGCGAATGATTCCTAAAATGATATTTTTTGAACAGAACTAAGATCTGGGTTAATATTATACTTTTTGGAATCATTTTCAAATACATTAATGGCATAAATATCAGGCACTACATGACTATCAATGTTATCAGGTTTATCACTAACCGTTACACATGCGCCTGATAGCTGTTGGCATAATAAACATACGGAATTAAATCTAAATTCTTTCCCCAAAAACGAACTGTATGCACAATGTAATACTTTATTGGCAATTTTAATCTTATTAAAGTCAAAATCTATATTCAATTCAACACTCGGTTTCAGAATTAAATTAGAAATAATAGATAGGCAAATTTTAAATGCTCGCAGGAAATTGCGACCCAATAATAATGAATTTTTAATTAAATAATCAGGAATATGGACTGCTTCAGTTCAGACAAATTCCTGGGTTTCGATTTGTACACCTAATGCTTGACATAACCCCATAAAAAAGTCTGTTGCAGTCAGGTCAGTTGACCTTGGGGGCCAGCAAAAAGTGGTGTTCCTGGAAATAAATTGGAGTATTTCTGAATTTGGTTCACTTCAAATACGACAATTTTGCTTGTTTACATTGTCGTTTAGGTCAAAAAGGGCCTGATCTGACATGGACAAGCAATTAATCAATGTGTTGTCTTCTTCGGCTATTGCAATCATTTTTCAACAAAATTCCTCGCGAACAGGTAAATACTGAGGGTTTAACTTGCTTGTAATTTGGACTTTGTATGGAAACAAGTTTAAGTCATCTTGAAGTATCCGGTGTAATGACCGTCTGCTAACTCCAATTTGCCCCGACATTTTTCGAGTCGAGTCGAAATGCTTGGATTTGCCGATGCTACAGCGGCGATTGTATCCTGAACACGAACATTGGGATCTCGATGGTAAGTACGGTCTTCGTGCGATCCTTCCAGATTCGGCAAACATGTTCACCAGCCCTATAATTGTCCATCTACTCGGGGGGAGTACCGCCAAACTCCCTTTGGACGGAAACGACGATGTGCAATGCATGGTGCCGTTATACTATCAACATTTTTTTCAGAATCCCAAGTATTCATTTTGATAAACCCAAATAGTAACCTGCAAAATCAAAAAAAAATAAGCCGATTACTTACACAAAATAAAAAGTCATTACGTTTTATTTTTGTGGCACGAATTGTGCGCCACCCTGTTCCTACCGTCAAGAATCAAGTATTATTTTTGAAAAGATTGCTACTATTTAGTTTGAAATCGATAATACTCGTAGGATAGGGAAACACAAACTGCTGATTGATGTGGTAATTTGCTAGTTACTTTATGGCCTTTTTTTCTTTACTACAAGTTGAACTCGGCTGGAGGTTTTTTATTCTCGACTTCTAATTTTAATTTTCTTCTCTCGAAGTTGACAGTCTTAACTTTTAATTCTCAACTCTCGAATTGATCAACTTCTGATTTCCCTAACTTTCGAATAAAGTAGAGGTTGAGAGATTTGTAACACATTTTGTTGCATCTTCTGTTAAAATTTAATCTCGGTTACGGTTTGAATACAAATACATATATTTAAAATAAAATATTTTGAGAAAATTATTATTGGGAAAATTATCGAAGAAGATTTGTTAACAGTTAAAAGAAGACAATATAAAATGTTTACACGGGTCGGACTCGAAAAATGGGACGACCATGATTTTATCTTTCGGATTTCGTATTTCAAAGCGAAGCGGGGTAGTTTGCCTTGCACTGAAACAAGGTCGCAGTGAAATATCTTTCCTTTGTTTTAACTGTGATAACTGTGCTGCTTTTGGGATGGTCGATTGAATTGGGTGCCCTTTCGACGTCTCCATTCGAACCCTATGGAACTATGCATCACTTTCGAGTAAATTATTGACCCTCGCCGTTCGACCATGGCACGTTCGCGGTTGAATTGGGCTCTTTCTCTTTCCAATTTATAACGATTCCTTTTCATTTCTATTATATGGCTATATTGCAAAGCGTTTGCAATAAACCATTGTTCCTCCTCTGCGGAATATACTAATTTTGGCAACTTACTCATATATTTTTTTTTATTTTTTAATGCTTAAAAACGACCGAAATTCAAATCTCATCAAATCTCTAACTCTCAAAAATCGTAAGTAAGCTATGTTTTAAACTTCAGATCTCCAGAACCAGATGAGGTTTAAAATAATGAAGAAAAACAAATGTCAAATTCAGTAGACCTTGAATCAAAGGTGAAAACCTTTGAAACTTCTATATGTAAAGCTTTTAGAGTCTCTTGCCCAGTTAAATACAGCCGTAAAACCCTTCTTTCTTGGTGGAATGAAGAACTGTCCAGTCTTAGGAAAATGACGAGGACAATTTTTAACATCTGCCACAAACATAAGTTTTACCAACCGTATAAAGACTCTCTTAAAATTTACAAGAAAGCCCTGTCATCAGCCAAAAGACAAGGCTGGAGAGATTACTGTCAATCAATCGAAGACATAAAGGACTCCGCAAGGCTCAGCAAAGTTCTATCGAAGGAACATTGTAATCCTTCATTTCTAAAAAAGCCTGATGGAATCTGGACAGCCTCTCCAGCCGAATCTCTTGAGCTACTGATGAAAACGCACTTTCCGGGTTGCGAGAGCGACAACCCCGAACCGCGTGAAACCACAGAGCTAAACGTAGCTCATGTGGAGCAAATCAATTCCGTCATAACCAGAGAAAATATTGTGTGGGCCATCAATACTTTCTCTCCATATAAATCCCCAGGCATGGATGGTATACTGCCAGTTATGCTTCAAAAGTTGCATGATGTGGCAGCTCCATGGCTGGAACAAATTTTCAAAGGATGCCTCCTTCTCAAACATGTGCCCATGTCGTGGAGACAGGTCAAGGTGGTTTTTATCCCGAAAGTGGGTAGGCGTGGTCACGAATCCGCGAAGGATTTCAGACCAATAAGCTTAACATCTTTTGTACTTAAAACCTTGGAGCGCATTCTTGATTACCATATTAGAGAAATCCTAGATGGAAGTCCTCTCGAAAACTCTCAGCATGCTTATCTTAAGGGCAAATCTACGGAGACTGCCCTCCATGAGGTAGTGCGTACTGTAGAAAAAACAATCCATTATAAAGAATCTACTCTTGCCACCTTCTTAGACATAGAAGGTGCTTTTAACAACGTCCTTACCGAATCCATAGAAGAATCGCTCGTTAAGTTCGGTGTAGAATACTTCATTCGAGAATGGATTATTTCCATGCTCAGTGGTAGGAAGATTCAAGCCACTCTAGGCAATACAACCGCAACAAAACACGTAAGTAGGGGAACACCCCAGGGTGGTGTCCTTTCGACTATTCTGTGGCTTCTGGTCATGGATACAATTCTCGTTAAATTAGAGAGATGTGGAGTGAAGGCGGTAGCCTATGCGGATGATTTGGTGCTATTGGTGTCAGCAAAGTACACCTCTGTGATTAGTGAAATCACGGAGTCAGCTTTGAAGAAAGTTAACAGCTGGGCCACTAGTTGTGGTCTAGGTGTTAACCAAAGTAAAACTGAACTGATGCTCTTTACCACCAAAACTAAAGTACCGCCCTTCACGCTACCTCGACTCAACGGTCAAATCCTATCATTGTCTTCCAGTGCAAAATATTTGGGAGTTATACTCGACCCAAAATTAAACTGGAAACGAAATATTGAAGTGCGGGTTAAGAAGGCCTGTGTTGCCTTCTACGCCTGCAGCAAAACTTTCGGCAAAAAGTGGGGACTTCAGTCGAAGATGATTTTATGGACGTACACAGCCGTAGTACGACCAATCTTAACTTATGGTTCGATTGTGTGGTGGCCTGCTCTTAGCAAAGCCTATAATATCGATAAGCTAAAGAAGGTTCAGAGAACAGCTTGCGTGGGCACCACAGGGGCCATGCGTACTTGCCCAACGGACGCCTTAAACGTTATTATGGATCTTCTACCAATCGACCTTTTTATTAAATACATAGTTTCCTGCAGCGCTATTAGACTGAAGGAATCAAACAGCTGGTTGTCAAAACCTTATGGTCACTGCAACACAGCGAAATTGATTCCCTCAGATATTATCTCGGTAGACACTGACTACTGCACTCCTACTTTGAGCCTTAGTAGGGGTTTTAAGGTCTTTTTCCCATCCAGAGAGGATTGGGAGGATGACATCGTGTCGATAGGTTTCGATACAACCATCTTTACTGACGGCTCAAAGATGGAGTGCGGAGTTGGTTCTGGGATCTTTTCTGAGTCCCTATAAATGTAGCTAAATCCTTTAGGCTTCCTGACTTTGCTAGCGTTTTTCAGGCTGAACTGCTGGCAATTAGGGAGGCATGTAAAATACTTAAACAAAGCCCAAACCAAAACCGAAATGCGGCTATCTTCACAGACAGTCAGGCAGCTATCAAAGCCATTAACTCGGCTACATCCTCATCCAAATTGGTCCAGCAATGCCGCGATGAGCTTGCGAGCCTGAACATTAACCTCGGTATCACCCTGATCTGGGTTCCGGGCCATAGTGGTATCGTGGGAAATGAACGGGCCGACGAGCTAGCCAGGCAAGGATCGGCCCTTCATAGCTCACTTGCGGAAATGGTTAACATTCCTTTTGGTGCTATGAAGGGTAAAATCTTTTCCATCTACCAAACTGAATCAAACCGAAGGTGGAGCAATTTACCCAACTGCATTATATCTAGGAAGATATGGCCCACCTATAATAAAACCCGTACAAACGATCTTCTATGCAGGCCAAGGCAAGACATAGCCAGGATTGTTGCGGTTTGTACCGGACATTGGCCCATAGGAGTTCATGCAGAGAAGTTGGGTATCTCTTATAACACCTTTTGCCGTAGTTGCGGCGACCAAAGAGAAAGTGAAACGATAATCCATTTCCTCTGCAAATATCCCGCCTTGGCAAGCACTAGAATGAAATGCTTTGGGAAACCATTCTTTCACGAACTGGATGAACTATCTGAGACAAAGATTAGAGACCTAATTTCTTTTCTCAATGCGACAAAATGGCTCTAATTTAATCGCTATAAATCTTCTCCTTTCTTTCACAAGTCAAACGAGTTTTGGTATCAAAACGGCGCACTACAGCGCTAATTGAATCTCAGGCTAGGTCTGCCCTGAGATCGCCATTTCTACCTACCTACCTACCTTCAGCCCTATTATGGTTATCAAATATCAACACGATATTTGATAATAGTTGATAATTATCAACAAAATTAATAAATCGGTATTATGGTGATCAATTATCAATATTTTTGATAAATAGTGAATTAAAAGATCTATTGTGAATAGCTTTATTGATAAACTCGGTATTACGGCTATCAAACATATTGATAACCATCAAATATTCTATCCGCTACAAAATCTTCGTTGACAAATGTATCAAATATTAAATGGTAAAGAATTGTAACTTAAATACGATTTATACAAGTTTTTTTTGTAGTTTTTATTAAATATACAAATTGAAGAACGAAATGCCTTCACTAGAATAATTGTTGTTTGAAGGCAATTGTACTGAGAAACGAAGGTTTATCGTGCAAGCTAAAATAAACAGTGTTACAAGATACTTCAAACCCACTGGTAAAATTATAAATTCGTGAATTAAAATAAGCAAATTAAACTTGGTATTACGGCTTTTAAAAATTATGACTGGCTTAGCACAAATGCCTTTTGCAACCTCAGGATTTTCCTCCGTTAGTTCCACAAGCCTTTCTATTTGTTTTCTGTTGCTAACTATTCTACTCCTAAATAAACAAAATATTATTAAGAAAAAAAGAGACATTTATTTAATGAAAACAACTTACATTATTCCGCCGAAATTATTTATAGACCAAAATACAAGACCTCAACTCAACACAAATGACAAACGTCAAACACCAAACACCAAACAAAACCTATTCACAATTGTATATTGATTAGTATTCACAATGGGTGAAAAATTATCATTTGATACTCATAATACCAAATTATCAATAAATTGATAGAAGTTATCAGTTATCAAATAATTGATAGTTGATAGCCATAATAGGGCTGTTTGTCTCTCAACTCTCAAGTTTGTGTCAACTCTAAAATTGGCTAACTTGAGGGTTTCTAGTTTCTTTTATAACTTTCACACACTAAAGGGGTTATTACTACTCTTAACACGTTTAAAGTTTAAACACAGTGCGAGCTTTTATAAAATAGGGCAGGATTTAAGAGGAGATAACAGTGCACGGTGCTTCGAAAGCTATAGGTACTGCCGGTAATTAAGAAGCTTTCGTTCTTGGAGATATTTGTCTAGGTGATGAATTATCAGCGTTTCCATGATCTTGGAAAGAAGGGACGTAAATGCAATTGGACGATAGTAAGATGGGGAGGAAGACTCGCCTTTTCAAGGGACTGCTGTTTTCCATCCGTTTGCAAAGTTATCTGTAAAATAGGAATGATGAAAAGCTTATACATAGTGGTTTTGAGGCGTTGATGAACACCTATTCAGAACTATAAAAGCCTAGTATCCGGCCCAGTTTTGTGTATATCAATATCTTTCGTACGAGCTATAAAATCGTTCACGCTCTCAAATACAGGAGGACTCATGACACTCAATGGTAGCGTGGAATTAATGACCAGACATTTTTACTACACCTACCTTTGAGACATTGCAGTATTTTTTTTCTGGTCATGGACAAATTTTGTTCTACGAATATGACCGTTACAAGTATATCTAGCTCATAGCATTAGAAATTAGCAGATACGATAAAATGGTCGGTAGCGCATACATATTTATCGAGGCCACAGGTAAGAAATAAATCTTAAGGATGTTGGCGAATTGTCCTGCAACGTCAAGAATTCAAGTTGGGTCGTCGCCAAAATGAGTTACCTATTTGATTCAATTTAGCAAAGACTTCAACATACTCGTACCTTCATTTGGGTGTTGTCTGACGAAGCCAAGAAGAATTCTATTTTCTCTGAACAATAATCAAAAAAACTTATTTTTTATTTCATTTGCATTGTGACATTAAAATGTGATTTTATGTTATACACGTTTCCAACTGCTTCTCCCACGACCTCCTCTTCCGAATTTCGATTGAAAAGGTTTTGAGGATCCTGGGCCTGATGTGACCTGCTCGTCCTTTTGTGGTAAATGTGCAACATGCAAAATATCATAAAGCATTTTTCCATTTGCTTGTGATTCAACAAGTTCTGATAGCTCAGCCTAAAATAGAATAATTAAAAACTAATAAACTAGAAAAAATGTAGGAATAATTGTGGATTAAGATTAATTGAGATTATGTTTTTCCCTAAAGCGAGCGGAATACATTAATTATATTTGAGTTACAACAATGATTGACAATATTTGGAGTTTCATGACTTAAAAATTATCTTATTCAACGGTAAATTAATGAATCATTGTGTCCAAAAATCATAAAATTTATATAAGTAAAAAATAAATGCATTCTAAACTAATTATACAAAGGAAACTACGACTGCTTGTACAGTACTCAAAGGTTTAATATGTTCGTTTAATGTTTGTAGTACCCGGCTACACAATCAATGGGCAGGTTCAGCCGACATGAGGGACTTGAGAGTAAGGCAAGTTTCTTGCATCTGATTGGCCAGCTGCCAAAAAATTGCCTTCCAATTAAGGCAACTTTATTGGAAAGTTGACTGGAAAGTTAGGCAAGAAAAATCTTCCTAACTATCAATTCAAGTCAACTTATGTCAAAATGACAATTGATCCTGTTTTTTTCATTCAACTAAAAGCTGAACTTTATTACTCAATGATTTATTTATTTTCTGCACAACTTCATTTAATGCTTTCTGTAAAAAGGTTCCTTGTAAATTTGGAAAAGAAATAAGTAATATTTCTTTAAAATACAAAATACAAATCATGATGGACTTGTAGCTTGTCTGAGGAGTGTTTTGTAGACAATAATGATTTTGGTAGTTTTTGTACTATGAACTTGAAGTAGAGGTTTGTGAAGTTAAGTTCTGAATTTAAAATTCATGACACTTGAAAAACTAACTAGTTGCCTTGCTCAAAATTTACGTTCAAAGAATGAAGTTGACTGCAAATAAAGTCCCTTATGTTGTCTGAGCCTGCCCAATGTATGCAAAAGCTTCAATTTTACTTAGCAGGGTGCAATGATGTCATAAGCTCAAAAGTGTTATCTCAAATAAAAGCTGATCTGTGAGCTACGCAATGGCATTAATTTACTTAGCTTGAATTTGAAGTAATTAAATATTTATTTTACCTGAGATTTAGCCAATAATTGTTTAAGATTTCCTCCATTCCGCATAACTGTGTGTATATTTCTTGAATTAATGCCCGGCAAACGTAGCATAAAATCAAAAATACTCGAATTGAATTTATCTAATACATCGACATTTCCTCCAGCTTCTTCTGAACCAATTGCAGCTGCAGTTTTTGGATCTGGTTCTGGTTTGCCCAGTTTCAGTTCTTCAAATAATTGAGCAGTAGCATAGGGACTTGGTGACCAAATAAGTCGCAATTTCGGAAAGTGTATAGTTAAAAGCTGAAGTTTTTTAACAATATCAGCATTTGTTGTGGTAGTATTAGCCGACAACATATACTTGCCCTGCAAGTGAAATGGTTTGTTTTGATCGAATTCGATTAGTAGAATTGGTTTTGTATAATGGCGTTGCATTTGAATACACTGATTGTACAAACGACCTGAGTTCAAAGAACCAATCAGATCCGATATGGATTTTCTTTCAACGCAAATCTCTGGAGTAAGAATATAATCACCAATCTAAAAAAAAAACATAGAAAAGTTATTTAAAGAAAAAAAGATGTTATCCTGAAAAAATGAAAACTAACAATAATTGTAACCGGAAGGACTTCAATCCCCCGTTTATGAATCAAACAAGGCAAGTCTGAACGGAATTCTCTCATGTCAACTATGATTTTTGGTGATTCTAGAACAGTATCAACCTGGCCGCCGGCTTTACGTGTAGTTGCATTACTTTCGTCTTCGATGTGTTTATAATGCTTAAGCAATACAAATGCCTCATCTGTTTTACCATCTTGATACTCTGGGATGACCATTTTCTAATCAGGAAAGTAAAGTTAAAATTAGGTTTCCAACTTAAACAATAACAACAACTTTACACTTTTGGTATCTATAATAAGTTCAAAAGCCTGTTTCTCCCTTCGTAGACTTGTTAAATAAGACTGCTCTTCAACCGTTTGGGCATGAATCAAAAAATAAACCTTTAACCTCTCAACTATAGGCCGTCGCAGACGTGCTTCGTAAACCTCTAATTGCCTAATTGCTGCAATATTACAATGATACATGATCACATAATGTGGTTCGATCTCAGCTAATATTTTATCCAATGCCATCACTCCATCTCGTTCAGTCTTAAATGTTTGAATACAAATCAGAGGTTGTTTGTTTGTGGCAACTGTTGCTGTAATATCCAGATTTTCCATCTTAAATAGAATTATTATTATTTTTAAATGCAAACTTAAGAATTCACTGTTCATTACATACCTCTGGAAAGGGTTCAAAAACTGAATTATCCATTGTAGGCTCTTCAACTTCCTCTTCGCTATCGTCTCCTTCACCAACCAACAAGTCCAACTTATCGGTTTCTTGTTGCGTCATAGTTAACATATAACTTTCTTGGAAAACTTCTTCATCAGGATGAATATCATTTTTAAGTAATTGTGTTAGCTCATTTTCTTCTTCTTCTACGTCTTGTGTTGGAGGTTGGTTGTTTTTTGGTGTTTCTTGTGTTTTCTTCGTTGAAAAACTAGAACTATTTGCTTCAGGAATTTTGATGTTTTGTACTTTCTGATATGATTTTGATAGTTTTCCAATTGGAATATCATTTCTCATTGCTGTATAGAGAAGGAATCGTTCGCCTCCTCCAGTTAACATTTGTCTCAATTGATAGCAAGTTCTTGAATCTTGACACAAGATAAGTACTTTTGGTGGGGAAATATTTTTGGGTTTTGTTTTTTTCATATCGCTGGGTATTTCAGTTTTTAAAATTTCTATTAACATTTTCCATTTTGGACATGGTTCTGGATGGAATTCTTTAAATGGGAAAATGCAATTTAAATTAAATAACTTATACATTTGTGCAGAAACGCACCGCCTTTGTCGTTATATACCCGATCCTTAGCTGTCATGAACATGTGCTCTGCAGAATCAAGTAGAACCCAACCAGAGTTGCTGAGAGCATATTCGGTTGTTCTGTAGCGTTTTATGAGTGCATAGGCGCTTACAGAGTCATTGTAGATGGTAGAACTAAAAACAAGAATATTATTTATGAATATGCAATATTATTGATAAGCAGGTTTTGTCATTATCAAACAAACTATTTGTCTCTGGTTTTTCAAATAGCATAAGCAAGTCATTTTGCACGTCATTGAACACGTCAGTTACTTGGATTTTCTAAAATTTAAAACTCCAAATAACCGCAAACGGCTCAACTACGCCTGCGTATTTTGTTCTTTTGTGTTTGGTCATTGACCAACCTAAAAACAAATCTGAAATATTCATTGAGATGGAAATGGAAAGTAAGCAACTGGGTTAATTAGAGCAAAACTGAACTGATGGTCTTTACTAAAATAACTAAAATCACACTCAAACGGTCAAATCCTGTTCTTGTCTCCCAGTTTTTTTTTTTATAATAAGCGCACACTCAAGGGGATAATACTACGCTTATTATGTAGACAAAGTGTGAGCACTAGGAATGGGAGAGAGGGGTTGAAAGGAGGTGTCGGTGCACATTGGTTTTGAATTCCTGAAAGAAAGAGTGTGGCAAGGCATTCCACATTCGTGTAGTACGGCTAAAGAACGAATCTCTGTACTTGACAGTACGACCGAAGTTGGGTTCGAGGGTATATTGATGAGCATTCCTAGAAGCGCGAGTATTACGGTTGAACTGTTTAAGGGTAGGAATGCAGCTGGCTATTTCACTAGAGCATAAACCGTTAAAACAACGGTAAAAAGGGTGAGACAAGAAACCTTACGACGATGTTCAAGCGAAGTAAGTGAACTTATGATGATATTATCACCTATCAATTTAAATGCTCTACGTTCAATACTATTCAAGAGGCTTAAGTAAGTTGCAGGAGCACCAGCCCAGAGATGAGAGTTATAATCAAGCTTTGGACGTATATAAGTCTTGTGGATAACAGCCAGATCAGAAGGTGTGAAAGATTTCTTGCATCGCTTAAGGAAACCCAAACTCAATGCGGCAATTTTGGCGACATCGCGTATGTGATCGTTCTACAAGAGGTGGTTGGTGATACACATACCGAGAATATCGAGATGTTCAGTTTCATTGATGCAAGTGCCATCCAGGGATAATGGCAAGGGGGGTATATCTCGCTTTAACGATACAAGACAGCATTTGGTTTTCGAAGCATTAAATTCCACGCGGTTTTTTATTCCCCATTGTAAAATGCTGTTTAGGTCGGAATTTAATGAGCTTATCATATTTTGTCGTTGCAGTTCCACTTCCGAAGAAGAGGGATGTGATTCTGAAAACGAATATGAAAAGCTGAAGGTACTATCTTCAGCGAAACAATGTATTGGATTAGAAGTTGCAGACAGTAGATCATTAATAAAAATGAGAAAGAGTGTTGGAGATAGAACAGAGCCCTGGGGCACACCAGCGTTTGTTTTGAGGTTTTCAGACTTGAATCCATCCAATACTACTTGTATTGAACGATTAGAAAGGTAATTACTAATCCAATGAAGCAAAGATTCATGAAAACCGAAAGCACGCATTTTCGATAAGAGAGCCTGATTCCAAACCCTATCAAATGCTTTTGAAATATCAAGTGCAATAATCATACTTTCTTCAAAGCGATGTAAAGATTTGCTCCACTGTTCGGTGAGATGAACCATGATCACCAGTGCAGCTATTGCTACGAAAGCCGAGATATTTCTTGAGCTGATAATAAATCAGCGTTTCCATGACCTTGGAAAGAAGAGACGTAAGTGCAATTGGTCGATAATTAGAGGAGTGAGTTATTCAAGAACGCACACTAAACTGGAAAATAAATATTGAAGAACGAGTTAAGAAGGATTACATTGCCTTTCACGCCTGTAGTAAATATTTGGTAAAAAACGTTGTACGACTTATCTTGTCATATGGATCGATTTTTTGACGGCTTTCGTAACAAGAAATACAAAATCGAGAAAATAAAAAGGTTTAAACAATAGTGTCGTCATTACAGGGGCTCTTAGATGCTGCCCAACGCCTTAAATGTTATTCTGCACCACCAGTAGACCTTCACATTAAATACTTAGTATCGTGCAGCGCGATAAGACTTAAAGAATAATATTGTTGGTTTTCTAGACATCAACTACTGCACCCCTGCTTGGATTTTAAAGTCATGTTATGACTCCATCTGTACTTAAGCGTGTTAGTGATGGTGTCCCCGCTATTGTTCTGAAGAAGTGTTTTTCAACGCTGGCAAAACCACTGCGTAAGCTTTTTCATCTGTCCTACTTTTCAGGTCTCCATCCGAGCGGATGGAAAACAGCATTTGACCAGTCCATCTGTAAAAAATGCGTCTCTTCCCCACCCTCTAATTACCGACCGATTACACTTACGTCCCTTCTTTTCAGTATGATTTTAGCAGCAATAAGTCCACTGGTGACCTAATGGTGCATCTCACCGAACAGTGAAGCAAATCTTTACAATTTTTTGGAGAAAGAAGATTATTGCACTTGGTATTTCAAAAGCATTGGATAGGGTTTGGCACCAGGCTCTTTTATCGAAGTTATTAGTAATTACCTTTCGGATCGTTCAATGCAAGTAGTATTGGATGGCTTCAATTCTGAAAACCACAAAACAAATTCTGGTGTAACTCAGGGCTCTGTTCTATCTCCAACACACTTTCTCATTTTTATTAATGATCTCCTGTCTGCAACTTCTAATCCAATACATTGTTTGGCTGACTATAGTACTCTCAGCTTTGCATATTCGTTCCCACACTCACACCCCTCTTCTTCGGATGTGAAACTACAACCACAAAATATGTGCATCTGTCGGGAATTTTTTCGGAGTCCTTAAGTGTCTCTTAAGTCTTTTTGGCTACTTGGTTTTGTGATGTGTATTTCAAGCTGAATTACTATCAAACAGTTATGGCTATCAATTGGACTAAAACATCCTCTATACTGGTCCAACAATGTGGGGATGAATTATCCAATGTAAACATCAACCTCCGTATTGGGCTCCAGGTCATAGTGGCATTGATGAAAAGAAACAGGCTGATGAGTTGGCTCGGCTTTTCATAGCTCTCTTCCGAAAAAGGTAAATATTCCTCTTGGCGCTATGAAGAGCAAAATCTTCTAAATTTTTCGAACAGATTCCAACCGCAGGTGGACTCTAATATATCTATAACAAAAAACATTTTATCAGCCTTTTGTGCAGATCCAGGCGTGATATAGATACGGTCACTGCACTATGTACCGGACATTGGCCGGTAAGAGAGTGTGCAGCAAAGTTAGGCTTCTCTTACAATACTCATTACCGATGTTGAGGAGACCGAAATGAAACTGTGATT
Source organism: Eupeodes latifasciatus (assembly GCA_920104205.1). Classification (NCBI taxonomy): domain Eukaryota; kingdom Metazoa; phylum Arthropoda; class Insecta; order Diptera; family Syrphidae; genus Eupeodes; species Eupeodes latifasciatus. The sequence continues at coordinate 97,788,524 of OV049924.1, read as the reverse complement.
TACTTTGATCTGTAAATGGAAATGCCTGGCCAGTTATACCTAAATATTCTGACTAACTTTCGAAATTAAAATCCAAGACCTGATTTCCTTTTTGAACACAATGAAATCGCTGAAAAGCCTATATAAAGTTATAAGTTACCTTTTCTAAATCTACGGGTATAACGAGTTTATGTTATCAAAACGACTCTTTCCATCGCCAATTGAGTCGCGTAGCAAGGGCTACTAGCGACTGTCATACCTACCAATCTAATATTTCAAAAAATATACTTACATCATTAAATTTCTCAAGACTTTTAGATCGGCAACAATTAACTTTGTCTGTGAATTCAATTGATGCCAAATACAGTCCAGCTGAGCTTGCAAAATCTTGTGAAAATGTTTCGTCACACAATTCTCAACTGTGATTTCATCCAAATCTACTGTACGGTTTATTCGTTTGATTTCTTTAACCAAATAATTCATAATGTCCAAAATATGACCCTGTATAGTAATCATCTTTTCAGACATTGGCACATGCAGTTCTACTGTTTGAGCTTCAAAACGTTTTAGAGATGCCCGAACCAAAGCATGAAATCTTGGCCAGATGTATAATTCCTTGACAAAGAGATTTCTCATTGTTCGTTCGATTTGTGAATAACCAATTGTAAAAGCTTGTGGATTGCTGGAGAATGCCTTTATGAAGCCAGTTTTGTTTTTTTGCCGATACAGGCGAAGTGCAAACGCTTCCTGACAGGATTCTACAATGGTGTGAGCTCGCATCACAAATACACCTGTGATCAACTCAATGGGAATGCGATTCTTTAGCAAATCAACAACAAGAATCCGGGTGGATATGAATTGAATCCCACCTTCCAGGTACACACGTTCCCTATAAGAACAAAGTTAAACTGGTGTTTTATATGTAATTTCTGTTGAGTTAACCTTTCAGCAGCCGTGTTTGCAACTTCATGAACGTATTTTTTATCTAGCTTTGACTTGTAGTAAGTCTCTTCCCAATCCGACGAGTTAATCACTAAGATCAAGTTCCCGGCATCGCTGTATGCATTCATGATGTTGGTTATGACTTTATCGTAAGAAAGGCCTCTAAATAGAAGAAGTTTGTAATTGTAAACATAAATAAATGGAATTGGAAACAAACTTTGCACAAACGACTAATCCATCTGATTGGACCATGTCAACGAACATTTGCCGCTCATAATCAAGAAGGACAATGTTCTTTTGGCTAAGGTATTCCTCTGCAGTGAGTACATTTGCTAAATCATTTTCTTCATTTGGTTGTGTATCAACTTTAGTTTGTGTTTGAAGCTCTGGCTCTGGTTCTGGCTCGACTGTTTCATTTTGTTGCTCCGTGTCCATTGTGTAGTTATCTTTAGAAATCTTTTTGTTATTAAAAAATAAACACTTGACAAAATTCCGGCACCATCAAAAAAATCATTTGTTGTTTGTTGTTTAGAATTTAGGAATAGCAAACAAATCATATGTTTTTTGGTACTTCTGCTGATTGACAGGGTTCGTGCTTCCTTCACTTCGATCGATGAATATTCAATTGATTTACTTTTCTAGATTATTTCAATTGTTTTAAATTTTTTATTATTTATATAATATAGAACCACAAATAAATCAATCTACCAACTTTCAACGAGATGAATATCCATTAACAAATTCTCAATTAAGGGTGTTTTTTTAGGCGTATAGTTTTCAAGAAGAAATATAATACTTGTAGTTTTATGTATGGGTCAAGAATTTAGCTTTATTTGATAAAGGTTTGTAATTATGTCTTAGAAATTTAAGCCACATGTCAGAAAATAACGCTCCGCATTTTCTCTTCCAAGGCGTTAAACCCCTCGGGCTTACCTCCGTTGACATGTGACTTCACATAACTCCACAAAAAGTAGTTCAACGGTTCTAAAGCGCACGATCTTGGATCCTTAATTTTAAAAGTTTTCCAACAAGAAGTTTTGTTTTGATATTTAAAAAAAGAATACATTTTAAATGGAAATCAATTGATGTTTATTTCATTGTAAAGAACATAATTTTGTAAACGATGGAAAACGATATCAACCAAATGGCCAACTCCGTGGTTACGATTGCAGTACCATATTCTTTTCATGAAAATCTTGGTTACCAATTCTCTAACTTGGTTCTGTATGTCTCCGATAACTTCACGAATTACATATTGAAAGTTTTCAGTTCATTTTATAGCATTGGTAATCACGTGACCGTTAAAATGAGTGTAAAGTAGTATTCACATACGAACTGTCAAACTTTATTCGCGTTCCACATTATCCACACTCGCAACGAATAAAATAATCGCGCGTACTTAACCTAAAAAAAAATCATTCTTGTTTTGGTTTCGGTGGTGAATGGTGTTCGGCTGTCAAACTTAATTCGCGACGAATTAAAAACTCTCATGTGAAAGAAATGTCAAAATCGACGAATATTCGTTCATTCGTTGGTCGTTGGTCGTGCTCATGTGAGTATTGCTTAAAGGTGTTAAATCTCAAAATATCGGTGGCCTTTTTTGATCACCTCTTAGAGAAATAACGCAGTCAGGAAACTGTTTTTGCAAAACTGCTATTTTTTCGTTGCTTGTGCGGCATTTTATGTATCTTTGTAGTGAACAGGCTCCCAAACAGTAGGTAATTGGAACTTATTGAAAAACCCTTTATACTTCGAAACAAATTTGCTACAAAATTTTGAATCTAAAGTCCGTGCCCTATCATTAGTACGGAATTTCGGAGGGAGATATTGGCATCGTTCGAAAACATAACTAAAATCAAATATCTCAGCATTACCGACTGATGCTATTTAATGTTTTTCTTAAGTCGTCTGTAGACGAACAAACCATTTTGGTCAATAATTCAAATATTTTTAAAATTTAGATGTAAATATATATGAACGCGTGTATTCGTCCATGTAATCATCGGAATAATGTATACTATACAGTGATGGTATTGAGTGTTGACGTCAAAATACGCGAAAATTATGTATAGACGTCTCATTTCTTATTTCAACTGCATGGGTGGTGGATATGATTTTTTTTCTCGGAAAAATTAATGAAATAAATGAATGGTATGAAATTGTTTGAAATTATGGGTTTTTGTTGTACTTAACTTTATAATTAAACGCCACCCTGAGGCTACGGCGAACGTAACAGAAAACAGCTCCATGATAATACTATAGATTTTAGGTACAAAGGTTACATACAAAAATATAGGCATTATGTCAAATTTAATGTAAACATTCTCAGCTAAAACATAAACAAAGAAAGACATCGAAACTTAAATATGGGAAGGCATGCGTTACCACTCTTCGCGTTCTGATACGTCAAACAGAATTTACGGCGTCCTTTGCTTTTGTAATTAACTGCGGCAAAAAAAATTGAGAAAGTGAATCAACAAAATTCTACGGTCCCATTTAAAAAAAAAAAGATAAGAATTTTTGTTAAAAATGTAAATTTCTATTGAACAGTGAGCAATAACAATATGAGCAGCAGTTGACATTATCAAAAACACCTTTGTTCGTTTTTTTTGTCTTTCTGTTTTTTATGTATGTTGTAGATTTTTACAATAACAACAGTCTTGTAAAAATCTACAACTTCAAACTGAACTCCACGTTCCATTTTTAACCACTGGCCTTAATCGCCAGTCGTTTATAGCAACCATTAAAAATGTATCTCATTAATAAAAATATACTTACCATAAATTTACAACCATAATTTTTATCTGTAGAAATCTGTCATTGAAATTGTATAAAACTGAAAGACTTAAAAGTTTAACAATTCGTTTCATTTTTCATCATCAGTATCAGTATCAGTTCTTCAGGATAATGAATTTCTATCGGAAAAATTAATTTTTAGTAAAAAAACAATTGTGCAATTAAACTTTTTTCTCAAAAAAAATCTTTTTAGTAATTTCCAAAGGATCAGTAGCTAATGTTGTTAAATAATCAAAAGAAAACAAATTAAATCAATCATTCAAACATTTTTCCGGATTGATGTCAAATATAGCTATTGACACCTAGGAAATTGCTTTACACACCACCTGTAAGTCAGTGAGTGTAATAAGACAATTCAACATTTGTAATTTGTACTAATAAAGTAAGCAAATCGCAAGAAAACAACAACAAATAGATGAAAAAAACAATGAAAGTTGTTGTTGTTATGTTGTGATTTGCTTACATTTATTGAAAACAAATTACACCGGGTTAAATTCTATTTTGGATGTATTTTCCACCTGACTTAGAAATAAAGACATAGTAGCTGCGTTTTATTATTACCAATAACCCATTCAGGTAAAATAGCTTAAATAAAAGAATAAAACGATATGCTTAGCTCTATGTCATAAAAGTTTGATAGAGTTATGTATTTCTTTTTTCCTTACTTGTTCACTTTTCCAACATTTTCTTCCTCTCTTTTTTCAAGTACTCTAAACACTACTTTAACATTTGCAACACAAAACAGCCATCTGCCCGTCAAAATGAAAAATAATTTAAAGATTTCTGAAATTAACTCAGATAGAAACCAGGATCCAACATGGTTGTTGTGTTAAAAAATGATCCATATGGGTTGTTTTTGATAATAAAACGCAGTTAGTATTATCTCTTTTATTACCATAATATTGATTCATTTAAAATTATTTGTTAAAATTAATGTTTTTCGAGTCACATTTCACTTTTCTCTTATATATGAAAATATATTGAACGTCAAATCGAAAAAAATCTATTTCCAAGGTGACGTGGCTCAATGTGTCTATAAATGACCCCTAAGCATTGTATATTTATCGGTTTCAGTTTTATATACAATGCCCTAAGTAAGATATTGGTAGATTTTGTTAAAATTCTGTAAACACACCACATTATTGATCAGTAGTATGTAGTATCCAAACATTGACAGGTTTAAAAAGATCTACCAATCGTGTACACTCAGCTTAACTCAGAAGTTCTCAAATCATTACACACAGTTACCAAACAGACCTACTTTTAGTTTGTTTTTCTTATGCCTCTAACACGTGTTTCTGTTTTTTTTCTGTCTTGACTGACATTTGAAATTTTTGCCGCTTGTCGTTCGTTTCCATCACAAATTCTCAAAAACTCTAGAGAAGTTTTCAAAAATATATATTTTGTATAAAATGGAAGCAGTTTCAGCATTTGCGGTGTATAAAAAAACTGGTTTAAATACATCGTCAAAAAATCGAACTGATAAAAAACAAAAGAAAAACAAAAAGAAACCCGTTGGAACTCCAAACAAATCAGGATCACCTTCAACTCATCAGCAAAATGGGAAGAACATCAAATCCAATTCAGGGAACCAGGCAAATATTCGAAAAATTCCCAAAAAAAGAAAGCAGGGCAACAACCAAGAGGAATCGGCCAAAGTGAACAAGTCTACAGAACCCAATGGTATTGAAGATGAAGTCAATTCTGCGATTGAAGATAAAGTTAAAGAACAAATCCCCAAGAAAAAAAAGAAGCAACCTAGTGAAGAGACTGCGGAAAAGACATCCAAGTCCAAGGACACTGCAACCGAAGCCAACAAATCATTGGGATCAATAAAGAAAGAGCTGCCATCTCCTTCACACAATCTACCACTTCGCAACAATAGTATCAAGGACGGGTCGAAGTTATTCAAGTGGTTGATATCTCCCATCGGGGCAGACATGTTTTTCGACAAGTTCTGGGAGAAGGCTCCTTGTCTCATCGAGCGCAACAATCCCAGCTACTTTAGCAAACTGATTTCTTTTGAAATGATCGATCAAATGTTAATCAACAATCACATTGAATTCACCAAAAATATCGACATAACTTCCTACAAAAATGGTAAGTTTAAAGTCAAACCCCTGCTTCAGTAATCACCGGTTTCCTTCTTTTATATTTGACATAATAATTACAGGAATTCGTGAGACACTAAATCCAGAAGGTCGAGCAATACCACCAGTTGTATGGGACAACTATTCAAATGGGTGCAGCATACGTCTACTGAATCCTCAGACTTACATCGATGGAATTTTTGCAATGAATTCGTCCCTACAGGAAATGTTTCATTGCATGGTTGGATCAAATGCCTATCTAACTCCCCCAAACTCACAGGGTTTTGCTCCTCACTACGATGACATCGAAGCCTTCGTTCTGCAAATTGAGGGACGAAAACGTTGGAAATTGTATAATCCCAGAAACAAAAAAGAAGAATTGCCACGGTTTTCCTCGGAAAACTTTTCACAGAACCAAATAGGCAAACCTATTTTGGAAAAGGTTCTCATGCCAGGAGACATCCTGTATTTCCCACGCGGAACAATCCATCAAGCGTTCACAGAGCCTGGATTCCACTCGTTACACATTACACTGAGTGTATATCAAAAGCAATCATACGCTGATCTATTTGAAAAACTGTTTCCTATGATCCTTCAGCGGGCTATAGCCGAGAACGTTGATATGCGTCGAGGTCTGCCATTAAACGTGTGGCACAATGCTGGTATTGTGTACTCGGAGGAGCCAACGCGGGAACGAAAAGATTTCCTTCGCAAATGTCGTGATCTTATTTCGAAATCTTTGCAAGAAATGCCAATTGATCAGGCGGTTGACCAATTAGCAAAGAAGTTCCAACATGAGGCACTTCCTCCGAACATCAGTGACGCAGAAAGGTCCTTAACAGTATTCGGGTGCAAAAATAAGGTTGACTCCAAAGGGAACTGGGTTAGTGGCTATAAAATCAATTCTATGACCAAAGTTCGTTTGCTGAGGGCAAATATTATGCGTCTCGTTGAAGAGGAGGACTCTATACGCATCTATTACTACGTGGACAATTCCAAAGAGTATTGCGAGTACGAACCGAATTATATTGAAATAGAGAGTGAGTGTGCGACTAGCGTTGATGTTTTGATTAGATCTTATCCAGAATATGTAGCTGTTAATGAATTACCTTTGGAAGATGACGAGGAAAAGAAAATAGGAATTGTGACGGCGTTATGGGAAAGGGGTTTGTTGATGTTTGAAAAACCTTTCAATAAATAAAGATAGATCATTTTGTTTAAAGTTAAAAGTTAAACCTTAAATTTGTTTGAATATTCATGTACTAAACAAGATTATGATTGTAAGAGTGGTGGGTATTAACAAAGAAAACATTAGCTTTCATATGATGGATCAAGAGTAGATATAACCGGTACAACCACTTCTTTGCCAAAGATTCGGGTCTTACTCAGCGCCTTTAGGAATTTTATGCAATTTAAAAAAAAAATTACTTAAATAAAAAGTAAAGTATTTAATAAAAGGGGAAAACTTAAAATAAACTACCGGCTTTTAAAGTCGACAATCTATTCTTACTTAGATTTCGTAAATTCTTATTACATAGAGATAACGAAAACGTCAAGATCGCCGGACGTAACTTTGAGGTAGTTAAGGACTTTGTCTAACGAGACTCCGCTATGAATACAGAAAACAACACCAGCGCTGAGATCAAACGAAGAATTACTCTTGCTAACCCCTGTTTCTTTGGGCTAAGAAAGCAATTGAGTAGCAAAGCCTTCTCTCGAGTTACCAAAGTGTCGCTTTATAAGGCCCTCATCATCCCCGTCCTGCTATACGGTGCTATGACTATGCTTAGAAGGTGAGTGGAAGAAAAGATTTAGCTAGAAGGATAAAAGTCCAACGACTAAGATGGCTGGGTCACGTTTCACGTAGAGCACATGGAAGACATGTTTTCGTCGAGAGCTCAATAAACAAAAAAAAATCTTAAATCAGGCCAAACAGCTACTTAGCGGCGCAAATATGTTTATTTAGAGCAATTATGGTTTTTTTTTGTCCTCGATGGAAGACCGCCCAACTGCCAGCTATTGTGAAATTGAAGAATTCGATGAAAATTTGGATCGAAGATCGGAGCGCGTGGAAACAAAAAAAATAGACATTTTTACACTCTTTGTTACTATCGTTCAAGAAACTCAAGGACAGCGAAAAACTTAATGTAAAAAATGAATTTTTGCGTGTTTTGAAACGAACACGTCAAAACAAAGAGAGCTATAAACATAAAGAATCTCACAAACGACATCATCCTTATTCAAGGAACGATTCAGACTCCGAATCACATAAGTTGGACGTGTAGCCATTAATTGATTACATTTTATGTTAATTCATTGTATTAATAAATTATTTATGTTTTTTTTTTAATTTAAACATAATCTTTACTTGTTTATCTCAGTGTAACCGCCAGTCTTTCTTCTGGAGATATTGCTTTCCTCCACCTGGTATTTTTGAAAGTTATCAAAGGCCGTATCAAAAACAGATCAAAACAGTCATTAAAACTTCTGTCGCAAACTTGCTTGGGTGGGATCGGAGGTCGAAATACATTTTTTGAAATTCACAAGGCGTTGTGTGTTCAACTGGTGAACCCAATATTGCCGTTTGATTACAGGTTTATTCCGTCTTTTTAATTTAAAGGCACAAATCAGTGCCATTCGAAAAAATCCATACTTATCCAGAAATTTGTATGGACTTATGATATCTCTTTCAAAAAACAAAAAATATGTTATAAATGTTTCCTGTGTATTGGTTTATTTCGTTGATTACTTTCGGAGTTGCTTATGTGCGCGATGTTTGGGAAACTAACAATTGAATGGTTTCTAAAAAGTTGCATGCGAGCGCCTAGCCTTACGGCCCTCTTACGAGCAACCAAAGTATCACTAAATAAGACCCTTATCATCCCCGTCCTTCTATACGTTGCAGAAACCAATGCGCCGGCCACGAATCCACGCCCACAGGACAGCGCAGTAGGGGAAAACACAGATCAGGTGCAACTAGAGACCGAGTGTGAGTGTGTGAGGCACTTGTTCACACACGACTGTAGCGCCACCTTCAGGAAGTAAGTAATCACGAATTTTATTGAAAAAAAATCTACTTCATGAATTTACATATCCACAAAAAGCCTTATATTTTATGAAAGGTTGTATTTTTATATAGGCTTCTCCAAATCGTGAAATGTTTTCCAAATTATGTGCATAAGGCTATCCTAAAGCATCATTCACATGAGCGCGATCAACGAACGACGAATGAATTACAAAATGTGAGTTTATATACGTTTGAAGACATATTTCCACACAAATTCTTAACAAAACGATAGCAATATAGTTTCTATTTGATTTATGATGCATACTTTTACTTTTCAATATCATATATTAATAAATTTAAGAAAACAAATTAATTCGTCGCGAAAAAAATTATAGTTAATACGAACTGTCAAACTTTATTCGCGTTCCACATTATCCACACTCGCAACGAATAAAAAAATCGCGCGTACTTAACCTAAAAAAATCGTTCTTGTTTTGGTTTCGTTGGTGAATGTCAAACTGCATTCGCGACAAATTAAAAACTCTCATGTGAAAGAAATGTCAAAATCGACGAATATTTGTTCATTCGTTGGTCGTGCTCATGTGAATATTGCTTAAGTCTCCTGATGATAGTACTATAGATTTTATGTACAGAAATGTGAGCGAAAAAAGTACAAATGTATCGACTTCCTCAACCTTGGTTTTGGGATTATATCTAAAGAATCGGTAATGCAGTGCATATCTGCTCTGTAGTGTAAATCATATGTTTTTGACATTTAATTTGACATTTTTTTCTCATCCATCATCCTCGTAACAAAAATTCAATTAAATTCAATAATTTCCATTATTAAAAAATGTTCCTCACAAATATTTTATTTAAAAAAGTCAAAAGCAAGTAAGTACCTATATACAAAAATAATCAAAGAAGGGCAAATTAAAATATCTCATTCATTTAAAATTCATGTTTATGTTTGTTTAGGAAGCTCATGGTTCTGATGGAAAGTGTGGTCAGCGGACATCAGTTCAACATTATACGTGAGCGTTTAGCTGATAAAATTGAAATAATACGATTTGATCCATATAGTAAGTAGAAATTCAATTTATTCACTTACAAATGCAAGCAAGACTTAATAAAACCTATTTGTTTATTGAATTGTGCAGTTCAAAGAGATTCTGTTTACAGAGAAAGGCGAAAGATTCGCAGTGCTTAGGTGACTTGGATTTGACGTATGATTCGCAATAATTTATATAAAATAAAAAAATGTTTAAATAAAAAAGCTATCAATAATTAAGACAAAACTTTGTTAAAGACGTTAGCATTTTCGTTTAATGTTGGTGAAATCTAAAAAAACGGGTAGGTAATCTGTGCTTGTTTGTTTGTGAGTTTGGATTCAGAGCGTGGAAAAGATATCGGTGTTGATTTGGTTTTCTTTGTTTGTGTGATTTATAATTTGTTGGTTGAATGCTGCTGTAAATGATTTTAACAAAATTTAACAGAAACTCTGAACCAACATGGAAACTAACCTAGCAGTCTTATAGGTATGAATCCTTTTGAAGATCTTGGAGTGCATTTTTGGTGTCAATAACGTGTCCATTTTCTTAAGGCTTCAAACATTATTTTATGGTTCCTTAATTATTAAGAGTTGAGAAGTTTGTTTTGATACATAATAAAAAAAGATATATTTTGCAGACATCTATTATTTTTATTGTTTAAAGTATTAACCGTTTTGGTTCTAAAAATAAGAAAAATTGATTTATAACTTCACCTTATAGGTACATCTCTACATATACTCTTTGTCTTTCTATTAATTGACTATTACATATATTAATGAGGTTGCATTTTATATTTAAAATCAATATTGTGGAGGTGCTTTTTTACATTGCGTTTAACAAATTTGACATTTTGGACAACTACCTACTGTTTTTTTTTTTTTGGTATTTAACTGCACAATGCCATGAGTGGTCAGGTTCAGACAATGGGCAGGTATAGCCGACATAAGGGACTTGAAAGTAAGGCAAGTTTCAAGCATTTGATTGGTCAGCTGCCAAAAAATTGCATTCCAATTAAGGCAACTTTAATGGAAAGTTAGTCAAGAAAAATCTCCCTAACTATCAAGTCAAGTCAACTTATGTCAAAATGACAATTGATCATGTTTCTTCATTCAACGAAAAGCTGAACTTTATGACTCTATGATTTATTTATGTTCTGCACAACTTCATTTAATGCTTTCTGTAAAAAGGTTTCTTGTAAATTTGGAAAAGAATTAAGTAATATTTATTTACAATACAAAATACAAATCGTGGTGGACTTGTAGCTTGCCTGAGGAGTGTTTTGTAGACAATAATAATTTTAGTACTTTTTGTACTATGAACTTAAAGTAGAGGTTTGTTAAGTAAAGCTCTGAATTTGAAATTCATGATACTTAAAAAACTAACTAGTTGCCTTGGTCAAAATTTACGTTCAAAGAATGAAGTTGACTGCAAATGAAGTCCCTTGTGTTGTCTGAACCTGCCCAATTTAAGGGACTTCATTTGCAGTCAACTTCATTATTTGAACGTACATTTTGACTAAGGCAACTACATAGTTAGATTTTCCAGTGTCATGAATTTCAAAGTCAGAACTTTACTTCACAAACCTCTACTTAAAGTTTATAGTACAAAAACTACCAAAAACATTATTGTCTACAAAATACCTACTTCTCAGACAAGCTACAACTCCATCACAATTTGCATTTTGTATTGGAAAAAAATATTACTAATTTCTTTTCCAATTTGACACTAACCCTTTTACACAAAACATTAAATCAAATTGTGCAGAAAATAAATAAATCATAGAGTTCAGCTTTCAGTTAAATGACAAAACATGATCACTTGTCATTTTGACATAAGTTGACTTGACTTGATATTTAGGGAGATTTTTCTTGAATAACTTTCCAGTCAACGTTCGAATAAAGTTGCCTTAATTGGAAGGCAAGTTTTTGGCAGCTGGCCAATCAATGGCGGTTCCAATTCGTAGGGGTCATGGCCTCCCCCCCCCCCGGGAGATAATTTGTTTGTTTTTTTCGAAGGAATTCCCTAAAAGTACTACTTTTAACTGAAGACTAGACCAAGAACATAATATGAATCAGATATTCAACCTTATTCCAAAAACCAGCACAAATTCATCAACTTTTGACCAATGGACGATCTAGGGGGAGGAGGTCATATGAGCCATAAAGCTTATACAGTCAAGTTATATAAGTAAAGATTTCATCTAAAGATTTGTTAGTAATTTAACGAACATTCACCAAAAAGCGGTTTGCTGTCAAAAATAACTCAAATTTTTGTTTTTACTCAATTTAGAATTTGAAAAAACTTTAGTCATGCTTTAAATTATTTTCATAAAATTTGTTTCTAAGACAACGAGCAAATATTTAGGTTCTAAAGAAGAAGCCTTGAATAAGAAATCGTCAATGTAAAAATATGTGATTTTTTTAAACTTTCTCGAAATTTTGTATTCTTAATTTGGCTTCTTTTTAAAAGAAAAACATATTTTAGTATTGCTCCAGAAGGATACCTCTCATAAAACCTTAATTTTTTTTAAGTTTCTTAAGAACTAATGGACCGATTTCAATAATCTTCTTTTTCTGTGCCAGCTCTTGACGATGATCAAATGATCAAATTGGTTATGATTTTTGATGATCAAAAATGTCATTTTTTTATTTAAAAAAAAAAATATTAATTTTGCTTACAAAACTCGATAACGAAATTTAAATGTAAAATGTATATTTTTAAGCACTTTATTTAGAGCTTACCAAAAAATATTTAAAATACAAAATTTAAAATGATTTTCAAAAAAAAAAATTAAATAATATTATTTTTAAACAGACTTTTTGGAAGAAATTAGCAAGTTCTAGCGACCTCTTTATGAGATCTTTATGGATCTTAAAAAATTAAATAAATCTACTTTTGAAGTGAATTTGCTTTGGATGCTCTAGAACTGAGATTCAAACACGAATTTCAATAATACAAATGTCCCAAAAAATCAAGTGACACTTTTGTTAAACTAATGGCTAATTAAAAAAACATAAAAAACGTTTCATAACTATTGATATAAAAGCTTTGAAACGTGTAATTTGTGAGTAATACAAAAACTTTTCTTTCCAACTTATTTGTTTACTTACCTAACTTTGCTTTAATTTATTTTTTTTAGAGAAATTACGTACTTAAATGCAACTATTTCCTTACATTCAAGAATCAAACATTTTTTTCTCTACAATTTTTAAGTTTTGTTGACGCCTTTATAAGATCAATATACGAGTAAGCAGATTGATAACGATAGTTCGACAAAACTACGTCAAAAAAAGCCCGACATTTTTACATATCAGATCCCATCTCATTTTCTGGATTTTTTAATTTTTGCAGCGTTCTTCGCATTACTAGAAATGAAAACAAGAAAAGTGTATTTTATTTTTGGAAAAATCAACGTTTCAAAACAATTTCCTACATTTCTGCGCGAAATGCACCAAAAACCGTCTAAACTATTGTGTCTTAGCTCTTAAATATGGCATATTTAGAAAACTGTTGGAATCTTGGAATGCTTTCATATGTAGGGAGTCATCCAAATTAAATAGTTAGATTATACCTTGGTGGACAACAGTGTTCTAAAATAATTTAATAACTATAGTTGCCACTGTAGCAATTGAAATCTGTAAATGCAAGGTTAAGATACACATTATGTTATTTAAATTTTGTTATCCTCCTTTACAAAACATTAAAGAACATTTTGAGGCGGTGAATAAAAACTCATCTAAGTGTGTGACCCCTCCCCCCCCCTGATTAAAAGTCTGGATCCGCCCTTGTGGCCATTCAGATACTAGAAACTTGCCTACTTTCAAGTCCCTTATGTCGCCTGCACCTGCCAATTTATCACGACTTTTGGCGTGGATTATTAAAACAAGAATACATGGATCAACTACGTTTAGTGATTCTCGTTTGCTGTTAAAAGTATACAGGATTGAATTTTAGACGAACTTTGATTATCATGTCAAGTGACATATGAGCCGTTTATTTTGAAAGTGGCATAAGTCATTTTTTCAAAAAAAATCGAGTTAATGGCAACACTAAATACAATTGAACGGTATCTTTTCATTTTTAAAAAATTTGCACTCAATAAGTTGAGAACTATTGAGATTTCTTCAAGAGAAGTATTGGTAATTAACGGTATAACAAATATCTTAAATATCTCGACTTAAAAAAAAAGTGACTTATGCCACTTTCAAAATAAACGGCTCATATATGGTACCTACATAGTCTACTTTAAAAAATTCATATATGTGTTAGATATTGCATTAACACATATTTGGTATGTTCAAGTTGGAATCCTTATATTTGACAATCGCTCAAAAAAGAATAGTGTTAATTGGTGTAAGGAACAGCTCAAGAAATTAAATAGTGGTGACCCAAAATCCGTAGCTGATGAATCATATGAATTTATGCCTATGGGCCTGAAACTATAGCTGCGACAGTGAGGGTATTTCAAGATGATCTACATCCTTCAAGTGTCTATACTAATGATACCTTCAAAAATCTCACATTAAAAAACTTTTTGATTACCTTACAAATGTGTATGTATACGATATGTAACTGAATCAAATGATTAAAACATATTTTTGATAGGATAAAGCTTTCCTTTGTAATGATTTAAGTTAATTTAATTTTTGCATCAAAATAATATTCAAAGAGTATTTCTCATTTCTGGTTAAGAGCGTACACATACGATACGAAAAAAATAAGTTTAATAACCAATAAAATTTAGGTATTTTCTTAAGCTTTAAAATAGAATTGACAAATTTGGATTTTAGTGCCTTTCAAGCCAAACAACTTTGAAAAATCAAGGGGTGGAATCGGCTAAGGTGTTTGTTGATTGTTGACAGTCAAAATAATCGAATTTGATCTGTGTAAGGTGATAGTCAAATTGATACCTAAAAAGCTGTCACTAGAAAAATTTGATAGTCATTTTCCTACAAATATGTCGTTTCTGAATAGAGCTACTAGACGCTTACAAAAAATGAATGGAAATTTTTTTCAGTTACCTTTTTTAGGTACAGAAACACATATTCTTGTGACCGGCAAAGCTTACGTAATTCGAAAAAACACACAAAATGAACAGGTTCAGACAACATAAGGGACTTCATTTGCAGTCAACTTCATTCTTTGAACGTAAATTTTGACCAAGGCAACTAGTTAGTTTTTCAAGTGTCATGAATTTCAAAATTCAGAACTTTACTTCGCAAACCTTTACTTTAAGTTCATATTACAAAAAGTACCAACAAAATTATCGCCTACAAAATATTCCTCAGGCAAGCTACAAGTCCAATACGATTTATATTTTGTATTGTACGGAAATATTACTTATTTCTTTTACAAATTGACAACGAACCCTTTTACAGAAAGCATTGAGTGAAGTTGTGCGGAAAATAAATAAATCATAGAGTAATAAAGTTCAGCTTTCAGTTGAATGAAAAAAACATCATCAATTGTCATTTTGACAGAAGTAGACTTGACTTGATAGTAAGGGAGATTGGGCAGGTTCAGCCGACATAAGGGACTTGAAAGTAAGGCAAGTTTCTTGCATCTGATTGGCCAGCTGTCAAAAAATTGCCTTCCAATTAAGGCAACTTTATTGGAAAGTTGACTGGAAAGTTAGGCAAAAAAAATCTCCCTTACTATCAAGTCAAGTCAACTTATGTCAAAATGACAATTGATCATATTTTTTAATTCAACTAAAAGCTGAACTTTATTACTCAATGATTTACTTATTTTCTGCACAACTTCATTTAATGCTTTCTGTAAAATGGTTCCTTGTAAATTTGGAAAAGAAATAAGTAATATTTCATTAAAATACAAAATACAAATCACGATGGACTTGTAGCTTGCCTGAGAAGTGTTTTGTAGAAAATAATGTTTTTGGTAACTTTTGTACTATGAACTTGAAGTAGAGGTTTGTGAAGTAAAGTTCTGAGTTTTAAATTCATGACACTTGAAAAACTAACTAGTTGCCTTGGTCAAAATTTACGTTCAAAGAATGAAGTTGACTGCAAATGAAGTCCCTTATGTTGTCTGAACCTGCCCATTTTTCTTGACTAACTTTCCAGTCAATTTTTGGCAGCTGGCCAATCAGATACTAGAAACTTGCCTTACTTTCAAGTCCCTTATGTCGCCTGAACCTGCCCAATGTTATTTAAATACAGCCAATTTGATACTTTAATTTAGATATTTTATAGGAATCATTTTAAAATTTCACCAATCAACAATGAATTGTGACAATAATAATCAGAAATTATTCAATCGAATTGAATTTAGTTGAATCATCTTACACAGACGGAATGAAAATTATAGTCAAATTTGACTATCAAAAATATGATAGTCAATTATCAGCTTAGCCGATTCCACCCACCCCAGAGATGACTTATAATTTTGCTTGACACTCAAGAACATCCGATCCTAATACAAAAAGTTATATTTGTTTTATGTTTGAAAATTGTGTATTTTTGGAACCAGGTGCACCAGCCAAAGATACACAATTTGAATAATCTAACTTAAAATACATGATTAAGAAATTTGGATGGTTAAAAGACTATGCATTTTTGTGGGAAAATCGGATCATATTGATTTTGTTGTCATTTTTGCATATACAAGTTGTCATTTATAGTGAGATTAATCTACAACAAGTAGATAGTTTATGATAAACAATCAAAGTTTCTCTCTTTTCCAAGGTCGATTTTGAAAATATTGCCACTCATATTCCAATATAAGCGTCACCTATTATTTGACACCAAACTTAACCGTGTGCAGTTTTGAGCCATAGTTGAAAAGTAAAATCGACATTACATTTGCTTCCTAAATTCTAAAAATTATTATGAACAAAAGTGTTGATTGACGAATATTCACTCTCTTTAGTCCTTTTTTAAGATTTTCGGGAGAACGACTCTTATCTTAACTTAAAAAAATATTATTATTATTCAAGCTTTATTTAGTCTTAAGAAGCTTATCTAGCTTAGTCCATCGATTATCTGACGTCCAAAAAATGTGTTCAGCCCAATTCCATTGAAGTTTTTTTTTGTTTTGTGAAGAACATCGTCTGGGTTCTTAAATTTTCGTTGTGAATCCTTTGAGACAACCTCGCCTTCAGATTCGATCTCACCCTATCTCTTTGGCACAATTGAAGTTTTTCTTTAAGGACTCTCATGGATATTAAGACTGAAAGAATCGTTCTCTCAAAAACCCATTTCGTCGTTTGAGTAAAGATGTTTAGATCCAGCAGATTCTTCAGATTCCAAAATTGTCGCCATGCGTTTATTATTGTTTGGTTAACATTTGTTATATCTTTATCGGTGAAATACATATATCATTTGACCCAATTAATTATAGTATTATTACGTAATATAAAGTTGTACTGTCTATTTTTATTTCTGATTTATTTCCAATAGACATTATTTTGGTTTTCTGTCGATTAGAGCCGACTTTTTTACATTAGATTTGATAAATATGTGCCGTTTATTTTCAAACAAATATTTTTCATTTAAATTTACGGAAAATGTCTTTCAAAAAAATGCTGGTGAAAGTGAGTCACCTTGTTTTACTCCACGTTTAGTATTTAATGTTGGCTCAATACTTTCCGTCCTAATAGATGCAATATTAACATCGTACATATTTTGCAGGATACGAAAAATTATCGGTTCCACATCCACACCTCTTAAAAATGCTTTCCAGATATACGAGTATGTATACTTGGCCTAAAATCATCAAGGTGCAGAATTGGCTTTGCTAGCAATTTAATGTCTTAAATCTTGTCCTAATTGAGAAAAAAAAATTAATAAAATACTAAAACTAACCTGTTTTGTGTGTCCATCAAACAATATAATTTATTAATAAATTAAATTTTAAATGAAATCAATATACACGCATAGAAAATCATTTCGGGAACGCTTCCTAATGTACAATCTTCAACAACAAGTCCAAAATATTATTGAAAAATTTAAGGTATTTAACCCCGATCATTACTTAATACACCGTATTTTTTATACAAAATCTAGTTCTAGAAAGGATACTAAAAGATTATTTATTTTTAACTATAAAAATGTAAAAATAGTTTGTTCAATAATGCACAAGTCATTTCAGTGAACATGTCGATAATCGATCAAAAATAATTTTAAGTAAATGCAGCCATTCAGTGGCAAACGTCAGTCGAGGAAGAGAACAATTACAAAGCCGGCTATCAGAGTATTTATCGTCGAATAAATTATATCTAAATGGTAAGTACCTTTATATTCATTATTCGTAGAGCGTACATCAATAGTCCGTGAACGTATTTATTACATTTAATTATTGGTGAAATTCTTTTTTACGATACGAAATAACAAAGTAACCTCAAATATTTTCCTATTGACAAAGTCAGATCGCATTTAACATGGCCACCGTATAATCAAAGGGCGATCTTATTTGAAATCGTCATTTCGTGAACGTTCCCGGGCATGATTTGACGTATTTTACTTGTAAAAGATTTTGTATGTATTTTTATTATTGCTTATTTAATATACATACATACATAGATACATAATATACTCATGTTATTAAACAAAGCTTAAATTATGTGCTTTGTTTTGTTTTTGTTGATTTTATCAAACTTAGAAAAACGTTCCCGAATTGATGGTTTCTGTAAGATATTTAATACTAAAAAATATTACTAAAAAAGTATAGAATTCTGTGCGCTGCCCTGTCAAAGTTTATTAATATACAAAGTTTAAAACAGTATTAGCTAAAAGTCATCATTATAGCTTGCAATTTTTTTGTCATAAAACCAATTTTGAAATTTGCAACCTTGGTGATTTTGAGCCACTTGCTCAACTGTATCGAATGCTTTGACGAAATCAATAACTGCAATATATGCAGCGTTACTCCTTGGCCTTTTCTATGATTTGGCTCATTGTTTGAAGATGGTTCGTTATTGAAAACCAAGCTTGGTTAAAAGGTTAATTAACTTCTAAAAAAATCTGTTAAAGAAAAACAACTTGAGTAGTTACAGGATATAGGTATGTACCAAAGAATAAGACGTTCTAATAATTCTCTTGGCTAACCCTTTGACGACCGGTGGTAAAATGATAAAACCACGTAGGTACGCAAAACATTTTGTCTTGGGTCCCAGTAAAAAGAAAATTAGTTAAAATAATTAAATTATATTCATTAATTTATGTGAGACAAATTAAGAATTCATGTAACCAAGAGTTATTGTGACCCACGTCCGTAAAATTATGTGCAAATTATAACCAAATTAATTACAATTAAAATTGTACTGTGCAGTTAAGTTTCTTTTGAATACACTATTGGAAGATTTCAGCAGAAATTTAAAAGATATAACTCTTAACAGAAATAGTAAACTACTGACCGAATTTTTTGAAGATTTCGGATTTTTTGTGCTGAATGGAGTGGCGAATGGAGACATAGGCGGTAATTTTACGGTTCATTAGCGGTCAAGGACAATCAGTAATTGACTTTTGTGTCATATCTGGAGAGTGGTCCAATGTAGTCGATGATTTCGAGATGTTTATGGCTGGATTTTCTGCCCACTTACCAATTATGATTGAAGCTCGCTTCATGGAAGAAATCCAACAGAGGAACTTGGATACTATACGAAAACTTAAATGGATTCAAAGTAAAGCATCTCGTTACAAAATAAATCTAGATTACCAATGTAACTTCCTTCCGCTACAGTCAACAAGCTTGTTAAAGCAAATTAAAGAAAATATTGCAAACAATAATTATATAACTTTCACACCTAAATGTAAATGGTTCGATAAGGAGTGTGCAAGGCTTCGTAAACTATCGTTTAAATATTTAAAGCTATTCAGATTGACGAACGTCAATTCCTTCAAAAATTTGTATCTTAGTGCCAACAAGGAATTCAAACAATTATGCTCTGCCAAGAAAGTAAAATACCTTAAAAATCTTGCCGTACAGGTACAACATAGTAAAAACTCTAAGGAACTCTGGTCTAGCGTACGTGAACTGAGTGGATTGCATCGAGGTATTAAGATTGCTGTAGAAGCTCAGACTTTAGCAGTACATTTTAAAACTCTATTGTCGGCTGACGAGCATCTTCATACCTTCAGCTACGCAATGCAAGACTTTTATGTGTCTGAATTGGACGCGCCGATATCTTTAGGAGAATTGGAGGCAACTCTTTTGGGAATGAAAAACAACAAAGCTGCAGGTATTGATGGTATCCCAGTTGAATTTCTCAAAAACAGCAATGACCAGCTCAAAACGTATATCGTTAATTTTTTAAATCTTCTGTACAACAATGCTTACGTGCCTACGACTTTTTCAAAAGCCCTCATATTCCCGATATTTAAAACAGGTGATGCGATGCAGCCCGAAAACTATAGAGGAATCTCAATACTAAATTCTCTAAGAAAACTATTTGCGGGAATTCTTTATAGAAGACTTTCGAACTGGATAGAAAAAAACAAACAGTTTAAGTATATTTCAAGCGGGATTTCGTTCTGGATTTTCCACAATGGATCACATTTTTGCCTTAAAATGCATTGCTAGAAAATATACTGAGAAAAATAAGAGACTATGTATGCTTTGTTGATTTTAAAGCCGCATTTGATACCGTCAACAGAAAGGCTCTGATTTATAAGCTGGAGAGGCTTGGAGTGTCTCGGAAGTTTCTGATGCTTTATAACAATTTGTTGTCGTCATCTAGTGCAGCAGTTTGGGATGGTTCCAATTTATCAGAGTGTTTTGAGACGTCAGCAGGTGTCCCTCAGGGATGTATTCTAAGCCCCCTTTTATTCGCGCTTTTTATCGATGATATCTCTGAAATGCTTCCTGGAGGCGTTATGTTCGCTGGAACTCTCATCAAAGTTCTTCTCTAGGCTGATGACCTGGTACTAATAGCTGACAACCCCTTTACTCTTCAACTCCAAATTAATGGTCTGGATGAATACTGTAAAACTTGGGATCTCCACATCAATGTCCAAAAAAACAAAGTTATGAGTTTTGAGATTCGACATAGAAGGGAGAGGCTTCCTGAGGAAACATGGCGGCTCAATAATCAACAGATTGGCATAGTACGTGAATTCAAGTACCTTGGAGTTTTATTTACATCGAACTTAAACTTTGGCAAGCATGCAAACGATAAAAGCACTGAAGCTAAGCTGGCGCTAAATATCATGTGGAAAAGGTTCTTTGCTAACCAAAACATTAACCATTCAACAAAATATCAAGTGTTTAGTGCTACAGTGAACACTTGCATGTGCTTCGAAGAATTTGAAGCTGTTCAAAGATTTTTCTTCAAACGAATATTTCGGTTACCGAATTCAGCACCAACCTATGCAATACACGTGGAATCTGGCTTACCACCCATCTACATTAACAACTTAAAAGCGCATGGAGACTATCTAATAAAAGTGATGAGGAGAAATAATACCAGTCTTCATAAATCAATTCTGTTGAGACAACTGCAATTGAATCAGTATCCTTTTAGGGAGTGGCATCAGTTGGCCCTGTCCAATGACCTTTCTCTGTCTTTAACAGAGGCGAACGTTTTCGAATGGCACAATATCCTTACATCGATTATTGCTAAGACCGATGAAAGGTTATATGACCAGCACCTAACCAGAGCTTCTTCGTCAACCTCGAGGTTATTCTACAAGAACCTTAACCATCAAATTCTAACTGAGAATAGCTATTTCAACATTAAGTACTCGTCTGAAGCTATAAGTACCATTTTCAGAGCAAGAGTAGAAATCCTTAATCTGAATTACATCCCTAATAGAACTGATCTTCAGCAGACTTGTGATTTATGCAACAGAAGAGAATGTGATGATATTTACCACTTCATTGCTATTTGCCCTATATTACAAGAAATTCGGCGCTTGTATTTTCAATAAAGTTTGATATCACTCAATAGCTTGTATGAAATATTAAATGGTGGTCGTGGTTGGTCTAATCTATACAAATTTTGCAAACACACTTTAGACTATCGGAATAGTTTTTGAAAATTGTATTCTCTTAATATTTCTTCAAATTATTACTTTTTATGTGGCAAATCATTACAATTGCAAAAAATTCAAAATAATTTAAAATTATTACTTTTTATTGCAAAAACTTCAGGGTTATTGCTTTCCCAATATTTATTTATTTAACTTATAGTCCGGTCAATTTAGACATTTGACCCACGACAAATTCAGGGGAAGCTGAAAATTATTAAAATTGTTTAAATTATAATTATAAACATTGTCTTAAAAGTCCCAACCGATCCCATGTAAGGAAAAAATTTTAGCGGGGTAATAAGGTCCAAAAAATGAGTTTTTCGCGATTTTCTTGAAAACGGTAAGTTTTATCGCAAAATTACCCCAGACATAATTTGTAGATCAGGGAATTTCCTATAAAAAAGGTATCAATAATTTTTTCCCTAAAAGCCACCGCTTCTGAGATATAACGATGCAAAAAATTGCGAGCGTCATAATATGCCTAAGTACCTCACCCATATACTTTCTGTAGCTGTAATGTAAGTAAGAATATGTTTCTGTCGGTGATTTTAAGTTACATTTAAAATATAAAATACTCATGAGTATTATTCTGAGAATATCAGGTATAATGAAACTCGATCCCTTAATACATACAATAGTGTAACCTTGAGGCAACATCTGTCTCTCTGTTCAGTTGTGTGCGTGGCTACGGTCGTATACCTGTTTTGTCTAAATACTCAATACATAAAATAATGTTAGTCTTGAGCGTCACTCTGAAGTGAAAACACGTGTTCATTCTAACCTATTTCGAGTTTTTTTATGTTTTATAATAAAAATGTCCGAATATTGTTTTATTTGTGCTAAACTTTTGACTGAAAGTGAAACTGTTACTGTTGAACGTGGTCTAAAGACATTAATCGATGCAAGTATCGAACGAGCTGATGAATTTTCCGAATATCTTAAAAAACAGAAATCTGTGACAATACACGTAAGTTGTCGTAAAAATTATACTCGGAAGCATTCTATTGGGTCAGCTAAAAAAAGGCAACGTGATGAACAAGAAGCCAGTACATCGGCAGCAATCCCTCCTCGTACTAGATCACGTGTAAGTGCATCAGATTTTTGTTTTAAAGAATTATGCTTATTTTGCGGTGAGGCAGCAAAAAAAGAGAGCGAGAGGAGAAAATCTCCGGGATATCGCCGTAAAATTCTCCATGCATCATGATATTTTGAATCAAAGCTGGTATGAAAAAAAGAAAATGGATCAAAAAGAAGAACGATTTAGAATTTTAGAAGCAGCTGCAGCTATCATTCGTGAAGATATTCAATCTGCAGTGTTTGATAATTCGAACTACCCTCCACCAGGTCGCATGTTTGAAGATTTAAATAATGACATCCCAGAGACTTTGACATATTTCATAGAACGAGTTATTTTGAAAAATAAACGATCAAATTTAGATCATTTAAAGTTAATATGTACAAATCTTTGCCACAGTATTATGACTGCAGTTCGACCAAGGTCTTTCAAGTCTAAATTACAATTAGGTCTCGCAGTTTTCTTTCATCGACGGTTCGGATCCAAACGTCTTATTCAAATTTTTTCGACTTTTGGTTTGTGTGCATCTTATAATGATACAATAATGTACGAAGCCGCAGCAGTTTTTCATCGTCCTCCTCATGTTTTATCACCAGAAAGTGGCACACTTATACAATACGAAAAATTGCTCAACACTATCTTTTGTAACTGTAAAAAAGGATGCAATGCTAAATGTGGTTGCAAAAAAGTTGGCTGTTTTGTTCTCTGGCTTGTACGAATTGTCAAGGCCAGTCTTGTTCTAATGTAGAATCACCAACAACAGAGGATTCATTTAATACTGACGAAGAAACATGTGATGCTTCACTTTTAACACAATTCACCTATAGTCAGGATGAAGAAGAAGAAGAAGAAGAAGAAGAAGAAGAAGAAGAGGAAGAAGAAGAAGTGATTGACGATTCCGAATCCGACGAATAAACTATTAATTTCTAAATCTAATCACAACAGACCCGTGGAATAGGCCTATTGGGGAAACCACGTTAAAAAAAACGCGCTAAGTACACTACCTCAGAGGTGGCGTGGAAACGTGTGCGTTTATGACGCTTGCAATTTTTTGCATCGTTATATCTCAGAAGCGGTGGCTTTTAAAGAAAAAATTATTGATACCTTTTTTATAGGAAATTCCCTGATCTACAAATTATGTCTGGGGTAATTTTGCGATAAAACTTACCGTTTTCAAGAAAATCGCGAAAAACTCATTTTTTGGACCTTATTACCCCGCTAAAATTTTTTCCTTACATGGGATCGGTTGGGACTTTTAAGACAATGTTTATAATTATAATTTAAACAATTTTAAGAATTTTCAGCTTCCCCTGAATTTGTCGTGGGTTTACTGATTTTTTGGTCTAATTTGACCGGACTATTATACTTATGTTTGTTGCTCTAAATCAATTAAAATATTCACTTCTTATATTGTGTATCATCAAAATTATGAAAACCTAAGAACCACACAGACTAAATATTAGCTACAACTAAAAGTTTCTGATTAAAAAAAAACATTTTTACCAATTTTCTATTAACCATGTAAATACCCAATTTTATCTGTCAAAAGTGACAGAAAAAAATTGATAGTCAATCGTTGGCAAATTTTCCATCAACAAATTAGTCGACTACTTGCAATCGTTTCTACTCGTCTAAACACCCAATTTTTGGCGCCGTTTGGCAAAATATCGAAAAAGAAGTTATGCAAAATAAGGTTAAAAAGGATGAGACGCGTAAATAAATTGTACTGGTTCATTACAGTTTCACTTTTTTCTGTGTTTTATAAATTTTAAATGATTTTTTGCACGACCTGCTGATTTCACTTCTAAAATAAATGTTCATATTTTCTGTCTCTGTCGAGAAAATTGTCTTGCAATAAGTCTTCCAATTTTATTGTTTTCTAAAGTCTTCCAACCTTGTAAGCATACAATTTTTAATAGAACATACAACATTTTTCGGCAAAAGCTGCTGTCAGGCTATTTTCTACCAAAAAATTGTTTTACATTTGGATAAAATCAACCAACCGTATAAACGGGCAATTGGTAGAGAATTGGCAATTGTCACCTAATTGGATGTTATTGGAAGAATTTTGACAGTTCGGTCAATATTAGAAGGTCTTCCAATAGTGTATAGGTACATAAGACACTTTACTGAAAGCATGATGTTTTTAAATTTCTGAAAACAGACTTCTAAATGCGATAGAAACAAGACTGAAATCAGGCTAATTTTTGAATTTGTTTAAATGTCAAAACAAACAAAATTGTGTGTTTTAAGTTGATTTAAGCTTTTTTTTATATTTTAAACAAAACTACAGTTACTGGCGCATAAGTGAAAAAAACTTAAGAAGTCATTTTCTATGTCGTATATTATTCAAATAGAAGTTTGTTAATATTTTATCGACTTCAGCCTTGTATTTGCTCAATGATATATACATGATTTGTTTAAATTTAATTCATAGTGTTATCCCATTAGGGAATTTTTAGACTATTGATTTTATTTGCGTTAAAGCAACGTGACCTGAAGCCATTTAAATGTAACAACGTATATTTTATTAGGTAGTAAGAAAACCTGAGAATAGTTCTTTCGCTAAGGCTAAAACAAATATTCGCAATTCAATATTCAAAGTCGTTAACACATTATCCAATTAAGAGTAGGTATAACTGGCAGCACAATTTTCCTAGTTTTCACTTTTTCTGTAAATTTTGCAAAAAAAAAACTAAAAACTTTTCTAGAGACCAGTAATTTAATAAGATATACACAATGTACATAGTAAGTTAATGATTTATGTACTTATTCAAGTCATTCATACAAATATTTCCTTATTCTGGTTCATTTAATTAAATTATTATTTAATTATTATAAACAATTTATATAAATAAATATTCACGAAAAGTTTCCCCCTATGGTAATAACATAAATTTAACAAAAACAAATATCTACGTAATATTATTTAGTTATAATACTTATATGTAATTAAATAACCCAATAAATTCAAACGTAAACAAATAAAATCAGAGCTTCTCTTATTCTAGTGTTTGCAATAAAAACACGTTGCATTTCGCCCCAAGAGAGAAAAGTATCCTAAATTGCCCAGCTCCAACGCCAGCGGTTGATTTGGTTGAATCAAAATGGAGTTAGGAGAAACTAAATATAAGAAGATCTCTTTTTTTCTCTCTCGAAAGAAAATGGCAATCTTAATAAAAGCTTTAAATTTTAATAGATATGGAATGAGAATCATATTATAAACTTTATTATGGAGATTAAAGTGTGGCCAGATTTCAGTTATAATAAACAATACAAAAAAGTAGATTTTTAGGTTTTTCAATAAAATTTTTAAACATTAACTTGGAGACTTAAGTTACACAATGGTTTTTTAACTTTTGTATTATATTATATATTAAACGATTAATATTAATTAGATTCCAAAAATCAGGTTTAATTGTTTTTAAGGTTCTATGATTCGTTCGATTTCATAACTTCGAATACTTTTCGAAATCACGTCATGTGATATTGAAGCAGCTGACATATCATATCAATCAGTAAATAAACAATTTGTATTTCTTATGGTTTTATTTGTTCTCTGCTTTTCCTTGACGAAATCAGTTTTCAAATATCGGTTGAAAAAAATTTAAAGTACAGTCGGAAAAGTTCCTTGAAAGGTTTTAAAAGAACATTGGAAGTTTTTAAATAACTATGAAATGTCATAGGGACCACATTTGTCGTTCTAAAAAATATGAATTACA
This sequence comes from Eupeodes latifasciatus, assembly GCA_920104205.1. Classification (NCBI taxonomy): domain Eukaryota; kingdom Metazoa; phylum Arthropoda; class Insecta; order Diptera; family Syrphidae; genus Eupeodes; species Eupeodes latifasciatus. The sequence continues at coordinate 97,761,874 of OV049924.1, read as the reverse complement.
AGCTTTCCATGAAGTCCATTTAATCTACAATTTGAAATTACTACCGTTTCCCAAAAAAATTACTCTTGTTGAAATTAAATCACATCACATAGTGAAGTAAATTTCAGAACTATTTCAGAACTAGAAATTTCATATTGAATGGATTTCAATTTTATTTTAAGTGACAGTTTGCAGCTGCAGATCTGCAGTTCTTTGCGATCTGCAGTCCCCAAATATCGTGTCAGAGACTCTGGTGTCGAAGCCTATAGTTTTTCGATGTCTTGAAATACATATTTTGATGGCACATTGTTTGTAATCGCAAAAATCGAAATATAGAACACGGAAATTCACTTGCATTTTAACTTTAAAAAAAGCATGAAGTCATTATCAATAAAAGTGAATTTCAGAACATAAAGTTATATTTTGAATCGATATCAATTTAATTTCGAGTGAAATGGAATCCTGCAGGAATATATGAAACTTGGAGTATTGGCTTTGAAAAGCGATTATCTTGCATCTTATAACCTTTTGCCTTTGGTAAACTATAAGGATGAACAACCTATTGGAACTTGTATGTTTTTAAGGACGGTGCGTCTGGTTCGTTTAAAATAATCACTCTTTTATCCTAGCACTCAAATTTTCTGCAAAAAGCAGACAAATGAATTTGTTTAAAAAATAATTTCCTTGTCATTCGCAGAATTTTTGTTTTTTTTTTTTCTTCGTAATAATGAGAAGGCATTTGTTCTCGATTCATATAAAAAAGATATAAAATCTTGAAATAATATTTGATTAGAACTTGTAATTGTCTTCAATTGATAATTAATTAATTAGATGTACATAATAATTGAAAATTTTCTGGGGTCTTAAACCGTTAATTCTTTTTGCGTTTTCATTTTTGGAAGACCATTTATTATTGAAATATCTTTATCACAAAACCAACGAAAAATGAACAGTCTCAAATCCCAAGGTATTCAAGAAGCCACATCTAATAACTTCAATCAATAATACTTTATTGCTAGAATTAAATTAAACTGAGAAGGTAGTTAGTAAAGAGTGATTTTTTAGACTAAGAATTTTCCTACATTATAAAGATAAGGGTTTGCTGCTTTTTTAAGTTCTTTAAATTAAGATCAAGTTTCCAATGGCATCAATATGTAAAACTCCCAATTTTTTTGTAAGTACTTTAATACACAAGAAAGTCTCCAAAATCCCTAACTCAAATTCTAAAGATCTCATGTATATCTTTTATTGTTGATTATATTTTATTGATAAAAGGTCTTGATCTGGGAAAACTTCATTTATAATACTTTCTTGACCTTTGTTTAAAATGGTGATGTCTTATTTGTGGAAATATGAATTAATTTGTTTGTCAAAGAAAATTCCTATTCTGGTATATAACATATGTATATACAAAATACTAATTTTAGAAATGTACAGCTGTGGACAGCTAATTAGAAACGCATATTGAATACACTTAGTATTTACAGTATTTTAGGATATACTCTATAACATAACTGCATATATCAACAATTTTTAAGAGAGTAATATTTTTATTTTTATAGCAGCTTTATCACACAAAGGAGTCTTTTGCAGTAAACATCTAATTAGAAACAACATCAACGTTTGTATCTACTCCTAACATTACTTAATTTTAAAATATCATTACTCAAAAATTAGATTAGTATTTTGTTGTGGAACCTCTTTGCTTTAGAATTTCGTGCCATCTTCTCTCCTCGGATTCAAGAAATTTCCTGGAGTACACCAATGGTCGAATTAAGAACATCAAAGTTGGTGATATTTTTTTAGTGCAAGAGTTTATTTAACGTCCGATCAAAGACTTTTAATTGTGAAAATATGCGTCACTAAATTTGAAATGTGTTTTGGGTCTTTAACTTGTTAGAACTTTCGTATGAATGCAAATTTTCATCATCATATTTTATAGCTGTCAGCGTCTCATTAATTTCAAGCACTTTATGAACGTAGTACCAGGAAAAACAAACGCCAACTTTTGATCGAACCATCTGGTAAAACATTTATCGAATTGAAAGCTGTTTCTTTTGGCCGCCAAACATCCGCTTTACACAACACAAAGCGGATAAGGCAAGAGGTTAGTGATTAATTCGTTATCCGAAATACGTGGTCAGCATGAAAGTGACTCGATCAAAAGTTTGAGCCATAAAAAACAAAAGTTTGAAGGTGTTCACATCACAAAATCTTGATGGTCACTTTTAATAACCTTTTTAAGAAATAAGACGGCCCGAAACTTTTTTCTGCAAAACTTCGAGCTTTTATTATTAGCTGCGTTCAATCTTAGACAGGGTAAACGGATAACTGCATTTTAAGGATGAGTATTTTACGTGTAAAAAACAGCGGTTCCAGGATGTCAAACAAAGAAAATGTATCCAAGAATTTCTAGTATATATAAGTATCTGACATACATACATACCAGCTGATTCAACATATAGTTTAATTCGAAGTCCTGAAAATTCAGGCCAAATATTCATGTTTTTTTGGTAAAAATGCAGTGAATTATAAAAATTATCATTGAAAACTTTTTTCCCAATAATTCTGGACCTCGAAATCTAAACTGTTGTCGGCTTTTTGTGAATACCTGAAAGTCTTTTTTTTTACCTATCTTAATTTCGACATATTCAGGATAGCCTATTCAAACACGAGATTTAACGCAACCAATGACGTAGTTTTGACTTCTTAAATGTCAATTGACTACAACTTCAAAAGTAAAAGTTGCCAAAATAGCGGTTTATTTAAAATAAAACCTCTTAATTTTAAATAAAACAAGCTTTTGCACTCAAACATTTTTAAATTTGGTTGTAAGTGTTATCTTTTAATCCTTCCTTTATTATCTTGCGCCCCCCCTTATTATCTTGTACTCTCCCCTTATATCTGGATAGAAAACATTTTTATGCTTCCAAGGATAGAAATTTTACCTTTTCTCAAATAGAATACTCATACTCTGGTCATACTAATTTTTGCAGAAAAACTCTCATAATATTGCATTACCTATTGTAACAGAAAATCAATGGGCATGTAGAAAGCTTAGAACACAACAGCTTGTTCTAGCACTAACCTAACCTCTATATTATTTTGTCAGGCTGTGTCGGGTCGGGACGCGGGCGGGAGATGAAAAGAAGAAAGAGGGTTGTAATTGTAAATGCGATTACATACCCCTCGCGCGCAATTGAAACCTTATGAAGTCCGTCGCCGCCGCGCTGTCAGCTACTACAACGTCATCATCGTCAGGTTTCGTCCATGATGGTTGGCTTTGGCACGGGCACCACAGAACAGAGCAGAGCACTGATACTCTGGAAGCTTTTGCCTTTTGTTTAGTTTATCACCGTCGTTCGTTCGCAGCGCAAGTTCTAGCGGAAAAAAAAAACTAAGAGCTGAGGTTGGTTGGCTGAATCCACCACCTCCGCCTCAGTAGTGTGTTTTTGTTTTTTATCTCATTTTTTAAATACATATTACAAAAAGATCCAAATATAAAAATTAAAAAAAAAATATAGTTAGATCTCAAAAGTGGCTCAGCTTTAATTCAACCAACCAAACCATCGTTGGTTTTTGAAAAATAAAAAATACACCCTGTTAATAAATTCCAAAACCAAAAAATGAGAAATATAAGTTTCTTTAATCTCAAAATTATTTACACGATTATTATAAATTGTAAACCAAATACAAGTGCCATTCAGAAGTGAAACAGTGGAAAAAAAGTATTCCCAAAGTGCAAAATAAAAATATCAAGGTGTGTACAAAGTATACAGTGTTGGCAGCTGAAGTTATAGCCAGTTCCATGGGGTGTGGGTTTATCGTTCTTTATTTTTTTTTTGTTTTGTTAAGACCGTTTTTTTTTTTTAACAAAAATTAAATCTTATCTTAAAATTGACCATCATCGATACCATCTACTTTATCTATAGTTTGTTTTGTTTGTATCCCTCTCATAATACCTACATAACTACAATTATTTTTATCAGGTATTGAATATGGTCTAGAAGGCGCCTTCGCAAAATACATATCTTATTACGAAATTTCTAGGACCTTTTTGATTAACACGAATGCATTTCCTAGCGGATGGTCATGAAACAAGAAAAAAGTAAAAAAAGAAAATCAAGGAAAATTTGAACATCACTTCTGTTCTGTTTCTGGCTCTGGCTATGGCTCTGGCTCTGTCTTTGGGAGCGGGAGGAATTTATCCCTATTCCTCAAAAATCAATGCGCAGGACTTCTCTTCTTTTAAGTTTAGTTATTTTTGTTAAGGTTGTAGTTTTTATTATTTTGACAATGAGATGAAGAGAACTCTACCGAAAGCAACACCGAACCGAGCCGAGCTATTGTGTATATTCTCTTTCGAGTGTGAGTTTCAATTTGATTGTCAAGAGTCAAGGCGAATTGTTTCGAAAATGTTTACATATTTCTTTAGAATCCACACAGTCTATTCTATGGGTGATATTAAAAATATAATTGCGCTCTATTTGTAGGAAATAACCATCACACAATTTAGGTTGTCAGATTTATTGACAAGTTAGTTATTCTAAATTTGTTCTAATTTAACAAATCATTATTTAGATTAATCTTTAATAATAAATGGTTGCATATTTAAAATTGTACAAAATAAGTAACCAACTTAAAGAAAACAAATATCAATTTATTTGATTGTGGTTTGAAAAATGTGAACAAGGGAGACTTACTGGTTATGATTTAAAACAAAGGATTTTTTGAGAGTTTCTCAAATCTATCAAAAAGTGTTTATACCTACGTTTCCTTTAAAGTTTTGAAAATATTACCTAATAACTGCAGCCGGAACTTATGTATAGCAATTCAATCTTACTCAAACGCCCTATCAACTTCAAAACAGATGAAACAAGTTGCCATATGGCAACTGAAACTATCTCAACACTTATTAGTAATTATTTGCCTCGGAAGTAGAAGTAGGTATAAATGGATAAGAGATTAATTAACTACATAATGTCTAGATATGTATCTAACGATAAAGACCAAGTCTGTGATGAAGGACAAATTATAAGTATATATTTTTTGAATGTGAAAGTGAAAGTTTTGTTTTTAATAGGTTTATATTTATGTACATTTATTGTATAGGTACATAAAAATCCGTATGTTGTAACATTTTGGCTCCTAGTTTATTTTCTGGCGCAATTAAACCCTATACCCAAGTGATTATGGATAAATTTACCCTGAGTGTGACACTGTTTTCAAAAAAGGAGGACAAAAAGGAATTCTCAGATGAAATTGAAAGTTAACAAGTTCTATACGAGTTCCTATATACGAATACCTATGTATGTTTTGAATGTATATTTATTTTTCCAGTTCAAATTTTGATTAGAGGATGTGAGATACATTTTTTTTTAAATTGAAAAGAGACCATCAGTGAGAGGAAGGTATTATATACATATATATTTATATACCTATTTGTATATTTTTGAAAATATGTATGTATGTAAGTGATTGAAAGATTTTGTTTGTTATTTTTCTGTAAATTATTTACCTAGACTTGTGGTTGGGTGCGTGTGTACATACTTACATACATATATGTATGTAGCTCTGAATGAACTTTAAACATTAAAATACATATATTTTTTAAGCGGAAACATATGGTGGATTTTGTTTTGAACTTTTTTCGGAGTTGATTTTTTACTGAATTACAACCTATTTTTTGTTTTCATGATTTTTTCAATATCAATTTTACGATTTGGAACAGAAAAGCTAGGATGCAACCTACGATGATAAGTTCACATTTGTGCTCGTCTGTCGATTTTTCTAAAACCTTAACAAAATAAATTAAAAAGAGGCTGGGATGCGACCCACACTGATAACTTCTTATACCGTCTGTCGATTTGTCTTGCTTAAAAGGTTTGTAGGTTTTCGTGTTTTGTTAAAAAAATTATCAGTTAACCAACAACAATATTTTGCATAAATGATAAAAGAGTTTGATTTCAAAATCTATTTTAGTTAACGAGATTTTTATTCGAAAACCAATTTTTACATATCGAGATAAGTATCGAGAACCGAACATCAATTTTTACCAATGTTGATTTTAATTTTTTATGAAAAAAACTGACTGTTAGATTTTTATAAAAAAAAATTGATATTTGCGGATGATATTGTTTTTTTTTTTATCTGAATCGGTGGAAGGAATGCAGCGGATGGTTAACAGATTGGAGATACACTCCCGGTCATAAGGTTAGAAGCAGGCGTTTTTGAGAAGTAAAATCGATATTTCTCCCGTTACATGATGGATTAGAAAAAAACAACTATGGTAATTGAGGAAACATTTTGTTAACAACAAAATATAAAACTTGGGTAAAGGAGAGATTTAGCTTACGGAACTTTCATGGCAAATTGTTAATTGAGTCAAGAATATGCGAAAATAAATCGGGTCATTAGATTAGAAGCACATCAAATAAATAGAAATAAAATGCAAGTATTTGTATTTTGTTATGTTTTTTTAGTTCTCATTAGGTTTTTAATAATGTGTGCTACCACCAGCCTTCAAAATAACTTCAAAAATTCTACCTTTTAAGGATTTATAAAGAGATTCCAAGTAGACTAAAAAAATCTCACTCCAGGCCAATTTGATACCATGAATTAGCGCTTCCTTGTCACCGTATTGTTTTCCTCCTTCATGTACCTTACGTGTAAGCTAGCCCCACACATTTTCAAAATATTTTAAGGTCCGAAGATTATGGTGGCTAAGGCAGCAAGTGAAAGTTTTGGTTTGCAATAAGGGATTTTACCTCTCGGGCTATGTGTATGGGAGCGTTTTCCTGCTGAACAATCCATGGAATTAGTCCAAAAAGCTCGCTAATATTGGGAAATACTTATTCCAGGAAGGCTTTGTATGTTTTCCTAGTCATTTGGTATCTTGGACTACCAAGTCTATAGCGCTATACAATAAAATGGAGCTCCAGACGAAAACGCCTCTTTTTTTTGCTATGGTGACGGTTTAAAAATCACTACTCTTTCCTCAGTTGATGAAAATAATAATTATAACCATCTGGTCCATCTAGGTTAAATTTTTCGTCGGAAAAAAATAACCTTCCTCCAATCATTTGCGATCATTCCATTTTGCACATCCCAGCTCATGTGATCTTTCGCGAAACACAAGCGTTGCTTCTTCCTTACGTCATAAAGTGGTGGTTTTTTCTTAAGCTTTAGGGACTTTAAGTGTTTAGCATTACGAATCGTGTATTTAACAGTGGATAAGCTGGCCTTAACATTAACTTTTTGCCTATTTTTAGCTGCCGATAAAGCTGAATTTGACGCTATTCTAAGGATACTTCGCATTTCGCGAAGTCTAAAGGCAGAGGAAGTGTTTTTTTTTTTTTTATAATTTCTAGAGTAAGACGATGGTTTTTTTAAATATTTACTTACACAATGATCATTTTGATTTACTTTTCGGGCTATAGCAAAGCATTAAAGACCTTTAGAGCAATAAACATCTATTCTTGCCCTTTCATCCCCTGTCAAACATTTTTTGTTGCCCATTTCTGTTAACACTCAATCGAGAACAATTAATTTATAAATTGTACCGTTTTTCCGAAAAAAAAATGTATGCATTTCACAAAACAACGTTGATTTATTCACTGTTTCTAATCTAATGATAATGATCAATTAACAATTTGTCATAAAAGTTCCGTAAGCTAAATCTCTCCTATGTCAAAATTTTATATTTTGTTGTTAACAAAATAGTCCCTCATTTACCATTGTTGTTTTTTTCTAATCCATCATGTAACGGGAGAAATATCAATTTTACTTCTCGAAAATGCCTGCTTCTAACCTTATGACCGGCAGTGTATACTGTGAAAATTGGAATCTGTCAGTTAATTTACAGAAGTCTAAAATTATGATATTTCGGGGGCGGAGGAGGAAGATATGCAAATAATGAAAAGTGGATGTACAAAGGTGAATATGTTGCAATTGTTCGAGAGTATAAATACTTAGGGGTTTTAATAATATCTAACCTCAACATAAAAAAGCATTTTGAGTCCAAACTAGCGGAATCGAAAAGAGTAGTTTCTTCTGTGTGGAAACGTTGCATCGATAATAAAGGTGTCGAATTAGAGTTCAAAGCTAAACATTTTTCATGCGACAGCAGCTTCTATAATGCTTTATGGCGCGCAAGTTTGGGGATATTGCCAATACGAGGAGGTGGAAAGGTTCCTCAGGTATTTCTTAAAGCGCATTTTTCGGCTACCAATTTGCACTCCAATTTATATGCTACATTTGGAAACAAGTGAACCTCCATTGTTCTTAAGGACCTTAAAGCTGCATTTTGACTACATTATTAAGGTGATGGAAATGGACGAAGAAAGATTGCCGAGACAAGTACTTAAAAAGATTTTGTAATCCAGGGGTAATCTAGTCAAAAAGTGGGAGTAGTTGGCTCTTAGCTTAGGCGAAAGTATCGAATTTTCACCCGGTATAAGCCTTTCAGATCTAAAAGACAATTTTAAAACAATAATAGAGAAGCTAAGCCGTGTCGCGTATAGAAGTTTTAAAGAGGAAGCTCAATCTTCGCAACATAAAATGATTTACAGTCAACTAAATTAAGATCTTCAAGAACGAACATACCTCCTCAACCGTTTCCCTATAAGTATGATAAATGTTATATTTAAAGTTAGAGGCGAATTATTAAATTTAAATTACATTCCGCATCGACCAGATCTGTCGATCCTATGCGACCTTTGCAATCTTAACGAGAGAGAAGGTGTACATCACTTCATTGCAAGATGTCCTGTTTCGTATAAAATATTTTGGAGCAGCTGTGATGGAATTGGCCAAAACATTGGGAGTTCTGAATGGAAAAGTAGGCTGGAAAAATTTATATAAATATATTACAACCGCATTGCGCTATGGACAACGTATTCGCGAAGGAGACTTTTAATTAAACAACTTAATTATACAACTAACTTAAATACATTGTCAATCTGGTAGACGGCCACTGGCCAAAACATATTTAACTTGTGAATATAGTATATGATAATTGTTAATTTTAAAACCATTTTTTAAATAAATTTTTTCTAACTAACTAATTAATAAAAAAAATTACTGAATGTTGAAAACAATATTTTTTATAAAAGAAAATTAATTTGAAGTCTATATCTTAAATTTTTGAAAAGATATTTGAGTCGAAAATCAATTTTTACGAACTTTTATTAATTTTTGTTAGGTATTTATGTTTTTGTTAAAAAACTGTCAATGCGATTTTTCTCAAAATTTTACCGAATGTTGAAAACAATATTTAAAAAAAAAAATAAAAGTAGTTTAAAGCCAATGTCTTAAAGTTTTGAAAAGTTACTAGTTTGGTATCACGTTTGAATATACGAATATAAAAATATTAAATTCAAGTCTCTAGGGTTATTGGATCGTGAGATATTTAGGGTTAACCAAAATTATCACCTTTTTTTTTTAAACTGCTATGGTAAAAAAACCACCCACCCAATTTTCTTGAGAGCCCTTTCTGCATCTTTCTGCATTATTATCTCCATAACAAACAAAAAAACAAAGTTAAAGTTAATGGAATGAATGTGCAATTTTATTAAACTAATAAAAACAAATATCATTTTGAAAAACTTTACACTAAATTTAATTATCAAAAATCGCGCGATTTTTTTGGAGTATTTTTTAGCACCAGTTGATTTCGAAATACAGTATTACAGTTTAAAAAAGACAATCATGCTACAAAAAAAAACTATGTTATTAAAGTTATTATACGGCTATTATATCGAGAAGATACTTACATACATGTTCTGCATACAAGAAATGGATTACAATTAATCGCTTGTAGTCACACGACACTTCCACTATCTTCACAAACTACACCATATGCATGAACTAACCGCACGCATTAGAGTAGGAATATCGAAAAAATCCCTACATCAGAGTTTAAAAAATGTAAAAATATTAACTAACTGTTAAGACTATACAATTAGTTATTACAACTTGTAAGCTGTTTTTTTGAAAATTAGTTCCCTGATCATATTTTTGAATGTGTACAAAGTTCCCATAAGAAATTGGAGTTAGTTGACACCCAGTGTGGGAACTACGGCCACTTTTCTAAAGTGTATTTCGTTCTCACTGAGTGGGAACTAAGTCCCTAAGTGGACTAAGTTCCCGGGGAATTAGTTCACTGCGCCTTGTCAAAAACGTTAGTCTTCATTCATTGCAAAAAATTATTCTGGAGTTAATAAAGTTTTTTTTCCCAAAATATTCGATGTCATAAATATTTTTTTTCAGTTTTTTGATTTATAAAACAACCGTCGATTGGATTTTTTTTTTCAAAATATAGCGATTTTGGTTCGTGAGATATTTGCGGTCAACCAAATAATTGTTCTTAAGTAAAAAAATACAACCATTCAAATTTTTTGAAAGTTTTTTTCTGTATCACTACTGGCTCTTGAAACGTCGAGAAATGTTAAAATTTTTAATTCAACGACAAAACAGACCGAATAGAATAACTTCCTTTGAGAAGTTTAAAAAGTCTCTGTGCAAATTACTTATAACATAATAAGGATGGTTATGAGTTGTGATATAAAAGGTTACTTAATGTTCTTGTGTTCTATTAACAAAATTTTGCATCAAAAGGTAACGTTTACCGACAGGATTGTGTAACGATAGTTCTAAATAATAATATAATGTAGAAAACTTAACTACTGAAATTTGAAGGGCTCCGCTTAACAAAACATCTGCTGTATGGGTGGTTCTTTTATTTTTAATAACTCTTAAATGTTTCCGCAAGATCTTCTTTTATTCAATGAAGTTTTAGAACTTATTTTGATACAAGTAGTTAAAAATAGTCCAATCTTGCAGCGCTTTTTTTAACCCCAAACCTTATACCTTCCACTTGTTTTACTTTCTTATTATTTGAACGAAAATACGATTTCTGAAGGAACTCGAAATAAAAATCAACTATAATAAGATGAGTTTTTTTTAGGCTTTACCGAAAAATATAGAAGATCTGTCCGTTTATGGATCAGAACAACATCATAAAAGTTTATCTAGACGAAGGTTGTAGTTTTATAGATATTATTCAATTGCCCCTCTCCGAACGGAAATATGCATCGAATTTAAATTTAACAATTCTACGACTTCTTTTAAGCTAATTAATGTGCTTTTTATCACCAGGGGCCACGTTTCCCTTTATTTTTCTTTGGTTATTTTATCAAATGCGCTTTGGAAGGCTTCGTATTTTTGTTGTATTTATATGAAATTTTCAAGGCAATAACATTTATGGGCACTTATCGATATAGATATTTTAAAGTTAAAGCTGTGCTGTGGTAGTTTTTTCCTCAAATTGCAAAAAAGAAACTTATTCGAAGACTTATCCCACCAAATTAAATTTCTTGTGACATTGTGTTGATCTCATTTTATCCCAAAATAACCTATAAAAGTCCCGAATTCAATTTTAATATTCTAGTGAAATCACAGATACTTAAGTTTTCAGGATGTAAATTCAATAATTTTTTTTTACATTTCATCTTAAAAATAATATTCATGCTTATTTTGATATTCGAACGAATTGTTAATGAAGTTATTCATTCGAGTGAACTTTGTATATTTTGAGTTTCTAACGAAAAGAATTCATTTTCAAATAAGTGCAAAAAATTAACTTGAAAAAATATTCATTGTCGTGATGAGCTGTTTGAAATTTACTGATGTTTCTATTTGATTTAGTTTTTGTGTTTTTATTTTAAAACATTTTTATCAGGGGTGGAATCGACTAACTTGATAGTTGATTGTTGATAATCAAAAACGATACTTTTGCTCCATGTAACGTGATTATCAAATCGACAATCGTTTTTTCCCTTGTATTTCAAGTGACAGCTATTTAGGTATCGTTTTCATAGAATTTTTGTGAGTAACATCGTTGGTTTGTATTCAATTTCTAAAGCAAAAAAGAGACTAAGATGCGACACACACTGATAACTTCCCATCCCGTCTGTCGATTTGTCTTGCTTTAAAGTTTGTCTATATGTATCAATTTTCACCAAATTTGTTTATTATTTTTTGTAGATTTTATTTTTTTATGAAAAAACGGACTGTTGGATTTTTATAAAAAAAATTACTGAATATCGAAAACAATATTTTCTGTGAAATAAAATAAGTATGAAGCCAATATTTGTAATTTTTGAAAAGCTATTTGAGTCGAAAGTAAATTTTTACCAAGTTTTAGTATTGTTTTTTTTTAGGTTTTTATTTTTTGTAAAAAAACTGTCAATTCGATTTTTCTTAAAATTTTTTTGAATGTTGAAAACAATATTTCTTATGAGTTAAAGTTAGTTAGAAGCCATTATCTCACATTTTTGAAAAGATATTTGAGTCGAAAATCAATTTTTACCAACTTTTGTTAAATTTTTTTAGGTTTTTAATTTTTTGTATTAAAGCTGTCAATTCGATTTTTTTTTCAAAATTTTACTGAATGTTGACAACAATATTTTTAAAAAGATTAAAGTAGTTTAAAGCCAAGTTTTGAAAAGATATTTGAGTCGAAAATCAATTTTTACCAACTTTTATTAATTTTTTTAGGTTTTTATTTTTTTTTTAAACTGTCAATTCGATTTTTCCCAAAATTTTATCAGATGTCAAAAACATTATTCTTCGTTGCACAAAATTGTTTTGGAGATGAAATCATATTTTAGTCGTAAAATTTTCGAGGTGAAATTTTTTTTTCAGTTTTTTTGATTTTAAAAAAAATCGTTAATTGGATTTTTTTTCCAAAAATATACAATTTAATTCAAGTCTCTAGCGTCATTGGTTCATGAGATGTTTAGGTTTAATCAAAATTTTCACCTTTTTTTAAACTGCTATGGTAAAAAAAAACCACCCACGCAATTTTCTTGAGAGCCCTTTCTGCATCTTTCTGCCTTATTATCTGTATAACAAAATTTATTTGAAGTCGATATCTCTTCTGGTTCTTGAATACGAACGTACACACGCACGCACAGACATCTTTCTAAAAATATTTTATTTCGACTCTAGGGACGTTGAAACGTCGATAAATATCAAAATTTTCAATTTGACAAATCGGACCCATTACAATAACTTCCTATGGGAAGTTAATAAATTGTGAGTAAAATATTGTTAAATAAAAGCAAATACATAATTAAGAGAACCGAAACGTTTACTTCAATGAGAAAATTTAATAACGCGAATAGGAAAAATGAAGGACACAATATTATAAGCCTGTTCGATTGCTCAGAACTTCTTTACGAAATAAAGCAAATATTCTGGAACTTCCTGACCCAATGTATGTATGTATGTATGTACATACATTCATATGAGCAATAAATTTTCATCTATTATATTATAAATTACATTGTTTAGATTCTTAAAAAATGTTCGTCCATCAAAGAACCCTTCATGATTGTTATGAGGTTACCCGACTTGCCGTCTGGAGTAAGGTCGACACATATTCCACCTATGCTTCAACTAGCTGCAACTTTGAACATTCTTGGTGGTGGTGCATACTAGAGACAAGTTGGTTCCGATTGGGTTGCTCCGATGATGGGACAAAGTACAGTTTGACGAAATTACTTCTAAGGTTATTAAAAGAATGCAGTTAGTACTTTGCCCGCTCATGATAAAGTTTGTGCCCATGGAGTCAACAAAGGAACTTTTTTTTGAAAAATATAGAATTCCTATAGTACCCGTAGCGTGATGCTTAGTGCGTTGGATTGTCATGCAAGGGGTCTTGGGGTCAATCCCTGCCTGTGCCATCTAACTTTTTTCACGGGTACTGCCTCTTGCGAGGAATTGACAGATCCTCCAAGAGTAATTCTTGTCATGAAAAGTGCTTTCTCAAATTAGCCGTTCGGATTCGGCATATAAACTGTAGGTCCCTTCCATCTCTGACAACATTACACGCACACAGGAATGGTTGAGAGTTGTAAGTCACTAGGCCCTGGTTCTTCATGAACTGTTGCGCCACCTAATTTATTTTTTGTATAGAATTCCTTTAGGTATAATATGTAATAAATATACTATGCCCCGTATTTATAAAGAAAATATAGTACATAGTTAAAATTAGTTATTTCAGCTTTCGTGTTTAGGAAAACTACACCATGCAATAAGAATTTTCCGAACTCAAACTAAAGGCAGTTGCCTACCTTTTAATTTGAGCCCAGAATATTTGTATTCCGTTGTGTAGTTTGTATTGGCTAACTTAGCCACCTCCAGCTTTATTTTTCTCATGTGCAGCTCTTCTCTCTTCATTGAGATTAAAGCTTCGTTTTCCTAGCGTTTATTGTTTGCAAGTAGTCAAATAGAACCTCGGATTTCCGCCAGAATTTCATTGGTTTTATTTTGAACTTCAAGTTGATTTTTGAAATATGTTTCTTGAAGATCTACATATTTTTTTTTAAGCATCGTCCTCAATGCTTTTTCGTTTTTTTTACTGCGATTGAACAATCTTTGTTTTTTAAACTTTTTAAAAACATTGCTTCCATCCCGTATGAATGAATTATGACTTCATTAGTTGCGTCTATTTCTTTTGACTCAAATGGACCACCACCCGTTTTCTTGATGGAATTTTTATTTTCCGTCATTTTTTTTTTTCGCAGCATATTTACGGAGCGTCCAAATCTAATAAAGATATGATTATTTTAGAACTAATGATGTTTTTCCTTTACCATTTTCCATTCCGCTACGGATTTTGTTGGCGGTCCATTCAAATTTAAGGATCATGCCATTGCTGCCTTTGTGAGGTTCGCCTAGTGGCTGAGAGGGCATTGTACGATCTCGCCAGCTCTCGATGTGCTTCCAAATGCGTGGAGAGGATTAAAATTTGTGCTTTTGTTGCATGCGATCTTATAAAATAACAATTATTTCTTTATTATGCATACGAATATTATATTTCCCAAGATTAACTTACATTTTCACTAGAAAAAAATATTAGTTTCAGACAATTGAAAAAAAAAAATTAATAACAAAAATGAACAGCTGAGCAAAATGACATTTCTCACTGCAAGTGCTGCCAAAAACTCAAACTGTTTTATTGATCACTTTATATAGAGCAAATCAGAGTTGATAATCAAAAACGACAGTCAACAACGCGGCAGTACAATAATCGCGTTAGCCGATTCCATTCCAGTTCAAGGTGCGCTAAGAATTAATTTTTAACTTCCAATAGGAAGTTATTGTAATGGGTCCGATTTGTCAAATTGAAAATTTTGACATTTCTCGACGTTTCAAGGTCCATAGAGTCGAAACAAAAGATTTTTAGAAAGATGTCTGTGCGTGCTTGTGTACGTACGTTCGCACGTCCGTATGTCCGTATGTCCGTACGTCCGTACGTTCGCGACGTTTTTTCGTGGTCCATAGCTCAAGAACCAGAAGAGATATATTTACGACTTTAATATGATTTTATCTCCAAAACAATTTTGTGCAACAAAGAATAATGTTTTTGACATTTGATAAAATTTTGGGAAAAATCTAATTGTCAGTTTTTTTATAAAAAATAAAACCTAAAAAAAAACATTACTCTAAGTTGGTAAAAATTGAATTTCGACTCAAATATCTTTTTAAAAACTTGAGATTAAGTTTTCAAACTTATTTTATCTAATAAGAAATATTTTTTTCAACATTCTGAAAAATGTTGAGAAAAAACGAATTGACAGTTTTTTTACAAAAAATAAAAACCTAAACAAAATTTATAAAAGTTGGTAAAAATTGTTTTTCAACGTAAATATCTTTTCAAAAATTTGAGGCATTGGCTTCAAACTAATTTTTTCTTTTAAGAAATATTGTTTTCAACATTCTATAAAATTTTGAGAAAAATCGAATTGACAGTTTTTTTTACAAAAAATAAAAACCTAAAAAAAAACAATACTAAAACTTGTAAAAATTTACTTTTGAGTCAAATAGCTTTTCAAAAATTAAAAATATAGGCTTCAAACTTATTTTATTTCACAGAAAATATTGTTTTCGATATTCAATAATTTTTTTATAAAAATCCAACAGTCCGTTTTTTCATAAAAAAATAAAATCTACTAAAAATAGTACGCAAATTTGGTAAAAATTGATACAATATAGACAAACTTTTAAGCAAGACAAATCGACAGACGGGATGGGAAGGTATCAGTGTGGGTCGCATCCCAGCCTCTTTTTTTTTATAGTGAAATAAAATTGTTTAAAGCATTAGATTTTTATTTGAACTTCTGTGTCAATTCACCTGTTTTTAAGACTATTCAACAAAAACAAAATTTTCCGAGACGCAACTTCTGCCTTTATTGACTTCCCATTCATTTGGTTAAACTTTTTAATTCTCAAATTGTGAAATTGTGAAATCTCTTGTCGGTATCATTTTTGTTAGTTGTTTCAAAATAATATTTAAAAACCTTTATGGCTGAATCACAAACACGCTTCAGCTTCGGCTTCGACTGACGTTTACGAGTTCAGCCATAGGAATTCAATGCATGCTATCACAATGGAGCTTCGGCCTCACGTTTCGTTTGACAATCGTAAGGAAAAGAACGTAATGTAACGTAATGTGACTTTAAACGGAAGCTCTAGTTCAATTATCTGAACATTTGCTTTGTCTGACAGCTCAACAGCTGTAAAAAAATGTCCACAAACAAAATATTTGCTCTTTGGAGGGATGAAATAATAGAAATGTCATTCAAAGCAACCTCGAAGCAGGCCCACCGTAACGCAGACGAAGCCGAAGCTGAAGCGTGTTTGTGATTCAGCCATTAAGAATGGTAAATGAGTGAAGATAGCGTCGAGGAACAAAGTTTATAAAAGAAAATTATTTTTTTTTACAAATAAAAAGCTTAGTACGCGACAAATAATTTTGAACAACATAAAAATGACATTTAATACGAATCATTCGAAAATCAAGATTTGCTTAGTTTTTAAAAAATACTCGTAAATTAACTTTCGATTGATTCGGTTAACTTTCGAATCGTTCGAGTTTCGGAATGCAATTTTATCGAATTTAACTAACTTTCTATCGAAAGCGAATCTCAAAATAAGCATGATTAAGAATGGTTATTTTAAAGAAAATAACCCCAAATTAATGACATACAAAAAGGAATTGTAACAAAAAACGTGAAATGAAAAGTCGAAATGGTTGCTTACGAGTATCTTTTCCACAATACTGTATGTACATAGATATTTATAATTTAATTATAAACGACACTGAAACCCTTTCAAAAATATGGAAATTAATTTTTGTGTGTGCCTTTTCTCTGCTACAGTCCATTATGGAGCATGTAGTGAAAAAGTTAACCATTCAAATGAGCACTTTCTGTTCTAATTTATCGTATAGGTTATCATAAATATGTACATACGATATTAAATATAAAATAAAAGGTTTTATCAATTTCATACAGCTCTTAACATATTTGTAATTTGATATTTCGTATCTCCATTATATTAACAAGCCCTAGATATGTAGATAAACATGCAAACATAAACAAACTTTGCAGTTGCCGCGCAGAACGCAACACCGCACCGCCAAAAATTAGAAAAGCCGCCAAATTAACGCGTTGTTTCTCTTATTAATGATTTTAATTTTCAATGTTAAATTGTGTAATGCAATTATATTCTACCGTCTTAAAGGTCGTTTAATTAACTTCAATTCAATCAATAAAAGAGCTTGTTAAAATTGGTGTTTTACAAAATTCAATATATATTTACACATAACACAAAGTAAAACGCATACAGTTTAATGTTATAGCCAAGAATTTATTAAAAAGATAAGAGTTTGCCAGTTTGTTGTAGGGCAATTGGCCGCTGAGGCTGGCCATCTAAGATTCCCAATTTTTGGTATTGATTGGGGCCATGGGGTTAATCTCCTCTGGCTTGAAAGTCAAGTCACAGGCCAACGCACAGTGCGTTGAATGTATGGGAATTCGGGAAAAAAAATAAAAAAACATAATTTTAGTAAGCATATTCTTTTCATATTTATTTGTTCATTTTATGGGCTTAAGTAATAGATACAAGGGTCACAAAAAAAGGTTCTTCAATTATCTTCATCAGAAGAAGATGATTGGTCGTCATGATAATCAATTATTTTTTTTTTGATATCAGTATCGTAAATTTTGGGTTTTCTTTTAAATTTTCTTTGAGAAGAAAGGTACGGGTCTGACATAAGTAGTAAGTGGTTCATAACGTCCTTACAGTTGTTAGCTCTTGAGGATTTTCTTGCATGATTAAGCCTAGTCCGGCGGAAAGTTTTGTGCAAGCCTTCAAGAGCTTCTTCAGACAATTGTCCAATTGGTATGTGAAAACTTTTCATGACATCTATACTATGAAAAAATAGTTTGTGCAATGTACACTGTACAGGGCATATAGTATCATCTGTAAAGATCCAAATACATTTCTCTTGTTTCACAAATTAGTATATTAAATTTATCGAAATTGATGTCAATTCCTGTTGCCATTACTCGTAAGCACGGTTGCCACTTGAAAAAAATTTTCATGACCAAAGCTGAAAATAAAAATGACCAATCGTACCAAAAACTGACCAAAATAATTTGTGTCCGCAACGGTTTTTAACTTGTTATTAAGTTATTGTAATCGGTCCGATTTGTCGAATTGAAAATTTTGACATTTCTCGACGTTTCAAGGTTTTTAGAGTCTAAATAAAAGATTTTTAGTGAAATGTCTGTGCGTGCGTGCGTACATTTGCAAGTCCGTACGTTCAGGAATTTTTTTTTCGTATAGTCCATAGCTCAAGAACTAGGAAAGATATCGACTTCAAATAAATTTTGTTATACAGATAAAAATGCAGAAAGATACAGAAGGGACTCTCAAAAAAATTGAGTGAATGTTTTTTTTTTACCACAGCAATTAAAAAAAAAAAGGTAAACCCAAATTAACTCTCGAACCAATGACGCTAGGGACTTGAATTAAATTTTATATTATTAAATTTATTGTAACGTGATAGTAAACAAGTAATTTTTTTGAAAAAAACCAATTTACAGTTTTTTTTTAAATCAAAAAAACTGACAAAAAATAATTGTCACCTCGAATATTTAACGAACAAAAATGGATATATCTCTGCAATAATTGTATGCAACGAAGAATAACGTTTTTGACATCTTGTAAATTTTAAAATCCAACAGTCAGTTTTTTCATAAAAAATTTAAATCTACAAAAAATAGTACGTAAATGCTAATAAAATTGCTTTTCGACAAAAAAAATTCGTTAACAAAAATAGTTTTTGAAATCAAACTATTTCATCATATTCAAAATATTGTTGGTAATTTTTAAATTTTTAGAATAATTCAACTGACAACTTTTTTAACAAAACACGAAAGCCTACAAACCATTTAAGCAAGACAAATCGACACACGGGACGGGAAGTTATCAGTGTGGGTCGCATCCCAGCCTCTTTTTTTAAGATCACAATATGTTAACATTATGTCAGGAGATCGAATATTATCGCTTAATAAAATGTATATAAATTTAATTTAAAAAAATGTTTTTGCAGACCAAACGCTATGGTTATTTTTCTCATCTTGAAGCTCTTTGGCCAGCATTATATTATTAATGGTATCAAAATTAAGTCTGCCTTTCGTTTTAGTCAAAGTTAATTAAAAAAAATGTCCACTCAACAGCAGCTGAGCTGTGAGGAAGTAACATCAAGTTATATATATATATTCAGCGTGTGCATTCAATGATCGTGCATTTGTTATGGGGTGCGTTCAATTAAATACATTTATGTACTGTTTACAAATGAAAAGTACGAGTACTTTAGGTTTCCATTTTATTTTTGAGAACAGACAAGTTATTTTTTTTCAATTTCTTAAAAAAAAGGGACCAAATGGAATAAGAAATGACCGTGCGACCAAGTAAGAAAATTATGACGAAATTTGGTCGTAAATGACCAAACTGGCAACCGTGCTCGTAAGATGATATTTATTTTTTGAATCAAATTTTGGTCGATTTTTGTTATTTCTGTGGATCAGAAAAAAATTTCCGAGCAGTGTTACCATCGTTTGATGACCCATGACCTTGCTTCGGTTGGTCAACAGTTAGTCCCATTTTCGATTTGAATTTGGCTTGTATACGCTTCTTTTCAATCTGGAAAAGAGTTTTCTCTTTTCTGAAGGGTAGCCTATAAGAGATGTGCAATAAACATTCGAATGATCTTATCCAAAGATGCAGAGTCGATAGACCGAAACGATAGTTTTCTTCATTGGGTTTTTTTTCAAAGCATTTGGCTGTGTTCATTTCACTAGGAAGTGCGCCACAGATATAGCATTTAGCGGACGAATTTGTTTCTGACAAAACATTACACACGCTCCCATCAACCATGGTAATGTGAAACTCATATGGATGAAATAATGCAACTTTGCTCTGCTATGATTTCAGTATGGTCAGAAAGACTCATAATTTTGTCTTGCATAATAGCCTCCTCCCGTCTAACAAGATTTGGACATTCTTTTTTAAATATAAATTTGACAGGCCTACAATATATAATAGATCCAGGACGATCATTTACCCAAAGAGAAGAGCCGGAATCAATATCAATTAATTTTAAAGGTACAAATGCTAAAACAAATAAATATTCGTCGATGTTTTCGGTATTTTCAAATCTGAGCTTGTACGCACTATGGTTACCACTGCCATCGAATCCCCATTTACAAATTAACTTAGCTTTTGTATCTTTTCTTATTATGACAGATTTGCAAATGCTTCTTACAGTTTTTCCCACAATATCCTGAAATTCGACTTCCGCTGATGATTCAGTAGCTTCGCATTTTGGAAGAATACCTGCCTTAGTTTGCCGTAGTCAATAAATACTTGCGGGAAGCAGTCCTTGTGCAGAAAGTTCACGGTTTTTCTTAGTATTTCATATTTTTGTTCCGTTAGATCAAGGTCGAGGTATAATGCTAGGGCTTCTCCCGGTGTCAAAAATTGTTTTTGTTTCTCTGAATTACTGCATGAATTCAGTATTGACAGATCTGTAGCATATCTTAGCTCTTCAAGCGATCTTGTCCTTAACAAATCGTCAACTCTCGATCACGAGTTCTATGGCAATTTTGCCAACGTTTATTAATTTCTGAGCAAATTGTTGAAGCATGTCTCGTAAATATTTTTTTATCTTCAGGCTCCAAAAAGTCTGGTTTATTTAACTTTACCTTGATTAACTGCAAAACACCGAACACTCGGGCAGTTGAGTTGGAACTCCATACGTTAAAAAGCTCCCTGTTTGAACATATTCTGAAAAAAATCTTCGTAAAAAAACGCCTGTTTCACGAAAAAGTGCAAGTTGTCGCAGAAAAAACTTACTTTGTGTAAAAGATACGACCGAGTTCTTTATTTAAAAAAAAAAATTGTTTCTTATATAGCACCACACAAAATAAATAGCTTAACACAGTCAGCACTTACAGTTTAAAATGAAGCTTAGCTTTGATCTCTCCTAAAAACTTGCATGTAACAAAAAAATGCAATAAGAATAACTCTATTTTCCCTGCAGAAGCTGAGCAGAGCAAAAAAAAGGTTTTGTTTTTAACTCATTAGCGCAACGCTATTTCAACCGCCACAAATTTTACTCTCACTAAAGCTAGCCATAGACGGTGAACATGTTGGTGTGATTTGTTGGGCAGCGCTTCGCCATACACCAGCGATGCCACTTTGCTGCAAAAGCAGTAAATCTACTGCACATTTCGCAAAATCTAAATCTACTGCCACTAAATTCAATCTACTGCACTTTTTTATGTTTAATAGACCTTCTCTTCGAAAGCTGTCTAAAAACATATATACAAATAACCGCTGTAAAAACCGTCCGAACGAAGCCAATTCATTGTGAACTTGATATGATATATGAAATTATTTGAACGCTAAAACATGATCTCTGTCTCTATTTCTAAAGTGTTCCCGTTTTCTGCGAAACTACAGGATTCTGAGAGCTTATTTAAATTTGTATATTTATTGTGTGACACTGACAATTCCTCATTTTACAAGAATTATCATTATAAAAAAAATAAAATATATATTCCAATCAGAGTACACTCAAATACGTATATCTTCTTGAACGACACATTTTTAATCTCTGAAGGAAATAAATATAGGTAAACATTCTTGCAAATGTTTCCGTTTAAAAATACATATATAAAAAATTAATTTTTTGTATATTTTTGTTCGATAAAAATCTACTGCGGAAAGATCCAATCTACTGCTTTTTTTGTAATGATCTACTGCACTCTTCTCTCCTTGAAGTGGCAACGCTCGGCCCAACATGTTTATAAACTTCATTTATTGTGTGACTATCATGAAGTCAAGATGTGCGATAGAAGTGCGGATGATGCAACAGCATGTTTGATAACGACATGTTAATTCAATAAAAATAACAACACAAATGACGAATTGTTGTCCCAAAACGCCATACACGACGAACATGTTGATAAACTTCAAAACGTGTTATAAACTTGCCCATACACAGCCAACATGTACGCCACAACTTCACGGTTTATAAAATATTTCATAAACCGTGGATTTGTTGGCCAACATGCCTATACACTAATAATTTTCAGCCCAACACCAACAAATCACACCAACATGTTCACCGTCTATGGCCAGCTTAACTCTTTAATTGTGCAGGTTCTCTGAGGCTCTCTAACAACACAAGAGTGGACTTTATCATAAATAAACTGATGGTTTACTTATTCAGACTTGTTAACATAAATTTGGCATACTTGTAACAAAATTCTGGAAAACTTTTTTTTTTTTAATTTTTTCCACTTGTCGCCGCACGAGATATAGCACTCACCAAAAGTTTTCTTCAATCAGTTAATAAGTTGAGCGAATTGACCCATTATTTTGGTAATAAATTTGGACGATTTGCAAACGTTGTTCAGGAGCAAGCTTGTTCATTATAAAATAACAAACAAACTATACATAAATTAAGTGACAGCTGTCAAAAAGACTAACTCCGAAAAAAGTGCTGCCTTATTGCAAACCACATTTCTAAAAAAACACCCGTTATAAAGAATAAATACATTGCTTTACTTTGTTCTCATTTTTAAAACTTAGTATTCATTTTTTATTTCTTTTTATACACAAGACGAGATAACATTGTTTTAAATCTTGATTTCTTTTCGAATTTTCTCTGGAAATCTCAAAAACACTCTTGCAAGTTGATAAAACCATTATTAGCTTTTTAACATTGAACATGAACTGCTCTAGTAGTGCGTCAAACAATCTTCATTTATTTTACTTTGTTATAGGTTATATCTATAACTAAACTATACATTATGTACATAATTATATACAAACTAGTGCTTTGTTTTAGAGTATAAAGTAGTTAAAAGCTTTAATATATGTATCTTGACCTTGAGTACAAAACAAAGTTTATCATATTTAAATTATTATTAGGTTCGATTACGCACTAAACTTTTTAGAGCAGCGGTTCCCAATCTTTTTTAGTCGCGGAGCACTTTTTGCGTGAGAAATTTCACGCGGAGCACTTCGTTGCGCATTATGCCATTTTTTGCAGTTACATGTAGCAAATTAAATACGTTCTTTTTAATTTCGTTTGTTTTATTGAATTCAGGAAACAGTTTCTACAATGAAAAACACAAGAACAATGTTAAATTAACTTAATAAGAAATTACATAATTATATTAAATGCATTTTAATTATATGGAGTTTCTTTTTAGTGGGAATAATGTGCCTGCTTATTTTTGCATAAAGCTGAAATATCTGGTTAAATTTGGGACAACCGTATATCAGGCTCTGCATCGAGACGGAATCTATATTTTGTTTTGGTTCCAACATATGCAGAGAATCCTGATTCGCACATGTATGTTGTTGCAAACGGCAGAAGAATTATTTTAGCTTTCTCTGACAGTAAACTGAACTCATCTTTTACCAGAATTCTGATAAAGACTTCTTTGTTGCAAAAAGTTCTTTTATCTAAGAATCTCATGTCAGGTCAATCAAGCTCTCAAACTGCAGCGCTGTCAGGGACGGTGGGTTTTCCAACGCGGCAGAGAACGGGTTTATTACCCATATGTTTTCCTTAATGTTCAGGTGGAATTCGTCTGGAAAATAGTGGAGGAAACTATCCAGCAAACCTACTAGATGGATATGAAACTCATTTAAAATATCATCGGGAATGTCCAAAGCTATTTCTTCTTTAAATTCTTTGAGCATTGGGAAGGTCTAGATTTCGATTTTGTATACATTCAGCCCAAAACTGTATTTTATTTTTAAATGCTTCTATTTTGTCACTGGCATCGAAAACAGTTACCTGTGGCCTTTCCCTGAATTGATACACTCAAATCATTTATTTTTTTAAATATATCTGACAGATACGCCAATTTCAATAACCAAAGTAACCAAAATACAAAGTTGTCGTCAATGAGGAAGGTTCTAATTTCAGCTCTCATTTCGAAAAGCCGCGTCAGTGTTTTTCCCCGAGAAAGCCACCTTACTTCTGCGTGAAGAAGTAAAGACGTATGTAGACTATTCATGTCATCACACAATACTTTAAAAAGCCTTGTATTGTTTGGCCGTGATTTAATAAAGTTAATTATTTTCACGCTTTCGTCCAACACCTCCTTAAGGGAGAACTGCATTTTTTTTTCATTACTAGGGCATGGCGGTGTAGAACGCAATGGCTACTGGTGCATCCTTTAACAATTTGCTTTATTCTTGCGACGGCACCGGACGTTTTTCCAGTCATGGCTTTGGCACCGTCCATGCATACATCCACGCAGTTAACCCATGGTATGTCATTTACAATAAAAAAAATTGTCGAATCAAATTAAAAATTTCAGCACCAGTTGTAGTAGTTGGCAACGGCTTGCAGAAGAGCAAATCTTCTTGAAAGGACTATAGATATTGGTAGGGTACAAATACTATTAAAATAGCCAACCCTGCAACAACCGTTGATTCATCCATTTGCAGCGCAAATTTTGTGACTTTTATTCGTAAAAGTAAAGTAGCTTTCACATTCCCTGCTAAGTCTCCGATTCGTCTTGATATTGTGTTATTTGACGAAGGAATAGTGGCAACTAATTTGTTGGCCTTTTCACCCAACAAACATTAAACAATGTCTTTAACACATGGCTTTATTAAGTTTTCAGCAATGGTATGGGCTTCGCCAGTTTGCGCTATTTGGAAACTTACAAAGTAGGACGCCATCAACGCATTTTAGTCCACTGTCTTTGAGTGATAAGTACGAGTAATAATGGTTTGCGATTTAGTAAGTTCAGCATACTTCCTTTTAAAGAAATCAGTCGGTTTGCTTTTGCTATCTGGATGAATCCCTGCAAAGTGACATCTCAAAATAAAATCATTGAAATCATTTTGTGCGGTTAAATGCTTAAAAAGCAGAAGTTATTAACCGGGGATTACTATTTTACGTAAATTATGATTTTGTTTGGACATACCCGTCAGTTCGTTATTCTTCGGCAGCTTCGGGTGCTTTTGCGGAGCATTCTCTTACTTTTTTCAAAGATCCAAACTTAAGCCAGAGATCCATTCGAAAATTGTATGTATAAAAACAAAATAAAGTAACACTCACGCACTAAAAGCAACTGCAAATTAACTTCACCGTACTACGTTTAAAAGTTTGCATGATTGCTTGAATTGAACAAAAAGTGTTTCTTTTTAAATCGTCACTCTTACTAGTTTGTGTGGTATTGTATGAACACTTATACGAGTGAAATAGAATAAAATAGAATTTGCCCATGAATGTGTTTTTACCGTTTCAAGTGGATGAAAAAGTGTTCCTTACGACAACTACAAAATTATACTTCTTTTTCTCTTTTCTCGATATTCGACTGATTGTAATTGCCTGCAGGATCAAATTTGCAAGATCAGAAGCCCAAAACAGTGTTGCCAGCTCGAAATTGGGAATCTAGTCAGATCTGACTTGTTGACTGGATTTTGATTATTTAAATCCAGTAAAAAAAAAAACAGTTGGGGCGACTTTCGATTACCGCAGCACGAATTTCGTTCTGATTTTTTTTGTACAGTTAGGTAGGGGTCTCAATAGAACATGTTTTAAATTTTAAGGCGAGGAAACACCGTTAAGTCATAAAAAAAAATATTTTCTTTTTCGGACTTAACCCTACTTTTTTGTATTGCGTTTTTTGAGCCTAAAACAAGTTTTTTTTAATTGATACTACAGTATACTAAGAGCTAGGTATGTAAGGGGGGGCATGCTGCCCCCCTGCAACCCCCCTGCTTGGAATCACTATAGGATTTGGGGTGGGTGCGAGTTTGGGTATTGCAAAGTACTTTTCACATTTAAGCACTAAAAACAAAGAAATCCCCAACGAAAAAAAAAACAAGTATGGCAACACTGAACAAAAAACAGGGAAGAAATGTCAAAATCAACCGTTTTTGCGTGTTTTGTATGTAAAAAAGTGAACTTTGAAAATTAATTTAAAATAGAAATAAATGTTTCCTCGCTCTAAAGTTGCTATAATTATTATTTATTTGTGCATATCTATCAAATAAAAAAAACCGCGTGTCGAAATTCGTGCTGCGGTAATGGAAAGTTAAGCCAAACAGTTAAACATAATTAAAAACAAAAAACAGTCAAAAATCCAGTCAAATAATAAAAACATTTTAACCAACAAATAACATATTTTATTCTATTTTATAACAAAAGCTATAATAGAAAAATTAACAAAAAATAACTTATTTTCTATAATTCACAGCGTATAATGTACTCATGTTACTAAATTTATGATAATAAGAATAATTCTTTTCAGGTAATTAAAATATACATATGTATATACTTATTCCGAATCAGAACTCGAGGTATTGTTTTCCGTACCAAAATTTTGGTAAATTACATTTGTTCCAATTTTTTTCGTAACTTCATTTGAAATGATGAAATTATGGCAACATTTTACCCCTCGCAAATTGTTTCTTATAATTAAAATAGCATTTGTAGAAATTAAATGCAACCTGTTTCTTTGCTTGGTTTTGACCAAGTTTAATTGGCTAAAAATTCGTTCTTACTCAGCGTTTGATATTGGCAATACCAATATCGAAACAGCGAACTTTGCCAATTCTTTAAAAAGAAAAGGTACTGTTTCCTCTATGTTGTTCCATCTTGCAAAGTTTAGATTGTCCCATTGAATAGAAATTTTGTTAGCTAAAATCGCCTCGACATTCATTGCATTCAAAACAGGTTGCAGTTGTAGGGAGGATTTATTTTGCGAAAGGCATTCGCTTACCGAAAGCATTCTTATCTGCTTTAAAATGTTAAGATTTTTTGGCACTCTCTTTTACTAGCTTTATAATAAAATGTTTACAGTTTTGTCTAAATACATCAATATCTTCCTTGCTTCCAAATTCATTTATAATTCATTTAGTTTTTCTTCGTATTCGACTCCAAGGTGAGGCTTTGTTTGTAGCCTAAAGCAACTTATGTCTAAATCAGGAGTAAAATCATAATCACAGTTGGGCATACAAATTTTTTTGATAAGCATTAATATGAATAGTTCAAAATCACCCAAAACTTTAACAAAATCCCCTTTTTCACTTTCAAATATTTTGTTAGCCCTTTGAAGTTCTTCTAAATAATTAAAGAAAGTGTTTCGAATTTTTGACTTGATTCCAGTCAAAAATAAATGTTGACTGAATCTGTATTTATTTCCAGCTAACGAAGAAAAAATCCAGTCAAATCTGACTGGAAACAAGTCAAAATGGCAACAGTGCCAAAAAACTAGTTACTAGTCCTTCTTGCAATTTTTATACTTTTTCAAATATTTCCGCGGAACACACTTTGGGAAATCCGGTCTTAGAGTGAAACGGGTAAAAACGGAAAGTGCCCGATGTTAAAAATTCTTATTATACCATATGTTTTTGGTGTTTTGTTTTTATTATTAAATTCGTATCAAGCGATTATATATTTGCTTTTCGAAAGAATGAATTAAACATACTTTGTACACTCCTCGGCCTCGCCGCTTGAATAGGACACCTTGTATAGTTTATTTGCAATTGCTCATAACAAGAAAGCGGAATAATAAAATAATAATATTGTGCCCGATATCTTTGTCCATTTCTTGTTCTTTCTCCGTGTACAAGTATTAAGTTCTGAAAAAAGCCGTTATATGTAGGTTTTTCCACTTTATGTTAGCATGTGTTGAAATTAAAACCACATTTTTGCGCCACTTAAATAGACTATGCATTTAATTAAATGTTTATCTTTGACACAACGACTCATATTTTTTGTTGATCGAACTTGTTTGTTAATTTCGACTATTTAATTTGAGAAAACCCTTAAACGGGTCGTGGAAAAGTGTTAACCGAGACGGAAAGAGGACAAATCAAAGCCTACAACGACGACGATGGCTTATCATTTGCCAAAATAGCTAAACAAATCGAAAAGAGCCGACACGTTATTTCCACATTTTTAAGTTATCAGTGTAAATATGGAAAAAACATAAAAGGCCAAGAACATGCGTGGTTTATAATGCGGAAAAGCGACTTATTTTAAGAAAGGCGTCAAATTCACACGACTTTTTGGCAAAAATCAGGGAAAATGTGGTGTTAAGGCAAATCTTACAAATATGCGTCGTGTTATTTCAAAAGCTAATCATGTAAAAAGACTGAAAATAAAGAAAAAGCCACCTTTAAACCCGGTTCGAAAAGAGCACCGCCTCGGTTTTTGTCGCGCACATGTGACCTGGATTCCGGAGTGAAACCGAGTGGTTTTCTCCGATGAAAAAAAAAAATTAATTCGGAAGGCCCCGATGGCTATAACTAATATTTGCATGACCATGAAAAAAAATCACTTTATTTGGAACAGCTGCATAGCCGTGTTGAAGGTGTGATGGTGTGGGGTCATTTATTATTATGTAACCTGCGAACTACAATTTATGTCAACTACAATGAAAGCGTTGTCTTACAATGATATATTGGAAAAGGCCTTTCCATACTTTCATACCAGCTGCGCCTATTCGGCCAATACATCTGATAACATGATGATTTCAGCATAGTCTGTCCATGTCTTCAATTTCAGTAAAAAAAGAAGTTATTTTACATATGGCTTTGTACCGTCCAACCGTTGACCAAAACAATGTTCAAACCCTCAGTATCAATGAAAAATGGTTTCATAATGCCACCTCTCACAATCCGCACCAAACTATAAGTCTCTGTGGATGCATTAGCTTTTGAACAGCAACGTTCGTGTTTTCCAAGCCAAAGATACCTATACATACGTCTTTCTTGTTTAACTTTCTGACAACATTTAGAGCGGGAAACAGCTGTCAGTGTCAAAATGATTTGATCAATCGATGCAAATCATCGAATCAAACGAAAGTACATTATTTTTTTACCTAATATAGTGTGTTTTTTTTGACGTGTGGTTTTCAATCTGGCAATACCTTTTTCGGAGTTAGTCTTTTTGACAGCTGTCGCTTGATTATGCTTAGTTTGGTTTGCCATTTTATAATGAAAAACGTTTGCAAATCTTGGAACAAGGCAACGCAATCAATTTATTAAAGAATACTTTTGGTGTGCTTATTATCTCTCGTCTCGGGCCTGTGGCGTGGCCTTCAAGTGGGATTTATAATGCTGGATTATATTTTGTGGGGTTATGTGGAGTCGCTTGCCTACTTATGTAGATAAGCCCGAGACGATTGACGACTTAGACACGAATATTCCGCACATTATTGCTGACATTCGTGTTCGATTACTGCGAAAAATTGTCGAAAATTGGGCTTCTCTTTTGGAATTTTGTCGGGCCAACTGCGGTGGCTACTTTCCCGAAATCATTTTTAAAACATAATAGCTAACCCTTGTGTTTATAATAAAGCTAAATTCTTAGCTATAGCCAGTGGCGTCTTTAGGCATGGGCCCGGTGGGCCAGGGCCCAGGGCTCCGCAATTATTTGGCCCCCAAATCCACCAACTCAAAATGAATGAATATATACAAGAATTATATAGAAAACGAAATAAGGTTAGTAGACAGTAACAGAAAAACAAGTTTCATTTTACTCTCCGTTCCGTTGAAATTCTCCTCCTCAACATCTTAAACTTCTGGCAATATGAATCTTTAATCATACACCTGCACACGCTGTCAACATTATTTTAATAACTCTGCTTTCGTTCTACTCTACAGTTCTGCACACATGTTGACTTTTCAACTCACTCCGTAAACAAACACAAAGTTGTCCCACGATGATTCATTCATCGCAGATCATTTAAAAAAATGTGGGAACTCAGGAAATGGATACACTTCCTATTTATTAGCAAGAATTCATTGATATAATGGGAAAACAAGTCCTAATAAAACATTTAGGTGAAATTAGATCGGACAAATATTTTTCCCTAAGTGTTGACAGTACAACCGACCTTTTTCATATCGGCCAGTTGACTTTTGTAATTCGGTATGTTAAAAATTGTGTTCCCATTGAAAGGTTCTTAAAATTAATACCTATTCAAGAGCATAAATCTGAATATTTGGCTGACACAATCTCGACATTCCTGAAAAATCATGATATTTCAATAGATGATTACAGAGGACAAAGCTATGATAATGCATCTTATATGTCGGGAAAATATTCTCGTTTGCAAGCAAGATTAAATTAGAAGTGCGAATTTGCTACCTTTGTACTTTGTGCAGCACATTCTCAACTTAGTAGGCCTTCATGCGGCTGGTTGTGTGCAGGAGGCAACAAGTTTCTTTCAAGTGGTTCAAAAAATATACAACTTTTGTTCTGCTTCTACCCATCGCTGGAATAAATTGAATGAATGTTTAGGTTCACATAGAGTTCTTTCTGAAACAAGATTGTCTGCACGAGCTGATGCAGTTAACGCGCTCCATCATGGTTAAAGGCAGATTAATGAAGCCTCTAGAGATCCAGAGCAAGCTTCAGACACAAAAATCGAAGCGTTAAGCCTGCCTAAGAAAATGTCAAAACTGGAGTTTCTCATTTTAACAGAAATTTGGAGCACAATAATAGAAAGAATTCATAAAACCAGCAAATGCCTTCAAAAAGAAACAATAACGATTGACGTTGCTGCCAATGTGCTTTGTTCACTATGTTCTTCCATAATTGATCTAAGGGAGAATTTTGATAAATTTGAAGCGTGTGCCAAAATTCAGAATCCAGATGCTAATTATATAGACTTAATGCAACGATAAATAGTACGAATTTCTATTTCGATGGTCCTGCACCTTCCTTTTAGCAAATTGGGAAAGAAAAGTTTAAAATATCAACTTTTTTTCCAATTATTCACACTACTACTTTACAATTAAAAATACGATCCAATTGCTATCAAGAAATTAATGCATTGTTTGCCTTTTTTGTCGATTGCAATATTTGACTTCAGTGAAATTGCGAAATTCTTGCTAACAGTTTTCAAAAAACCATAGAGATGTTAATGCAGAAGAACTTGAGGTAGAATACTTGCACTTGCACCTCGTACAGTATTTAAAAGAATTCAATAAAGATGTAAATGAAGATCTTATTACAATATCAAAATTGAACAGTCTAATTACAGTGGATGAAATTGGGAACACATTTCCAAATGTAGAAACTGCCTGTAGAATTTTTTTTATCTTTGATGGTTTCAAACTGCAGTGGAGACCGTTCATTTTCGAATTTGAAACAGATAAAAAATGAACTTCGAAGCACAATGCTACAAGATAGACTAAACAGCTTGTTAATTTTATCAAGTAAAAATAAATTACTGCAGGAAATTGAATTTGATGACTTAATTCATGATTTTCCAAATGACAAATTCAGAAAAGTGTGCCTTCAACAATATTTTATTGTATACTTAAACTTACATATACATATATCTAAAAAAAAAACAAATCAAAACAAATATAAAGAAATAAACTTACATATAATTAAAAAAAAAATATAAAAACATTAGAAATCAACCAAAAAAACAATAAAAATTATCAAAAATAAAAAGAAAAATGTTCAACTATTGAAGGTAAATTAAAAAAATTATAAAAGTATAAAAATAATATCTCTTTTATGTCTTTTTAGTTTTTTTTAAAAAGTAAAAATATTTAAAAAAAAAAAACAAATTAATTTTAAAATAATTTTGTTAACCTAAAGAATTAAAAAAAATATATTATAGCTACTTTTTTTGGCCCCCAAATCCTATTGGGCCCAGGGCCCCAAAAGTCTAAAGACGCCCCTGGCTATAACATTCAATTTTGGTGTTTTATTTCTTCTTTAAAACCATACGTTTCGTAAAAACACCCTTTAGGAGCCAAATATTACAGTTCATGTTTTAGTAACAGGTTACATTTGCAGTATTTACTTAATTCTAGTGTTTCTTCTAGTAGGCTAATACTTCGAGATTCAATTACAAGAATTATTGAAGTAGATAAATTCTTTCAAAATGTTAAATAAATATTTTATTTAACATAATTTGCAGGTTACATTTAAAAAAAAAGAAGTAAATTCTATATTTTTTGGCTTTACTGTATTTTATGCATATTAAAGAAAAGTAAATACTTAAAAATTCTCTAGTAAAAGCATTCTCTATATGTTTAATGCATATCATCCAATAATTTGTGCTTATTGGAGTAATTTCCATTAAGCGTTTAAGGTAATCAATATATTTCAAAATCATTCGCTGGTATAATGCAACACCACTTTCATTCTAAGCAGCCTCCAGCCAGACTATAAATAGCCTAGTCTTCTTGCGGCTTATATTCTAAATCATAATCATATTTATAGTCCATTGACCAAGTTAGGTTATGTGTAGGTACGTGTGTACTTTCAAAACATGGTATAAAGAGGAAAACACTATTTTTTTTCCACTAAAAGCCATTATCGATTTGGTGGGTTTCCTATATACTCGTACGTACATACCTACGAGTATAGTCTACTATTAATATTTTACTTCTATTGTTGCTCCATTTCATTGTTGGTATTGTGTAATAGATTGTATAATACTTCCTGTTTCTGGTTCATGTTTCATGGATCAAATTGATGGGACAGATTCCAAGTTCCATATAATATATAGCTAATAGTTGGTAAAAACCGATGAATTCTGTACATACTACCATAACCCTCTTGCGTACTTTTGATGGTAGCGCGCATTAGTCCTTCATGTTTGCTTGTTGTGTTTATTTTGCCGGTTAACTGACTTGATTACAAGCTTATCGTCATCATTTTTGGTGTTGATCTAAAGGAGGTTTTATACATTAAATACTTTTTTAACGCGACAGAGAAGTAAAAAGTCTATTTATATCTATTTTAATTTAGGGGAGATAACTAAACATTGAAACACTTTTGTCCTCACACAACGTAAATTATAGGTGACAATTTTGTATTGAAAGTTAAATTGAAGTGAGCCAATATAGGGAAAACAACTGTTGCATGATTGAAGATAGATGGCGTTGGGTGGTTAAGCAGAATGTTAGCTAGATTTCCCTTATTAAAATTTAGTGAAATAATCAAGTGATTTTCATATAGTAATGGGTGATTTTTTTGAGGTTAGGATTTTCATGCATTAGTATTTGACAGATCACGCTGGATTTCAGACATGGTGTCAAAGAGAAAGATGCTCAGTATGCTTTGACATTTCATCATGAATAGACTTACTAACGAGCAACGCTTGCAAATCATTGAATTTTATTACCAAAATCAGTGTTAGGTTCGAAATGTGTTTCGCGCTTTACGTCCGATTTAATTTTGTTCAGCGATGAGGCTCATTTCTGGTTGAATGGCTACGTAAATAAGCAAAATTGCCGCATTTGGAGTGAAGAGCAACCAGAAGCCGTTCAAGAACTGCCCATGCATCCCGAAAAATGCACTGTTTGGTGTGGTCTGTACGCTGGGGGAATCATTGGACCGTATTTTTTCAAAGATGCTGTTGGACGCAACGTTACGGTGAATGGCGATCGCTATCGTTCAATGCTAACAAACTTTTTGTTGCCAAAAATGGAAGAACTGAACTTGGTTGACATGTGGTTTCAACAAGATGGCGCTACATGCCACACAGCTCGCGATTCTATGGCCATTTTGAGGGAAAACTTCGGAGAACAATTCATCTCAAGGAATGGACCGGTAAGTTGGCCACCAAGATCATGCGATTTGACGCCTTTAGACTATTTTTTGTGGGGCTACGTCAAGTCTAAAGTCTACACAAATAAGCCAGCAACTATTCCAGCTTTGGAAGACAACATTTCCGAAGAAATTCGGGCTATTCCGGCCGAAATGCTCGAAAAATTTACCCAAAATTGGACTTTCCGAATGGACCACCTAAGACGCAGCCGCGGTCAACAATTAAATGAAATTATCTTCAAAAAGTAAATGTCATGGACCAATCTAACGTTTCAAATATAGAATCGATGCGATTTTGCAAATTGTATGCGTTTTTTTTTTTTAAAAAGTTCTCAAGCTCTTAAAAAATCACCCGATATTTAAAGAGTCATTTTGTATTCCTTTTTTATATGAACTAGTTTAGTTTAATTAAATTCCCAACAGTTAAGTAAAAGGGCCGAGAAGCAACATTTTTATACCGATGATGGGACCAGAAACAAATGGCATTTCGAAATAGGCTGAACGGAATATCTAAAGAAACTATCGTTATCAGAACATAGCCATCATGTCGGATAGCCAAGCAGCACTTCCTACTTTATAAATTTGAAAATAGTGTGAAATTATACTGACTCACTGAATGCCCTTAGTAAGAAAAAAATATTGTCACAACATTTCATTGGGTACCTGGCTATGACATGGCCCAGGAGAATGAAGAGGAGGACTCCTTGGCCAAATTAAGTGCCATAACTCCACTGATAGGAATTAAACACCTTCTGTAGAATAGGAGGAAACATGAACACAAATTTGATCAAAAAAGATGAGGAGACAAAAAGAATTCAAATCTGGAAAGATCTTCCTAAAATGAGCCAGGCAAATATAGTTCTTGGGAATTATAACCAAAAGCGATTCAAAGACTACATGAGTGAGCTTAAGTAGAGCGACCTAAGAATAGTAACTAGCCTACCCACTGTAAATTGAACAGGCATTTAAGCCCCTTGGTCCTAACTTAAAAGTGTTAGTAGTAAATTTCGTATCACACATGAGAAAATACCTGATCAATTTCTTGGAAAATGCGTAGTACTCATGCACCAAAGGAGGAAACACTTGAGAAAAAACATTCCCTCTTTGACTGTACCCCAAATACTTGAGTTTCCAAACGAGATTAATCTAGAGGAGAAACAGTAAGTTGAGTGCCTCGTCCAATTCTAGAAGGGGGCGCAATAGATCTTTTAGGTCGCATTGCAATTACCTCAAAACTTATTTCATTCATTCATTTAGTAGCAAAGTTTTTGAAATAAGTTAATAATGAAACTGTTTAACTTATCTTCCATCTTGGTTTTATTTTGTTATATTGTTAATAATAAATTAAATATTTTATAAACGACAACTTTTTCCACAATAGCCAATAAATCCCATTGATTTATTTCCAATTAAAAATTTCGTCCAAATTTTTTAAGAAAATTATTATCAAGCAAAGAACTTCTGACCAAGATTTATAATTTCATACTTGTAAAGGGTGTCCCAAAATTAACGCAAGATTTGAATTTGCCGCCATTTGTGCAGTGAAGTGTTGGCAACCCTGAAAAAAAAGCAATTTGACAGCTAACAGTATAGGGTTATTAAAAATGGAGCGTTACACGATAGAACAACGTGTCTTCATTATTAAAGAATATTTCAAAAATAGTGAAAGCTTGGCGGCTGCAGTTCGAAAATTTCATACAAAATATGGTCGGAATAGTGTTTTAACTTCGTCAACTGTGAAGAGATTAATTGAAAAATTCATGGAGACTGGATCCGTTGGAGATGCCAAACACACTGGTCGTCCAAAAACAAGCCGTTAAAATGTGAATGTCGAAACAGTGCGTGAGAGTGTTGCTGACAATCCAGGAACCTCAATTCGACGTCGTCGTGGACAAGAATTGCAAATTTCAAGAACCTCTCTACAGCGTATACTCACCAAAGATCTGTGTCTTCATGCTTACAAAATTCAATTAACACAACAATTAAAGCCTAATGACCATGGACAGAGAAGAGAGTTCGTTGAATGGATTATTGAACATCAACAAATGGACCCTGATTTTTCGAGCAAAATCATCCTAAGCGATGAAGCACATTTTAATCTTGATGGCTTTGTCAATCACCAAAATTGCCGCATTTGGGGTTCGGAGAACCCACATGTGACTGTTACTGGTGCTCGATATCGCGACATGATTACACAGTTCTTTCTGCCAAAATTGGATGATATTGATGTGTCCAATATGTGGTTTCAACAAGACGGTGCCACATGTCATACAGCCCGTGAAACAATTCAATTACTGCATGAGACATTTCCAGGTCGTGTATACTCTTTTGTTTCGGTGATCAAAATTGGCCTCCTAGATCGTGTGATTTAACACCATTAGACTTTTTTTTATGGGGTTATTTGAAATCACAAGTCTATGTCAACCACCCGTGCATTAAAGGAGGGGATTCAACGCTGCATCAATGAAATTCAGCCACATTTATGCAGAATGGTCATGGAAAATTTCAACAAAAGAGTGCGCATGTGCATGCAAAGCCGTTGAGGCCATTTGTCCGATGTGTTATTCCATACATAACCCTATCCTATGTACTTTACGAGTCAATAAAAATATAACTATCAAAAGACTAAAAACGGCGTTTTCTATTTAATTCAAATCTTGCGTTAATTTTGGGACACCCTTTATAATAATTATTATTGCTGATTCACTTTTTTTGTGTAATATATAAAAAAAAGATTATTATTGCTGATGTAAACAAATTCCGTTATGCAAATAAAGCTCGAAAAGACCTTAAATGTTGACATTTAAATAGGTATGCCTAACGTTTGCTTACAGAGATATACCACATTAAATAAGTAAATTACTTACGTCATAAATGCGTAATAAATTAATATTAACATCATTTATTATTATCTATTGAAAAATTCTTTTGGATTTGTTTTTACATTTTATGATCATTATTTAATATTAACTTTATACGAAATGTAAATTTAATAAAGTGTGACGTTTTTCGTGTTTTAAGTACATAAACATGCCATTTTGAAGTCTTTACTAAAACTGTATTAGAGCAATAAATAATACTTATGATATCAAATAAAACTGACAATATCGGTGATACTTCAAGAACTCATTACAACAAATAAATCAGCGACTATGCCTTCCGAAATACCACGTTCAATATCTCACATCAGAGCTAAGCTTCTTAATTCAAAAAATCAACTAGCTGACCGGACAGACGTTGTTGCGCTGAGTTATATTAGCAGAGCTCTATATATGTACATTATAAACTTCCCATAGGAAGTTATTGTAATGGGTCCGATTTGTCGAATTGAAAATTTTGACATTTCTCGACGTTTCAAGGTCCCTAGAGTCAAAATAAAAGATTTTTAGAAAGATGTCTGTGCGTCCGTGTGTACGTTCGTTGTCCATAGCTCAAGAACCAGAAGAGATATCGACTTCAAATAAATTTTGTTATACAGATAATAAGGCAGAAAGATGCAGAAAGGGCTGTCAAGAAAATTGCGTGGGTGGTTTTTTTTTACCATAGCAGTTTAAAAAAAGGTGAAAATTTTGATTAAACCTAAACATCTCATGAACCAATGACGCTAGAGACTTGAATTAAATTTTATATTATATATTGTAACGTGATACAAAACAATTATATTTTTGGAAAAAAATCCAATTAACGGTTTTTTTTATAAATCAAAAAAACTGAAAAAAAAATTTGTCACCTCGAAAATTTTACGACTAAAATATGATTTTATCTCCAAAACAACGAAGAATCTCTCTGTGCAACGAAGAATGATGTTTTTGTCATCTGATTAAATTTTGAGAAAAGTCAAATTGACAATTTTTTTAATAAAAAATAAAAACCTAAAAAAATTAATAAAAGTTGGTAAAAATTGATTTTCGACTCAAATATCTTTTCAAAACTTTGAGATATTGGCATCAAACTACTTTAATCTTTCAAAAAATATTGTTGTCAACATTCAGTTAAATTTTGAGAAAAATCGAATTGACAGTTTTTTTTACAAAAAATAAAAATCTAAAAAAAAACTAAAACTTGGTAAAAATTTACTTTCGACTCAAATAGCTTTTCAAAAATTGCAAATATTGGCTTCAAACTTATTTTATTTCACAGAAAATATTGTTTTCGATAATCAGTAATTTTTTATAAAAATCCAACAGTCCGTTTTGTCATAAAAAATAAAATCTACAAAAAATAGTACGCAAATTTGGTAAAAATTGATACATATAGACAAACTTTTAAGCAAGACAAATCGAAAGACGGTATGGGAAGTTATCAGTGTGGGTCGCATCCCAGCTTCTTTTTTTCGTAAAAAAGTACGTATACGCTAAAGTGCACCTTTTAGTAGGAAAAGAATACAACTAAGTTTGACTAAAAATAAAATTTTTGTGACCAAAGTTTTTGTTAGCAAGTGATATATGTTCATACACTGCCAACCAGGTCACAAATTTTGGAATCGATTTTCGATTTTTATTCCTGTTGCAAGTCTTGTACCCGGAAACGTTTACTTCCTGTGAATGAGTTCGTATTTCCCCAATACAAATTTATAAATTTAAAGTGTAAATAGGAAACTAGCATTGACATTCCCCAAGATCAAAATATAAACTACTATAAAAGGTTATTAAAAAAGTGCGTAACTAGGATGAGGCCACATGCAAAATTTCAGAAAGGAGCAAACAACAATTCAAATATTTAAATTTTATGGTTTTACTTTTTTAACATTATGTTGACTATGTCAGCTATTTCTGGATATAACCTTTATAAGACGGTTTGAAATAAAACTACATATACAGTTTTTGTTTAATAATCACAAAAAAATAGGGGCAAGGCATCACGAACAGCTAAGATTGAGGTGTCCTTGTCTTCAAATTGTTTGCCACCTTAAGCTTTACGAGATAGCCATGGCCAAACATTAACTATTATTTTTGAGTCCAGTGAATATAGTGGCCATGACAAAATTTCCAGTTCTTCTGATTGATTTCAACTTCTAATAACCCTGAAAGTATAAGGGGGGCATTATTGTCGTGCTGCAAAATCCAAGGCAGAAGTCCAACAAACATTTATAGTTGTTCTCTCTCATTATTGTGCACAAAAACTCTAAGTCGATTGTGGTCTAATAGCTCGCCACACCATTACAAATGATATACGGCTATGATGTCTTGCGAAAAATAAGCTCATCCTTTCTTAGATCATAACAATAAAAGTTGTTACCATCGTGGCCCTTTTTTTATGCTTCTAGTGTACTTGTGTACCTCGGGAGAGTTTAAATTGTTTAGTTTTCTTCTCTAGTATCACTTTTTTTTATTATCCTTCCAATCGTTGTTTACTGGCTGATACTCAGCTTCTTGAATTTTTTTTAGTCGCTGGTAAATTGGAATTTAAGGCAAGCCTTAGAATTAACCGCTTTTCTCCTGATGTTTTTTTTCTTACTTGTGCCCTTTTTGATTTTTCCCTAAGTAAGCGAGATAATTGCTTACAGATGTCTTGCTTCTATTAAATCTCCTTCCTATTTTACTTCCTGAGAGTTTTTACCTCTTGAAAGTATCTTTTTTTTTTGTAATAATAATCAATCTTCGAAATTCTTACTAAACTCACTTTTCAATCAACATTTTCACGAACACACGCACACACAGACACTAGGATCCTTGTCAAAATATTCAATATTCAATCGGAACGATTACAATAACTTCCTACTCGTATTAGATTTTGAATAACTTCACTGGGAAACGAAATTTGCCTGCAGGTAGTTTATCCACGGTTGAAAGTAGGCAACAATTGGAAGAGCTCGCTGGTGGAATACCGCTGCAAAACCGCAGAAAAACTTTTATGATTTGTAAAAAATGCTTAAAGTATTTAATTTAATAAGTATTACATATATTTGCACCCCTTTAAATAGCTTTTGAAAATACCACAATATTATGTGTTGATTTTTAAAAACTTAGAATAGATAAATTAAGCTATTCTTAAATGAAGAACAATTCTACCACACATTGTTTTATTACAAATCTTCAATGGATTAGGCAGCATTTTTGACATAACTTTGCCCATCATTGAGATGATCCTAAAAAGTTGTATAAATCTGGTCTATATACATACATACATCAGCGATGGAGAGATGTAAAAGTAGTTTTCATTCCCAAGGCGGGCAAATGCTCGCATGTCAACCCTAGAGACCTAAGACCTATTAGCCTATCATCATTCATTCTCAAAACAATGGAACAATTGATTGATATCCATATACGTAATAGCATTGATAAGAGACTATCGATGTCTCAGCATGCTTACTGCAAAGGGAAATCGGTAGAAACAGCCTTGCACACTCTGGTAAGAACTAACGAATACTCCCTAGAGCAAAAGGAATATACTATGGTGGCCTTCCTGGATATTGAGGGCGCTTTCAACAACGTTGACACATCCGCTATCCTTCTGCTATGACCACCCTAAGCGTCGAATACTCAATCTGTGAGTTGATTAATCTAATGCTAAAAAGCAGGATCATCAACTCTAAGTTGGGGGATTTTTGTACGAAAAGGTCTGTCAGTAGAGGCACTCCGCAAGGTGGTGCTCTGTCCCCTCTCCTGTGGAACATAGTGGTAAACGAACTACTAATATCCCTTGAGATGGAAGGCTACAGAGTTGTTGCGTATGCCGATGATATTGCTATCGCCGTCACATGAGAACATCCTAATACACTGAGAGACCTTCTCCAAAACGCACTCAATATGCTCAATATCACTGCGGACTTAGTTATTCAAAAAACAGACCTCGTCCTTTTTACACGGAAATACAAGATCCCAGTAATTGTACCTCCTTCAATAAAAGGTGTACCACTAATTTTTACCAATGAAGCCAAACATCTTGGTCTGATATTGGACACAAAATTAAGTTGGAAATCTAATATTCAGGAAAGAGTTAAAAAAAGCTACAGCAGCTCTTTTCCTTTGCAAGAAAGCCATAGGAAGCAAATGGGGTTTTCAACCTCGCATAACCTACTGTACTGGCTATACATATCGGTCATCCGACCAATACTTATGTAAGTACGGGGTTGCAGTATGGTGGACTGCACTGGAGAAAGTCGCATACTACGACAAACTCAGCAGATTCCAAAGCACTGCATGTCTCTGCATAAGCGGGGCATTGAGAACCACACCCTCAGCAGAGTTAGACACTCTCCTCCATCTGACACCACTCGACATCTTCAGTAAACAGCAGCGAGTACAGCTATAAGACTCAACGCCTTATCTCAATGGACCAACAACAATGTGGGGCACTCCATCATTTTGAACCTCTTTGGTTCTATACCAAAGTACATAGACTACACTATTCCTAAACCCCTATTTGGAAAAAACTTTCAGGTATCCATTTCATCCACAGATGAATGGGAAGACAAAAAACTCCTGGATAACAAAAATATCAACTTCTGATATGCGCATCTTCTCTGACAGTCAGGCTGCTATTAAATCTCTTGACGGTGTCTAAAACAAATCTCAAACGGACCTCGATTGTCGATCGTCTCTTATGGAGATTGCGCAGCAATTTAACATTCACCTCTGTTGGGTGCCAAGCCACAGAGACATCACGGGAAATTGTAGAGCCGATGAACTCGCTAAAAATGGAACCGTCATGTCTATTTCACCTGAAAGGGAGGAGATAGGTAGCTGCATGTAAACTCATGCTAAAAGAAACGGCTTTTGCGATAGCAAACTCTAGGTGGCACAATTTACCAACATGCGCAGCCACAAAACTCATACGGCCTTCACTGGACCTAAAGTGCTCTAAAGACTTGTTATCTCAAAGCTCCCTAATAGGTGTCTTTACGGGACACTGTCTTATAGGCAGACACGCAATACGACTTGGTGTAGCCTCAAATGACTTCTGCAGGAGCTGTAGGGACGAAGAAGAAGAGGAAACAATCTCTTTAACTTCTCTGCACTTGCTCTGCTCTTTCACTAAGACGCAAACTTCATCTGGGAGGACTCTTTTGATAATCCCAGTGAACTAGCTAAAAAGTATATCAAATATCTTCTTCGCTTTATAAAAAGCTCAAAATGGTTCGACTAGTAAGAAGTAATTCTCTAGATTCATGTGGTATCACAATGGGCCTTTTCTTTTGGCCTAAGTGTGTGGATTCTAAATCCGTGCCCACGTTAACCTAACCTAACCTAACCTAGGCAGCATTTTGAAGGAAAGCTCCTAGACGACTTGATTTTTTCTGACACCTTTAACAATGAACGTCATATTTCAACCAATTTCTACAAAGCCTTCCTCAAAATCGATCTGCCAATAGATAGAAACCGCATGCAAATCCGTTCAGTAGTTTTTCAGATTAAAAACAATAAATAAATTAGGTGACGCAACAGTCCATAAAGATCCAGGACCTAGTATAGTAGTTTACAATTGTAACCATTCCTGTGTTCCAGGGATAGAGGAAGTTTTTGAGATGATTGTAAACATAAAGACAGACTAGGCGAGTGAATTTAAATAATAGTTTGTAGTGATAAATGTAAATTCATATTCACATTCTTTTGGGCAATAATAATTTAGTTTTAGTTATTAACATAAATTTAAAAATAAAAATTACGTGGCGCAACAGTCCATGAAGAACAAGGGCCTAGTGACTTACAACTCTCAACCATTCCTGTGTGCGAGTAATGTTTTCAGGGATGGAGGGGACCTACAGTTTATATGCCGAATCCGAACGGCTAATTTGAGAAAGCACTTTTCATGACAAGAATTACTCTTGGAGGATTTGTGAATTCCTCGCAAGAGGCAGTACCCATGAAAAAAAGTTAGGTGGCACAGGCAGGGATTGAACCCAAGACCCCTTGCATAACAGTCCAACGCACTAACATAAATTTAGTCTTTGTTTTATGTATATTTCTACACAAAAACTTTTAAATTCAAACAAGCATTACATATTCAATTGTAGAAATGTATAATATTGATACATGCATTGCATATATGTTTAATGCAAGATAAATAAAATAACTTCAGTCCATATAAAATTGTGGAACTGCTATATATCGAACATTTTATACCCGAATTAAGCTATGACGACTATGGAGCGGTGCGGCCGGCGCGGCGCGCGGTGGCGGCGAACCTTTCAGATTTCTATCTAAATTCCAGACTTCAATTAGATTAGACAATATTTGTGTATTATTTACATTTATGGAAATTGAAATCAAGTTCATTTTAAACAATCTTTACAGAATATTGTATTTTCTAAATTGAGCGTTTTTTTGTTTTATTTGCTTTAAATTCAAAATTCTAACTACGTAATAGTACATGGCTGCAGAAAATTAAATAACAATGTGTACTAACGAGTAACACTGAAATCGTGCAATGAATATTATATTTCTAATATCAACTGCAGTACTCTCATATGAATGTACCATTATTCAATATTATTGTCATCGTGTTGGCCTTATAGTACGAGTATGCTGTTTATGGTTACTACGTGTGCGAAAGATTTAAGACTTTAAGTCATAATCGCTTCGCTTTGCTTTGCTTTGCTTCGGTTCGCTTTGCTTTGAGACATATTAAACATAGCTTTACAAATTAATCGAAAAAAAAGCTTTAATTCATTTCATTATTTTGTTTGTTATTAATTAATTAGATAAAAATACATATTGAATATTAGTTTAGCTAGTGTGGAATAGCCTACAGGGTGTCTTGTAAATATTAGTTAGATAACTTTGTAAGCAATTATTGTTTGTTATAATTATAACTAATCGTGATTTTTGGGATTCTATAAATAGTACAGAGAAAAGCTATCAAAAAACCGACCCGCAGTAATCCAGTTTTATATTTGAACATTCGTCAGAATAATTTATTACAAAATTGTATCAAAAAATTAGAGAAATTTAGACCAGAACTATTATTTCAAAAAATTTCGGACTAAAATTATTCTATAGAGGAATAATTTATAAATAACTAGCAAACCCGGCGAACTCCGTTTCGCCACCAGTTGGCTTTGTAATATTTCGTTTGAGGATTAAAAGATGAAGAATAATTATTTTTTTTTTGTTTTATATTTGAAAAGGAAAAATTTTATTTCATTTCACAACAGTAATGAATTCATTTCGATTACAAAAATGAAGTGTAATTTAGTTGAAAAATGAAAGTGAATCCAAAGTAAATACTGAATCGAAGCGTTATACTTGTCCGCAAATTATCCGTTTCATTGAAGTGCTCTTTGGTAAACCACATTTTTTGTTTTTTGGTCTGACGTTAACACAAACAAAACGGATGGTTTCCCAACTCGTGAAAACGCAACATATAGCTGCCCATGTGAAAAACAATGATTTTCTAAATTTATCCCGCAAACACTAACCGATTGGCCTTGCGACTTGTTAATTGTCATTGCGAAAGCAAGGCGAACCGGAAATTGCAATCGTTTGAAGTCAAACGGAAGATCAGTCGGAATCATGGTATTCGAGGAATACATACATTTTCACCTGTGTACTTTCCGTTAATAATGGTTACCTTAATCAAATTCGGCATAAGTCTTTTCACCGCAAGTCGAGTACCGTTGCAAAGTCGCGGTGGATTTAAATTACGCAATATCATAATAACTGAACCAATTTTGAGTTGCAAGTTATGTGGTGGAAATCCTGGTAACTGCGGAGAGTTCAAAAACGTTGGATAATTTACTACATCATCGGGATTTTTTATGGAATCAACGGATTTGTATGTCACCAAATCACCAGAGATTTTTAATTGAATGGTGAAATTCAGTGCGTGTACATCATTATTCTTTGCGGCGAGAATTGCTTGTTGCATAATTCTGATAATTCTCACTAATGTTTGGGAAAACATTTTCAATAAGAGCTAATTGAGAGTCTACAAATCGGCAAAAGTCGTTGGTAAGAGTAATTAATCAAGTTGTCGCATGATCTGGCACTTTTCCATTTCCAACAGCTAACAATTGTTTGGAAAATTGTGCAACACTTTGATCAGTTTGAA
The DNA here is from genome assembly GCA_920104205.1 of Eupeodes latifasciatus. Classification (NCBI taxonomy): domain Eukaryota; kingdom Metazoa; phylum Arthropoda; class Insecta; order Diptera; family Syrphidae; genus Eupeodes; species Eupeodes latifasciatus. The sequence goes on along the minus strand of OV049924.1, from coordinate 97,716,915 downwards.
GTTGAACTGTCATATTAGTGGTGTTTTTACGTTATTCCACAAAAGTGATGGCTTCAGGCAAGCATTCAATTCATCTGCAGGCGTTCAACGGAGAATTACTGGAAACGTCTGCCTGAAATCGCCTGCCAACAATATCATCAAGCCGCCAAAGATCTCGTTACTTCGTGGAAGATCCTTCAGTGTGAAGTTAAGTGCTTCAAGTGATTTCTTATGTGCCATTGTGCACTCATCCCAAACAATAAGCTTGCATTGCATCAACAATTTTCCAATTGCACTGGATCGGGAAATATTGCATGTTGGAGTAACAATTGTGTTTAAATAGAGTGGCAACTTAAGCGCACAATGTGCAGTACGACCGCTATCTAGAAGAGTTGCCGCAATTCCAGATGATGCTAACACCAAAACTATGTCACATCTTGATCGAATAGTGGCCAAAACCAATGAAATGACAAATGTTTTCTCTGTTCCTCCAGGTGCATCCAGGAAGAATAGACCACGAGTATTATTGTCCACCGCTTGCATTAATGTTTCGTATACTTTTGCTGTTTATTCAGAATTTTATATAAGTGGATTTGGGGTCAACCAAATTTTTCTTTTTTTTTTTTTTTTAAATTGCTCTATAATACATTTTTACATTTTTTCTTATTATCTTTAAAACAAACGTTATTTGAAGTCGATATCTCTGACGTTTCTAGAGATATGGTTGACTTGAAAAGGTTCTCAAAAGTAAGCTTGGGTTTAGAATATTGGGCTCTTGAAACGTCAAAAAATTTAAAAATTTTCAATTCCACAAATCGGATCTAACCGGAAGCTAAACGGAGTTCACCGCTTTTCTGTTGAAATGTTTCCTAAATTTTGTCTGCTATAAACCTCACGGAGCCCGAGACATTTCCAACGAATGCAAAATCGTGGAAATCGGTTCGTGCGTTCTGGAGTTATAGCGTCAGGAAGGAAAACCCGACTTATTTTTATATAGTAGATTGTTTTCATGTTTTCCATTTTGTTTGAATTGAAGCTAAATGAAAAAAAAGATTATGGTCTACTCATGTGTGTAGATCTTTGTGTGCAACAGATGGCGCTATATTCGTTGACACTAACTTTATGCAAAAAACAAAGATATACATGATCCGGCACTCCAAGTGTAACAAGTTTCAGACCGTAGTCACATCAATCACAGTGGCATCAGTCAGTTGATTATAGAAATTTTCTAAGTGACATTCATCATCATTTTGCATGGTTTTACTCCAGAGCAGTAACAAGTAAGATTTGAGAGAGCGAAGGAGTTAGTTAATTTCCAAACATCTTGTTTTCAGGCGGGAACATTCTCCAAATTGAACAAATTTGTAAATAAAAAAAAAAGTTCGTAGATAGAGAACCGTTCGTACGAGAATTTGAGTCATCGGTTGGCCACCAGGAAGCAGCACCCTTCATATATCATATTTTAAGAGCTTGAGAAATTTAAAAAAAAAAAAAAACGCATAAAATTTGCAAAATCTCATCGATTCTTTATTTGAAACGTTAGATTGGTCCATGACATTTACTTTTTGAAGATAATTTCATTTAAATGTTGACCGCGGCTGCGTCTTAGGTGGTCCATTTGGAAAGTCCAATTTTGGGTAACGTTTTTGAGCATTTCGGCCGGAATAGCCCGAATTTCTTCGGAAATGTTGTCTTCCAAAGCTGGAATAGTTGCTGGCTTATTTGTGTAGACTTTAGACTTGACGTAGCTCCACAAAAAATAGTCTAAAGGCGTCAAATCGCATGATCTTGGTGGCCAACTTACCGGTCCATTCCTTGAGATGAATTGTTCTCCGAAGTTTTCCCTCAAAATGGCCATAGAATCGCGAGCTGTGTGGCATGTAGCGCCATCTTGTTGAAACCACATGTCAACCAAGTTCAGTTCTTCCATTTTTGGCAACAAAAAGTTTGTTAGCATTGAACGATAGCGATCGCCATTCACCGTAACGTTGCGTCCAACAGAATCTTTGAAAAAATACGGTCCAATGATTCCACCAGCGTACAAACCACACCAAACAGTGCATTTTTCGGGATGCATGGGCAGTTCTTGAACGGCTTCTGGTTGCTCTTCACTCCAAATGCGGCAATTTTGCTTATTTACGTAGCCATTCAACCAGAAATGAGCCTCATCGCTGAACAAAATTTGTCGATAAAAAAGCGGATTTTCTGCCAACTTTTCTAGGGCCCATTCACTGAAAATTCGACGTTGTGGCAGATCGTTCGGCTTCAGTTATTGCACGAGCTGTATTTTATACGGTTTTACACCAAGATCTTTGCGTAAAATCTTCCATGTGGTCGAATAACACAAACCCAATTGCTGCGAACGGCGACGAATCGACATTTCACGGTCTTCAGCAACACTCAGAAACAGACGCAATATTCTCTTCTGTACGCACTGTACGCATTCGTGTGGTTGGTTTAATGTCCAATAAAGTAAACTGAGTGCGAAACTTGGTCACAATCGCATTAATTGTTTGCTCACTTGGTCGATTATGTAGACCATAAATCGGACGTAAAGCGCGAAACACATTTCGAACCGAACACTGATTTTGGTAATAAAATTCAATGATTTGGAAGCGTTGCTCGTTAGTAAATCTATTCATGATGAAATGTCAAAGCATACTGAGCATCTTTCTCTTTGACACCATGTCTGAAATCCCGCGTGATCTGTCAAATACTAATGCATGAAAATCCTAACCTCAAAAAAATCACCCGATACAATGATTTGAGATGGGCACTCTTCAATTGATAACATTGATGCTGGATTCAAAGTAAATGCTACATATCATAAGGAAAATATTCTTTAGGCTGTTTGGAAACTGTAGCAAATCGAACTTTTCAACAAGACTGCTCATAAAGCCCGAGTGAACCAAGAATGGTTGAAAAACAACGTTCCGAACTTGGCTCTCAAATTCAATTAACGCTAATCCGATTAATTATTTTCCCTGGACCATTTTGGAAAACAAGATCCGAACTAAAAAATACACTAGCCTTAAGGCGCTGCAAAATCATTGTCCATGAGTGGGCTAAAATGCTGGAAAGTTATGTTCGGGTAGCTTGTGATTGGTTTTTTGACCGTTTTAAAGCAATAGTTAAGGTAATAGGTGAACATTTGGGCAAAAGTAAGTAGGTTCTGAATTTCAATTCCTTTTATTGAAATAAATGAAGTATTATTTTCCAAACCGAATTTATGGACTTTTGAATAGGAATGCCGGACTCTGTATTACAGCATATGTCCTTATTAAACAATTAAAAACATGTACATGAGTGTAAACAAACACTCATAAAATCATGGGTTAGTAAAATTAAACAGCTAAGACACCTTATGTTGCTGATTCAAAAATGTGTTGGTTTAGGAGAGAATACACAACACAGCTTTCTATGATACCCAACACGGTTAAAAAATACAATCGACAGCGCTTTTAATTCTGTCGCGTGTTAGTTTGGTTGCAGTTAAAACGTGAAATCTCTAAAAGTAAAATGTGTAAGTCTTTACTGAAAAATTGCTAAACAGCAAACTACTTATCAAACTTATCGAGCATGTCTTCAAGACTCGAGCAAACGTCAAAATTCTATCCACATTTGGATCGTACTTCTACTTTTGCCTTCAGTGTTTTGTAAAACGTGTAAAATCCTGCTTTATTACGGATATTTTTGCTAAAAACAACTCACGAATTGACTTAAAGATTGTTATTAATGTGGTAAAATTAAAAACAAATAAAATACACGACTTGGTCGAACGTACTTGCTTCTGTATCCAAAGAATATGTCAAGAAATACTACATCTAATTTAAAAAACCTTAATTTTTCATATTTTTTTTTTGAAAATCGTTATTTTTAGTATACAGTTATTGAAAACATACATATTTATATAATTTTTATATTTGTTTTTTTTTTTTTTTGTAAAAAAAAATAACCCGTTTTCAAGATATCGAATTTGGAAAAAAAAAACAAAAATTTGATACTATTTTTCAAAATCCAAGAAAAATGTTTAACATTTTTGATCATCAAATGTATTTAGACAATATAATAGCTTGTGCATAAAAAATGGGTTAAGTACCCTAGTCAAACATAATCCCCAAATCTAAAATCTCCGAAACCAAAATCCCCAAATCCAGAAATCCCAAAATCAAAATCCTTAAGCACAGATTCACCATATTTCACCATATTCACCATATTGGCGCCAAACATAATTTCTTAGATATACTCAAAATATGATGAATCTGTGCGTAAGGATTTATTCAACAAAAACATAAGAAATTAATACTATCTATGTTTTTCAAAAATAAGAAATACGTTTTGAATTCATAGTATTAAATAAACAAATGAAACAAATAATTTAGCATAGTACATAATATGATATAAATTTTAAAAATTCAATTTTTTCAGCTTTTGACCGCCTTGTTTTTTTATTTTTAACTTCTTGCATGTTTTCACGCTCGATTTTTCCAATTGACGTTTTACACCGCTGCTTCTTTTCTCAATTGTGGTAACAACATCTATCATTTCCGATTATAGGACAAAATTCCCAATCCGTGTGTCCTAATGTCCATTTTTCCAAAAATGAAATGTCCCAATTTTGTCATTCCCAAGGAAATGGTTTACAATGATTATTTATTCCAATGCCAAGTTTTTCCAATAATAATGTTTTGAATTGATAGTACGGCGGCGGCGGACTAACAGCTAGGTATAAAAATTGTATTGGGGACACCAATTTTTTGGGGAAAAAAAATTGGAAAAATCATCTTGTTTGGAACCATTGATTTTGGGAAAATGGATTGGAAAAAATGATTTGGAAAACTTGAAACTACATACGATCATTTCCTTTGATAAATCTCTTATTAGTGCATATAATCCTGAGTTTTTATCCCTACAATGTACTTGAGGCGGCGATGCCAAGCTTCAACTAAATTTTGTGTGCGAGGAAAATTATTTTTTACACAATCGGCAACTGACTGTAACTAGGGTTCTTGTTTTCTTTTTGACGCTTCCAGAAAATTGGTTTTGAACCAGAAGTAAAGTTTTGAAAAGTTGTAATCTTCTGGGGATTTTATTTTTGGAGATTTTGTACTTGGGGATAATGATTTTGTGGTTTTTTAAAAGTGTGGGGATTTTGTTTTTGGAGATTTTGAACTTGGGCATTTAACGGTATCCCTAAAAAAATTTGTTGAAACCGGTTAATGAGTTCCTGAGAAAATTTAAAAACAAAATAACGGTTCTATGGGGGTACCCTTTTGGAGCAATACAAATATATATTTTTTATATTGAAAGAAGACAGGCAGACGGAATCGCAAGACTCAATTTTTTTTAACTTCTCTCCCATCGTAATTTCATGTTTGATTAAAATCTCGAGTTCAAACATTTTTACGAATGCATAGCTTGCCATATATGTACATATGTATTATGTATGTATGTAAGTAGTTCCTATACGAGTATGTCGCAAGTAAAAATCTATCTAACATTGTTTTTCACAAAACTTAAAGTCGTGCCAAAAATACATATGAATTGATTTAACGTCTTAAATTCTCAAACGACGACGTTTGAACTTCAATTATTGATTACAGACATGATATAGTCATAATAGCAAACCGATGTAATATAAAAATTCATCATTGTAATATTTTTGACAGGTCGGTAATAGCTTTCATTGAATCATTGAATCAAAATTTCCTAATTGGAATTAAGCATTGGAATTCAGAATTTTAGGTTATTTGAAAGTAAAATTGACAAGTAGGAATATAAACAAAATAAAACGGTTTCAGTGGAACGATTATGTTCTTTAATGTGAATTCAACTATCAGCTGCTCATTGAAAACGATTTAATTATTGGAAAATCAAAAATTAACTAAAGGAAGAGTTCTGAGTTAAATAATCTACAGCTGACCAGCTTCATTTTGAAACCAAACATTACATTATTTGACTCTCTAAATCGCTTTTAAGTCTCGAAACAAATTGTATAATGATGTAAAGCAATGATAGCTATAACTGGTCCATAAATGTTCTTTGGTGGATAAATGCGTTTTTGAACACTGCTATTAATCGTTGATTACAATAAAAAGTTCAATTTCAATATTTGTTCAATATCATTGTAACTTCATAAGTTCTTTTAAAAATTCTACAAACACAATATTTAAACGAGCTTAAATACCTCAAAAATTTCGAGAAAATAAAAATAATCAATTAACAAAAACATGAAGTTTCATTAAAACAGAATACGTACATACATACGTACCCACTAGACAAACATTTTTTATTCGAAAAAAAAACAAAATTTATGCTAGGACTGTATCTACTCGTATAAGTTATTCTCATAACCATTCTTAATGGATAATTTAGTGAATATTTTGGTTTGTATAACAATTATTGTAAACAATAAAATTACACTTTTTCTATTTTTAAATTATCTAAAATAATTTCAAACATTCTCTACGCTACGAAATATTAACATGTGTCAGTGAGTGGGAAGATCAATAATATATTATTAATTTTAAAAGCATATGAGAAAAAATCACTTCCTTTTGTGTCAGTAGTTTGTATATTATATGTACATATGTACATATGTACAAAGTAAGAGTATGTAAATAAATTATTGTTTACATTTTTATTTTTTGTTTTCTAAGAAATCATCATTTTGGTACCTATACAATATGAAAGATAGTTTTACTTTGCACAAAAAAGCTGTCATTCATGATTACACTTTGAGTACCTTTACTTATAAATGCATCATTATATCGAATGTTAAAAACTGGAAGATTTGTTTTTTTCCAAATGTGATTGCGTCAAAAAAAAAAAAAAAACATTCAAAATACTGAATACAGTCTCCCATAAGTACATAGGTTCCAGTAGAAGTCAAATGTGAATTTTTACATTTCTACCATATTAAAAATGTCAAATAGTAATTCCAAATCCGTCCGCATCTTATTTAACGAATTCTGCATATTCACTTATTGCCTGAAGTCTAAAGAACATTTGTACCTTAAAAGGTGTTGTGTAATAAAAGAAGGAAAAACTCAAGGCATTTGGCAACGGCAAAATGAAAGCAAACATACCCAACGACCGTATCCGCCCATAATGAAAAAGTTGTCATCAATGGAAGATTGGCGTTTATGAAGAGGCATACATTTACTAATTGTGAATGGTCGCCTAAGTTGTTCATATGTCACTTTTGTAATAATTACGAGGAAAACAAAAATAAATTTTTATAGTGTATTGGATTTTATTTCGATCCTTAGTTTACACTTTTAAGCTCTAGTGTTTGTTTTCCACACAATATTCCGAATTTTTTAATGCAAACGAAACAAATTGCGTTGTGCGTAGTCACCGGGAAATTGATGTTAAAGAGCTTTAAACTGGCTAAGCGGATTTTGCAGAAGTTTTAGGAACTTACCGTACTCACTTCATGAAAGGGACTTTTTAATTTGAACTTGAAAGGCCAAAGATTTGTTATCACTTCTAGATCCTAGATAACAGGGTCGCTCCAGTTTAAAGCTTTGTCATCTCGATTTTAATTTTTGTCAAATTTTTTTTTTTTTTCATTAGCAATGTATCCATTGAAGTTCATTTTTGGATTCTCCCTTCTATTTTTTGATCGTAGTTTTGTTAAAATAACGGGTATTGTTCTTAGACGTGCGGTTTTCAATCTAGCAATACTTTTCTAGGAGTTGGTCTTTTTGACAGCTGTCACTCTAATGAATAAAAAATAGAGCTTTGCCCATCAACTTTATGTAAGATTTTGCAAAAAGTTCTTGGTTTGCGGGCTTACAAAATCGTCGCTCGGTCGCTCAGTCGCTCGTCGCTCGGTCGCTCAGTCGCTAGTCGCTTATTGCGTGGCCGGAACCTTACGACCATCAAGCGTTTGGTGGATGAACCCAAAAAAAGATGGCCACCGATCCCTATTTTCACAAGAAAATTTTGATCAGCGTCATTTTTGGTTAAATGGGTATCTACGTTAATAAGCAAAATTTGTCGTATTTGGAGTGATTTGGAAAAAGCCACTGTTTAGTGTGCTCTATGGGCAGAGGGATCCATATTTATTTCCAAAATGAAGCCGGCCACAATGTCATAGTCAAAAGTAATCGCTCTAGAGCCACGAAACAATCAATTTACTGATGGAAACTTTTGGTGGACGGATTGTTTCGCGGCCTCCAAGATCACTGGAATATTTCTTGTGGGGTTATGTGAAGTTGAAGAATATTCGACGCGTTATGACTGACATGTGGCCCAATTTCTGCAAAAAGTGGTCGAAAATTCAGCTTCTCGGCTTGAATTTATTCGAGCTAGACGTGGCGGCCACTTGTCAGAAATCATCTATTAAAAATAATGACAAACCTATATCTTCATAATTTAGTCTAGCTCTTGACTTTAACATTGAATTATATGCGTTTAATTTTTTCATGAAAACCACACCCTTTATATTTAAAATACAAAACAAATTTAATCATGTACATGATGGTAATTATATTGTAGAAATAAATAATAAATTATAACGTTTTATTTTTAATTATAAGATTTCAAATACCTAGAAATTGATACATTTTAGAAGCGAAAATCCAAGTTTTATGTCCATGTTCTGTATTTCACTTATTGTGAATACACTTTGCGAAAGTGAATTTGGGTGTTCCACGATTCGTTATTGTGAATTGGATTTTCGAACATGCAAATGGATGTTCTGTATTTCGGTTTGTTCCATTTTTTGAACGCATATTCAAATCACATTTTTTATTTCTGTGAATTGATATTTGATAGCTTCCTTCTGCCAGGATCTAGGAATCGGAGGTTTGCATCAAGTTTTTGAATTGAAGGAATCGATGAAGGTTTTATAAAAGGTTATATTCCACTTAGAACATATAAAAAAGAGTCTTTTCTTAATATAAAATTACAATGACAGCTTATAAAAAAGGAAATCAAGAATTTACTTTATTTATCAGAACAATTCTACATAATTTTCACACACTAACATTGTGTCAGGTAAGGGACCTTTCACACCAAACGAATCCGAATCAATCAGAATCACTCCGAATCAAGTTGAATCTGATTCGTCATCTCCACTCTTTCACACCAGCTGAATCAACCTGAATCTATAAAAATCCTTTCATCTTCTTTTTGTTTCACTGGCGTCATAAATCGCACTATTTTCTTTAACTTTTAAAATTAATAACTCCACGTCCATCTCGTATGGTTGTTGATTCAAGACTGACCGGACGAGGAATCTGACAGGTTGAATCAAGTGCGACCTCGAATCAAACCTGATTGAACCAGATTCGTCCGGTCTGAAGGCGGGAAAAGAATCCCTTCACATTTAAACGGAGCGCTCGAAGCCGAATCTTGGTCAATCAGATTCAACTTGATTCGGAGTGATTCTGATTGATTGGGATTCGTTTGGTGTGTAAGGGCCCTAAAACCAATGTATTTGATTTTTCTCGCAAAATTTGTCTTCTTATTTTTTCTCTTGAATTTCGCTTCCTTTTTTCACTTAAAATTGCCAATAATATTGCATCCATCTTCACAACAGCAAAAATTTCACTTCAAAAACAAAATAAAAATGGTTGATCCTTCATTTCTGACAGTTCGAAGAAATTTCGAAGTTTTCGAAATCGATCGAATTGAAGAACATGCAATTTCATTTCACGTGAAATTGAAAAGTGATTTCAATTCACTTTCGATCGAAATTCGGAACATGGGCGTTGGGATCATATTTAAAATGAAGCTCTTTTATTTTAATAATAAAATCGATGTTTATTTTACTATTAAGAGAAAAGCGTATTATGCCTTTTACAATGAAGAACGATATCAGCCAAATGTAGTAATAGTAATGACGAAATTTTTACTTATCAAATGTGAAAAGATAACAATGGGGTATTCAAAATAAACCCTCTTATTTGTAAAGCGCAATTAATTAACTTCTGACAGAAGAAGATTTGAACTGTACTCTCCTTTGAATAAATAAAGATCTTATAATTACAAGCCTTCACAAAAACGTATTAATGTTGATAAATGCATTCGATAGTTTTTGGTTGGGCAATTATTACACAATATCTTCGGTTCTGCACGTGACAACATCTATGAATGAGTTGCGAATGAATTGGAAGTGATTTTTTGACATTTTAATATGGTAGAAATGTCAAAATTGACATTTGTCAATCGTATTCTGTAATCGCTGCGATTAAGAAATGTTTTATCTTGTAACTTATAGCCATTTGCAAATGTGTACAAATAATCTGTATTGTGATTGTACTTTTGCTGGTCAAAGCGACTTATTGCAGCCTTAGTTTTCAATGCTAGTATATTCTTATCAAGGGTGATGAAAACAAAAATCGAATGAAAAGACTTCAAAAAGCATAATTCTAGAGGAACAAACATATGTAGTCAAGCATTTTTACCTACACTATGCACACACAAATCTAAAGAAAAAAAAAAAAAAAAGAAAATCTCTAATGGTTTTGGTCATTCTCCCCTTCTTCATTTCTAAGTCAGCCTCATACAAGCACCCACCGCCTCAGGTGCTTTATAAATAGTTCGTATAGTGAATGGTGCTACCATTCTGAATTTAAGTGCACATTCACTAACGACTTTCTCCTATATTTTGGGGGCATCGAGCATGGCATCAGGATGGCAGCAGAAGGGCGAAATGCATCAGAAACACCCTTACATATAAAATTGTTTTAATTTAAGTTGAATGCATTCACACATCCATTAGGAATTCACAAATTTAGCTGTGTCAATTCGAGGACCTGGTTGACTTTTGTGATGGGTTGCCTTGTAAAGCTATAAAGTTTGTGTTTGCTTTTAACAAGTTGAATATGTCTTCAAAAATTGATGAGGGGAATACGCATGATACATACATAGGTAAATAAGTTTTAACCTAAAAGCTAGCTTAAGAAGTTGTATCTCAGATCTAATTATTGAATAAAGTTGCCTAAGAAGATAGGAAAGGGAAGGGCTTTTATTAAAACATGAGTAAACTAACCAGAATGAATAATAAAATAAGAAAATGATCGACATTTTAAACATGTAATCAAAGTAAGGTACATATGCATTAAATAATATATAGAAACTTAAAAATAACATAGAAAAAATATCCTATCCGACAATAAACCTGTTCTTGAATCTGCATTTTGAAGAATATAAAATGATTTTCATAAATGTAAAGTAACATTGTGGAACTTCCTAGAACGATTTTGGCAATACCTTTAACAAAACATGCCATAGACTTATACTCTTAAATGTATATGCATATCCTGGACTTTGACTCAAATTTTGTTGAGAAGGACATCTTTTTAAATTATAGAAAGTTGCTTCTCATACTACCCTTAGTGTTCCTCCAGGCAGCCGCTTACGACCTCTCCTTTTCATTCTTACCATACACAACATAGAAATGGTTAAAAAATAACCAGAACGACGCCTCCAGTACATTACATATGTCGATGTTTTACTTGTTCCTTATTCAAATAGACCTCGAGTTTCTCAAGCTAGTGTGATTATGACTAAATGTATGTATTAACCCGTTAATATTATTCTATTACCAAACCGTTTATTAGCTAGGTTCCCAAAACGGAGCGAAATTAAATCTAAATTGAAAATCGAGTTAAATTGTTTTCAGGGTTCTATTATTCGATCGATTTCATAACTTCGAATACTTTTCGAAATCACGTCAAGTCAAATTAAAGCAGCTGACATAAATCGGGTTGGTGATAATTTCCCCCAAGATATAATCCCCAAAAGAAAATCCTCAAATTCATAATCCCCAAAACGAAATCCCCAGCAGCAAAATTCACAAAGAGAGAATACCCAGGGCGAAAATCCCCAAGTGAATATCCCCAAAACAATTGTGCTCTAGTTGAGCATAATTGTTTTGAATTGAATTGAAAATGCAATCCAAAGATCTGGAAACAACAAAATCATCCATTTCAATTTTTATTCCAAAACAAGAGACAAGCTACAAAACAACACTTAGACAGCACTAAGCAAGCACTACGAATACAATGATTCTCTATGAATACTAAAGTCAGACTGATAAGTGCATGCCTTCATAGTGATTTTTTGTTTAGAAAAATCGTTATCATTTATAAATATCACAATAAGAGAATTTCATGAGAGTTTTTTTAAAAACTGCATGCATAAATGAAGATATGCACGGATTCTGGGGATTTGGAGATTTCGTGGGGATTTTGGCAAAATAAATTATTTAGTTGGGGATTTTGTGCATTTGTCTTACGTCTCTGGGGATATTATCAAAATGGATTAAATTTGCTTGGGGATATTATCCCGTGGGGGTTCTATTTTTTGGGGATTCAATATGACACCCGTCTTAAGTTTTTGAAGGAAAGTTTTTTTTAGTGTAAAGAAGACATGGTTTAAAATATTTGTTCCTTTCACTCAAACACAAAGTTGAAGCTGCAACTTCTCACGAATCAAAAGCATTCCATTAAAAATTTAAAGTTTATTTCCTATTACTGGGGCCCTACTCTGTAATGCGTTTCGAAAGCAAATATTTTCGAAAACGAATATTTTGTGCTCTCTATTTCTAATGCGGATAAGAAATCTAGTACCTACGGAATGACAAATTCGCATTCGAATTTTTCGTACCTGGCAATGCGTTTCCGAATGTTATTAGCGTTCGAAAACGGAAATTTTGTTTCTACACCAAGAGAGGTAACGGATTGGAATTCTAAGGTCGTTTTTAAAGGACACAAAAAGAAAATTGTGTTAAGTTGTGTAAAATAGATAAAATGTAAGAAGGAAATGTTAATTTTATTCAAAATTTAAGCAAATAAATTTCATTACAGGGAATCATCATCGAAAAATTTTCAAAAATATTAGATTTATCGCGTATTGTTATACGTTCAGCTTGTTCTTCTCTATTTTCTTTATCCATCCACAGCGCAAACGAATCCATTCTATTAACTTTTTATTGAATTTTATATTTTCTCTTTAAAAATTGATTTCAACTTCCTCGATTTGTTTTGATTTTTTTTGTATTTTTGCTCTGACATATCTCATGAGAAATACTTCGAAACTCGGCAAATCTATTCTATAAATAGAAAAAGTACTAGATGATTGTTTTGTTCGATTCGAACATTTTACAGAGTACGATTTCATAAAAGAATCGAATATCAGTTTCGAATCGGATTGGCTTTCGAAACGCACTGCAGAGTAGGGCCCCTATTTTTAAACAGTTTTCTCTTATCGAATTCAAATCACACTAACTTTTGTATTCTGTTCAAATTTAAATCGCTTAAAATCGGAAATATCGAAATGTTTACTTCGTTTGAGTTCGAAGAAATTTAAATCATTATCGATAAAAGTGAATTTCAGAACTCCAATTTATATTTTGAATCAATTTTATTTCGAGTGAAAGTGGATTGTAGAATCTAGCTGTATGTGATTTGGATCTCAATTTTCTAACTTATATAGACAATTTAATACTTTTAGAGCAAACTCAGTACTCGGCTTTGTAAAATTTTCCAACCCATACCTACATATGTGACAGTTTTGATCTACACCTCATCAAAAGCACCTTTCGAGTATGGTCGTCATATTAAAGACGCTTATGTTTCGAGAATTGATAGCGTTCAACGAGGTTTTCTCCAACTTGAACCTCGAAAATTACTTTTGTTTACGATAACATAATTGGTTAGGTTAAAGTGGCTGTGATGGAGTAGGCAGTAGGATACTCTTAGGCCCATTTTCATACCATATAAATCTTTAGGCTTTCTTCTTAATAGCTCAATGAAACCACTATGTTATATATTATGTTAATATGATTGAGGTTTTAGATCATTATAGAAGAATTCTCCTAAGTAAGTCTTGCGTTTTTGAGCTAGAGCAGCACATGTACAATGTACATCCATACAGCTTCTGCAAATTTCATTTGAGAATACACCTAACCGGGGGCGTGCTTTCCTATTGGACAGTGCCCAGTTGTTACACCGATTATCGACCTTATATGCAACCTGCTTCTGGCGAGTTCATCTGCCTTACAGCATCCAAGAAAGGTGAATGTTAAACTATTGTGCCATCTCCATTAGAGAGAGTAGGTACATAGTTTTGAACTGTTATAGAGTTTGTAAAGACAAAATCTAGAGATTTGATAGCAGCCTGACTGGAACACGTTACAATGCTGGGGCAGGCGGGAATAGAGACTTACATAATTTCAGTCGTTCAGAGTACACGCCTCGACCAACCCCTTCATTTGTTTTTGATCCAGCGACGCGTCGTCCAGGAATGCCCTACCTACATATATCAACGCTACTTTACAACCTATACAAAGAGGTTCTAAAAGATCCGAGCACACTCTTTTTTGAACTACTGAATATCTTTCATCTTCATGAAAACACGCAGAGTGTAATATTCCACATTCGCTTAGTACCGCTAAGGAACTAATCTTTGTATTGGACAAAACGAAACAAGTTGGGATCGAGTTTAAACTGGTGCGTATTCCAGGTCTTGCGAGTATTACGTTTAAATTGATAAAGGGGAGGAATGCAACTGATGATTTCACTAGAGCACAATCCGTTAATATAAAAAAGTGAAAAAAACGAGGCAACGAATTAAATGAATCATAAAACATTTCGAACGTTTCTATTTGAATAACCGCTATCTAAGAAAGTTCAGTAAATTCCTGGAGCACCAGCCCAAAGTTAGGAGTTTTACTCAAAAACTGCGAAGGTACATTGATATCAATAACAATTTCAGTTAGAGAATAGGAACGGTTTATTCTTTGGATGAAATCAGACAGAGCCTCCAATTGGTAAAAAGTTGATACTCTGTTTAGATTTGGACTTTGTTAATGGGTGATTTTTTGAGGTTAGGATTTTCATGCATTAGTATTTGACAGATCACGCGGGATTTCAGACATGGTGTCAAAGAGAAAGATGCTCAGTATGCTTTGACATTTCATCATGAATAGACTTACTAACGAGCAACGCTTGCAAATCATTGAATTTTATTACCAAAATCAGTGTTCGGTTCGAAATGTGTTTATCGACAAATTTTGTTCAGCGATGAGGCTCATTTCTGGTTGAATGGCTACGTAAATAAGCAAAATTGCCGCATTTGGAGTGAAGAGCAACCAGAAGCCGTTCAAGAACTGCCCATGCATCCCGAAAAATGCACTGTTTGGTGTGGGTTTGTACGCTGGTGGAATCATTGGACCGTATTTTTTCAAAGATGCTGTTGGACGCAACGTTACGGTGAATGGCGATCGCTATCGTTCAATGCTAACAAACTTTTTGTTGCCAAAAATGGAAGAACTGAACTTGGTTGACATGTGGTTTCAACAAGATGGCGCTACATGCCACACAGCTCGCGATTCTATGGCCATTTTGAGGGAAAACTTCGGAGAACAATTCATCTCAAGGAATAGACCGGTAAGTTGGCCACCAAGATCATGCGATTTGACGCCTTTAGACTATTTTTTGTGGGGCTACGTCAAGTCTAAAGTCTACACAAATAAGCCAGCAACTATTCCAGCTTTGGAAGACAACATTTCCGAAGAAATTCGGGCTATTCCGGCCGAAATGCTCGAAAAAGTTACTCAAAATTGGACTTTCCGAATGGACCACCTAAGACGCAGCCGCGGTCAACATTTAAATGAAATTATCTTCAAAAAGTAAATGTCATGGACCAATCTAACGTTTCAAATAAAGAATCGATGAGATTTTGCAAATTTTATGCGTTTTTTTTTTAAAAAAGTTCTCAAGCTCTTAAAAAATCACCCGATATAAGAAAAAAGAAGTGAATAATGCACTTGTTTATTTACTTATTTCATACGAGAAATTTTGTCTCTTTTGATAATAATATTCCTTTATTTTGGTACACTGGCTTACTGGAAATTAGAGAACAGTCTAGACAAATATAAAAAGAATAATAATAACATTAACCGTCGCAATTCAGCTACCTACCTTCATTCACAATAAGATACCATATACCAACCTTAACCTATAAGTTATTTTATATTTATTAAAGTACAGAACGAATATGTACATAATGTAATTTTTAAATTACAGATTGCTCTTTTGAACGATCCTTTTCTTTTTCGAACTCATGCATTACCCTAAATGGAATAAATGAAGTGGCATTAATGAGACAAGATAAATATATTCAAATATGTATGTACTCATTTATACATATTTGGTTTGAATATTTGTTTTTCGTTCGTTTATTCAAAGAAAACGCTTTTTGACGTCATAGACGTAGACTAATAATTTAATTTTTTGATGACGTGTTTCCGATTGCACATACACATTTTATTTTATCTTGATTGATTGGTTTATAGATTTACGTTTATGTCATAATTAAATGACAGCAACTTACTCGGTATTAATTTTGTTGCTTGTGACAAATGTTAAAACATATTTAAAAAAGAGGCTGGGATGCGACCCACACTGATAATTTCCCATCCCGCCTGTCGATGTGTGATTTGCTTAAAAGGTTTGTAGGTTTTCGTGTTTTGCTAAAAAAGTTGTCAGTTAAATTATTCTAAAAAAATTTAAAATGTTTGCATATATGATAAAATAGTTTGATTTCAAAATCTATTTTAGTTAACGAGATTTTTAGTCGAAAACCAATTTTTACCAATATTGCGGACTATTTTTTGTAGATTTTAATTTTTAGTGAAAAAACCTGACTGTTGGATTTTTATAAAAAATTTACTGAACGTCGAAAACAATATTTTCTGTGAGATATAAATAGTTTGAAGCCAACATTTTTAAATTTTTGAAAAGATATTTGAGTCAAAAAATGATTAGGCCTCAATTTTTACCAGCTTTTAGTAATGTTTTGTTTAGGTTCTCATTTTTGTAAAAAAAAAACTGTCGATTTAATTTTTCTCAAAATTTAACTGAATGTTGACGACAATATTTTTTCAAAAGATAAAATTAGTTTAAAGCCAATATCTCAAAGTTTTGAAAAGAAATTTGAGCCGAAAATCAATTTTTACCAACTTTTATTATTTTTTTAAGGTTTTTATTTTTAGTAAAAAGAACTGTCCTTTCGATTTTTCTCAAAATTTTACTGAATGTTGGAAACAATATTTCATATGAAATCAAATTATTTGGAAGCCAAAATTTCAAATTTTTGAAAAGATATTTGAGTCGAAAATCAATGTTTACCAACTTGGAGTAATTTTTTTTAGGTTTTTTTTTAATAAAAAAAACTGTTAATTAGATTTTTCTCAAAATTTTACCAGATGTTTAAAACGATATTATTTTGGAGATAAAATCATTTTTTGTTCGTAAAGTTTTCGAAGTGACAAGTATTTTTTTTCACTTTTTTGATTTATAAAAAAAACGTTAATTGGATTTTTTTTTCAAAAAATATATATAACTTTGGCATCACTTTTTTTGTTTTTATGTTGTGCGCACTACAGGGGTTATGAATACCCTTATAATGATTAAACAGAGTGCGAGCAATTAGGAAAGGAGGATAGGATTAGAAAGGAGAAACGTGCACATTGTAATGAGTGGAAAATATTGAGTCAGGTAAAGCATTCCACATTCGCGTAGTGCGGCTAAAGAAAGAATCTCTGTACTTAAATGTACGTCCGAAATTGGGCTCAAGGGTAAACTGATGGGCATTCCTAGCAGAACGGGTATTACGGTTGAATTGTTTGAGGGAAGGAATATAACTGGCTATTTCGCTAGAGCATTGTTTATAAAAATAATGATAATATTACAATATATAATATAAAATTTAACTCAAGTCTCTAGTGTTATTGGTTCTTGAGATATTTAGGGTTAATCAAAATGTTCACCCACCGTTTTTTTTTAAATTGGTATGGTAAAAAAACCACCCACTTAATTTGTTTTGGATTCCTTTCTGCATCTTTATGCATTATTATCTGTATAACAAAATTTATTTGAAGTCCATATCTCTACTGGGTTTAGAGCTATGGACGACGAAAAAAACTTCCCGGACGTACGTACACACCCACGCACAGACATCTATCTAAAAATCTTTTATTTAGGCTCTAGGGACCTTGAAACGTCGCGTCGAGAAATGTCAAAATTTTCAATTCGACAAATCTGAACGATTACAAAAACTTCCTATGGGAAGTTAATAATAATATGCAGACGATGTGAGAAGCATTACTTTAAAAAGTGGTTTTTAAACAAAAATAAAAGGGGGGTGGGGTGAAAGTGGAACCAAATAAGAGTTGAAAAAAACTCCTTGATCTCATTTATGATTTATCAGGAGGAATAGAGTTTGCTGGAGTTTAAATTAAAGCCCTCCTATTTGCAGATAATATTGTTCTTTTTGCTTACTCTCCGGTAACGCTCCAACTATTGATCAACCGTCTTGAAGTATGTATACTGCAAGTTGTGGAATCTGTGAAATTAACATTAATATCATGTAGAAGTTATTTAACATACTCGTAGTTGAAAGTGCATTTCAAACTTATTCAGAGTAACATGCAAAACAAAAGAAATGGAAGCCAACAGAATCACAAGAAAGGGACGAAAGCAACCTAATCTTAAAGCTTTCTTGCCTCACATCAAAGGTCTAACACCCAAATTTTAAAAAGCAGGTAATTATTATGGAGTCCAATCTTTCCACCAAATAAGGTGAACATTTTTCTGCAATCACCCAAAAGTAACATTCGTGTCAAAATTGAAGTTGTTTAACGATACCTTGAACAAAAACGGTGAATTTTTTAGGCGTGGGGTTGTTTGAAAAAACACATAAATATTATAAAGATAAGGGTTTGGCATTATTGTTAAAAATGATTTCGAGCAAGTGGCTGGCTCGTAGAAATTCTTGCCTTGAGGCCCAATTTTCAACTACTTTTTGCAGCAATATACCCGTGATGATACGTTACGTTACGTACGTTGGAATGTCATGCCAGAGGTCTTGGGCTCGATCCCTGCCTATGCCATCTAAAGTTTTTTTTTTTTTTCATGGGTACTGCCTTTTGCGAGGAATTGACAAATTCTCCAAGAGTAATTCTTATCATGAAAAGTGCTTTATCAAATTAGCCTTTCGGATTCGGCTTACAACTGTAGGTCCCCTCCATCCCTGACAACAGTACACGTACAAAAGAATTGTTGAGAGTTGTAAGTCACTAGGCCCTAGTTCTCAACGGACTGTTGCGCCACGCAATTTATTTATTTTTTGCAGCAATATTACGGACCATTAATTTGGTAATAAATTTGCAAGATTTCAAGTTCGGGAGTAAGTCTATTGATTGTGTAATAGCAAGCTAAACTGAGCATAAATCAAATGACAGCTGTCAAAAGGACCATCTCCGAAAAATAGTATTTCCATTTTGAAAACACGTCAAAACTAAAACACCCGTTACAAATACATACATATGTACGTATTTGTAATTATAATTGATTATCAAACTTCAAAAATTGATGTATCAATCATATTTCTAGACTAAGTCCTATTTTAAAATACAAAAAAACTCTCAAACAAAAAAGTGAATGAACCTAAATAAATAAAATAGAATTGAATAGTACCTAACATCATCATTTTATACATTCAACGGTCCTTATCCATTAAATTTTGTTTTTTTCTTTTTAATAAATCTACTAACGAAAATTCCCATTTTAGCTTCATTGAACCGAAACAATCAAGCAATGAAAAATACCTACCGTTTTACTTCTTTCTGTTGTGTTGTGTTGTATTTGAAGTGTACTTTTTATGGTAATAATAAAATAAGATACCTACTCGAATTATGTCTATTTGAAAAAATAAAGTGTCACCACACAATTCCATTGTGACACCAATTGAATAAAGTGCTTGCTTCAATTACCATATTAACGAGTACCTACTATTCAAATTGTAACGAACGTTCTTTTATCATTTTCTTTTTTCTGTTCTTTATTTTTCAGATATCAACCTTAAAATTCAGTATTTAATGCATTCCATACATATATGTAGCTAAGCAAAAACCGAAGGCAAAAATCAATTTTGTTTCGAATTGAACTTCCAGCTTTTGCGTGAAGTTCATAGATATCGCCAAAATACTTGCCAAATATATTCAATTTATAGAATTATACGAGTATCGCTGCTCACACTCTGATCTGATTGAAGAGCTCTGTCTCGTGAATTCAATTTTAATCTCATCATCATCAAGTTAACACTTAAGATAACCACACATCAGGAATTTAATAACTTCACAACAACAACAACATGACGAAGAAGTACGAATTCGATTGGATCATTCCGGTTCCGCCGGAGCTAACAACAGGATTGGTTTTCGATCGGTGGTTCGAAGACAAAGATACAACCGATTTTGAAAAGGACGCTTTATTTCGAGTCGATGAATATGGTTTCTTTTTGTACTGGAAAAGCGAATCAAAGGTAATTTATACATTAGATACATACAGCTGTGGACAACTAATTAGAAACACAAATTGAATTCACTTTTAAAGCAGTATCTGTATTTATTTTTTTGTTTGTTTGTTTTTTTTTTTTTTTTTGTGAAAAAATATTTTTTTTCCAAAATATATTTTTTAAACTTAAAACAATGTTTCCCAAACATAACAATTATTTCATATGGCAGTTTCTGCAAAAAACACAGCTTTTATTGGTGGACAACTAATTAGAAACAAAGAGAAAAATCATATCTTATTATAAAATGTTTTACTTTATAATATCATTTACCTTACATTTATCTTTAATACCTTGTTGCGAAACCTTTTTGCTTCAAAACTTCCCGACATCTTCGTTCCATTGATGAAATAAGCCGCCTGCACCGTTCTACGGGTATAGCCTTTCAAGCAGCTTCGATATTCGTGTAAAGAACATCATTGTTGTATTATTTTTGAGAGCAATAGCTTTTTTAACATCGGCTCAAAGATGCTCTACCGGATTTAGGTCTGCACTTGACGATGCCCATTCCAGAACTGTTATCGATTGGTCCCTAAAGAACTGTTTCGTAATTCCAGCAATGTGCTTGGGGTCGTTGTCTTGCTGAAACTTCCATATCACTGGCATGTTTTCATCGGCCCAATCCACTAATCGTTCCTTAAGAATGTCAATGTATTTAACGGCTGTCAGCGTTCTGTCGATTCGATGGATTGGGCCAACTCCACACCACGAGAAACAACTCCAAACGTTAAGCGAACCGCCTCCATGCTTGATTACTGGCAAAACATATTTAGGGTGGAACGCTGTTCCTTTTGGCCTTCGGACATATCGTGCACCATCTTGGCCCATCCTATTTATTTTAGTTTCGTCACTCCACACTATGTACTTCCATTCGTTTGTTGTCCAGTTGGAGTGTAATCTTGCGAACTCTATTCTTAGTCTACGTTGCTTTGCGGTTACTAATGGTTTCTTTCAAGAAACACGACCATGTAACCCAACTTCCACCAATCTTCTTCTGATTCTGCGTGGGCCTATGGGGACATCGAATGCAACTGAGAGTTGGCGTTGTATCTCTTTGGAGCTTATTTTTGGGTCTTTTTTGGCCAGCCTACTAATTGCTCGATCCATTTGGCAGCTTGTCTTACGGGCCCGTTTTTTACGAGGTACATTTTCAGCAGTCCCGAAGTTTTGAAAATGCTTAATTGCATTGAAAACTTTATTTACAGAACAGTTCATTTAAGATGCAATTGCTCTATAGGACATTTTAAGCTTCCAAAGCTCAAGAATCGCTTTCCTTGTAGGAGGATCACAACTCTTTAGTTTTCCCATTGCTATTACCTCCAAAATTTAAAAATTATTCTTTAAAAACGTTTGCAGACAATTCAGAATTTTCTACTTACCAATGCAAAATAAAAAGATTATTTTTATTTCACCCAAATCAAATCTAATTAAACTGTTTCTAATTAGTCGACCAGTTGAAACGAACACTTTTTACACTCTACCTTGATTTTGTTGTGAGCAATACAAAGACTTATGCACAAATGATGCTTTTTCAAACAATTATCTAATAACGCTTGCATTACACCGTTTAGGATACCGCTATTCTAGTCTCACAAATGACAAAGTGAACGTAGAAATGAGAAGCAAGTAATGTTTCTAATTAGTTGCCCACAGCTGTATATATATTTTTATGTTTGCATTTGCATTAGTGCTTAAGATCGTATTGTTTAAACTTTTGTAGATGACTTTATACAGATCATCTTCTAAATTGTTGCATGCGAAATACTCTTAAATTCTTTTGAAAGTGTTTTTTTAGAATTCAAAAAAACATTAATCTATCGATTTGAATACAGAGTGATTTCTGGGCTTTTGGATAGTATCCGAGTGACATTTCTTGCGCTTAATTAAATTTAAAAATCAAAACCAAAATTCTGTGAAATTGCTTTACCTACCACAGTTGACCGAGTCAGCCAATTGGTTGTGGCATGGGCTGTATGGCATAGTGCGCCATAATACATAAACAGCAGAATTCGCCCAAATCCATGTCTTCAATTTTAGTGACAAATAAAAATCAATTGACATACATATGTAGGTCTGTATTTGTCATCGTTCGTTGATCGAAACGTTGTTCCCCGCCTTATTTTTGAAAGAAAACGTTTCAATTGTGCCACAAACTATCACTCTTTAGATGCATTAGGTTAGGTTAGGTTGGAGTGGCTGTCCAGATGTCATTGACTCACTTATACCTCAAGGGTCCATTGTGATACCACTAACGAGGTTACTCATGGGATAATAATGAACTTAAACAAACCATTTTGTACTTTTAATAAAGTTAGAGAGACATTTTGTGTCGATCGTTGCCAGTTCACTGGTATTATCGAAGAAGGGATTACCGAGAAAGTTATTCCTTCTAATGGAGAGTGCTGGACATGTACATAGAAGGTGTTGGACTTTTTCCTCTTCCTACTCGTCCATGCAGCTTCTACAGAAGTCATTTGTGTAGACCCCTAGCCTCAGAGCATGTCTTCCTATGAGGCAGTGTCCTGTTATTACTCCAATTGTAGAGCTTATATTTGATTTTTTAAGAGCTTGAGAACTTTAAAAAAAAAAAAAACGCATAAAATTTGCAAAATCTCATCGATTCTTTATTTGAAACGTTAGATTGGTCCATGACATTTACTTTTTGAAGATAATTTCATTTAAATGTTGACCGCGGCTGCGTCTTAGGTGATCCATTCGGAAAGTCCAATTTTGGGTAACTTTTTCGAGCATTTCGGCCGGAATAGCCCGAATTTCTTCGGAAATGTTGTCTTCCAAAGCTGGAATAGTTGCTGGCTTATTTGTGTAGACTTTAGACTTGACGTAGCCCCCACAAAAAATAGTCTAAAGGCGTCGAATCGCATGATCTTGGTGGCCAACTTACCGGTCCATTCCTTGAGATGAATTGTTCTCCGAAGTTTTCCCTCAAAATGGCCATAGAATCGCGAGCTGTGTGGCATGTAGCGCCATCTTGTTGAAACCACATGTCAACCAAGTTCAGTTCTTCCATTTTTGGCAACAAAAAGTTTGTTAGCATTGAACGATAGCGATCGCCATTCACCGTAACGTTGCGTCCAACAGCATCTTTGAAAAAATACGGTCCAATGATTCCACCAGCGTACAAACCACACCAAACAGTGCATTTTTCGGGATGCATGGGCAGTTCTTGAACGGCTTCTGGTTGCTCTTCACTCCAAATGCGGCAATTTTGCTTATTTACGTAGCCATTCAACCAGAAATGAGCCTCATCGCTGAACAAAATTTGTCGATAAACACATTTCGAACCGAACACTGATTTTGGTAATAAAATTCAATGATTTGCAAGCGTTGCTCGTTAGTAAGTCTATTCATGATGAAATGTCAAAGCATACTGAGCATCTTTCTCTTTGACACCATGTCTGAAATCCCGCGTGATCTGTCAAATACTAATGCATGAAAATCCTAACCTCAAGAAAATCACCCATTATTTTGTCTGCTCAGGGATATCAAGCCTTTTGACCGTTTTAAGTCTATGCTTGGCCATATTTGCTTGGTTGCTAGGCAGGTGGTACTCTGTTACCATCTAGCATTTGTTGCTTCTAGAGCATATTGTTTGAGAAGATATTTGCATGTAGCAAGTGGTGTTCTTATGTTACGTTTTTGTCTAACATTAGGCAGAAGTGTTCCGTTTTTGACGAGCTCATCGGCTTTGCAATTTCCCGGAATGTCTCTGTGGCCCGGCACCTAAATGAGGTGAATATTAAACTGTTCTGTCATCTCATTCAGAGATGATCGGCAGTCGTGGACTAATTGAGAGTTTGTGGAGACAGACGCGAGAGATTTAAGAGCGGCTTGGCTGTCCGAGAAGATTCGTATATCCTTGCAAGATATAACGTTTTCTTTGAGCCAGGATAATGCCTCTTTAATCGCCGCCATTACTTCTGCCTGGAATACACTACATTGATTGGGAAGTCTATATGATAGACTGAGATTCAGTTGTTCCGAATAGATACCACTTCCAACTCCACAATCGGTCTTTGAACCGTCCGTATAGAAGTGTACCGCATTGTCTTCCAGGGGTCTCTCTTCTTCCCAGGAGGATCTTGAAGGGATGGACACATGGAAGCTTTTACCGAATACCATTTTTGGGGTGGTATAGTCTAAGCGATCTGGGATAGATCTAAAATTGTCTAGAATAGTAGTATGTCCAATATTGTTACTGTTCCATTGAGAGGTGGCTCTAAGCCTCACACATGAGTTGGTTGGCACCATTTTGGAGAAGATGTCAAAAGGTGTTAGGTTTAAAAGCACTTCCAGGGCTGCGGTTGGTGTTGAGCGAAGTGCTCCTGTGATGCACATACCTGCTGACCGCTGGACTTTGATGAGCTTATTTAGATTTACCATGTTGTCCAGTCCGGTCCACCATACGACAACTCCATAAGTGAGTATCGGTCTAATTACCGAAGTGTATAGCCAGTGGGTTATTTTTGGGGAGAAGCCCTATTTTGATCCTATGGCCTTTTTACAAGTAAAAAGCGCTACAGTAGCCTTTTTTACTCTTTCATCAATATTTGCCTTCCAGTTTAGTTTTTTGTCTACAATGAGGCCTAAATATTTAGCTTGGTCGGAAAAGCTTAATGGTATTCCTTTAATCTTGGGTGGGCTAATCTGAGGAATTTTGTACCTTCTCGAAAAGAGTACTAGTTCTGTTTTATGTGGATTGACGTCCAAGCCACATTGCTTAACCCATTTTGTTAGCCTATTTAAGGCATTTTGTAGGAGTTCCGAGAGAACGTGGGGGTGTTTCCCAGATACAGATATTGCAACGTCGTCAGCATAGGCAATCACCCTGAAACCCTCTGCTTCCAATGATGTTATTTAGATGCATTCGCTTATTTATAAATTTTCGAGCACGATGATTTTGTTTATTAAAGCATCCACCGAAATGAAAATGAGCCTCGTCAGCTGCTCAAGGCCCATACTTTAAACCAATAACGAAGCAAATGCTCGCGTGCTGAGTCAATTAGACCTTGCAAGCAAAAATATCGTGGTCACAACTGTTGGGATACAATAAGACACTGCCGTTGCCCACTTCTTATGCCACACAGATATGAACTCTTAGGTAGATCCTTCTTTAACAACATTGCTTCTTAAAATGCAAATCCACTACAACCAATCTTACTGAATGTGTGTCCAAAACTTTAAACGAAATAAGAGAAAGGGAATGAAGTGGACGTTATCCCTACAGACCTTAACAAATCTTTTGATAAAATCAGTCACTAAATTATTTATGTTAAACTTAAAGCCCTTGATTTCCCACACTTTTTTATTTCATGACTCAGATCATTTGCTTGAGAACCGCTGATATAGAATTATTTGTAGGTTCTCAATTTCCGATCCTATTTATGCGAACTCAGGAGTCCCTTAAGGGAGCCACCTTGGTCCTTTGTTATTTGTCTTAACTATCAACGACCTTATAAAAAATGTCATTGATAATATTCAACTGTCTCTATTTACGCTGATGACAAGCAAATAACAAAGGTTATTTCTACTCCATCTGATTCTGTCTTACTCCAAAATGATCTTGACTCATTTTAGACTTGTAGCTGCAAAAATTTCTTGGAACTCAATGAAGTTAAATGCCAATTCGTAAAATTCACCCGTAAGCGATCACATCTTCCCTACCGAGTTTACTGTCTGCACGACTTTAGCATTCATTATGTCTGTTCTATTTGCGACCCAAGAGTTATTTGCGTAACTCAGTTAAATTTTCGAGCCCATTTTAATTATATTATTAGCAAGGTCAACTCATCCCTTGGCTTCATCAAAGGTTTGTCGAAAGATGAACCCCTATGTCACTAAATCTACATATATCAGAAATCTCATTCTCAAAGAATGGAATAGAATAATAATTTGTTAATAGGTTGAATTAAGTGTAAATAAATAAATGAAGAAACTTGAAGAACTGGAAGACATTCCAAGAATCAGTCTCTTGGTGAAATTAAGGCCTTTAAATGGCTGGGAAATGATAACCCATAGAAATCAAAGGTTAAAAAATTTAAATTAAGTTAAAATACTTTAAGGTACCACAATGGGTCTACATTGATCAAAGTGCATCGATAACCGTATATCAATCGCCAGACCAACTACCTAACCTAACTTACACATCCCTAACTTTGGGAGATAAATTTTCAATATTTCCCAAAGTTGTGCAATTTCAATGGCTGAGCCACAACCACCCGTTAGGTCGGTCGGACTTGTGATAGAGTTCTTATCAAATTTACGATATTTTACGATATCATGTGTTACAAAGCGCGGCCTTAGACCTCGGGCTCTAAGAAGAAAGCTTACTTAAGTTTACTTACGCTTTTTTAATTTTTTTTGTAAATTTAAACAAAATTGCAATGACAATACAGTTGTCAGCTGTCAAAGCGTAACCTAAATAGATCTGAAGCGGAGGCAAAGCCTGAGGTAACATTTAAAATTGCCTAAGAATCCATTGTGTCTAAACGGCCAAACCGAAGGCGTGGTTGTGGTTTATCTATAAATCGACTTATTTTCACGAAGGTATGATACTCTTTTTCTTTTAAGATTTCCAGCGACAAAATAGCTGTCAGAGTGAAAATAACCTAAGATTTAGAGACCACTAAATAGACCAACTTGTACAAAAATACACTATACAAAAATTGACAACTGCTTAAGTGTTTAAGTATATGATTTTGGGGTTTTCCATGGGTAAAATAAATCAATTTATTCTTGACCAAATCCGTCAAAACACAAATTTTTCCTCTTTTGGCATTCCATGGGGCAAAATAAATTGATTTATTTTTTATTTGGATTTTTTGGCAGATTTATCCTGTTTTGCACCAATACTAATACAATTTAAAAAAAAATGCTTAACTGGGAATTTGACAGCTCTCCGCCCTCCATAGAGGAGACCACGTCCTGAAAAATATAGAAGAATTTCAGATTGTCAAAATAAAAATGACATCAACAAGTTTTTTATCAAGTTTTTGCTTACAAGTTCAATCTAACAAATCTTAATGGCCCTTTCCTTCACTAACTCTTGCAAAATTATTTGGTGAAACATACCTTTAGGTTAGAACTAACTAGTTGTCAGTGAGTTACATACTTTTTTTCAATAGGTGAAGTAGTTTTTTAAATAAATAACTTTTTCTGTTTAAGTTGGCCAGTGATCTCAAAGAAATATAAACAAACTTTCTCATAAATATTTCTTTCTTTTGCTGTCAGAAATCTGAGAACAGAATTTGTAAGGTTCGATTTTTTTAGGATTCTCTATCACCCAATTCAAAAAGGATGAAAAGAAATAAAAAGCTGATTTGATTCTTAGAATGAATAGTTGTATTTATATTTCATTCTCCTGCTCTGTCAATTTGTCTAAGAATATTCTCAGACATCTTAAAAATATAAACTGGCCAAATTTATTTATTCACACCCGTCAGGAAAAAAAAACAGAAATGACAAGCAAATTACATATATTTATGGCAGGTGTCAAAATGGCTGATTGAGAAATATGAACCAAAAATGTATCGTCTCGAGAAGTCGAAAAAAAAGGTTTTGAACTCCCATTGACATTTTGTAAAATGAAGCGGAACTGACCTATTTTGTATTTTGTCTGCGTTTGCATTCACGCATATCCTGTTTAAAGAAGTTAAACTATTCAATAGCTCCATAAATAAATAAGAATCGAAATCAATACAAGTGCTTGAAAAAAGTTATAGTTTTTGAACAAATTATGAACATTGAAATATGTAGTTCAAATCTACTACGAAAATAGTGAACCTTTTTGTTGATAACCTATATTTTCATTTTTTTATTTTTCGTTCTTTGTTTTAAATTGAAATCCAGTTTTTATATGTGTAATTAATGAATTCAACTTATCATATTTGTATTTACAACAGGAAGGTGACGTGATAGAATTGTGTCAAGTCAGTGACATAAGAGCAGGCGGCACACCAAAGGTAAGAAGAATAATTATTATTAACAAATTTAGTATTTAATTTTAATTTTGCGTAAACTTAAATACAAGTTTATTTAGTTCTTTTATAATAATGTAATACGGCTAGAATTTGTATGCTATTATGTATGTAGTAGTTAATTATAAATTAATTATATTGAACGTTTTGGCACAAACAAATTTTGTGTTTTACAGATAAAAACATCAAAATATGCAACGAAGATCTTCCAAAACAAAAATAAGCGATTTTTATTATCTACAGCAAGTCAAAAACAATTCAGAAACGAAATTCTTCTGACATTTATAAATGTCAAAGTTTTATAAGAAGCTTGTATTTTATTTAAGAACAGTACCAATTTTGAGACTGTTTCTTTAATAAAACGATAGAAACAATACAATTATAAATTGCCATATTTTAGCTTAGGAATAACAAGACCATTTTGTAGCCTAAATTTAAAAAAAAAAAAAAACATATAAATTTAATTCAGGACTAAAAACCCCAATGAATGTGGGTCAATTTTCCGATCGGCTTTCACCTACGAGAACTATAATAAATTTATGTTATTGTTTAACAAAAACAAGAACAAAGAAAATCTTTATAAATACAATATTTTTCTATTTGCAGATTCTGGCTTGCAAGGTAAATAGGTACTTAATTAATTTGGCCAACAATAAAATAACAAAAAAAAAATAACAAAACATTGAAGTTTTTGCTTTTTACACATTATTAATTGCTGCTTTAACAATTTGTATTTTCATTTGCTTACTCGTTTAATTACATTTACTAGTTTAAGTGTTTGTTTTTTTAACTTAATACGTATATTAAAATGTGTCTAAAAACAGCATGCAGGATTATGGTATCTAAAACAAACTAATATATTGCACTTTGTTTCAGGATCCAAAGCTTTTGGACAAAGTAACAAAAAAGCACGGCACTGATTTAAACAAGCTTGATGAAAGATCTTTGACAATATGTTCGAATACAGATTACATCAATATCACTTACCATCATATAATATGTCCTGATGCTGCATGTGCCAAGGTAAGTGTTTTACGTCTTTATTTAATAAGATTAGTACGGATTTAACTGTTGGATTGATGAGGCTTTGACAAGTCTCA
The DNA here is from genome assembly GCA_920104205.1 of Eupeodes latifasciatus. NCBI lineage: Eukaryota > Metazoa > Arthropoda > Insecta > Diptera > Syrphidae > Eupeodes > Eupeodes latifasciatus. The sequence continues at coordinate 97,687,466 of OV049924.1, read as the reverse complement.
TAGTCTTTTGAGTTCATTGAAGTCGATTCTAATACTCTGGTGGTCAACACGATTCTTGTTTCAGAAAACAAACTACGTTTTTCACAATCTTTTTTGGTGCTATTAATTCGAATTTGAATTCGACTTCAAAATTGTGTCTAAATCGTCAAGCTTTTGTTAAATTATTGTTTTACTTAAAACTAGTTTTGTAGTATGGTTTCTTACAAAATGCATACTGGTCGTAAAAAATTATGATATTTTTAAACTTTAAAATATTTACATATCTTCTAAGTTTTCGGGATCTCTTATGAGGTCTTAAATCTGACTCTTAGGGTCCAGTTAAAGCTGTCATTTAAATCAATCAAATAATTATTTAAGAAAAAAAGTTGTATCGGACAACTATTTTGTGTTTCAAATTTTATTCTTCTATGTTCCTGAGAGGAAACCATTTTTAATCAAAAAAAGGGCGTAATCCTTCTACTGATTTGTGCTTCAATTTTACACAGTTCCAAAGATAAATTTCTTTCAGAAAAACAATTCATGCGGGATTTCAGTCAGAAAGATTTTTTCAATGAATAATCGCTATAACCGAACTGTCAAAAACGAATTCAATTATCGGTTTTAAAAATAATTAATTTTCACAGCTTTTCTCGGGTTACTATTGGATACTTAAACCCAATGCTGACAATTAAGCAACGTGGATCCAAGTCATTGGAATAATTAAAAACCAATGTCCATTCCTTATACTTATACTTTGTTGAAAATTAAAAGGTTTCAAAAATTAAAAAGCAATTTTACGAATTCCTTACGAATCAAAAATGCAAAATTGTTTTAGCACAAAGATTTAACCCACTCTAAAGAAACTTCCTCATAGGGATTTTATGGAAGATAACTCAACGAATTCACGCTCTATTTATTAATTAATTAATTTAGTGGATTATTATTTTAAATGGTTTAGTTAAATATTTAGCTGATTTTAAAAATTTAAACAAAATCACCGGTTAAAATGTATCTCATATTTTACTAAAGTTGAAATCACAAAATGGCTAGTTTGACTTTTATGGGGTTTTACATGGTTCAGATTTCCTTCAAAAATTTAATTTTTTCCTGGAGCATGGAACACGATTGGAATTATTTTGTATGTCGTTGTACTAGTGTAACTCCGTGTACGTTTTAACGAGTAAAGTAGAGCTGTCAAATTCCCAGCTTAACATTTTTTTTAAAATTGTATAAGTATTCATGCAAAGGGGGTAAACCGGCCGAAAAATCCAGAGCTGCAGATTTGATCTTTAATCCAAAATCAATCAATTTATTTGCCCCATGGAATGCAAAAACTGGGGAAATGTATGTTTTGACATATCTAGACCAAGAATAAATTGATTTATTTTACCCATTATAAACCTCATTAGTTATTCCGTTCCTCGGATTTAGGTTTGTTTGATTCTTTTGTACGGATTGTCACAGCTAAGACGTGTTCAGGCGCTTTATTTTTAATAAAAGATGAAAAGCATTTTACAAAAAGCAAAAGGATTACAATTTTGGAACAGCAAATAAATTGGTAGCTAGTAAAATGCAGAGCACTTTAGAATAGGTTATGTAATATAAAATGTGTAAGGACAAATTTTATTTTAAATTTATTTATTTGTGCTAGTCACTGTACAGTGTAGGTACATGGTTTTCTATTTTTATTCCCTCATCATCGTGCCGATGAATCTCGAACTCCAACATTTTTATTGAAAGCTCTAGTTTTTTCTTTGTAAGCTTTTCAAATTTTTGATGGCCTTACTTGTTCCTTTTTAAATTTTAATTTGCTTACTAAGAAGCTGATGGAAAGAAGTAAGAGAAGAGGTCTTCTTCTGGGATTACGTTGTCTTTCTGAGCTGGATGAAGTAGCGTGTTTAGTATCCTGATTGATATCTGTGTAACTGGTTAGAGAGTTCTTTGCAGCGATATCAGGAACAGAATTTCCAGCGGTACTTATTTCCCCCAAAAGATTTCGCCCCTATCCCAGTTATGGAGCTCCTTATGTTAACAAGTACAGTTACGCTTTCTTCAATTTTGCATAAATGTTTAATATGTTTTAAAATCGCTCCATTCCCGGGAGCATAGAAAGTTAATTAAGGTTATCTATGATTTAAAATGATATTTTGTTTCCAAAAAATGAATCAGCTAAACATCGTCGATGACATTTGGTTCTAACAAGATGGCGGCTTTTGTTGTCATACAGAGCCCTTTTGTGGCGACTTGGTCCTGTTCACTCTCTCTCTCTTATCGATTACTTTTTATGGTTAGATCTTTTCTTTTTGTCGACTGAAGCATTGAAAGCAAATAGGCAGGTTCAGACAACATAAGATACTTCATTTGCAGTCAACTGCATTCTTTGAATGCAAAATAAGACCAAGGTAGCTTGTTATTTTCTCAGATATCGTTGATTTCAAACGAGAAACTTTACTTGCCCATCTTTAACTTGCAGAATGTACAAGCTACATTATTATCTCAAAAAAAAAACTCCTTACACAGGCTAGAAGTCCATCATAAGTTGTGTTTTTTATTGTAAAGAAAAAGTCCTTATTCCTTTTCCAATATGACAAAGAACCCTTTTACAATAAACTTCAAATTAAATTGAATAAATAAATACATCACAGAGTTATGAAGTCCAGCTTTTGGTTGAATGAAAAAACATGATTAGCTGACATTTTGACTTGAAAGTAAGGGAGATTGTTCTTGAATAAATCAATTTTCCATTTAAGTTTTTTGGCTGTTGACCAATCATGTTCTAGTAACTTGGCTTACCTTCAAGTCTGTTATGTTATATTAAAGCCACCATTGACACCATACGGCCAGATTTATGGAAAAAACTAGTGACAAAATTTGGACAAATTAAATAGAAATATTCCTAAAATTCTTGTTTTAAAAATAAAACCCATGAGAATATGTATATATCAGATTATGATGAATTAATTTGTCTTGTATAAGTATTTAAAATTCTCAAGCTTTTTAAAAAACGCCCTATATCTACTTAAAAAGGTAAATGAATATTCAAAGCTAAAGGTACAAAATACAAACATGTGGGGGTTTTCATTCAATTTTGGTTTTGTGAGTACTAGAAATTTGTGAACACAAAACATGCACTTTAGGCCAATCTCTCCCTTAATTTAAAAACAAAAACATAGGTTACATAAAACTTTGTGCCCAAGGCTGAAGACAAGAATAACAAAAAATGTAACTGCTTACATATACATATTTGTATGTTGGTATTGGTATGTTTATATATCTGACATATATTTGCTGCCTTCTCAGTACCCATGTATCTATATACAGTGCGGTTAGAAACATTCCAGATTTTTCCTTTAATGCATGTTTTTCTTAAAATATTTTATTTTAAAAAGTAGTTCAATAACGAGTCTCATGTTCATACCTAACCGGATTTTTAAAAGATTTCAAGTCTCGACTATAGGTTACATGTCACATCATTAAACAAGTTTTGATTTTAGAAAATAAAGATTATTCGCTGTATAAACAATGGTTAAAGCGTTATTGTTTAGAAATTTAAAAAAAACGTGTAAAACAAAAAGTAATCACTTGATTGCTAAAAGCTCCAACGTCAACGACATCAAAAACAATAGTCAAAACATGAAGGTTTATATAACATTTCCCTGATGAATGACCCTTGCGTACCTTGAATACAGCTTGCGACGACCTTAGTCTGTCTATGAGACCAAGTAGAGTAAGCGCCTATAAAAATCAGATCTTTATGTATTTCGATTATTTTACCAAACTATCATTTAACCGTTCCGCTAGAAGTATCAATATTACCCCTCAACTCGGCAATTATCTGAACTCGTCCCGTTTATTTTTCATACGTGCTGTTAAACTCTGGAACTTTCTCCCATCTCCAATTAAATTAATCGTTAACTATACAAGATTTAAAACTGCAATATTTCTTCACTTTTCGTCTCTCCCAATTCAACCATAATCCTCTCCCGTTTCCCTTCAATCCCAAAGAATTGCTTTTAACATTAATAAAATTGTATTTAATTAAATGTAAATTTGTAAACATATTATTATCCCAGTACTATAAAAGATGTAATCTTACTGTACGTACCATTATTGTCAAATAAATAAAATGAAATGAAATGAAATGAAATGAAGATTACCCGTGTTTTGTTGGAAAATCTATCCATAGTATTACGCGTGTTTTGTTGGAAAATCTATCCATAGTATAGTAGGATTTTACACGAATAACAAAAACAATATCCATAGTATGAATAACACCGATAAAAGTTAGAGTAGAATCTACTATGGATGAGTTTTTGACATTTATACGAGTCTCGAATGAATCTTATGTAATTTCGTTCTCAAATGTTGGTACGATTGATATTGCATTTGTATCTCGATGGGTGTGTTCATTAAGTAGTTGTGCATTTGGAATCATATGTGTTTTCCATTGTGGAAAAAATCAATATATTACTGTTGATATTATTTAGTTTTGTTAGCGAAAATGGACTAACTGAGCTTATTTTGTAAGAGAAAACAATAGAAAAAATAATTAAGTTTTGCTATGTTTCCACCAAAGGTTTATCTCAGTTTAGACTAGATAAATCTTTTTGGTGTTTCCACTGCACAAGAAGATTTAAAAATGATTAAGTTTGACAGCACTTTCTGAAATGCAAATGGTGTTTCGATGTTTCTTATGAAGTGCAAGTGAGATAGTTTGATTCGTGTTAAACAATGAAAAACTGAATAGTTCAGCACCATATAAGAATATGCTACCTACTCCATGTGCATTTTTTTTGAATTTGATTAAAACAAAACTATATTTTTTGTACACAAACATGCAAATAAACAGAACATAACGCATTATCTGTAAAACCAACTCCTCCACACAGGTTTTTATACACACATTTTGACTCCACTCCGATCCCTGACCGGAATCGAGGCGAATCAAGCTTATTTCGACTCGATTCATGTACATATATAAAGAATTTAGGCGAGTTTTAAGCTCGCTTCAACACCACATGTTAATGTAGTAGTCTACGAACACACCCCCTCCTTGAAGCAATTGTTAAATGAATTTTTTTTTATAGAATCTCAATTTCCAGATGTTTTCTTACCATTTCTTCTTGAAAACTGTCCATTTTAGTAGTTTGTTTTGCTAAGTTAATTTTAACATTTGATTTTCACAAAACTTTCTTCTATTGGTGTGTTTTTTTCATTATTATTCTGACAGATCTTCTTTCAGTTGTACCAATTTTTAAATACAAAAAATCTGGCTACTGCGGATCGTTTTATTGGCAATTTATCACAGTACTATATATGGAATACCAAAAAAAACGCATTATTGTAAAAAGTAGGCTAGTAACAGTACACATAATAGACTTTTAAACTATAAATAAAGGCTCTAATTTTCTAAAAATCATCTTAACTGGTTTGTAAGCAAATGGAATAGTTTCTTTTTTAATTATGAAAGCAAGTTTAACTTGTTTTATCCCAATGAAGAATAGTAAGGGCGCTCAAAAGGTATAAGATTAAACTTAGTAAATGTAGTCTCTACACTTAAGCCAGTCAGTGTTACCGCTATGCGACTTAAGTCGCATTTTTACCCTTTTTTGTGCCTCATGCGACCATGATACGACTTTTTTAAAATTGTCTATTTTTACCCTTTTTAAAAAATTATGCCACTGTCACTGTCACACATAATTTCAATCTATAAAATGGTATCAAGTTGAAATTGTTTGGGTCGACTCGATCACGTTCGCTCAGAATCGAAATCTTGCTATACTAGCATAAAAATTCATTTCCACAATTCAAATTCACTTAATCATTTCATTTAAAGACATTTTGATTATGATGTAGACAAATTTTTTAACAAAAGAATATATACTACGCACTAAAATTGAAGAGATTAATTTTATAAACCCAAAAAATATATCGGGTGATTTTTTTGAGGTTAGGATTTTCATGCATTAGTATTTGACAGATCACGCGGGATTTCAGACATGGTGTCAAAGAGAAAGATGCTCAGTATGCTTTGACATTTCATCATGAATAGACTTACTAACGAGCAACGCTTGCAAATCATTGAATTTTATTACCAAAATCAGTGTTCGGTTCGAAATGTGTTTCGCGCTTTACGCAAATTGTATGCGTTTTTTTTTAAAAAAAAGTTCTCAAGCTCTTAAAAAATCACCCATTATATTAAACAATGTCCTCTTTTCAATGGAGGACAATAAGTACATAATGGGTGGTTTTTTAAGAGCTTGAGAACTTTAAAAAAAAAAACGCATAAAATTTGCGTAAAGCGCGAAACACATTTCGAACCGAACACTGATTTTGGTAATAAAATTCAATGATTTGCAAGCGTTGCTCGTTAGTAAGTCTATTCATGATGAAATGTCAAAGCATACTGAGCATCTTTCTCTTTGACACCATGTCTGAAATCCCGCGTGATCTGTCAAATACTAATGCATGAAAATCCTAACCTCAAAAAAATCACCCGATAAAAATTGTAAGTGATATTTACATAGGGAATGAAGCGGAAACATAGGGTGAGTTCAAAAATGCAACTAGTTGCACAAGCCATGCCGAAAAAATTCATGCAATGCATTTATGAACAGAAAAACTGCTGCAATAATGCGGCAGATATACAATATCAAAAACCAGTTCTTAAATGTCATCAAGGTAGGCGCCTATAAAAAAAGAATGACAGAAATAATTCAGTTTTTTCTTTGAGTTACGCGGGTTTTGGTTTTTTAGTGTCTTAACAAAATTCTTTCAAAATGTCAAATACAAATGTTTTATTAGGACTTATTTTAAATGTTTTGAATGGAACAAATTCATTCATTCCTATGAAGTATAAATATTTTTCAACTTATTAATAACAAATCATTTTATTTTGCCAAAAATTTAATAAATATTCAATTATTTTACCTATTCATCTTGTTCTGACATTTTCCTGCAGAGCGGCAACAGAAATAAAATGATGGCAGGTTTGATCGCATTTCAGCTGTCAGACTGTTTTTTTGAACAGAGTTACCGACTGCAGTAATGCAGTGTATTAACATTTATGAACGCAAATCTTGCATTACTGCTGCATTTTTACATTAATGAACTTACCCATATACGAGGGTTGCTACTTATATTTCTAGCCTAGGTAACAGTAAGTGTTGCCAGGCGCCATCTAACATTTTCAACATAAAGTTTGACATTTTTAACCATAAGAACATGTTTCATTGGAGTGCGATTTGTGTTGTTGACAGTAACTTGAAAAATTCATCTCGGGCAAAAAATGGAATTAACTCGTGAACAATTTCGTGCGATTATTTTTCATAACTTTCCACGTGGATTATCAAGACAAGAGTGCAGCAACGAACTTAATTCTTCCTACAGCGATAAAGCACCGTCCTATAGCACTGTAAAAAACTGGTATAACGAATTCAATCATGGTCGTCGTTCGCTCCAGGACGAATTCCATGAAGGTCGTCCAAAATCGGTTGTTGTGCCACAAAATATCGATGCTGTGCATGAACTGATAAAGCAAGATCGACATGTTACATATCGTGAGATAGAGGCATCTTTGGGCTTTAGAATGACCAGCATCAATAAGATATTACATGAACATTTGGCCGTGAAAAAGGTTTGTTCGCGCTGGATCCCGCATAATCTGACAAACGCTCAAAAGAAGGCTCGTGTTGATTGGTGCAAGAAAATGGTGAAAAAATATGGTCAAGGTGCATAAAAGGCTGTGTATAATATCTACACAGGTGACGAATCATGGATCTATGCGTATGAGCCCGAAACAAAACAGCAATCGGCTGTATGGGTCTTCCAAGATGAGCCAAATCCAACAAAAGTTGTTCGCGGAAGAAGCACATGGAAGCAAATGGTTGCCTGTTTCTTCGGCATTACCGGTCTAGTGGCGACAGTAGCGTTAGAGCAACGCAAGTCGGTCAATTCTGAATGGTATACGACCATTTGTTTGCCAGAAGTCATGGGAGAAATTCGAAAAAAGCAGAAGAAGAGGCGAATCATTATTCATCATGACAATGCAAGCTCTCACACATCGGCTCAAACAAAGGAATTTTTGACCAGCCAAAACATCGAATTAATGGGTCATCCGCCGTACAGTCCTGATTTGGCACCCAATGACTTCTTTTTATTCCCGCACATTAAAAAAAATGCGCGGACAACGTTTTTCGACCCCTGAAGAAGCCGTTGATGCATTCAAAAACTATGTTTTGGAGCTACCTCAATCGGAGTGGAAAAAGTGCTACGAAAATTGGTTCATGGAGAATATTTTGAAAAACAATAAAACCAATTTTAATCGTAATTCTTTGTTTTGTCATTATTAGGCCAGAAATATAAGTAGCAACCCTCGTATACATAAAACAAGAAAGTATTTCCAGTTCGGATATTGAAAATATAAGAAGTAAAATTCTTATTTATTACCAACTAATTTCAAGGCAAATTATTTCAAGGTTTAATACTAATGAAAAGAAGTTTTCGGTTTTGAGGCACTTGGATCTTCAAGTAATCAAACTAGGCGAAGAGTTTAATTATAATGATCTAGTATCAGATTATTAATTAAGGGTTTTTTCTAAGTTAACAATTCTAAAAAATAGATTAACGAACCGCCTGTGTGTGGAAATATGTAATGCAATGCTCTCTGCAGCAAATATTTTAGAAAAGTAAACTCTTGATAAATGGAAACCTTCAGAGGAGCTTATAAAAAGCTACCGTAAATAAATCACAAAAAAATAATGACTCCTATTTTAAAAATAAATGTAAATGTAAAAGTCAAATATTTATAAATAATATAAATTCCTAAAATGCACCTTAATTTTTGTATTTCAAAAGAACTGAATAGAATATGAATTTATTTATTTTTTAGTTAAACTTGAGTTAATATAACTTAAATCGACTGAATTGACTGTTATTGTTATTTAATGTTATATACATATACACTTTAACGTATTTATTAAAAAAAGGAACGTGTGAGATATAAATCGAATGTATTGAATACTAGTATAAGAATTTATTTTTCTTTAGACGGTATGCCTAATAAAAAACTAAAAAACAACTCTTTTTTTTTTGCAATTTATACAGATTTCGTTTGATTTAGGTGTGTATTAAAAAAAAATCTAAATGCGACCTTTTTTTCATTTGACCCTTTTTTTTGCGACCTTTTCAAAAATCCCAGCGGTAACACTGGCTCCAGTCTATGGACCTTTACACCAAATTACTTATTTAATGAACCTACTTTTGTACAGATACATTTTGCTGTACACATTGCTTCTCTACGCAGAGAGAAATGCCCTCGTAATGCGTGCTCAAAGCTATTAAAAGACTTGTTCTCATCAAAAAATAATCTTTTCTTGAAGTGGCCATCGCACACCCGTTGTAAAAGAAGATTTGGGAAGAACATACACTCATCCCATAGTTCCCTTTAGTAGCCTTAAAGGATGAGGGCGATGAAATTCCTTCACATAATTTCGATAAATTGATGGCATCAATCCAAGTCTACGTCGAGAAAATATAACAAATCAAAATATTGATCATAAGCTAAAAACTAACTCCTAATTTTGATTACTTCTTTATTTAAATGGATCATTCTTTTTGACTTCAGCAATTTATTAAAATGGAATGTTTTTAACCGCACAGCACTGTATGCTCGCATAGCCCACAACACATGTCTATACTATGAAAATACCCTGAAAAAAACTTCGTTAATGGGAGAGATTGTGTACGGAAAAAGTTTACAATTTTTCTCGTCATCGGAAGTTTTCTCATTTTGTCTGGTGTCCATGTTTCAGAACTTTTTCTAACCATCAATCTATTTTGATATTTTATTTTGATATTTTATTTTGCTACCCTTCTTCTACTATACCTAGGCATATTGACCAGATGGGAAAATGTATATACAAAATCAATGGTGGTTCTATAGGATTATGTCTTGTATGGGAGAAGAAATGAAACCAACGCAACACTTCCATTTCTTTGAAAAATAAGACTTATTCTATACAACATTTGTATTTATTATATTAGTTACGCAATGTATAAGCTTTTATTTCGGCTCTATTCAGGATTGCATAAATCATTATTTAAAAATCATTTTCCGATACATTATTAGGTATACATAATAGCTTTAGTGTTAGTGTTAAAATACCAGGAAGAGGAATCTATTATGGACTGTACTTAAAACACCTCTATTAAACGTTACATAACCATCATAAATAAGCTTCTTGGTGTTTTGGACATAGTTATTTTTTTCGTAAATACGAGGGATACATTTTTGTATTTGAAATACGGACCCGAAGTCTCCACCATTGAGCAGAATAGTTAAGTATAATATCAAATCGTTAAGGGTATTGCATAATAAAAAGTTATTTCATATTTTGACATTTGACAAGTTAAAATTACGTCAGTACTTAAAATAGAACTATTATTTATTCAATAATGCATTGAAAGTGTTTTGAATTTATTACAAAAACAGAGAAAAAATCAAAATTTTGTAAAAAAAGTTAACTTACCATGTTATTTTTTAAAAAGGTCATCACAATTGGCCACCGAGATCTTTTGGGCCGCTTGAAAGATGAGATATACAATACATATGCCAAATCCTTCAAGACCTTAAAGATGGAATTCAGAATTCGTGAAGTTTAAGTTTTTGAAAATGTCTTGAAAAAGGGATTTTATAGAAAATAAAGTCTATATTTTACTACAGTGACCCTTTAATAAGGTACTTTGAGCAATGCTATAAATAAATAAATAAGTAAAAAAAAGTTTGATAACTTTTATAAAAAGTTCACTAAACGCACAAAGGGGCAAAACCATACTGGGGCAAAAAATGTCTTCCTTAAATAAGAACATATTCGCAGAAGTCACAAAGATATACGACGTGCTCATTGTCTACAATTCCTGCAAAGCTTCGTGGTGCACTAAATCGAATCTGTTATTCGGGTTTTAAAAAAAAAAGTTTTTTTTTTATTTTATCAAAATCTTAAAACTATCTTAAACAAAAATTCTTAAAAAACTAGCGTAAATTCCAGCTTTTCTTTGTCTAGTTTTACTCTGAATAACCAGCCTCTTTCCAATGGGAATTTTGGCAAAATCTTTTGGTGAAGATAAGATAAAACCAGTTAACGATGATCTTGAGGATGTTGTTGTTATTTTTTCGTTACTGGTTCAATGGAATGGGATCTTGTAGTAGATGATGAGAACATTCATTTTAGAGGTAAATTTGTGGATGGCTTTACGAATTCTCCTGTTGAAGCTAGCACTTAAAACAATCACCTGTTTGTTGTTTCAGATGGTTCGAATATCCAGTCTTCTAATATACACCTCCCAATAATAAAAAAGGAAAAATTATTTGTTTTTGATGATTTTTCCTGTCAGAACGCAATTAACTTTTTACACTAGTATCTTCATCAACAACCACAAAAATAACTGTAACTTTTTGACGTCTAATAAGAATAACAAACTAAATTATTTTCAAAGACAAGTTGCTCCATTCTTCCACAACTGCCTTTCGCAGCTCAGCAACACTGACAAATATCCTATTCTGGGCATACATTTTGCGTGTCAACATTCCTCAAAGGTTTTAAATAGGATTGCAGTCTAAAGAATTTGCCGTCCACTCCATCAAATTTATGTTATTGGACTCGAACCACTCCGAACTTTGACGACTAACATGAAATGTGGCACTTATCTCGCTGGAAGACGGGAACAAAATTATCGTGAAGCACCTGGATGTAAGTTTAAGATAATTGCTCACAACATCAACTCCTGGCGGTGAGCCCTATTTGAAGGCAAGCTTTTAAACTTGCTGCCCCTGGCATTGTTTTGTCGCTTAGTTTTTGAAATTCGCTAAAAGTATTTCATAAGATTCACCCTCTCTTCTTCAAAAAATGCTTCGAGTGAGTTCCTCTTTCTAAGCTACCAAGACTTAACAAATGCACCAATTTGTTAACCTTTGGTTAGGTTTTGTCTATCTAAGTATTGATTTTTCTAGGGTGTGAAGAACCAAAACCCTATGCATATAGGATAAACCACAGCCACCACGATACTTTCACAAGGAAGCCATCCCATATATGTTCATGGCATTAACCATGGGGCTGTAACATATCCCGTGGTACCATATCTGCAATGGTATGATTATTTAAGTCTTTGATGTATTGCCATCTAGGGAAGATAACCCTAGAAGTGGCCGCCCGATTTCATGTGAGACTCAATCCACCGAGCTTTATCTACAATTACATCATTCCTTTTTAAAATGATTTTTACTTCCATAGTAAGTAAACCATAACACTACCCACTTGGCTGTGTAAATGATCCAAATGATGTTCCTCTTTCCGCAAATCGTGGATGTAATAATTAAATCCATCAGGCCTCTCTAAATTAAATTTTTTTTCGTCAGAGAAAACAACACGGTACCATTCCTTACTCCATGTCATGTTAGCACGACAGAAACTGAGGCGTTGCTCTTTACGGGACGGGTTAAGCGGCGGCGGCGGTTTTTTCTTAAGCTTTAATCTTTTTAAGTGTCTAGCATTAGAAATAACCCGCTTTACTGTAGATACACTTGCTTTGACACCACTTTTTTCTTTTATTTTAGAGGCAGAATCATGCGAATTTGACGCAAGTCGCAGGATTGCTCTTTTGTCAGCAGCACTAACGACACTACACGTTCGCCCTTTCATATTTTTACAATAGTGAGACTCGTTCCGTAAAAATGTGGATGTAACTGTGCGGCTTCGTTGCGTTTTTTTAGCTATTTGGATTTTAGATTTCTCGTTCTCTGCTAATGATTTACCACGACCCATTTTGACTGAAATTATCTTAAAATGACTAAAAGAAATGGAAAAATATTTGTTGATACCTACCTGGCTTGTAATCCACACGAAAACTGATAATATAGGGGGTGGTGCTATTTAAGTGAACCTAAATAAAACCACGTTTTTCACAGTAGTTCCATTAAAAAGTTAACAAATACTATATTTAACGGAACATTTAAAATGTATAAATTCGCTCACAGAGAGATTTATTTAAGAGATAATTAAAATATAAAAATATTGCAACGGTATACTAACTCAAAGACACGAATTCTATGCAGTTACATATTGCATAATGGGGGCGCTATTCAAGTGAGCTGCACTGTATATTTACAGATTTTTATGGATTTTTTTTATAATTTTTATCAGTAAGTCTACCTCGAACCCACGAGGCAGGACGACGCGACGCGACGGTCCCTCGTTACCATCGATCATAAGATTTTTAATCTTAGGAAAGATAATTATAACTTCTTGCGTTCGCTCACAAGTTCTAAGCTTTGTATTTTTCAATAACTGGCTCAAAATTACCAAGGTTGCAAATTTCAAAATTGGTTTTATGACAATGATAATGACTTTTAGTTTATATTGTTGCAAAATTTGGGGAGAGTACGATAACTTAGGCGACAAAGTTTAATGACGGATTTGTATGGAACAGTTAAAAACAAGCATTTTTTACTATGGGAGGGGGGGTCTATCTCCTCCCGTTTAGGCGGTAGGGGCAGTTAAAAAAATATGTACATTAAATGGAAAAAAAATAATTAAAAAATAACGGTAATACCCTCAATTAAGTGTTATACCTTTTTTTAAAGCCAACACTTTTGTCTATTAGCTTGTTTTTAAATCAAGTCAAAACTATGCATAGTTTTTAAAAAAAATTGTTTTAAAGTCAAAATTTGTGCAAAAAAAGTTAAAAAAAAGGTTTAAAGTGTAATTTTTCAAAACTTTCAAATTATTTACTGTTTTTTTTTTTTAGAATTCATTGCTCTTATTTGTTTTTTATCAAAAACTGAAAACTAGATGACTTTATGTCTTCTAGTTCTTGAGAAAATTGAAAATTACCAAAATAAATATTTTAATTAAATTACTTTTTCCTTGCTTAAGTATTAACGTAGTCTTATTTTGATAGTAATAATCGAATCTGGATTAAGATATACCTAGGGTAAATTAATTTTTCTTAAATCCAGCTTATTTAAATGCAAAAAAAACTTTGCATGCACCCCATCTTGCACCCTCCCCACCTTGCACACACTCCAACTTGCACCCACCCCAAATCCTATAGTGTGCCCAAGCAGGGGGGTTGCAGGGGGGCAGCATGCCCCCCCTTACATATGCCACTGTTGCATACACCCAAACTCGCGCACACCTTACTGTTGCATACACCCAAACACGTATTACCCATACGCAAATACCAATATTACTATTAAAATAAGACCACTCAAGCAAAAAAAAAAGAATTAAATTAAAATAGTAGTTGTGGTTATTTTCAATTTTCTCAAAAACTAAAAGACATAAAATCATCTAGTTTTCAGTTTTTGATCAAAAACAAATAAGAGTAATAAATTCTGAAATAAAAACAATGGAAGATAATCTTGAAGTATTGAAAAAGTTACACTTTAAACCTTTTTTTAACTTTTTTTACTCAAATTTTGAGTTTAAAATTAAATTTTTATTTTCAATTTTCTCAAAAACTAAAAGACATAAAATCATCTAGTTTTCAGTTTTTGATCAAAAACAAATAAGAGCAATAAATTCTGAAATAAAAACAATGGTAGATAATCTTGAAGTATTGAAAAAGTTACACTTTAAGCCTTTTTTAACTTTTTTTACTCAAATTTTGAGTTTAAAATTCAATTTTTATTTTCAATTTTCTCAGAAACTAAAAGACATAAAATCATCTAGTTTTCAGTTTTTGATCAAAAACAAATAAGAGTAATAAATTCTGAAATAAAAACAATGGTAGATAATCTTGAAGTATTGAAAAAGTTACACTTTAAACCTTTTTTAACTTTTTTTACTCAAATTTTGAGTTTAAAATTAAATTTTTCAAAAACTACGCGTAGTTTTGACTTGATTTAAAAACTGGCTAATAGAACAGAATGTTGGCTTTAAAAAAATGTATACAACTTAATTGTAAGTATCACCGTTATTTTTTAAGAATTTTTTTCCATTTTAAGTAATATTTTTTTTAAATTGCCCCTCCTGCCTAAACGGGGGGAGATAGACCCCCCCTCCCTTAGTAAAAAATGCTTATTTTTAACTGTTCTAAAAAATTCCGTTATAATATCTTGTCGCCTAAGTTATCGTACTCTTGCCCAAAATTTGTATATAAATAAACTTTGACAGGGCAGCGCACAGAATGCTATACATTTTTGTTTAATATTGCTTAGTACTAAATATCTTACAGAAACCATCAATTCGGTAGCGTTTTTCTTACTTTGATAAAATCAACAAAAGAAAAACAAAGCACATAATTTAAGCTTTGTTTAATAACATGGGTTGGGTATATTATGTATCTATATTAAATAAGCAATAATGAAAACAATACATATAAAATCTTTTACAAGGAAAATACGTCAAATCATGTCCGTGAACGTTCCCGAAATGACCGATCACGTAATGACGATTTCTGGTGCTGGTAGACGGCCTTGGGCCAAACCAAAATAGACTTAGAAAACAAAACTTGTTTGTAACTTTTATATTGAAATAAAGTCATTATTACTACTACTACTAATGACGATTTCAAATAAGAGCGCCCTTTGATTATACGGCGGCCATCTTAAATGCGATCTGACTTTGTCAATAGGAACATATTTGAGGTTTCTTTGTTATTTGGAGTCGTAAAAAAGAATTTCATCAATAATTAAATGTAATAAATACGTTCACGAATTGACATACTACTGATGTACGCTCTATGAAAAATGAATAGAAAGGTAATTACCATTTAGATATAATTTATTTGACGATAAATAATCTGATAGCCGGCTTTGTAATTGTTCTCTTCCTCGACTGACGTTTGCCACTGAATGGCTGCATTTACTTAAAATTATTTTTGATCGATTATCGATATGTTCACTGAAATGACTTGTGCGGTATTGGACAAACTATTTTTGCATTTTTATAGTTAAAAACAAATAATCTTTTAGTATCCTTTCTAGAACTATATTTTGTATAAAAAGTACGGTGTATTAGGTAATGACCGGGGTTAAATACCTTACATTTTTCAATAATATTTTGGAATTGTTGTTGAAGATTGTACATTAGGACGCGTTCCCGAAATGATTTTCTATGCGTGTATATTGATTTCATTTAAAATTTACTTTATTAATAAATTATATTGTTTTATGGACACACAAAACAGGTTAGTTTTAGTATTTTATTAATTTTTTTTCCCAATTAAGCCAAGATTTAAGACATTAAATTGCTAGCAAAGCTAATTCTGCACCTTGGTGATTTTGAGCCAACTATGAATTGCAAACGGAATCACTCATCATCGAACTACACTGATTTCTCTTACTTGTACCCAGGGGCCACCGCGAGAAGGTGCAAGTAAGTGCTTCTTCCTTCCAGACTATAGACAAGCATATAGCTTCCTTATGTCTACATGGAAGTAAGTTTGACCCCCGCACCTGAATGTAAGCTGAACTGTTTATCCTTTTTGAGGTTAAAGCAAGTGCAACCTTACCACGTTCACAGAAGGCCCCTAAACCATACAACTGCCTACGCCGAAGTTTTTCTAAGAAAACAACTTTTTTTCCTTCCTCAGATAATGAGAGATAGATAGATAGTTTCTTTATTTTAAGGTATAAATTATTAACAAATGTTTTTCTTTAAGAATATGGACATGGCAATTCTGCCATCTGCCTGATCGACATTTCATAACAAAAACACAATTGAAATGTAAAGAAGTTAAAATTCAAATAAAAACCTAAGTTCAACTAATTATATAAAAAAAGAAATAACAGTTTGTTAAAACATCAAGTGCGAATTTAACAATTTTGAGATGATTTTGAAATAAAAAATTTATCAATTTTTACATGATTTGAAACACAAAGTAGTAATTAGGAAACTTTGTTTGAACCTTCAATTGCAATAACTGGTTGTAGAGTTATGGAAAACTATTGCGGTAATTTAGAGCATGTTATTGCAGTATCTATAGACAGTTGACCATCCAAAATCTCCATTAAGAATTTCATAGAGCCGAGTTAGGGGAAGAAAATTCAGTTCGAAATACAGCCGTCGAATCTCTTGGAGTAGAGGACACAATGCAAAGAAGTATGTGATTTCTTCTGGTTCTCCGGTGTTTCAAAGGCTACAGATTTGTGGAAGATCAGTTCGATGTGGCATAGAATTAAGATTCAGTGTTTCGACTCGGGCTCTAAATTATGTAACTAATAGCCTAAGAAGAAAACTCGTTATTGAAATAATTAGCCTGTGATGTTATTTGGTGATTGAGGTCTCTATACACATTTCTTGATAATTTTGTTGAGGCTCTTGAAAGATGTTCACTGAAGATATGTTCATCAGTTCTGGCGATCGAAACGATCATTGAACATGGTGTGCCATTAATTAAAATTGGACTCCATTACTGCCATTTGAAGAAACTCTCTGGTTCCATTCCTTAAATGGGGAGGCATTTGTTTGCATAAGCCTTGTCATAATGGATTTGTGAAGGCTTCTTTCATCCCTCCTCATAACTTTCAATATGTAGTCTGAGTTGGTTTTAAGGTTTGTAATGTAAAGAGGTGTTATGCCAGACTCTACATAAAGAGCATAATTGGACGTTGAAGAAGCATCTAAGCAAGCGTTTGAAGAAATACCTTTGCACTGCTTCAAACTCCTCCAGTTGTAAATATCCAAAAACTTGGGTACCATAACACATGCAGCAGTTCAAAGTTGCTTGAAAAACACGATATTTGGATTTAAGATCGATTTTTTGGTTTGAGTGAAACTTAGGCCACATCAAGTTTAGAGCTACTTTGGCTTCGTTGCTTTTTTCTTTCACGTGTTTCGAAACATTAAGATTGTTAGATAGCAAAACTCCAAGATATTTGAAATAATGAACGACCTCAATAGGCGCGTTGTTTAGGGACCAGTTTTCTTCTGTGAGTCTTCTTCTCTGATGCGGTTCAAAAATCATTATTTTTGTCTTGTTAGTATTGACGCAGAGACTCCAGGATTCACAAAATATATTAAGTTTGTTGATTTGCAGCTGAAGGGTGGATGGATTGTCAGCCAGTAAAACAAATCATCGGCGTAGAGCAAAAATTTGATTTGTATACCGGCAAAGAGTATTCCACCCGGAAGTACATCACAAACGTCATCAATAAACAAGGCGAATAATATCGGGCTTAATATACACCCTTGGGAGACACCTGATGTTGTTTCAAACCATTCACCCCCAGTTTCACAGTGAAGGTTTAAACTTCAGTTCAGCTAAACCTTAAACTGAGTTCAATTTTTTTAGTTTAACTAGTCCGGTTTCACAGTGAAATCTGAACTTCAGTTCAGTTGAACTTCGTTCAATTAGATTTTATGATAAGTAGATGGCAGCATTGTTCGTTGTTGTTGCGTAATGTGACGTAACGTGTCCAGATCGTCACTTTTATAAAGTTTTTCAACTGTCTTTCCTTGTCTTCTCTCTCTCCCTCTGAGGTAAAGAACACAAGAAAAACAACAAATATTTTGTTTTATTGACGAACTCGAGAGGTTTATTTTATTTTGTGTAATTTTTAAAATGAAAATAAATTTAAAACAAAAGGCTGTGCCAAAAAAAAGAACGAGCAATTTTTCATCAGCAGATGTAGATTTATTGATGGAGTTAGTTTTGAAAAGAAAGAATATTCTGGAAAACAAAAGAACTGACAAAGTACATTGGAAAGAAAAAGCTGCGGCATGGGATTCCATTGCAAATGAGTTTAATTCGAAGAGAGTGGACCCCATTACCGGACAACCGATGCGTTGAAAACCAAATACGACAACTTAAGAAAAAGAGCAAAAACAAATTAAAACTAATATTTCGCGACGTTGTAAAACACTTTCCTCCCAAACGCAATTTATCAAATGGCAACTGTGAAATTGAAATGTCACCATTGGAAGTGGTTCCAAACGCTGAACTGAAGTTTAAACGGCAGAATACTTTCGGTTAACTTGAACTGCAAATTGAACTGAGTTCAAGGGTTAAACGAAACTGTGAAACCGAATAAATTCTTGAACTGAAGTTTAAACCGAAAGTGGAGTTTAAACTTCCACTGTGAAACTGGATAGTCAGAGAATTTATTTCCGTCCCACACTGATGCAGTAGATGAGCCAAGAAAGTTGAAATAAAACATTAAGAATTTACGTTTTTCAGTGAGTTATGTATCCAGAGTGGTTTCCAGGAATTTTTGTAAATCTTTAACAGACATCTTACCCACTTCCGTTGCCATATATTTTTTGTATGTATAATACTTTTTATTATCAAAATTTGGTTCGGATGAGATTTCGTTAAGAATTCTTTTGTGTGTAATTTTATACATAGGGAAAATCCCGTAAAGGCGTAATTGACTTTGCTCGAAGTTAAAATTAATTAAAGAAAAGCTTCGTACCTTTATTTGAATGAAGAAATTTAAAACGCCTTAACATACAAAACTTCAAAAAATGTTGAAACACAATTAAATAATTAAAGTGACTTTAATTTAATTTAAATTTAAAAATGAACGAGAGACTTTAAACTTTAACACTTCAACCTTTGACAGATGAAATGCCAGTCTCAGATTATGCCAATGTCCGTTGTAACTATCTGGCTCATCAAGGTTAAATTTTCTTTCGTCACTGAAAATAAACTAAACAAAAAAACATTAGAAAATGCCATTTGGAATTTCAAGAGCTATGTAAGTGTAAATTAATGGAATGTTACTTATACGATTTTCCAAATGCTGTCCATGTTTTGATGCTGAAATTCTACATTCCTTATTTGTGAACTGCTGTCAGATTTGGAGCTAGCATCATTTTACTCCGGAACAATAACTCCGTTGCTTTTGAAGGAACAAGAACCGTCACGCATTTTCCGCAAAGCTTGTACCGAATTGGATGCATCATTATCCCATAAGATTCCGCAATAGATCTTAGAATTTTGCCTTTTTCTCTATCGCTTAAATGTGTACCAAGCGTCATTGTTCTTTGGCATTTCAAAACACATAACTGAATGAAGCTTAAGGGAGAACTGCTTGAGCGGTTATACTTTTGCAATGTCTAAAAATCTGTTTTTAATTTTTAAACATTAGTAGAGAAAATAACGGAACTAGTTTTTCTTCTCAATTTAATTGATTAGTGATGCCATTCTATAAAAAAATTGTTAGGTATCATTCCTAATTCAAATTTACATAAAACTCATTTTTACAGATGCGGTTATAATTATGCAAAGCACTGTATATCTAGATGCTAAGAAGGGGGGGGGGGGGTTAATTTTTCTTAATACTCTTTTTAAAGCATTAAATATACATAAAGTATGTTTTGTGTGTCTTTTTTTAATCAGGCGAAACAATGGAAACATACAAAAAGCTGAGATTTATTTTTCATTAAATTGATAAAGCTTAATACATATACTACAGATATTATTGCAATTTTAGATCTGGCTACGTGGCCTAAGAAAAATCACTCATAATTCGAAGGCGAACAACATATGTCCAATGATGGTTCTTAAAAAACAGTAAGTTAAGTTAAGGAGTTTTTCCAAAGCAACATTTCTGTGAAGTTTTCTGCATGCAAATTTAATGTAACTAACTTTCTTCTAAATAAACAAATACATTTGTTCGTATATTCAAAATAAGTGTTTCTGCATCTTTGTTAATTTCTTTGCACCTTTCTTTTCAAGCAATTTAAATGAAACTATATACAATTTAAAATCTATATATTGTGTGTGTGTGTGTGTTTTATTTTACAATTTATAATTATTTTATTAAAAATGTCTGCATGAGCACTCTAACTTCTTTTTGGAATCTACTTTTTAATTTTTGTAATGCTTTAAAAAACATAGCGTTGGCAGGATGGATTACGTCATATCACTCATAATAACAAAGCAACCAACGTTTGTCCAACTACTAATCTTATGAAACAGTGAGTATATTATTTAAGTTTTTTAATTTAATAATTTGCTATAAAAATTGGAAAAGGTGAGTATTGTAGGATAATAGAATACATATAATGAGCTCTATAAAAGATAAACTTGAGATGATTACAAAAGAAAAGGTCTTTCCAATAAGAGGTTTCATTTTTAAATAACCCGCTATTCAGACAGCTGTCACATTTGAAGTAGTGATCTTTTGACATTTAACAATAAACACCATATTAAACTAATTATCAAAAAACCCTTAATTTAAATCCCCAAGAAGTAATTTTTGGTATTGGTATTAAAAACACTTGTAGTGAAAAGTGAAATATACTGGAATTCAGGTTAATGTTGACTTTAAATTTACACACTTAGTTACACGTGTAATTAATTTGTGCGTGCCTGAAGTCAATATTATAATCATAAACATATCATTGATTTTTTCATTTATGTGCGGGGGTTAAATTAGTGCTTATATGAATAAACAAGTGCTTCTGAGAAACCACAGGGACATGATAGGAGATAATACCTATAGCTTGTATATGTATATAGATTTATGTGGCATAGTACTGTGATGATGGGAAAAGATTAGAAATAAGTAATATTATTGACGTCAGTAGATCAGTTGAATAAGTTTGAATTTTCTCAGAAGTTTATATGTAATGAAAGTAAGTTATAAGATTGTTTTCACCTTCAACGTCACAGTGGTTAATAGTTTTTTGAACTATACATTTTAGGATCTATTGAACAGGGAGGGACATATTGTGGCTTATTTTTAAAGCATAGGTTATAATAACATAAACAGCTGTTTTCGTTTTTAATACGTTTTTGTAAAGAAGTATTTTCTGAAATGAAGCCACCACGTGCGTCGTAACGAAGGAGCCCGGTTGATTTATTTCTATCTGCATTTGATTTCGGAAAATAAAAGAGGCCACATATAAAATTAATGTTTTTGAGACAGAGATTAAAAGACAAAATGAGGAAGATAATCATTTCTGCATTATAGGAAATTCGAGAAACTGAAAAGTCAAGATTATAGTGAAGACGAACATGAAATAAGATAAATTAGGTTGCGCAACAGTCCGTTGAGAACTAGGGCCTAGTGATTTACAACTCTCAACCATTCCTGTGTGCGAGTAATATTGTCAAGGATGGACGGGACCTATGAGTTTTTAAACTGAATCCGAAGGGCACTTTTCATGACTCTTGGGGAATTTGTCAATTCCCCCCAAGAGGCAGTACCTATGAAAAAACTTTAGATGACACAGGCAGGGTTTGAACTCAAGACCTCTGGCATGACAGTCCTACGCACTAACCATCACGCCACGGGTGCTTACTTACTTACTTAAGGTGGCGCTACAGTCCTATGTGAATTAGGGCCTCACCCAACAATCTTCTCCATCTAGCTCGGTCCCTAGCTAGATGTCTCCAGTTTCGCGCTCCAAGTTGGGTGAGGTCACTTTCCACTTGTGCGCGCCACCTGATTCGCGGTCTTCCTCTACTGCGCTGTCATGTGGGTGTGGATTCGAATTTTTCTCTCGAAACGACCCAAGGTGCTTTAATCCGCTTTTGTCATAGTCCATGCTTCTGCACCGTATAGCTGGACGGGATGATAAGGGTCTTATATAGCGACACTTTGGTCTTTCGAGAGAGGCCTTTACCACTCAATTGCTTTCTTAGCCCAAAGAAACAGCGGTTATAAAGAGTTATTATTCGTTTGATCTCAGCGCTGGTGTTGTTTTCTGTTACACCGGAGCCTAGGTAGACGAAGTCCTTGACTACCTCAAAATTACGTCTGTCGATGGTGACGTTTTGACCAAGACGTCGGTGTTGTAGGTCTTTTCTTGATTCATTGACATCACGCTGAGTTCTTCCGATTATGTCAATGTCATCAGCATATGCTAGTAATTGGACAGACTTTTGAAAGATAGTGCCTCTAGAGTTGATATGTGAGCTTTGGACTATTCTTTCAAGTACGATGTTAAAAAAATCGCATGACAGCGCATCACCTTGTCTAAATCCTTTTTTGACATCGAAAGGTTCTGTTAAGTTGTTTCCAACCTTTATGGAGCAGCGTGAATTCTCCATGGTCATCCTGCACAAACGGACGAGTTTGGCAGGGATGCCAAAACTAGACATGGCTCTATACAGCTCGTCCCTGTAGATACTGTCATATGCGGCCTTGAAATCGATGAAAAGATGGTGGGTGTCGATTTGGTGTTCTTGGGTTTTTTCCAGGATCTGCCGTAATGTGAGTATTTGATCGACTGTGAACTTTCCTGGTCTAAAACCACACTGATAAGGACCTATCAGGTTGTTGACGATGGGCTTTAGACGTTCACATATTACGGCAGAGAAGATTTTATAAGCGATGTTAAGTAGACTGATTTCTCTATAATTGGTGCAGTTTAGAGGGTCTCCTTTTTTCAGGATCGGGCAAACAATACTGAGGTTCCATTCATCGGGCATGCTTTCTTCCGACCATATCTTACAGATAAGTTGGTGCATGCTCCTAACCAACTTATCTCCAGCTGCTTTAAAGAGCTCGGCATTCAAGCCATCCGCTCCAGCGGCTTTGTTAGACTTCAGCTTAGATATAGCAATCTTTACTTCGTCTAAGTCGGGAGGACGGGATTGTTGGCTTTCGTCTTCTATGTTGAATGGATCATCCTGCCTGACAGCGGAATTCGGTTCGTCGTCGCCGTTATACAGTCTGCAGAAGTGGTCCTTCCATATCCTCAGCATTGACTGCGGTTCCACTATGATGTTTCCACTTTCGTCTTTGCAGCCTTCGGTTCTAGGTTTATGTACTTGTGAATTTCGTTTCACATGTTCATAAAACTTTCGAACTTCATTTCTGCTTTTAAACCTCTCAACATCTTCGACCGCACGCTTCTCATGCTCTCTCTTTTTCCTTCTTAGAAGTCGGTGTTCCTCTCGCCTCTTCTGCTCATAGAGCTCATAAGCAGTTCTCGTCCTTTTATGCGGCGCCGCCGCTTTGCATGCCTGTTTTTTGGCTGCATTTTCCTGCCGACATTCCTCATCAAACCAGGGGTTCCTTGTTGGTGGTTGCTTGAAACCCAGCACGTCAGAGGCGGCTTCTCTGAGAGCATCTTGGCAATGTTGCCACTGGTTTTCGATACATTGTGTTGGCGGCACAGAACATCGAGATAGGTTACTTGTAACTCCGTCGGAGAAGGATTTGGCGATCTCTTGCGATTGTAGCCGTTCGACGTTGTACCTTCTCCCTGCATCTTCCTGTTTTGCCTTGGGTCTGGAAACCCGAAGTGCTACCTTGACTACAACGAGGTAGTGGTCCGAGTCGATGTTAGCTCCCCGGAAAGTTCGGACATCCATGATGTTGGAAGCGTGTCTGGCGTCGATCGCAATATGGCCAATCTGGTTGACGGTAGATTGATCTGGAAATCTCCAAGTTCCTTTGTGAATGTTGAGGTGTGGAAAACGCGTACTGGCTACCATGACGTTTCGCCCCGCAGCAAAATCTATGAGCCTGAATCCGTTGTCGGAAGTGTTGTCGTGCAGGCTGTTTTTCCCGATTATTCCACCAAAGATGTCTTCCCTTCCTAGCTTGGCATTAAAATCGCCCAGGACAATTTTAATATCGTATATAGGACACTGCTCATATGTTTTGTCTAAGAGCTCGAAGAACATATCCTTGGTGTTGTCATCCTTCTCTTCTGTGGGGGCGTGCGCGCATATCAGGTGCTAATGTTGCCGAATTTAGCCTTGATGCGGATGGTCATGAGGCGCTCGTGTTCACTAAGTAGTTCAGCCTTACTTACCTTACCTTACCTTAGCACGTTCATAAACGCAAATAATTGGGATCACTTAAAATGTCAATTGTTCATTATTGCAAATTTCGATAAACTGATGCGCAAATATAAACAAAAAAAACATCAAGAATTTTCTTGATAAGTTGTTGATGCCGACGCGATTTGGAGCAAAAATTACGGAAAAAGACAATGAAAAGTATTTAATCAAATTCTAAATTGTTTATAAATAATTTGACGAATTTCAGGGAATATTTTACCAGCACACAAATTAAACTATTAAAAGAAACCAGATTAAAATATGAAGTTAAATTTATTGCCGGCTGAAAATCAAAGTCAGTATTGTAGAGAAAAGTTCTAGAGGAGATAAAATGTGTGGCTCCAGATTTTAATTACGGTGAGAGTTTTTATTAGTATCACATCCATCATAAAGCAAAAGTTGTTTTTAAACGTAAAACTTTTTTTCAATCAGCATCGCATCGTAATCAGCTGAGCAACGATCAGCATCGCAAAAAAGCAGTGATGCCTAATCTCTACCAAAAAATTTGACGTTTGTGAATTTACCCTAACTTTTCTCAATATAAACTAAAAAATGGACCCTTAACAAGGGCGCCCGCAGGATTTTGAGGGCAAAATCATTCGAGAACTCATTAAGTAATGAATTTTTGAAATTTTGTTTTACAATATAAGAATATTTTTACAATGTACAATATATCAATATCAATATATATCATTTGAATCATAATAATTATATGAAGGCCAAGCGACACGTTGCGTCGATTTACAACAAATCTACTGAGTACATAATTTTGTAAATTAAAACATTCCGTTTTATTTTATAAAATTTACTACCTTACGGTCAGGTTATAGCTAGGCAACCTATTTGCAAACTATATCTATCATTTTTAATATACATATTTGACCAAATATTGGTCATTATCAAATAACAGATGAGGGTAGATACTAGATATGAACTCCTTCTACGTTTCTAGTAAAATTTAATTTAAAAATTCATTACGAAAGTAAAAACCAATCTTACTGTAAAGAATTTCAAGGCTAATACATATTTAAAGGTAAGTTCCTATGTATGTACATACAGTAATACTTTACTTTAATTTTTTCTTTACTTTAATGCTTACTTACATACATATATGTACATTTGTTCTTCTTCGTGCATTATTGGTTAATATTGGGCTCTTTTAATTTTGTTCTTTCCAATCTTGACCAATTTTAATATAAAATGTATTTAATTAATTGTTTTATCATTTTAGTTGGATGCGATTATGTTTCTTAGTCGATGTCAAAGGTCGAATTCCTGTAAAAGTCATTGCAAAAACATTTGCCTCTGGTAAAACAGAAAAGCTAGTCTACCAATGTATTTCCGATGTTGGATTGCCAGGTGATAAAAGTGCCACAATGACAAAAGATGAATTTACTTTCGACAAATTTTATGCTCTGTATCATAAAGTCTGCCCTAGAAATGATATTGAAGAGTTGTTTGCAAATATGTAAGTTGTTTGTTTAATATTGTAATTATTTTAAACGCATTTTAAAATGTGTACTTTTTTGCACAATATGTATATAGAACTAAAGGAAAATCTGATGTTATTGGTCTGGAACAATTTGTTCAGTTTCTCAATGAAAAGCAAAGAGATCCCCGGATGAATGAAATTTTATACCCGCTTTACGATGAAAAACGTGCCACAGAAATCATCAACGATTACGAATTAGATGAAACTAGAAAGTCAGCTCGTAAGTAAACAAAATAATATTAAATTACATAATGTATGTAAATATATATATGTATTTATACTATATATATGTATACTTTTTGTGAATGTAGTTAAGTCATGAATTTAACTATTTTCCTAAGCCTTTTGACTCCCAAAATAAGTTTAGCGTTTAAAATAAAAAGTATGTCATTTTTGTATCCCATTAAATAAGTTAAAAGACTCAAAGTCAATGGGCAGGACAAAATAAGGGACTTCCATTGCACTGAACTGCATTCTTTGAACGTACATTTTGACCAAGGGAAGTAATAAGTTGGTCAACTGTCATAAACTTCAAACTGGGAACTTTATACTACGTTTCTACCGGGAACTAAACCGAGATTTAGCTAGATTTGTCACAAATCTCCTTGAAATCTTGAAGATTTACCATACAAATTTTAATCTCCTCAAATGAAGATTTCAAATAAAACTCATTGAAATCTACTTGGAAACATTAGTTTGTCAAATCAAACAAACTTTTTTTCGGAGAATAATTGTTGAACCGACCCATTTAAACGCCAATTTCGTTTATTGACGGATGGAAATGTCAACAAAAACTATCTGTCTCACTTCCATATGACTCAAATTCAAAACAATAAACAACTTTCAAGAAATCACAGACGAAATAAAATGTAAGTATACAAAAATAATAAATATGTACAAGAATATAATAAAACTAATTACTTACAGATGATGAGTGAACAAATACATATTTTTTTTCTTTTCGAAAGGAGAATAATTTGAAGTTTGGTTGTTATGACATTAACCAAACGTCAAATTAATCTCCTTTTCTTTGGTGGAAACACCTCATGATTTATTTTAAATCACTTGCCTTAAATCTCGGATTATTTGTTGGTGGAAACGTACTATTACTTCAATAAACTCCTATCACTTGATTGTAATAAAACTACCAAAAATAAAGTTGTTCACAAAAAAGTTCTCAGGCAAGCTTCAAGTCCACCTCAACATGTATTTTCTATTTTAAAAAAATATTACTTATTCCATTTCCAATTTGACAAGTGGCCCTTTGTTTACATAAAACATTAAATAGATTTGTTCAAAAACCAAATAGCTGCGTTCAATCTCGTGTTGGATAGGGTATCTTGGATAGGTGGATTTTTAGATACCTTGTTGAACGAGTTCGAGATAGCTGTCAAAAAATAAAAACAACTTTCAGCTGTTCACAAAAACCAGAGAAACATTTAAGCTTCGAAGTCAAAATTGTTGTAAGATAAAACATTTAATGGATAATTCAACTGATTCGTCGGATGATGATGAATTGATAGATGCGTAACAATTTAATAAATAAGAGATAACCTTAATCAGTAATCTATGTTAAATTTCCTCTTAGCTCAGTTGGAATTCTATACGATTAATAATTTATTTGCGAAATCTCAGGCAAATAGCTTCTTAATCGTATGTTATGTACAGAACATCCTCAAATACAACTTCAACTAACATTTTGTATCTTTTTGTTTACCAACAAATACAAAAAGCTGATATCAATTTTCAAGTTTCTTGAAATTCAACCATGTGTTGAATCAGCTGTTCTGTTAGATACCTACATACCCCAGAAATTCTTGGATACCTTTGGATTCCTTTTTTGACATCTCAGCTGTTTTTGATCAGCTGTTATTTTACACGTAAAAAACTAACAAAAAGGTATCCGGATACCCTATCTCTCTGAGATTGAACGCAGCCAATAAATCATATAAATCATTATTATCTGTCACTTTGACATTAGTGGAATTTACTTGATAATTAGGGTTACTTTTCTTTACTTACTTCCAAGGCAATTTTTTAGCAGCTACCCAAACAGATACCAAAGACTTTCCTTACTTTCAAGTCCCTTATGTCGTCTGAACCTGTCCAATGTCAAGTCATATTTCAAGGCCTAAAGTGACAATTTTTGTTATCAATTTTTCGTAACAACGCTGTTGTTTAGAATGTTATGGTCTAACTGTTTAATTTAGACGACTCGCTATGTTATAAAGTATTCCAGGATTCCAACTGTTTTCTAAATTTGCCCTATTTAAGAACTAAATACAAAGATGGGTTTTGAGTGCGTTTTATGCAGAAATCTTAAAAATTGTGCCAAACAGGAGTGTAAAGGAAAGAAGGTCAAAAAATCAATGATATACAAATATGACATTCACCCAACCTTGCACCTACCCCAAATTTTATAGTGTGCACAAGCAGGGATAACATCACTGTTTGAAAATTTATATGCAAAAGCCAGAAAATGAAAAAAAAATTCAGAAACGTTTGATCTCTTTTCCTAAAGAATAAAACATAATTCAATATGAAAAATGTTCTGCCTTTTTTTGGCGTATTTTCTTCTGACGCAATATTTGTACCATTTTTAGTCTGCTTATTTGTAGATTGGTGCTGATGCTAGAAGACAATTTGTAACAAAAATATTGTTTTAAAAATGTTTTTGTCAAAAAGAAGTCAACACAAAAATTAAAAATTGGAGAGAAAATAATGTTAAGTTCTTGAATTTAAAAAAAAGGAATTAGGTACATAATCACCATTATTCCGTTAGGTGTTAAACCCCACATCGAAAAACGAAAAAGCGATTTTGACATTTCTTAAAGCGTTCAACGCTAATTTGTAGTTTCTCTCTTGTGGGGCGCATTCGTTTATATTTTGTTGGTATTCCGTTAGTCGTTTTCATAATAAATCGACTATAACGAAAATACACCAAAATGTACGACTTATTCGATAATTCTTGATTTTGTAATTGGGCGCATTCATAAATCTAGTGACTAGCCAGAGTTGTAAAAACTGCAGTCTTTTTAGGACTGCAGTTAAGTCACGAATAAGACTTTTTTCATTAGTCTTTTAACTTACAAAAGTACTTTAACTGCAAAAAAACAGTCAGCAGTCAGTACTTACTTTCTGACTTGGCAGTTAAAAAAAGCAGTTAATTGACTAAAAGTTAATTAACTGCAGTTTTTTTTAACTAGTTTTAGTCTTTTTAGTCAGTACAAATTCTTTTGTACTGGGGTATTAGAATTTTTAGTGAGTAAGTCTTTTCACTGCAGTTAATTAACTTTAAGTCAATTAACTTTTTTTAGTCTTTTGACTAAGATACTACAGGGATACTACAGTTATTTGAAAATAATATAAAATATGTATATGTTTGCCCTAAGGGGTCAGTTATAGCTATCATTGAAATCGATCCGGGAAAATTTTTGAATCGATATTTGACGGTGTTTCCCTTGGCAAGAGTACGATAACTTAGGCGACAAGATATTATAACAGAATTTTTTAGAACAGTTAAAAATAAGCATTTTTTACTATGGGAGGGGGGTCTATCTCCCCCCGTTTAGGCAGGAGGGGCAATTTAAAAAAATTATTACTTAAAATGGAACAAAATTCTTAAAAAATAACGGTGATACTTACAATTAAGTTGTATACATTTTTTTAAAGCCAACATTCTGTTCTATTAGCCAGTTTTTAAATCAAGTCAAAACTATGCGTAGTTTTCGATTTAATTTTAAACTCAAAATTTGAGTAAAAAAAGTTAAAAAAAGGTTTAAAGTGTAACTTTTTCAATACTTCAAGATTATCTTCCATTGTTTTTATTTCAGAATTTATTACTCTTATTTGTTTTTGATCAAAAACTGAAAACTAGATGATTTTATGTCTTTTAGTTTTTGAGAAAATTGAAAACAAAAATTTAATTTTAAACTCAAAATTTGAGTAAAAAAAGTTAAAAAAAGGTTTAAAGTGTAACTTTTTCAATACTTCAAGATTACCTACCATTGTTTTTATTTCAGAATTTATTGCTCTTATTTGTTTTTGATCAAAAACTGAAAACTAGATGATTTTATGTCTTTTGGTTTTTGAGAAAATTGAAAATAACCACAATTACTATTTTAATTTAATTCTTCTTTTTTGCTTGAGTGGTCTTATTTTGATAGTAATATAATAATGGTATTTGCGTATGCGTAATGCGTGTTTGGGTTTATGCAACAGTAAGGTGTGCGCGAATTTGGGTGTATGCAACAGTGGCATCTGTAAGGGGGGGCATGCTGCCCCCCTGCAACCCCCCTGCTTGGGCACACTATAGGATTTGGGGTGGGTGCAAGTTGGAGTGTGTGCAAGGTGGGGAGGGTGCAAGATGGGGTGCATGCAAAGTTTCTTTTGCATTTAAATAAGTTGGATTTAAGAAAAATTAATTTACCCTAGGTGTATCTTAATCCATATTCGATTATTACTATCAAAATAAGACTACGTTAATACTTAAGCAAGGAAAAAGTAATTTAATTAAAATATTTATTTTGGTAATTTTCAATTTTCTCAAGAACTAGAAGACATAAAGTCATCTAGTTTTCAGTTTTTGATAAAAAACAAATAAGAGCAATGAATTCTAAAAAAAAAAAACAGTAAATAATTTGAAAGTTTTGAAAAATTACACTTTAAACCTTTTTTTTAACTTTTTTTTGCACAAATTTTGACTTTAAAACAATTTTTTTCAAAAACTATGCATAGTTTTGACTTGATTTAAAAGCAAGCTAATAGACAAAAGTGTTGGCTTTAAAAAAAGGTATAACACTTAATTGAGGGTATTACCGTTATTTTTTAATTATTTTTTTTCCATTTAATGTACATATTTTTTTTAACTGCCCCTACCGCCTAAACGGGGGGAGATAGACCCCCCCTTCCCATAGTAAAAAATGCTTGTTTTTAACTGTTCCATACAAATCCGTCATTAAACTTTGTCGCCTAAGTTATCGTACTCTCCCCTTTCCCTTTGATTAGAAATGAAAATTATATACTGATCGATCGGAAATCACACAAAGAATTTTTTTTGAGATAAAAAAATGTAATTACGCATTTATTTTTCTCTAAAAATGTATTTTTCTATTTTCCGGACGGAAATCCATTTTCCTGAACAGCTGATACTTTTATGTTCAAAAGTGAAACGAATCGTTCCACTGATTTGTGTTCCAATTTCACACAATTCCAATGACAGATTTCTGTCAGTAAAAATTTGTCGGTGGATTTCAATCAAGAAATTTTTTTCAATGACAGAAACTTCTAATGATAGCTATAAACGACCTGCCAAAAAAATTCCAATGTTTGTTTTCAATGATGAAAACCAATGATAGCTATAACTGGCGCCTACTGTTGCTTTCATCAGTAAAATTTTTTAATGATGTGATCGGAACAGTAAAAAATTGGAACACCAACAGTAAAACGAAATGGAATTTGATTTGGCTTTTGGCAGTCAGCTGTTTAGTAAAATGAAATTTCATCATTAAAAAAATTAAAATGGATTTATAAATTAAATTAAACTTTAAATGCATTGTTTCTTTTTGAAAAAAATACTTGAATATAGGATTCATCTTATTGCATCAATCTTTTGCTAGAAATAAATCTGTAACATGTTCAAAAACTAAAAGCAAACATTTTATTGATGGATTTTACTGATAGCTATAACCGGCCGGCCTCTTACGATTATCACAAACCTTAGGGGCCGGTTATAGCTATCAGTAAAATCCATCAGTAAAATTTGAAACAGGAGGAATCTGAAATGTTTTACTGATGATCGTTTATAGCAATCAGTAAATTTACGTCATTAAATTAAATGTCACTTTGAGGCTTCGCGTCTGAGACAATTTTTTTACTGTTGCTTTCATCAGTAAAATTTTTAATGATGTGATCGGAACAGTAAAAAATTGGAACCCCAACAGTAAAACGAAATGGAATTTTTTTTGGCTTTTGGCAGTCAGCTGTTCAGTAAAATGAAATTTCATCATTAAACAAATTAAAATGGATTTATAAATTATATAAAACTTTAAATGCATTGTTTCTTTTTGAAAAAAATACTTGAATATAGGATTCGTCTTATTGCATCAATCGTTCGCTAGAAATAAATTTGTAACATGTTCAAAAACTAAAAACAAAAATTTTACTGATGGATTTTACTGATAGCTATAACCGGCCCCTTAAATACTTTCAAATTCGAATGCTGTTTTGCTTCACCTCTTTTCTGGCTCCGAGAGCTCCATTCTAATCTAAAGTGGGAGCAGTTTTCCCCCGAGGATTTTTAAGATTTTCTTGATTATTTTACCTATGTAAGGTAGGCTGTGCTATAGTCCTTGATTGAAGTCGTTTTCAACTTCTTTTTGGTAGTTTCGTTTCGCGAAAAAAGTAAGAGTGGCTATTAGCTTCATTATCGTTTGAACTGTGACAGAAAGTTGCTGAGTCATCATTGATCAAACTTGGGATATGGGAAGGATCTTTGTTCAGGCAAAAGTTTATTTTAAATCTAAGTATTAACTAAAATATTAAACCAATGTTCAAATAATTATAACGTACTTTAAGTTCTTTTGATGTTGGTGACCTTTTTTGTTGCTATATTGTTGTTATTAAATGGGCTTCAGGTCAAATGAAACAAATATTTTCTTTTTGTCACTACGTTTCGTCCATGTATATGGACATCATCAGGTGAACAAATGGTTTCTATATTGGCATTGATAAATAATGTTAAGAAATGTTTACAAAAAAAGAGGCTGGGATGCGACCCACACTGATAACTTCCCATCCCGTCTATCGATTTGTCTTGCTTAAAAGTTTGTCTAAATGTATCAATTCTTACCAAATTTGCGTTCTATTTTTCGTAGATTTTATTTTTTTTATGAAAAAACGGACTGTTGGATTTTTATAAAAAAATTATTGAATATAAAAAACAATATTTTCTGTGAAATAAAATAAGTTTGAAGCCAATATTTTTAATTTTTGAAAAGCTATTTGAGCCGAAAATCAATTTTTACCAACTTTTATTAATTTTTTTGTTTAGGTTTTTATTTTTTGTAAAAAAACTGTCAATTCGATTTTTCTCAAAATTTGTCCTAATGTTGAAAACAATATTTCTTATAAGTTAAAATTAGTAAGAAGCCATAATCTCAAATTTTTGAAAAGATATTTAAGTCGAAAATCAATTTTTACCAACTTTTGTTAAATTTTTTTTTCGGTTTTTATTTTTTTGTAAAAAAACTGTCAATTCTATTTTTTTCAAAATATTACTGAATGTTGAAAACAATATTTTTTGAAAGATAAAAGTAGTTTAAAGCCAATATCTCAAAGTCTTGAAAAGATATTTGAGTCAAAACTCAATTTTTACCAACTTTATTTTTATTTTTTTTTAGGTTATTATTTTTTGTAAAAAAACTGTCAATTCGATTTTTCTCAAAATTTTTCCTACTGTTGAAAACAATATTTCTTATAAGTTAAAATTAGATAGAAGCCATAATCTTAAATTTTTGAAAAGATATTTGAGTCGAAAATCAATTTTTACCAACTTTTGTTAATTTTTTTTCGGTTTTTAATTTTTGTAAAAAAACTGTCAATTCTATTTTTTTCAAAATTTTACTGAATGTTGACAACAATATTTTTTGAAAGATAAAAGTAGTTTAAAGCCAATATCTCAAAGTTTTGAAAAGATATTTGAGTCAAAACTCAATTTTTACCAACTTTTTTTTATTTTTTTTTAGGTTATTATTTTTGTAAAAAAACTGTCAATTCGATTTTTCTCAAAATTTTATCAGATGTCAAAAACATTATTCTTCGTTGCACAAAATTGTTTTGGAGACGAAATCATATTTTAGTCGTAAAATTTTCGAAGTGACAAATTTTTTTTTTCAGTTTTTTTGATTTATAAAAAAAAACCGTTAATTGAATTTTTTTCCAAAAATATAATTGTTTTGTATCACGTTACAATATATAATACAAAATTTAATTCAAGTCACTAGAGTCATTGGTTCATGTGATATTTAGGGTTAACCAAAATTTTCACCTTTTTTTTAAACTGCTATGGTAAAAAAACCACCCACGCAATTTTCTTGAGAGCCCTTTCTGCATCTTTCTGCCTTATTATCTATATAACAAAATTTATTTGAAGTCGATATCTCTTCTGGTTCTTGAGCTATGGACGACGAAAAAAACGTCGCGAACGTACGGACGTACGGACGTACGTACACACGCACGCACAGACATCTTTCTAAAAATCTTTTATTTCGACTCTAGGGGCCTTGAAACGTCGAGAAATGTCAAAATTTTCAATTTGTCAAATCGGACCCATTACAATAACTTCCTATGGGAAGTTAATATTCACAATACATTAATTACTTACAACAATATTATTGTTACATTTATATTCAATAATAATTTCTTATGTGTCTACACACTACAAAGTTTAACTGACAAGTAACATGTCCGTCAAATAAACAGAAAAAACAGAAAAATTATATAAACAAAAGCACAAAGAGATCATATTGCAGAGCTTTTTACCAAAATCAGTGTTCGGTTCGAAATGTGTTTCGCGCTTTACGCAAATTTTATGCGTTTTTTTTTTTTAAAAAGTTCTCAAGCTCTTAAAAAATCACCCATTATGTATTTATTGTCCTCCATTGAAAAGAGGACATTGTTTAATATAATGGGTGATTTTTTAAGAGCTTGAGAACTTTTTTTTTAAAAAAACGCATAAAATTTGCGTAAAGCGCGAAACACATTTCGAACCGAACACTGATTTTGGTAATAAAATTCAATGATTTGCAAGCGTTGCTCGTTAGTAAGTCTATTCATGATGAAATGTCAAAGCATACTGAGCATCTTTCTCTTTGACACCATGTCTGAAATCCCGCGTGATCTGTCAAATACTAATGCATGAAAATCCTAACCTCAAAAAAATCACCCGATACATGAAAGTTTAGCATCAAAAGTTTGTGTAAGAGCCCGTCATGCCAAACAGAATCAAATGCTTTTCCAATGTCAAGTAAAACCATACCGGTACTTTTATCATTGCTAAAATTAGTTTTAATGATTTTGGTTATTCGATCGATTTGGTAGACTGTACTATGGTACGCTCGAAATCCGAATTGTTCAGGAGGCAAAATATTATTATTGTTAATGTTTGCCATTAGTTTGTTTTTAATTATTTTTTCAAAACACTTACTTACAGAACTTAGTAAACTTATGGGACGATAACTAACAGGATGGCTAACGTTTTTTCCAGGTTTCAAAATTGGAATAATTTTAGCCTTTTTCCAATCTATTGGAAAGTAGCTTGACTTGATACAAGAATTGAACCAATTTAAAAGAAATGTTATCCCTGAACTTGCAAGGTTTTTAAAAAAAAAGATTTGTATGTTATCAAAGCCAGCTGACTTTCGAGTTATCAATTCAAGGAGTGTGTCAATAACTTCGTTAATTGTAACATACTCGTCTTGATCATTTAAGATCCTTGAGTTGATCAAATGCAATGGGCAGGTTCAGCCGACATAAGGGACTTGAAAGTAAGGCAAGTTTTTTTGCATCTGATTGGCCAGCTGCCAAAAAATTGCCTTCCAAATAAGGCAACTTTATTGGAAACTTTACTGGAAAGTTAGTCGAGAAAAATCTCCCTAACTATCAAGTCAAGTCAACTTATGTCAAAATGACAATTGATCATGTTTTTTCATTCAACTAAAAGCTGAACCCAATGATTTACATATTTATTTTCTGCACAACTTAATTTAATGTTTTCTGTAAAAAGGTTCCTTGTAAATTTGGAAAAGAAATAAGTAATATTTCTTTACAATACAAAATACAAATAGTGATGGACTTGTAGCTTGCCTTAGGAGTGTTTTGTAGAAAATAATGATTTTGGTAGTTTTTATACTATGAACTTGACGTAGACGTTTGTGGAGTAAGACTTACTTAAAAATTTAAGTAAGGCTTCTTAATAACCTTTACAATGTTCCA
Organism: Eupeodes latifasciatus; assembly: GCA_920104205.1. Lineage (NCBI taxonomy): Eukaryota > Metazoa > Arthropoda > Insecta > Diptera > Syrphidae > Eupeodes > Eupeodes latifasciatus. The sequence continues at coordinate 97,651,255 of OV049924.1, read as the reverse complement.
GAAAGGTTTGACACCTTTTTCTGGCTCTCTTAATTTTTGGTTCCATTCATTGTTTCTAAAGCTAGCAATACCTTCTTTAATCAAATTTGTATAAGAATTTTCATTTCAGTTAAGTAATAATTATTTCTCGTCCGTATCCATCTTCTTCTGAAACTGTTTAATGTTTGTTTAATGAGTTGAACTAAGTTAGGAGGAAGAACCGTCTTGCTATTTACACGTATTTGTTTCAAAGAAACAGATTGTTCAATACTTTCTATAACAATTTTAGTAAACAATGAAACATTTTGATCAATTTCTGAAATGGATATATCGGAATGAAGATAAGGAACATTTCTTAGTTTTGAACTTAATTGGCTTTTAAACATTTCAGGAATTTAAAGGCAACTTAAGTTTGTGATAAGAAAATACAAAAATTCTGATTTCTCAGAATATAATATCAAATTGATGATGTCTTATTTAAAAAACTGAATATTTGGCTTTTCTCTCAGAACAGATCTTATTACAAAGATTTAAGTTGTTTTTCAAAGACAAACCGCTTTTATGGTGAATATCGTTATACATTTCTAACAAATCTGTAGATGAAATCCTTGCTTATACAACTAAACTGTATAAACTTTATGGCTAATGACCCATACGGCACCCCTCCCCCTCCTCCTGGATCCGCGATTGGACATACTGAACTTAAAAGTTGATTTAAATTTAAAATTTGCTCTTAAATGACTTTTAAAAGTCGAAGACTGCAGTCGAATTGACCTTTAGTAATTTTAGTTCCTCAGTTGACTTCAAGTCGTGAAGTTACTTACTGAATGCAGTTATCAAGCAGTCTTTACAACCTTGGCATAGTGGTTTAAAAAGTTTAATAGCCTAAGGTGCGAGGCGACGACGCACGACGTCCTATTGACGAAATGATACGCATAATTTTAGTATTTCTTTGGATTTGTATTTGTTAACTTGTCGTATGTTTTTGAAAAATAAAAAGCTTAAAATGCGAAATAAAAGTAACCTGTATTTCAAATATAAAGAAACTTACTGCACATACATATTAGGTCCGTTCGCGTACCCTCCTAAAACAGTCAAATTTTACTAAAAAAATACGAAATTTAACTAAATCCTGTTCGCGTACTCAAAAATTTCGTAGTTTTTCGTAAAAGAGAGCGCTCACGAGAGAGTAAAATATTTCCCCAACCTACGAATTTTAGCCAAAGAAATTTCTTTGGGCTGATTTGTGAAAATTGTCAAATTTGATAGAAATTCAAATAAATTAAATAAATTGCTCGCTTTTGCTGTCAGTTATAAAATTTAAAAACAAATTTTCAAAGAACAGCAACAAGACAGTAATATTGTGCGAAAAATTGTTGTTTTCCCGTTCGCTTACTTTTTCGTAGTTTTTTTTTTTGGTGAGAGAATTTTACCCCCACTCTTTAAAATATTTCTTTTTACGAATTTTAGTGCAGAAAGTACGCGAACGGACCTAATATGTACATATGTACATATGTATATGCACATACATATGTAATACGATTTGTTGATTTCTAAAAATAAGCAATACCTTTTTTGTTTTCTACATACTGTGCCATTTTCCAATTGAAAATATGTACATTTTATTAAATATAATGAATCTAAGGAATTCTTCTAAAATAAGAATAAACAAGTTTTTTTAATGAACCTCTAAATATACATACATACTTTTCAATACAAAAATTATAAACACAAATTTCAAGTAAAGTAAATGTGGTTTTATATTTCAATGTTCAATTCAACAAATTTTCTTATTTATTTTTCAATTTAGTAAAATTTCCTAAAACGCTTATCCTCTTATTTCAAATTTAGCATCATTGATATTTTATTTTCATACATACTTACTTAGTTTTTTAATTATTTACACACTTACTACTTCTTACTTTCTTACTTATTTTTTACAGTAAGTTAGTACTACTTACTTCATAAAGGTCCTCAGACCTACAAAGTCCGTGGTTTTTTTTTAGAAGAACAAAGAGCTTCAACTAATCCTATTTGCATCCTGTGTCGTCGTAGCGAGCGGTTTTCGACGATGTTTTTACGCTCCCTCCAGCTCTCATCCAGCCTCTATCGACAATTTCTCCTCGTTTGTTCTTGATTAAAAAATACAATATTTTTAAAAACGACATTTTATTAAAAGCTATAGCAAGAATATTATACATGATTACGAAAAAAATGTATCGTTAAAAAAGGGTCTGTTATCGAAATGCTTCTGCTTTTTTCTCATACGTACCGTTTTCATGTTATCAAGCCTTGAACATTGGCATGTTTATTCGGTTTCACTACTGAACAGTAGAATTTTCTAAAAAACGAACAAGACAAAATAGATTTTAAAGTTTAATACTCTAACGTAATGTCCCCTCAATTTGTTAAAATAATTTAATAGTTCAAAGGTTATTCATTATTTCTTGCTCTTTAAAAAATGTATTCATAGTAATTCACTTTCTTTTACATTTAAAATGCAAGTTAACAACTTGTCTTCTTCAACTTATTTCAATTTTACTTATGCATCTTTTTATATTTTACAGTACAGCTATCATTGGATGGGCTAAAACGATATCTCATGTCCGATGAAAATGCTCCCGTATTCCTAGATCGACTGGAGATTTATATGGATATGGATCAGCCTTTAGCTCATTACTATATAAATTCCTCGCATAATACGTATTTATCTGGTCGACAATTTGGTGGCAAGAGCTCAGTAGAAATGTATCGGCAAACTATGTTAGCCGGATGCAGGTATGTAACACGACCTTCAAAGGTTCTTCCTTAAATAGAAATTATTAATAATTTTATCATTTATTTTAGATGCGTTGAGCTTGACTGTTGGAATGGAAAAGGCGAAGATGAAGAGCCAATAATAACTCACGGAATGGCCATGTGTACTGAAATTATGTACAAAGCAAGTTTTTCTTTCTTTTTTTGAAACCATAAAATTCCTTCTTTCATTAAATATGTCTTCCCTAGGATTGTATTCATGCCATTCGTGATTGTGCTTTTGTAGCATCAGACTATCCCGTGATTTTATCATTCGAAAACCATTGCAATCGAGCGCAGCAATACAAATTAGCAAAATACTGTGATGAGATATTCGGAGAATATCTGCTCAAGGAGCCATTGCCTGATCATCCTGTAAATAAAATTGTTAATTGAACAAAAACAAAAAAAAATAACAATTTTGTGTGTCAATTTAGCTTGAACCTGGCAGACCACTCCCACCTCCCTCAGCTCTTCTAAAGAAGATTCTCATTAAAAACAAAAGAATGAAGCCTGAGGTTGAAAAGATTGAACTTGAGTTATGGCTGAAGGGTGAATTGACAATAGCCGATGAACCAAGCGAAGATGCTAGTGCTGCAAAACCCCCACCGGTAGAACCACCACCAGAAGCTCCCCCAGCAGAGGGTGCACCTCCAGGTCCGGACGGTGCTCCAGCAGGCGAAGGTGCAGAAGCAGCTGCAAACTACAGTGGATCAACAACCAATGTCCACCCATGGCTGTCGTCGATGATAAATTATGCCCAACCCATAAAGTTCCAGGGATTCGATAAGGCAATCGGTATGAAGACAAATAATTAATTCTATTACTTAAAACAAAAACTAAAACTTTTATATTTTTTAGAAAAAAATATTGCTCACAACATGTCATCATTTGCTGAAACGGCCGGTATGAATTACCTGAAACAGCAAGCCATCGATTTTGTCAATTATAACAAACGACAAATGTCCAGAATCTATCCAAAAGGTACAAGGGCTGATTCCTCGAACTACATGCCGCAAGTGTTTTGGAATGCTGGCTGCCAAATGGTGTCATTAAACTTTCAAACATCAGATTTGCCCATGCAACTTAATCAGGGCAAATTTGAGTATAATGGAGGGTGTGGCTATCTACTGAAGCCTGATTTCATGCGACGTAGTGACAAAGATTTTGATCCATTTGCTGACGCCCCCGTAGACGGTGTGATAGCTGCTTCATGTTCTGTGCAAGTAATTGCAGGACAATTTTTGTCAGATAAGAAAGTTGGAACTTATGTGGAAGTCGATATGTTCGGTTTGCCATCTGATACCGTTAAAAAAGAATTCCGAACACGCTTAGTGCCAAATAATGGTCTTAATCCAGTTTACAATGAAGATCCTTTCCTTTTCCGAAAAGTGGTTTTACCTGATCTGGCTGTGCTTCGTTTTGGTGTTTATGAAGAGAGCGGAAAACTAATTGGCCAGCGTATTCTACCGGTAGAAGGTCTACAAGTAGGTTATCGACACATCTCGCTACGAACTGAAGCTAATTTCCCCATGTCCTTGCCTATGTTATTCTGTAACATCGAAATGAAAATCTATGTACCTGATGGATTTGGAGACTTCATGGCATTGTTGTGCGATCCAGGTGGCTTTGCTGGAGCAGCAGCTAAACAAAATGAACAAATGAAGTCTCTTGGTATCGAAGAAACAAGTGCTGGAGGAGCTCGAAATGCTGCCAAAGGTAAAAAGGAAGAGGAAAAGAAAGAACCACCTCTGGTTTTTGAACCTGTAACATTAGAGTCATTGCGAAGTGAGAAGGGCTTCCAAAAGGTTGCCAAAAAGCAAATCAAAGAGCTCGATACTTTAAAAAAGAAACACACCAAAGATCGCATGGCTATGCAAAAAACTCAAAATGCTGCAATTGATAAATTAATAAAAGGCAAGAGGTATGAATAAATTGTTTTGTTTATGTTTTCGATTGATATTTAAAATGTTTTGGTTTTATTTTTTTTGCATTTTTGCAGCAAGGACGAAATACGTAATGATTCAGCTATAAAGAATGCAATAACCGAACAAACAAATCAATGGACTGAGATGATTGCGAAACATAAGAAAGAAGAATGGGACATGTTGCGCGTGCATGTCCAAGATTCGCAGGAAGCCATGAAAGCATTGATGCTCACGGTTCAAGCTACACAAGTCAAACAGCTTGAAGAAAGACATTTGAAGTAAGTGTAATTAAATTGGTAGGGATTGGAATTGCTTCATTATTTTTATTTATTTATTTCATCAATTGATCGAAGATCTGCTGATTACAAAATTGCTACAAAATGATAAAGCTAATAAGATATACATATACATATTTACAAGGAATTTTAGATTAAATTTGATTAAATAATTAATCAATTACATATTTTAAGAATTTTTTTCTTAAAACGAATTCTATTCATACAAAGGTCAATTTCATTATAAACCATATTAAATAGATACAGAGAACGCGTTATTGGTTCATTTAGAACATAATTTTTTCTATGAAGGTGAGGATAAAATAATTAATTTATGTTGCGAAAAATTCGTGATGGAACATGGAATGGAATTTATGAAAGCAAATCAAAAGAATTAATTCTGTTATCAATAATATCAAAACACTTTGGACTTGTCTCCGACATTTAAGCGTTTTTAAGGCAATAAGAGCGCACCTTGATTTATAATCTGGTAAAGACCCAACCCAGTTAAGTTTACGAAGTGCATAAAGAGTGAATCTTTTCTGAACTCTTTCGATTCTCAAAATATTATTTTCATAAAAAGGAGACCAGACGATACAACAATATTCTAAAACAGGTAGAACTATAGACATAAATAAGATCTTCAAAGTATAGGCATCCTTAAAATCTTTGGAGTTCCGCTTCAAGAAACCTAAAAGTGAATTACCTTTAGATACAATGTAATCAACATGAGATCTAAAGTCAATATTTTAATCAAAAATCACCAGAAGACTAACATCATAGAATTTATATTCAAAGTCAATAAGGGATGAAGACTTAGATACACTAATAATTTTACACTTCGAGTAATTCAGCTGAAGATGATTGCAGTCGCACCAGTTAAGAAAATTGTTTATATCCAACTGCATTAATAAGCAATCTTCAAGTGAAGATGTTGCTGTGAAAACTTTCACATCATCGGCGTACATCAAGCAGTTACATAATTTAAATTTTAAAAACAGAAGGTAAATCATGTATAAAGATTATAAAAAGAAATGGACCCAAATGACTGCCTTGTCGAAGACCCGAGACCACGTCTATAAGATTTGAAACACAATTATCTATTTTAACAGCTTGTTTTCTATCAGAAAGGTATGACTCTAACCACTGTAAAAATGAAGCATTCAATCCTAACATCTTAAGCTTTTGTAGGAGAAGACCATGATGCACGCATTCAAAGGCTTTAACAAAATCAGTATAGGTACAGGACATCAAGTTGTCTACCCTTTTCAACATGATTATAACAATGATTTGCAAATAGACTTAAATTAGTACACGTTGATCTACCCTTTACAAAACCATGTTGTTTTTGAGACAAGAAATTCTTGACAGCAAAATAAAGTCTTTGGGTAACCATTTTTTCAAAAAGTTTGGGAATAACTGAAAGTTTTGATATTGGTCTTTAGTTCTTCACTAAGTGCTAAAGACCACTCTTATAAATGGGATCTATATGAAATATTTTCCATTCATTAAGAAAAACATCAGTTTGTAAAGATTTATTAAAAACAAGGGTTAAAACACTACAAAGTGAATATGAACATTTTGACAAAAGAATAGGATGAATCATATCAAAGCCAGATTTTTTCGACACATCAATTTCTTCTCTAAGCTATCCAGAACATCCTGTTCTGAAAAACTCTGTAGTTTAAAATCAATCAAAGGAGTTATATGAGGATACAAGCTGTTGATATTTGTTAAAATATCACAATTATAATTATATTTTGTAAAATAAAACGGAAACTCCATATTTCGGTGCTAAAAATATGAGATCAAACAAATGTAGATTGCCGTAGATCCAGCGAAAAATAAATACATTTCGCTTTGTTCTTTTGTGATTTTTTATTTATGTAAATCCCACAGATATCCAAAATACTAGACGCCACTTATAGCTTGGCTCCTTACAAATTTCAATTGTTTATTTTAAACATTGTCAAACAATATTTCAATAATTATTTTGTTTCCAAATTGACCAAAACGTCTACAGTAATCTACATACAAATATTTTATTATCATAAGTTTGTGAGGAAAGTTGAAACAAAGTAAATATTTTGTTCATAAACTTTAATTTGTAATCGAAATTATAATGTTTTGCTCTATTTATATAAATACATTTTATCCATAAATATTAAGAACTTCAAATGAAACCCTATTGCTTTTGGTAAAATTACACTCCTTAATAATTACACCTTCACATGTCCTTAAAAACTATACAATTTGTATGAAGTATTAAATCTTAAGTATTAAGAAAATACAATCTATTAAAAGAAAATCAATTATTTTATTTTATAATTTAGGGATGTAAAGGACTTGAATGCTAAACAAGCTAAAGTCTCTGTAGAAACAGCAAAAGAGGTTCAAATGGATAAGACTTTAAAAACGAAAAATGAAAAAGATCGTCGACTTCGAGAGAAAAAACAAAACAACATCAAACGATTTATGGAAGAGAAAAAGGTAACTTATTAAACTTTGGACACTTAAGGTTAAGAATTTTATAAATTTAACGTTTTTTTTTTTTAATTTTTCTAGCAAATTGGTAACAAACAGAATCGTGAAAAGGAAAAACTAAAGAATGCCCATACCAAACAGGTCGAAGACTTTAGTACTGATGTTACAAAGGTACTTGATGCTAACATGCAGAATTCGACTACAGTTACCAGTATTGAGACTGTACTTTAGGCTAGATGAAATCTATATATAAACCCTTTATAAGTAGCTAGATACTCATTAGATGAATTTATTAGTGTAATATTAATTTAAAGTTCTGTTTTTTTTTTTATTTTGTTTTGTCTTTAATACCAAACTTCTTATTTATTTTTTCTCTATTAAATAGTATTTCACCAAGGCTTTTGGATAGTTTTAATCGTTCTTACTTAAATGCATGCTATATTTTTTCAAGGCTACATAGTACAATAGAATTTTTATGCTTCCAATTCTTTATTTATGATTGATTTATTTCTATTTTTTGGAAAAAAAACTAGCTAGTTTGATTATTGATTTCAACACTTATAACACACATAAACCAATTAATTTAATACACACCAATATAATATAATTTATCATATTTTGGTACAAATTGGATGTGATTGTAAATTATTGAAACACCAAATACTTTTGAGGAGATAGATAGCAGGAACCAAAGTGTTTTCTGTACACTTGGTCGTAAAGGATTAAACGAGTTGGACGTGCGGTTTTCTTGCATGTTTTTATCGATAGCGACAAAATATGCTAAGCTCATTAAATTTTGACCTACACAACATAATAATAAGGGGAATAACAAACCGAGCGCAATTAAATGCTCCGAAAACCCAATCCTGTCTTGTATCTTTAAAGCAAGATGCATCTCACTTAAAGATCTCTATATTCTCGGTGTTTTCTTGACTAACCACCTTTTGTTTAACGATCATATATACAAGATCGCCAAAAATATCTCAAGAAGTTTGGGAGAAAATTTTTCTTTCCTTTTGATCTGGCTACAATTTACAAAACATATACATATTATGTACAATGTACATCCAAAACTTAAGTAATGCTCCTATTTCTGACATGGTGCTCCTGAAATTTACTAAAACCTCTTAAACAGTATTCAAAAAAGAGATTCTTTAATTGTTGCAAAAACATTTAAAACTCAACAACGTCACTCGAATATCGTGAAAAGTTTCTTGCTTATGCTTATTTTAACGGATTGTGGTCTAGTGGAATAGCCAGTTGCATTCCTACCCTTAAACCGTAATGCAGATATTCGTTTGTACAGAAGTGAAGTACAGATATTCGTTTTTAAGCCGTACTACGCGGATGTGGAATGCTTCAAGATTTACAAATCAATGCACAGCGACACCTCTGTGTCTCTGCGAAATGGAAAGAAAACGCGTTTGAGCTCTCCCCAACTTATTTCAAGCTGCCAAAGATTAATGCTAAGTGCTCTGCTCCAAGCTTTTTTCTGGCCTCTAGGTCTTCTGCCAACTTGAATAAAAGTATCCCTCTGCATTGCCTGTCTCACGATACTGTCTTCTCTTGAGCCGACTTTCCAAAAGTGTTGAAGATTTTTTCTGGATTTTGATTCAAGCTTTTTCATACATCATTGAACTTTTTACATACTCGTACATACATACTTAAAAACAGACCCTTCCAATAAATTTAAAAAATATATAAATTATTCAATGCAATTTACCAACAAAAATTCTTAAATTCACAAAGTTGTAAAATAGATCCTTAAATTTCCTAATGCAAGTTATTATCTGCTTATTTATTTAATATAATTATAATACATACTTTTTATTTCAAATAGAACAACAAATATTTTAAAACATATTTATTAAAATGCTCACTGTATTTACTAATTGGATAAATCTTATTGTTTTCTCTTTTAATTTTATCCATATACCAATTTATTTTTTAATAAATTATAATTTAAATAAATATCGATGCAGCTACTTGATATGTACAAAATGGAGGAAGAAGCTTACAAAATTCAAGGCAAATCGGAATTTTTCGCTTAAGAATTAAAATTAAGAACCATTAAATAACGAACACATACCAAAATTATACAAAATTAAAAGAAAACAAAAAAAAACATATTTTCAGTCGAAATGTAAGTTAAATTTATATTTAAAAAAAGAAGAAAACTTTAAACATACATACATACATATACCTATATTATACAAGAATTAAATGCGGTTATGTTTCCAATCAGTACAATATAATTAATTTCTTATTGAGATGATTTATTGATTGTAATATAAACGCGTTAACTAACTCTGTATACAAAAACAAAAATAAAACAACAAGTTTTTGGAAAGTTGCAGATTTAAAAAAGTTGTAATTTACATAGAAAATATTAAGTGTAATTTCCGCTATTTATTTAAAAGAAAAATCAAGTATAGAAATGTACAGCATTATGCAAGTCAAGATTTATTTACTTATATTAACTAATTAAATAACAAATTATTTATTAAAACAAATATACCTATAGTTAAAAACAAAAATATCTAAGATATACTTTAAATGTTAAATCAGAAGAAAACACACCGATTAACTTGTAAGAAGTAGAGCAATTGAATATTTATTGTATTTATTTATTTTTGTTATTATTTCTTTGTTTTATTTAATTTAATTCTTCAAATCAAAGAAAAAGAAACCACAAAATCTCATCCAGAAAAAAAAGACTTTCTTATTTCAAAAAAAACAACGTCACTAACTGGTAACGTTGAAGTTGGTCTCTCTAAATCAACTTAAACATACAAAATTTGAAAAAAAAACTTTATAATTTTATACTTTCTTAAAATTTGAATTTGCTTTGCAAAACGGAATTTATTAATAAGAAACCAAAAACAAAACAAGTAAAACAGAAAAATGTGTATTTGAACCGTATGCATTATAATTATATTTAAAAAAATAATAAATAAAGTCAAACTTTATGAAAAAATAAAAAAAGTGATATAGATGTTCTAGATTTTAGAATATTATAGAACACAGTATATATACATACAAACATAGACCTAATGTGAATATTGAATCAATTAGAAACAAATTTATCTATGAAAATAAAAACATTTATTTTTAAAAAATACTAAATAAGTAACTAAAAACAAAAATTTTAAGCGCGTTGTTGGTTGAGAGACAAAAACACTTGTTAGTGCGTAAACTTTAAATGGAACCAAGAAGAAATATATTAATATCTATAAACTTACTAATATCGTGAATGAATAAATTGCGCTGTGTATCGAACGACGACGACGACGAAGACGAATGAATGATTATATTAAATTTATAGTTTATTGTACCTTCTCACGAACTTGGTATGAAAATTGTTTAAGGCAAAGCCTTGTTACATTGAATCTCTTAAATAAAATATTAAATGCAAACCATCAACGTTCTGTTAAATATGGTTCGGCCACAGGTTTCGAAGTGTCTGCATCAAACAATTTTTATATCATGTTATTAAGAATATTTAATTGCGCATTAGTCAATAGTAGGTATAGCAAAAGTCAATATATTATCTATTAGTTAATTTCAAGTTTTAAATCAAATGATATAAGTTTATTTATGTTTATTGTAAACAATCCTGTGTAGGATGAAAGAAACTTCCTAAAAATAAAAATTTAAAGTCGTTATTATTCAAACATCCTAAATAAGTGGCATACCATTATAATAACTGAAACTAACTATTTTCTATAACAACATTTTTGATAATTTTTGCATTTGATTTCGTGCCTTATACATTTGTTTTATAAAAGAAAAACTGTCCAATTCGACCTATAACATTCTCTTCCCATCAATCAATTATAAAAATCTTATTCTTACTATCTTATCATACACCAACCAATGTATGTAGTTCTTACATAATCTGAAAACTCACAACAACATTTACATTCGAATGAAAACCTCCTGCTCTATTATAAATTTATCTTCATATTACGAAATGTAATTACCTACAATAAACTCTCTCATTTAGGACATTTGTCCTTAAATTTAAATTTCTACACACCAACGCCATCTATCTTGTAAGTCTATGTTTTAATTATTTCTCAATACATAATGTTCACAATGATATGAACGTCCTAATTTTTAAAATTTAAAGAAATACGTATTTGACATATACACGTACATTTTTTAGATTACATGAAATTAATTTCAGTTAAGTAAATCATTGAATAATAAATTAAATATAAATACATACATAAATATATTTTAATCCTTCAAAAATTTATTAAGATTAAGTGATACTTATTTTGATTGCACTAATTTTTAATTATTGGCAAGAAAAGATGGATCAAGATTAAAAGAAAGGTATATTAAAAAAAAAAAACCGTTAAGAGCAAATGCAGAATTATGAAATAAAATATTAAAAGAAATAGTAAAATTATTAAAACATGCATTATGTACGTAGATAAATGAATAATAAAAGTAATTAAAATCGCAATAAATTAAATGTAAATGGCATTCTGAAAATTGTGACTGCAACACTCAAGTAATTTGGGTTTACGGCAGATAAAAAAGGTCGAATAATGTAGGTATTGGACACTTACAAGAGCAGCATTAATTTATTGAAATTGAAGTTTGCAACAGACAGATTTATTTACTAATCTTTTTAGAACGTAATTAAATAAATGATATGATAATTTAAATGGACATGTGTTTCGTTTTATTTCGTGTATTTTAAGTTAAACTTGGTTAAGTTTTTGATCGAGAGCTTTTTGAACGACAAATTTGAATAGAAATTTAACAATGCATTTCCGTACGGTGTATTAACAGGGAGGTATGCAAATCACCTGCTTTAGCCAATACCATCGGGTATAAATTATATTCTTATATTTTTGTTTTGGGTTATTTGCATCTACAGCCGACATGAATCTAATTCAATTGAGTTAGGGATAGGTATTGGGCTTAAGTTGGAAAAAGTATACCAAAATCATGTCTAGAATGTGACTCCATTTGACAGGTGAAGGTTAAGAAGTATTATTGACAATTGAGTATTTATAAAGGAATAACATATTGGCTGAGTTCACTCTCAGACATATAGGGTATCCGGATACCTTTTTGATATTGTTTTACGTGTAAAATAATAGCTGATCAAAAACAGCTGAGATGTCAAAAATGGAATCCAAAGGTATCCAAGAATTTCTGGGGTATGTAGATATCTGACAGAACAGCTGATTCAACACATGGTTGAATTTCAAGAAACTTGAAAATTGATTTCAGCTTTTTGTATTTGTTGGTAAACAAAAAGATACAAAATGTTAGTTGAAGTTGTATTTGAGGATGTTCTGTACATAATAGACGATGAAGAAGCTATTTGCCTTGGAATTTTAGAAGGTAATTTTGACTTCGAAGCTTAAATGTTTCTCTGAAGAACCATCAATTTAAGGGTGCGAGTGCAATTTTTGTATTGAATTCTAATAAATTTTAGTTAACGAACGGCCCAGATATTTTTTTTGCAACTAATTAAAATCTGTATCAATTTAATTAATCCAAGTATATTTATAGTTTGTTTTTAATGATTTAAGCTTGCAACTATTTTTCAATTCCATTATGATTAATAAATATTAAATTTAAAAAAAGAGTTATAATCGAAAAATATCTTATCCATAACATTCTTGATTGATGGAAGCATACATGTAGTTGCTATCAAAAAAAAAAAAAACTATGCATCAAAGGAACACCAATGTTTTAAAAAAGTAATCAGAACGATTATAGCGAACCTGTTGAATAAATGCAGAGCAAATAAAATGCAAATTTTGACATATATCACAAAGTGAAAACTTCTTAAAATCGTTCTGAATTCATGCACAACTCATTCAATAGATCATGTAATCGACATGAATGTTTATTGTTGACGTACAGAAGTTTTTTTTAGTGAATTTCCACAGTTTAACGCAAAATATAATTTTCATTCATTCCTTAAAAATGTTTAGTTACCAAAGTTCAAGTTTACTTATTATTGTTTGAAGGGTATGTTAAGTAAGTGTTGCTAATAATGAAAAAATGAATGAGTTTTACGTTCATATACATAAACAATAGTTTTCAGATATAAAGCAGAAGTTAGTGTAGAAAAATATTTTTGAGAAAGCCAATACTATTTTAGGTATGTTCATTAAATAAATTTCCGCTCGGCTAACCTTCATCAACTTTTTAGAAAAAAAATTGGCATTAATAGCAGCCAATTATTTCATAGCATAATTAATTTTTCAGATTGTAAAACGTCTAGAAATTTTCATACGCTACAAAATTCGTAATTTTATGCGTAAACATAGAAGATAACATTATTTAGTCAAGAAGTATGGATTTTGGCGCGTATACCGGTTTTTTCTATTGGGTGTTCGGTTTCCCCATACTGGAAGAAAAAAAAGTTACTTAAATCTATTTATTGCACTCATTTACTTGGTATTGTGTGTAAACATATTGCCTTTTTCTATTCCTTAAAGATGCTTTACACAAAGCAACTTATTTTTAAAACATGGTTCCCTCAAATTTGTATTCCAAAATCTAACTACAAACAAAATTCTTACTCTAACACAGTCCCTCGAAAAGAAATTTTCAAGAATATTTCTGCAACAAACAAAACTAAAATTTGGTCTTGCAATTATCGAACTGCTAAAATGATGAAAATACTACTCTAATTAAGGAATCTGAACTAGCTAAAGTTGGCAATGGAACTTTACAAGTATGCTTCTCGTACCATTGTCTGTACAAAAAAAAAATACGGAGGCACCCGCCTATTGTTTCCACCTGAACTTCTAACGTCAGCAAAAAAATGCTCTAAGCAAACTACAGCTGAAAAAATTGTGTGTTTTCTTGTTTTACAAAGTATTGGGTTACACTTTGTCCATTTCCAATTTTACTTAACCAGTTGCAGCGCATATTGCGTTCGCAAATAATTTAAGTAAACAAAATACAGCACTAATAAATCATTAAATATGTATTTGGTCGATTTTATTTTATTTAATATACATTAACAACATTTATTTGGATTGAAATTAAAAAGCTATACAAATCTTCCAATTTAAGACCATGTCAGCACTTCAGATTCTGTTGGTAAGGATTGTTTAGTTTTTGAACGAGGCCAAGAAACATTCAAAATGAAGCATTTAGATGGGGCGATTACTAAAGGGTGTCCCAAAATTAACGCAAGATTTGAATTAAATAGAAAACGCCGTTTTTAGTCTTTTGATAGTTATATTTTTATTGACTCGTAAAGTACATAGGATAGGGTTATGTATGGAATAACACATCGGACAAATGGCCTCCACGGCTTTGCATGCACATGCGCACTCTTTTGTTGAAATTTTCCATGACCATTCTGCATAAATGTGGCTGAATTTCGTTGATGCAGCGTTGAATCTCCTCCTTTAATGCACGGGTGGTTGTGGGCTTGTTGACATAGACTTGTGATTTCAAATAACCCCATAAAAAGAAGTCTAATGGTGTTAAATCACACGATCTAGGAGGCCAATTTTGATCACCGAAACGAGAGAGTAGGTACACGACCTGGAAATGTCTCATGCAGTAATTGAATTGTTTCACGGGCTTTATGACATGTGGCACCGTCTTGTTGAAACCACATATTGGACACATCAATATCATCCAATTTTGGCAGAAAGAACTGTGTAATCATGTCGCGATATCGAGCACCAGTAACAGTCACTGCTTGACCAGCATCATTTTCAAAAAAATATGGCCCAATTATGCCTCCAGCCCAAAATCCACACCATACAGTCACGCGTTGTGGATGCATTTGTTTTTCGACAATCACATGTGGGTTCTCCGAACCCCAAATGCGGCAATTTTGGCGATTGACAAAGCCATCAAGATGAAAATGTGCTTCATCGCTTAGGATGATTTTGCTCGAAAAATCAGGGTCCATTTGTTGATGTTCAATAATCCATTCAACGAACTCTCTTCTCTGTCCATGGTCATTAGGCTTTAATTGTTGTGTTAATTGAATTTTGTAAGCATGAAGACACAGATCTTTGGTGAGTATACGCTGTAGAGAGGTTCTTGAAATTTGCAATTCTTGTCCACGACGTCGAATTGAGGTTCCTGGATTGTCAGCAACACTCTCACGCACTGTTTCGACATTCACATTTGAACGGCTTGTTTTTGGACGACCAGTGTGTTTGGCGTCTCCAACGGATCCAGTCTCCATGAATTTTTCAATTAATCTCTTCACAGTTGACGAAGTTAAAACACTATTCCGACCATATTTTGTATGAAATTTTCGAACTGCAGCCGCCAAGCTTTCACTATTTTTGAAATATTCTTTAATAATGAAGACACGTTGTTCTCTCGTGTAACGCTCCATTTTTAATAACCCTATACTGTTAAGCCTAGTACGCTGCTGATGCGAAACGAAATTTCCCATACAAAAATGACATGACGAAATCATAAACGAAAAATTTCGCTGTGCTTTTCGTTTTTCAGTACGCTGCTGGACGACGAAATGTGTCATTTTAGTGGATAGCTGTACTAGATTTCGTAGTACAATTCTCCACCCTTTTCGTTCTCAATTTAATTGCCCGGTATATTAATTGCTTGCGAAATTTTGACGTTTTATTTATTTATTGAAAAATTTTTCGAATATTTTCGTTTATGATTTCGTCATGTCATTTTTTGTATGGGAATTTTCGTTTCGTATCAGCAGCATACTAGGCTTAAAATTGAACTTCAACTTCCAGACAGAACTCTCCACAAATATTTTTCCGCCGTGGTTTTCGTTTTAATTTCGCTCTGCACTTGGAGACTGCCGAAAAATTTCGTTTCGCATCAGCAGCGTACTAGGCTTTAGCTGCCAAATTGCTTTTTTTTTCAGGGTTGCCAACACTTCACTGCACAAATGGCGGCAAATTCAAATCTTGCGTTAATTTTGGGACACCCTTTATAATGAAGCGTTTTGATGGGCTGTAAGACTAAATGTGAGAATGTGTTTGGTTTTTTGCATTATTTCATGCACACTTTCTCACATTTAGTCCGACATAGCTTATAGGCAAACCGAAATGTCAGTCTGAGATTCCGGTCTTGGTAATAGAGTGTTTTTGGGTAGCTTGTAGGCAAACCGAAATGTCAGTCTGAGATTCCGGTCTTGATAATGGATTGTTTTTGTTCTCAATAAACACAAAAAAGCTAACATTTTCTGTCGGGAGTAGTACAGTCCAGCAGATTGAACACATCTAAAGTCAAAATTACGAATTCAACAATGAACTTAAAGGGGGTTTGAAGAGTGAAATGTTCGAAAGATTCCCATCTTTGTTATTGAATATTTTTGATGTCATTGTCATCTATATATTTGTTTATTTCTAAATTCTACGTATTCCGTGCAATCCGCAGTGGCACAGTTTATGTTTTTTTATTTTGTATAATTATGACAAACTTTGGCGAAAAATTCACTGAACAATGGCCCAGCGAAAACGCAACAAATATGTTGACAGATTTTGGCAAAAGATTGCTTGCTGATTGTTCTAAAATTGGAATAAAAAGTTTCGGAAATACAACACTTGCCGACATTATAAATGCATCATCTAATTTCCCAATCGAGGTAAGAAGAAATGTTTGCACTTTCAATTCAAATCAAAACGAAACTGAATAAAGTGAATATTTTAGTTTGGCACACATAATTGCAGAATTCAAAATCAACCAGAAGACCGGAGCTCCTTTATATTAAACCAATTGGCGTCTGCTTATCCTGTAGTGCACGAAAGAGTTTTGTCCCTCTATATAAATTTCTTGGAACACAAGTCTCACTATGGTAAGTAATGGAAATAAAACTGAATTTCGTAGAATGATTCATATTATTTTCTTGTTTACTTATAATTTCACAAGATTGTTGATTTTATTGAAGGGGGAACGATAGCAAGTAATTCTTGTGGGTTTATTGTAGAGTCATCAAACTTCTCGAGAAATGAAATCTTGTAACTATTGACTTATATTTTTAATATGTAAATCTGTTATTTTGCTGGTAAGAGTTAACAGTTATAATTTGTTTTTATTTTGCATTTGATTGAAGGCAATTTTTCGATAATTCTATGATTCAACGGTAATTGTCTAGAATAGCTACTTTTGCTAAAAACTGAAAAAAAAAAAATTCGGAAAATAGCCAAATTGGTGTATTTTTTTCGTAAACTGTAATAAAAAATCGGGGGAAGTGCAATTTTGCAACAATTTTTTTTGTTATTAATTAAAAAAGTTGAAAAATGACCGATACTTGTTGCTCGATTGAAATTTTTGAAATTGGATAGCACGGCGGCGTTGCGTACTAACAGCTAGGTAATAAGGGGGGTATGCTGCGAGTTTTTTAAAATACTGTATGGTCAAAATTCTGTATATTAATGTATGATTCCTTATGGCCATAATACTGTATAGTATAGTTAATATGCTTTATTTCAAAATATTGTAAATTTAAAATGCCGTATCTCAATAGGTATGCTGTATTGTATTGTACATATACTAGATGTTTTTGACAGGTCAATTATTTGGTGCAATTGTTGATTATGATAAGAACAATTCACATGAAAATGTGAGAGATAAAAACAATTAAGAAGAAGAAAATTAAAAAAGAAAATAAGAAGAAGATACAATTTATTTTGTTTTTGTTTTTAATAATTCAAAAACTTATTGTTCAACGGAAGTTTATTAGAACATTATGCTAATAAAAATTAGGCTCAACTTTCCTTTACGACAGCACGAATTTTCACACGCGGTTTTTTTTAATCGATAGATATGTGCAAATAAATAATAACTATAGCAATTTTAGAGCGAGGAAACATTTATTTCTATTTTAAATTAATTTTTAAAGTTCACTTTTTTACATACAAAACACGCAAAAATGGTTGATTTTGACATTTCTTCCCTGTTTTTTGTTCAGTGTTGCCATACTTGCTTTTTTTTGTTGGGAATTTCTTTGATTTTAGTGCTCAAATGCAAAAAGTACTTTGCATATACCCAAACTCGCACCCACCCCAAATCCTATAGTGATCCCAGGCAGGGGGGTTGCAGGGGGGCAGCATGCCCCCCCTTACATACCTAGCTGTTAGTACGCCGTGCTTTCAATTCAAAAAAACTTGTTTTAGGCTCAAAAAATGAAATATAAAAAAAAGTAGGGTTAAGTCCGAAAAAGAAAATATTTTTTTCTATGACTTAAAGGTGTTTCCTCGCCTTAATATTTAAAACATGTTCTATTGAGACCCCTACCTAACTGTAAAAAAAAAATCAGACCGAAATTCGTGCTGTCGTAATGGAAAGTCGCCCCAAAAATTATTATGATGTTTTCTTTAAAAAATATTCCATTTTTATAGAGTATTTTCTACAAACATATTTTGAAATATAGTACTTTGAGATAAAGTTTTGACCACAACTCTATTTTTGAACCTGGTTTATTTTTAAACCTTAAGGGTATAGGTACTACAATTTTCAACTTTAAAATTACAATATAAGAAAATACTTTGTTAGTATTTATTTTTATTTCAATGAAAAGCAGAATAACGATGCGGATTTAATTTTTTAAAAACGGTATAATCCAAACAATACCCGTTTTTTTCCATTGCACTCTTGTAGTCAGCAAAGTACTGTAATAATGCTTTGAATTTCATGGCGAATATTTTCCTGCAGGGTCTGAATTGTCTAAGGATTGTTATTGTAAACCTTTATTTTGAGGCAGCTCCATAAAAAGAAATGCGTCCAACCTCGTGAATAAAATTTTCAAATAAGTGATGTACGATTCCACGCCGCCAACGAGAAAAAAGTCATCAAAATTTTAAGTGATAATGGTTATCTTTCTACCATAATTCGAAGTCTCCTTTTAAAACACAAAATGCAAATTCCACGAGAAAATATTGATGAACCCGCTAGAACGCACCACAAAATCATGGTTTACGTCCCAACTTTATCCGACAACTACAAAAAATCCATTTCCAAAAAATTGACAGAGGTTCGCCTTTGTTTTACTAAACTCAAAACGAAATCTGATAAGGGCAAACAAACAGATGTGATCAACAAAATTAACTGCAATTTTAAATCAAATGAACCGTGCAGCCTGCGTTATATTGGGACCACAAAACAACTTCTTAGACAACGCATCTCGAATCATAAGTCCGACATAAAACTCAAAAACTCTGAGAAGACAGCCTTGGCCAGTCACAACATTGTAAGCGGTCATTCTCCAAACTTTGAAGGCGTAGAAGTTCTACAGACAGAGAAACATGTTTCAAAACGATACACGTTAGAAATATTACATATTCTTCTATTACCTATTCTGCTGTATGGATGTGAAGTGTGGTGTAGCGTTGACTCAAATACAAGGCGAAAACTTAATGTTATATACAACAACTTTGCCAGATACATCTTCAATATAAGATATTACGACCATATTTCATGTTATTCTAAACAAATAATGGGTCTGACTTTTGATAACCTTATAAAATTTAGAACTCTCATTCATCTGCACAGTATTATACAGTCTCGTCATCCTGATTATTTGCACAACCGATTAACTTTTTCAAATTCGCTAAGAACTGTTGTACTGATCCAGCCAAGATTTGCTTGCCTGCAATCTGAACGTACATTTTTTGTCCATGCCACTCAATTATGGAACTCACTACCTATTACAATTAGAAGAATAATTAAAACACACGCATTCAAATATGGTTCTTTAACTAATAATAATAATAAAAAAATAATAAATAAATATAAAGCCTTCACAAATAATAAGGTTGTAATCTTAATGTGAATTATGAATTAATAATAAATATAAAATATTCTCAATAACAAAAACAACATGAACCGAAAACAAGACACACAAAACATTTCTGCTGTATATTGCTCTCTTTTTTCTTCTTAAATGTCATTTGTGCTTTATTCAATTAAGACTAAACTTCATTCTTCGAAGTGCTAATTATATTTATAGTTTTATTTTTAATTTTACATTAATTAATATAATTAATATTAAAAATTTGTTCATATTTTTCTTGAATGAGTAAACTTTATTGTATTTGTATCCCATTGATCTAACCAAGATTATTTGTATCGGGTGATTTTTTTTAGAGCTTGAGAACTTTTTTTTAAAAAAAAACGCATAAAATTTGCAAAATCTCATCGATTCTTTATTTGAAACGTTAGATTGGTCCATGACATTTACTTTTTGTAGATAATTTCATTTAAATGTTGACCGCGGCTGCGTCTTAGGTGGTCCATTCGGAAAGTCCAATTTTGGGTAACTTTTTCGAGCATTTCGGCCGGAATAGCCCGAATTTCTTCGGAAATGTTGTCTTCCAAAGCTGGAATAGTTGCTGGCTTATTTGTGTAGACTTTAGAATTGACGTAGCCCCACAAAAAATAGTCTAAAGGCGTCAAATCGCATGATCTTGGTGGCCAACTTACCGGTCCATTCCTTGAGATGAATTGTTCTCCGAAGTTTTCCCTCAAAATGGCCATAGAATCGCGAGCTGTGTGGCATGTAGCGCCATCTTGTTGAAACCACATGTCAACCAAGTTCAGTTCTTCCATTTTTGGCAACAAAAAGTTTGTTAGCATTGAACGATAGCGATCGCCATTCACCGTAACGTTGCGTCCAACAGCATCTTTGAAAAAATACGGTCCAATGATTCCACCAGCGTACAAACCACACCAAACAGTGCATTTTTCGGGATGCATGGGCAGTTCTTGAACGGCTTCTGGTTGCTCTTCACTCCAAATGCGGCAATTTTGCTTATTTACGTAGCCATTCAACCAGAAATGAGCCTCATCGCTGAACAAAATTTGTCGATAAACACATTTCGAACCGAACACTGATTTTGGTAATAAAATTCAATGATTTGCAAGCGTTGCTCGTTAGTAAGTCTATTCATGATGAAATGTCAAAGCATACTGAGCATCTTTCTCTTTGACACCATGTCTGAAATCCCGCGTGATCTGTCAAATACTAATGCATGAAAATCCTAACCTCAAAAAAATCACCCTTTATACTTTTTTGTGTTAATAAAGTTCACCTGAAGAAGGCAGCAATCCCTACTGAAACGTTGGGAAAGTTAATGTAAACTAATTGTTTCATTGCAAAAACTACAGCGACCAAAAAAGCCGACGGAAAGCTATATTTCCACCAATCACAATCATAAAAAGAAATCGCAAGGTGGTAAAACTGGCTTCCATAGAATGTCTTCGTAGTTGCTAATCAATTTATTCGGACTCCTGCGCTATGTGCGGAGTGGCATAGTCTTGTTGAAATTGTTTTCGGTTGTTTTATCCTGAATACAGTTGCAATTTCGGTAATAGGTTAGAAATAACCCATGTTAAAAAATAACTCAGGTTAAAAACAACCGTAATTAAAAAGTAACTGTGGTTATAAAATAACCCAGGTAGGTTATTTGTTACCCGGGTTAGGCCGCCAATTCACGACACAGTTTAGTGGTTGTTTGTGCGATTTGTGCAGTGTAAAACTGTGTAAAAATTAAAACAATTTTGATATTTTTGCTCAAGTCTTAAACTTGTGCAGTTATTTGTGTCGTGAATGTCAAAAACTGTGACACCGCTCGGTATTAAAATTTTATTTACGCCAGTATACATTGTTTTTTTTTTTTATAATGGCTGATGAACAAAAGTTCTGGAGCGAGTTCTTCTTTAAGCCTAGTACGCTGCTGATGCGAAACGAAATTTTTCGGCAGTCTCCAAGTGCAGAGCGAAATTAAAACGAAAACCACAGCGGAAAAATATTTGTGGAGAGTTCTGTCTGGAAGTTGAAGTTCAATTTTAAGCCTAGTACGCTGCTGATGCGAAACGAAAATTCCCATACAAAAATGACATGACGAAATCATAAACCAAAATATTTGAAAAATTTTTCAATAAATAAATAAAACGTCAAAATTTCGCAAGCAATTAATATACCGGGCAATTAAATTGAGAACGAAAAGAGTGGAGAATTGTACTACGAAATCTAGTACAGCTATCCACTAAAATGACACATTTCGTCGTTCAGCAGCGTACTGAAAAACGAAAAGCACATCGAAATTTTTCGTTTATGATTTCGTCATGTCATTTTTGTATGGGAAATTTCGTTTCGCATCAGCAGCGTACTAGGCTTTATAAAGAACATCCGGCTCTATGGAAAATAAAAAGCCCGGAATATAGTAACAGGATAATGAAAAGTAAAGCCTATGAGCTCTTGGTTCTAAAACTAAAAGAAAAAAAACCTAGAAGCTGACCGAGACAAAGTTGTCAAAAAAATTAATAATTTTCGGAAAAACTTCAGAAAATAATTAAAAAAAAGTTCAATGCTTCGAAAAGTATGGTTCCTGAGCCGATGACATATTCCATATGAACCATCTTTATGGTATTATTCAATACTATCTTTTCTGGAAGATCAAGAAACCAGTACTCCTTTTTTGCATTGAGTTTTCATTGTTTGTATTGCAATAGCAAGCAATATATAAAGAGCTAATTTTGAACGCATGTTTACAGAATAAAAACTTTTTTAAAATGAGAGCTGTGCAGTTCACTTGTATCGTGTTTTGCACAAACCGACTTGAGTAAAATTTCAGTTTGCGCAGTTATTTTGTATCGTGAATTGGCGGCCTTATTCTTTACCAAGGTTATTTTTAATCTGGGCTATTTTTTAAACAAGGTTATTTTTAAAATTGTTTATTTTATAGTCTGGGTTATATTTTAGCATGGGTTATTTTGCCAGGGTCGCTTTTAACGTGTCGGTTATTTCTCAAACTTGGTTATTTTTAAGCTGAAACTGAACAAGTCAACGCTTCTTAAACCGAATCTAGAAACATTTAAACACTAAAAAACGAGTTTAGAAAAGCCATCTAAATAATTTGCAAATTCGTACCATTAAGTTTATTTTTTTTTGTTTAATTTTAGCCAACAAATGTGAACAGGAAATATTCTCAAATATTTCCCTCACCGACTTTGTACAAAGGTTGCTTACAAAAAGATGCGTAACTTTTTATGGAAAAAACGATAAGTACCAACTTTTAACAGGAGAAAAAGGTTGTAGTGGTTTTATGACTGTTGGGACAGAAGCAGAGACACCGCCATTACTCTTAAAAAATGTTTTGAGTTATGAAGAAGTAAAGGTAAGAACTCACAATATGATTGTTTAGAAAAAAATGTTTTTATAAAATAGTTCGTATTAAATTAGTGGCAGGTATTAGTATACAATTGTTCGTTGATGAAATTTGTGAAAACACTTTCACGTCCAAAATCACAGTCAGCTGCTCGGTAAGGACACAAGAGTTCAAAATAAAATTAATCTTTCGGTAATTAAATACAAATATAAACCAGTCATATTATAGTGCCTGTCTACACGTGTTGTGCCCACAACGTTGTGACAAAAGTTTGTGGGCAAGCGAGGAGCTGAGTAAAGACACGGGATGCTCATGACAAAAATTGAATTTTCTGCTTGGGCAGTACAGTTCCTTTCTCATTTCGTTCCGAATTTCTCATTATTTTCTGTTCGTCGATGCAAAAGGTATACTTGTTTTGATCTTCGGCTTTGCACATATAGTATATACATTTTTTTTTTTTTTTTTTTTTTTTTTTTATTTTATCAAAATCTTAAAGCTAACTTAAAGCTAGACAAAAATTCTTAAAAAAAACTAGCTTAAATTTCAAAAACTTAAAAAAATATCTTACT
Source organism: Eupeodes latifasciatus (assembly GCA_920104205.1). NCBI lineage: Eukaryota > Metazoa > Arthropoda > Insecta > Diptera > Syrphidae > Eupeodes > Eupeodes latifasciatus. The sequence goes on along the minus strand of OV049924.1, from coordinate 97,627,118 downwards.
GGCCCTATGCGGGTGCTCTAAGTTAATCCATTATCTTATATCTACTGCCTTTCGGCCTAAGAACAATTTTAATATTAAATAACAAGTACTTAATCTAAAACCAAGAAAATTAAAAAAAAAAAAAATTGGTATCCTTATCATTATTTTTTATTTTATATAAAACTTAAAACTAAATAAAAAAAACCGAAACCCATTATAATACTTAAGCTACTTAAAACTAACCAAAACCAATAATACTACTTAAAAATACTTAAAACTACTTAAAAACTACTTAAAAACTAGAACAGCCACAGTAAGCTTTTTTTTTGTGTTTTTTTGTTTTTTTTTAGTTTTTTTTTGTGTTTTTTTTGTTTTTTTTTTTTTTTTAATATAATTTTTTTTGGTGCCACCCTGACTGTCCCTAACCTAATCCTTAAACCTATGTAAGCCGGCCAAGACCAAACGCCCTAGACAACTTTAAATGACATTCTCAATTTGAAGCCACCAAAACTGGTTCTCCTGCCTCACCCTATCTCTTCGGTCCCTATCGGAAACAGTCCTACTGAACCGAAGGCACTCGGCTCCGTCCAGTGCGAGGACGTCTCGACTGTAAAGGAGTCGCCTATCTACAGTTTTACGGCTGACGTGGTAGATTAGCGGAACCGCCTCCCTATCCTGTATCAGCCCTCGATTGTCTAAATAGAGAAAAGCTTCGGGCGGAATGTTTCCACTTAAACGTGCACTTTCGTAGTACTCATTGTTGGGGTAGTAAGCCCCAAAAATTAAACTGTTAGTCGAAGACATTGCTCTCGCAATGTGACCCCTACCAAGCTTCAGCAAGAAATTATCTATTCTGTTTATGTTGGCTCTGTTGTATAGAACCTGGTTGGAATAGTAATGTTTGTACTCCGACTCTGGTGTTCTGTGTAATCCAAGGCAACGTCGCAGACATTGTCTCTCAAACACCCGAATCTTTTCCATTTGAGATGGGGCAACGTTGAACCATACCGGGCACCCATAGGCAATCATCGGCCGGATAAGGGCCATGTAGCAAATCACCTTCACCCTGCTGTCAAGACGGCTGCTAAAAAACAACCGTTTTGTCAGGGCAAAGGCTCCCCTAGCTCTGGCCAGAGCAGCACTCATATG